>OZ004718.1:33393802-33993802 GCA_963924515.1 Vespertilio murinus | reverse complement strand
CAACCTTGGCATATTGGAGAGAGCTCTAACCAACTGAGCTACTTCATCAGAGCACGTGCAGATTTTATTTCCCTCAAAGGTAAGGAGCAAAGCCTACGTACTAGCTTTCAATGGGTCTAGCCCTCCTCTAGTCCTCAAATTAAAAACGTATCCCTCTAAGGTACAGTGGGGATGGGAGGGAACGGATTGTCAGGGTGGTTGGCCAAAAAGACCTCATAAAGGTTTGCTTTTAGGTTTTGTATGACGGTGATGCCCAGGCCATGCGATCTTAAAACCAAATGGCACTGTCCCACTGCACTGGTTAACAAAGTGCAGTCCTGTGGCCAGGACTGAGAGGGCCCCAGGCCTGCTGGCATTGGGACAACAGAGCGAATGTGCACCAGGGTACTTCTAGCATGCCTTCAGCAGGCCTGTGCGAGTGACCACAAACTACCTGGGCTTCTGCAACTTCCTCCAAAGCACAACGGCAGGGTTTCAGGTAAAGATTCTGGTGGTTCTAATCACATATTAAATGGTCAAACTCCTTCCCACGGGAGCAATTTGGTATTCCTCCAGGACTTTTTTTTTTTCTCAATGGAGACCTTGCCCTAGAACTGCCTTCAAAAGTCATCTTAGGGTCAGGAATAAATGCTCCCTACGGAGCAACTGGAATACTGATCTAGTTTCTAGGCCTGTTTCCTTACCTGCAAGATGAGGATTTGGACAAGCTGCCCTCAGAGTTCTAGCTTTCTGATTGCACCCCCAAACACTAGCGCAAGAAACGGCAGTAAGAAGGGTGCCCGCCGGAGGGGTGGGGTGGGGGCAGATGGGGGAAGGCCAGCCCTTTGGGCGACCCCGGTAGAGGCCGGGCCAAGGCCCTTCCCCCGCGCCCCGCCCGCGGCCTCTGGCTCAGCCACCGGGAGGGCCGGGCTTCCGCCCTCCACGTTGTTGTTCCCGATTTGGGCCACGCCCCCTGGGTCCGGGCTCGGGGTGCCTAGCTGTAACCGCCCCGCCCGGGTCCCAGAGTAATGGGTGGCTTATGGAGTGGCACAGTTTAAGCCTCCACCCACATCAGAGACCAGTGGACGGAGTTAAGGGGAAGGAAAGGGAGAAACTTTGTTTTAAAGGAAGGCTAGTGAAAAGTCAAGGTTGGGCCTCAGTGCACAAATGCGGAATTTCACTCCGACGCCCCATCTCCCGTTCGCACAGAAGCTCCACCCGCACCTGCGAAAGTGACCCAGCTAGACACTGGCCCTTTAAACCGAAGGCCGGCGGTGCGGGGTGTCCATGTGGAGCTGCTCCATGCCGTGTTGTCCTGCCCGCCCATTGGCCCGCGGCCCGATGACGTCGCCTAATAGAATGCTAACGCACTGCGGGGGGAGGAATGGAGACAAAACGCGGAGTCGGATCGCCGCTCCGCTCCCTCCCAGTTTCCCCGGCAGCCTCCGGCCGGCAGCCCCGCCCAGGGGCGGGTCCCGGGGCCCATTGCGACAGCCGGGTGGTTGCAGGAATTGGGTCACGTGTGGGCAGGGAGTGGGGACCCAAAGTTCAGGCCGGTCTCTGCCATCCTGATGTTCCCCTGACCTAGAATGTCCTTATTTGAGCTACTTAAGTGGTGAATCTTCCACCTTCCCTCCCCTCCAGCGGGACAAATTACGCCGTGAATGATCCAAACGCACAGCCACAGCCCTGGTTCAACTTGTGGCACACGATCGGGGCGGGGCGAGGCGGGAAAGCGGAAATGGAGGGCGCGAACCCGGCCCGAGCTTCCACCCCCACCCAGGCCACGTGTGCTCGCGCCGTAAGTGGGTGGGGCCCGCGGGCTCCCGGCCCCGCCCCTCCCTCCGCGAGACGCCGCGGCCCTGCGGGCGGGGGCTCCGGTCCGGGCTTTGGCGGCGGCCCCGGTGTAGTAGCGGGGGCGGCGGCCGGGGGTAGCGCGGCTCCTTCCCTTGTTGTGTGTGTCGGTGCCTCCTCGCCATCTTGTTGCAAAGCCTTTTCTTGTCGGCGGGACTCCCGGGGGCCGCGGGGCGGGAGGCCATAGAGGGGGAAGGAAGAGAGGGAGGGGAAGGAAGAAGGCAGCGCCGCCTTTTTTTTTTTTTCCTTTGCACCAAATTATTTTGAATTTGCAAATTATATTTTGCAAACGTTTTGGGAGACATTGGTTCTCCTGCCCGTGCTCCCCCCGTTCTTGCCTGCCGAGTGCGCCGCGCCGCCCAGCCCTGTCGCCCCCCGGAGGTGATCCCTCCCCTCCTGCCTGCCCGCCAGCCTGTCCTGTGCCTGGCTCGCGGGCCGCAGTCTCGGCCCCGGCGCGCCCCCGGCCGCTCTCAGCGCGATGAGCATAGAGACGCTACTGGAGGCGGCCCGCTTCCTGGAATGGCAAGCGCAGCAACAACAGAGAGCACGTGGTGAGCGGCGGGGCCGGGCCCCTGGGGCACCCGGGGAGGGGAGGCGAACGACCCGGGCCCCCTAACCCACGCCGAGACCGCGGACCAGACCCCCTCCCGGGCGGCCCGCGAAGCCAGCAGCGCTCGTCGCCGGAGCCGCCGCCCGGGGAGGGAGGAGTGTTGTGGGCAGGGATATTAATGACTTCATTAGCATGCAGCCAGGGCCCCGGCGCCTGTGAGCGTCCCCCCAGGTGCCTGCCACCCCTCGTGCACCTCTTGTAGGGCTCCTTTCGCCCTCGGGCAGGGCGCCCTCGTAGCTTTGAGTATGTGAGAGCCGGTGGGGGTGGCAGACCTGTGCGTGCGTGCGTGTGTGCACGGGGGGTGTTTGATGGGAGCCTGGAGGGGGGCAGA
Source organism: Vespertilio murinus (assembly GCA_963924515.1). NCBI lineage: Eukaryota > Metazoa > Chordata > Mammalia > Chiroptera > Vespertilionidae > Vespertilio > Vespertilio murinus. The sequence continues at coordinate 33,991,028 of OZ004718.1, read as the reverse complement.
TATGAACGGACGTGTGCATGGGCGAGTGTACAGTGCACACGAGTGGGCGTGTGTGTAACGGAGTGTGGGGTAGAAATTACTCTACGCGGAGCAACCCCCCAGCTCCCCCTCGCCTTACGGGGCGGGTGTGGGGGGCACTCCTGGCCGATCTGCGCGCCTCTGGGGCGGAGGCGGCCTTTGCAGAATGAAATGACATCGCGTGTCTTATGATCCCGGCCAGCCCCGCCTGACCCCGCCTCCCAGAGCTTGGGCTGGGTCTAGCGTCAGGGGTTTGGGCGAGAGCCGACGGATTGGGTGTTTGAAAAAAACGGCCCCGCAGGTCGCTGGGGGCAGCCCCCGGGCCCCCCTTTCCGCGCCCCACTTTAGCCGGTGTGGAATGTGGCGTGTCTGCGCGTTCCAGACCCGCTTTCGGCTGGAATGTTGCGTGTGTCTGCGCACCCAGCCCGTTGGTTACACCGGCTGGTGACGTGGACGGACCCCGCCCCCGACCACGTGCACGGGGGACACTCCCGCCGGGGACGGCGCGGCCGGCCCCTCCTCGCCGCCTCGCGCTCGGCCGGAGGCGGGGTCTGGGCGGGGCTGGCCGCGGGCCCGGCGCCCGGTTGGGCCCTGGCTCGGGCCGCGGAGTATCTCTCCGGGAGAGCCTTTTCCCTGCGGAGGAGGGAGGAGCTGGGCTTAACCTGTCGGTTCTCGCCCCAACCTCCTGTTTTCGATCCGGAGACGAGGGAAACCCTCGGAATTGCAGAGCAACAGGATATTTTAGAGCGCACACACTCCCACTGACCCCAGAACGTTCTCCTCGGGATCTCCTGGCCACATCCCCGGCCACATTGTGGAGTGAGCCGGGCTAAGAAGGGGCAAACTTTGGCCCTTCCAGGACAGGGTTAGAGAGGGGGATTTAGATGCCCCCCTATCCCCACTCGCCCTTGCTGATGACCCCTAGCTGCAGGGTGCTGCAGAAGAGGGGGCTGGGGGGAGACCTCGGTTTTCCGTCCTGCTGCTCGGGCCCCATCCCTCCTCAGCCGGTGTGTGCAGCATCCATGGGGGGGGGGGGGCTCCTGCCCTCCTTAACCCTCCCCCTCCCAACCCCTCGGGCGGGTTGGCGGCGGCGGTGATTTCGCTTCGCCCTCCTTTCCTTTCTCTCTGCCTATTGTTGCTTCAATGATGAGTCATGCAGGAGGTAGTAGTGCGTGTGTTGTGTGTGCGCGCGTCTGTCTGCGCGCGCGCCTGCTGCCGCGCCGCCGACGCTGCGGCCGGTGCGGGGAGTCGCAGCCGCCCCGGGGCCGCGAGCAGCGGGTCGGATGGCCTAGTTGGGCCCCACGGATCTCTCAAGGTCAAAAGTCACTCGAGATACGTGAGGCCGAGATGCTTGGGTTTTTCAGAACTGATAGGCTCAGACGTCACCCCAAACGCCCCTCCGCCTTGTCTTTGGGGTCCAGAGGAGGGCCAGGCGGTGGATAGTGTTGGTGGTGACTGCGTGCCTAGAAGCAGGAGGAGGAGCTTGCACACGATTTGTAGAGACTGAGTCACCTGCAGCCACCATCAATGCAATTCAGGAATACCGATAGTGTGTCTCCATTGTGTACCAGGCACGGTGCCAGAGGTGAACGGGATTGACCCTGACCTTGTCTGGAGGAAACGCTCACTTCATCTTTACTTTACCCGCAGGCTAGTTGGTCAGATGGGAAAAGGGAGACGACCCCCACTATTGTCTGTCCACCCTTTCCAAAATAAAGTGAGTCCACAGCTGGCCAGTAAGGACAGGGAGGATGTGTGCAACTCTGTGGAGGAACCTGGGAATGGTTCTCTCCTAGGAAGTTGCAGAGCCCTGCCCTCTCCCCCCCATGGTGAGACCTGGAGGTGAGTTGAAGCCTGGTTTAGCTGCCCAGTCACACAGCTTGGTGGGGCAGGTTCTCAGTGGATGCTGGAAAGCCAAATCTACACCAAAAATCCATGCACAGATAAGGCCACGGCAACTTGATCTCCATTATTCATTTTCTCCTTGATGGCCTGTCCTCAGACGGGATGGGAAGCATGGGCCAGGAGGGAATAGTGCATGGACCTTCCAATCAGAACTGCTGTCCCGGCTCACGCACCTGTGAGCAGCTCTGAACAGGGAGTCTCTGATGCATGCCCCCATTTAAACTCAGGGGTCAGCTTCCTGACCTGGAGCAGCCAGGTTGCTCACATGATGAACCTGAGCATGTGTGTGCCTGTGTGTATGAGAGAGAGGAGAGGGAAGGGCGCCTTCGTCCTGATGGTTAGCAAGAGGGGTTGGTCATTTCCCACATTCACGGAGATGGCTCCGTGGGGGGACCCTTTTCTACCTTGATGGGAGGGAGCTGGCCAAGTGTCCAAGGCTTCTGACCTGGTTGCACCCTGGACCTGCCTTATGTGCCAAGCCCACTGTTAGCATGCAGGAGGGGAGAATGGCCCTGAACCTTTGGGGCCACCAGGTGTGGATGTCTCAAGCTCCAGCCCTGTGCCAGCTGAGCCCGTGGGTCACAGTCCCTGGGGATGGCAGACACTCCACTGACCCCTGGGCATCGCCCCAGAGAGGTCATGCTGAATTCCCTGGAGTGGGGTGGGGTGGGGTACAGCCTCTGGGCAGAGCCCAGGGAACTTAGCAGAGTATGTGGGAGGGAGAAGTGAGGGCACCCATGGGTGCAGCGGGGCATTATTTTAAAAAGCCTAAACCCATATGCTCCAGAGGGAGGCCCCGAGGGACTGCCAGCCTGCTGACCCTGGACTCTTCCCCTCCATAGCGCACTGGGGGAGGGTAGCCACCGGGCTGGGATTGAGTCGGAGCTGGCGGGGAGGAGGCAGGAAGCTTTGGTGGGCTGGATCTGGCCTGGGCTCTCCCGTTCTTTACCACCCGTTAAGCTTCTTCGTGCTGACCCAGGCGTGATAGGGTTTGGCCTTTACTTGGGTCCTTTCTGGCACCTGAGAGCCGTGCCTTCTTGGCTTTGGAAGAGAAAGCATAGATGAGAAGGTTGCCATCTCCTGGGTGAACTTTGGAGTTGCTTTAAAAAATGGGGAATATGAGGTTTGCCTTCAATCTGAGTTCCAGGTCACCCATTTTGGGATTGGGGCCCTGTCTCTCCCCCTAAATATGGGAGAGTGGAATACTTGACCCAAGGCCAATGAAAATTTGGGTCCTGGTTCCAAGGAATGGAGGTGGGGACTGAGCTGAGCTCTGAGTTCCAGGGTCTCCTCTTGAGTGTGGGGAGGGGAGAGGTGAAGATGGGTGCAGAGAGGTGGACTAGGGATGTCCCAGCCCGGGCCCGAGAAGGGCTCCATAACTGGAACTCGGCCGTTTCTTTCCCAGTGTTGTGTAGGGAGCTGGAGCAGAGCGCTGGTTTTCTCTGGGGCCGTGCCGGCTGGAGAGGCCGCCCTCATTGGAGGAGGCTCGCTCTGGCCGGCAGCTCCCCTCGCTGAAGGGCCGGGGAGACAGAGGCGGAAGAGGCCGGTGCTGACCTGTCCAGCTCCCGAGCTCTGGCTGCTGGGAAACCACGGAGTGCTTCCCCTCGCGGAGCACATCCCCCTCTACTTCCTCCTTTGCCTGGGTGGGGGGAGGGGCCCAGAGCAGGCCTGGCTCACTCGAGGTGTTGATTGGCTGAAGGGCCCTGAGCTCTAAGGTTTTCTGGGGCCCGGGGAGCCTGACAGACAAGTGGGGGTTGATGTCCTCCCGCTTAGGGAGGCTGTTTGCCAACCTCATCTCTCAGCCCCGCCCCTTGTGGGGTGGCCTGTTTGGGGCGTGTCCGTGCTGTCAGCTGGGTTAGTCTGCGGAGTGGTGAAGCCCCGCAGGAGGGAGGCAGGTTGACCAGCCGCTCCCCAGGGTCCTGGCCCAGCTCTGGAGCCAGGGACCCTACAATGGGGCAGAGCAGCATGGGCCACTTCCCTTAACCCTGTTCCCGGCTGCTAAACGGGCCTCCCTTTCCTGCAGGGCTTTTTTGCAGCAGAGATGCTCCACGATGTTGCAATGTTGCCTGAGCTTGTTGCCTTGTTCAGCCGCTATTAAAAAGGCCATGCCTTTCCTTTCTGCCTGCCTGGACCTTTCTAGTTTATGCTGCGGGGTGGGGTGGATGGGATTTGAGGGGAAAGAGTTTCAGCATGACAAAGGACAGAGAAGGACCAATTTATGTTTTGTGGGGTCCCCGAGGTAACCAGAGGCATTGGGACATAGCCTTAGGAGTCCCGAATCCTGGGCCTTTTTCCTCATGTGTGAGCTGCCCCACCTGTGGTGGGAGGCTCTTGTGAGGACCCAGGTGTGTGTAGGCACCTGGTGGCATGTATTGGCACAGTAAGTGCCAGGCATCCACCCTGTGCCAGGGATCTGGCTGGGTCCACCCGTTTTACCTGTGACCTGCTGCTGGACCCTCAACAAATCACTTAGCCTCTCGGAGCTAATTTATCTCAATCTGTGAAATGAAGGTACTGCTTACCTTCATATATATATATATATATATATATATATATATATATCCATTATTGCTTTCAGAGAGGAAGGGAGAGTGAAAGAGAGATAGAAACATCTATTATGAGAATCACCCATAGGCTGCCTCCTGCCCTCTCCCCCTCGCCCCCCAACCGGAGCTCGAGCCCACAACCGGACATGTGCCCGGATTGGAATTGAACCCGGGACCCTTCCGTCTGCAGACCAACACTATCCATTGAGCCAAACCAGCGAGGGCGGTATTGCTTGCCTTCCGTTGGTATTGTTGAAGGTCTTGCCTGTGACCTGTCGTGGACTGGCCTCTGCCCAGCTCATCTGTCACCCTTTTGCTCCTGACCCTTGCTCATCAGCTTCCTCACCCTTCCAGTGGCTGAGCCTCCGGCATCCTGACAGCTCTCACTCCACCAGGGCCCGTCTTCTCCGTAGCCTGGATCATTATCCCGTTACCTGCCCCTTCCGCCACCCTCCAGGCCTTGAACTCCCCAAAGGCAGGGAGTGGGTCCATTTCCTTTGCTCATCGCTGTGCCACCAGCACGTAGCCCAGAGGCAGGCTGGGTGTGGATGGATATGTGTGGCATCTCTGGCTGAGCAGAGGTGTCACTGAGCCCTGACTGGCACAAGGTCGGAGGGTGGGTTATGCTCTGCTGGTGAGGCCGGAGCCCAGCGCTGTTGGTCCCGCTGAGACAGTCCTTGTGTTCCCTCTGCGTAGAGGAGCAGGAGCGGCTTCGCTTGGAACGGGAACAGGAGCAGAAGAAGGCCACCAGCCTGGCGAGGCTGGCCCACGCCCTGCCTGTGGAGGAACCCCGCATCGAGGCACCACCCCTGCCTCTGTCGCCACCAGCGCCCCCGCCAGCGCCCCCGCCAGCACTTGCCACCCCGACCCCACTGACTGTCATTCCTATTCCGGTCGTGACCAATTCCCCGCAGCCCCTGCCCCCACCCCCACCGCTGCCCCCTGCCGCCCAGCCCCTGTCCCTGGCCCCTCGCCAGCCCACCCTGGTGAACACCCCTGGACTCAGCATTAAGGATTCCGCTCCCCTGCCCACCAGGCCGCAGATACCCACCCCTGCACCTCTACTGCCAGACTCCAAGCCCACTGGCAGCCCCAAGCCTTTGCAGCCCCTCCCTACACCCATCCTGACCATCGCGCCACACCCTGGAGTCCAGCCCCAGCTGGCCCCCCAGCAGCCACCCCCACCCACTCTTGGGACCCTGAAGTTGGCACCAACTGAAGAAAAATCCAGCGAACAGAAGAAGAGGCCTGGGGGGTAAGTGAGGTGTGGCCGAGTTGGGGCTGGTGGAATGGAAAGAACTGCCCGCCCCCCACGGGCTGTGTGTGCAAGAGAAAGTACCCTCCCGAGCTAGCCCCTCAGAACTATGCCCTCCCTACCTCCCCAGCCAGAAAGGCGCCCTCCCGTGTTTGCACACAGTCTCACTGTGCCGTGCCCAGGGGGCAGCGGGGAATGAGCATTGCCCTCAGCTCTCGGGCGTCTGTATTCTCCGATTCCGTCCAAGGTTGGAGCTGACGGTATCTACAGGCCTTTGGAAAGAGTGTTGCACTATGGGTTTCCTGGGAGAGGGCTGGGATCCACTGAGATATTTCTTTGAGCCCAAGGAGCCCGCTGTCTGAGGAGGGGTGGAGGGTTTAAAGGGGTTGTGAGTTATGGGCATACATTTGCCCTCCTCGGGGCGAACCTCTCCCCTTGCTGCTTTTGTAGGGAGAGAAAGTCCGGGGGAAAAGCCTGTGGCATTGGGGCCGAGGGGGTAGGGGGCAGGAAGGCCGCCTAATCGGGCCCTCCTCCCTGAGCCTCCTGTCTGTCTGGGTTGCAGGATCGGAACCAGAGAAGTCCACAACAAATTGGAGAAGAACAGGTGTGTGTGCGTGCGTGTGTGTGTGTGTGTGGTCTGGTTCTGCCCCCGGTCCCCCAAGCTCTCTCTCCTCGGGCCTCCCCTCCCCTCCCCACGGCTTCCCCCGTCTCCCCGTCCCAAGCACTGGCTGACCGGGGCTGCCCGCCCTCCTCTCCTCAGGAGGGCCCATCTGAAGGAATGCTTTGAGACCCTGAAGCGCAATATTCCCAACGTGGACGACAAGAAGACCTCGAATCTGAGCGTGCTGCGGACGGCGCTGCGGTACATCCAGGTACGGCGCCGGGGAGCCTCGCGGGGGAGAGGCGGGCGGCGGCGGCGCCGGCTTCGTCCCCGCGCCCGCAGCCCTCCCTCCGCCCTCCGCCCCTCCGCCCTCCGCCCTCCGCAGCTCCGCCCGCCTCCACGCGGGCGCCGAGCACATGGCCGGTGACGTCAGCGGGGCTCCCCGCCCGGGAGGGGGCGGGCGGGCGGGCGCCTGCGCCTGCGCAGGGAGGGCGGCCCCGCCCCTCCGGGCCGCCCCGCGGAGCCCCGCCCACGGCCGGGCTCCGGGCTCCGTGACTAACCCGCGCCGCCCCGGTCCCGCTCGGCCGCCTGACGCCGCGGGTGGGAAGGGCGTGGGGCGGCCCGCGCCTCCGCCCGCCCGCCCGCCCGCAGTGCCGGGGCGGAGCCGGATTCTACCCGTCTCGTGGGTGGGGTCCCCTGGGCGTGGCTCCTTCCACTCGGCGCACCGACGGAAACCCCCCCCCCCCACATTTTCACCTCAGAAGGATAAAGATCAACTGGGGTGCGCGACCCGCTACACCTGGGGTTAGGGAAGTGCGGTGACAAATAGCCTCTGTGGCCCCGCATCCTTAGAAATGACGCTTTCCTTTCCTCAGGATTGTTTAAAAAGAAAAAAAAAGCCCTTTCCAAGCGGCCCTCCTGGCTGCGTCCCCTCCTTTCGGGCATTAGTCTTCGGTCGGGGGGGGGGGTGGGGGGTACCCGTCAGATAAGACTGTTGCCATGACGGCCCGAGTTCCGGTTTCCTTGGAAACCAGCCGTGGGTTCGCGTGCGGGAAGAGGCGGTGGGGGTGGGGCGGGCCGCCACGCGCGGCCGCCGCGGAGACGGAGCGGAGTCGGCCGCCGGGGGAGCGGGAGGGCCCAGGGCTCCCTGCCCGCGCGGGGCGGGGGCGGAGGCGCCGCGGGTCTCCCTGTCGGCGGGCTCGGGAAGCCTGAGGGCTGGGCTAGCAGCCAGCGGGGGAGCACCACCCCCCCCTCGCCTCAGCTGCGGGGTCACAGCCCTGAGGTAACCGCTGCCTGACTCGCCGAAGGGCGGACGCGCGGCGGCTCCGCGGCTCCCCGCCCGCTGCGTCTCTCCAGCGCGCGCCCGCCCTCTGGCCTAGGGGGCGGGGCTGGCGCGCTTCCCAGCTCCCGGGAGGGGCGGGGCCGGGCCCGGGGATTGGTCGGGCCGGACGGGGGCGGGGCTCCTGAGCGCGCGGAGGGGGTGGGCCCCCGGGTGACACAGCAAAGCCGGGTCCGCGTGGGTGTGCGCGTGCTCCGGGCGGCGCGGGGCGGGGCGCCGGCGTCCGGAACGGCTCCGGGCGGGGAGGGAAGCGGCCCGGCCGGTGGTTTTAGGACCGTACCCCGGAGATTTATTTCTGGGATGTTTTTGCAGAATTTGGGCTTGAATGTAAAGCTACTGGTCTTTCGGCCATGTAGCCTGGGAGCAAATCCCTGTTCAAATGCTGTGTGTGTGTGTGTGTGTGTGTGTGTGAGAGAGAGAGAGAGAGAGAGAGAGAGAGAGAGAGAGAGAAATATACCAGTTTCTGCTGTACTGTTGTGACGCTAAGTAGGAAAAATAAATAAAAAATAGTGTCTTCATCATGGGAATGGTAGGATTGGCCTTCTGTAAATGCTAATAGCAGTTATTGAGAAATGGGAAGGTTCCTCTTTATAGACACATACTTAGGGAAGGAAGTCTTGCTGGCATGACGAGTGGGTTTGAAAGTATATCACAGAGATTCAATGGAACCAGCAAACTCAGGATATTTCCTTGGGCTGAATCGGAAGCAAATTGGTTACAAGCTGTCCTTAGAGATACTTGTCCTGGGGCTGGCAGTGGAAGCAGAAACTTACAAAGCTATCTATAAATCCTCACCTTCACTCATTCATTCATTCATTCATTCAAGCACTTATGGGCAGTCCTGTGTCTGATTCTGGTGATAAAGCAGGGCGCAAAGAAAAAAGTATAGGTCTCTGTCCTCACTGGTTTGGTCTTGTGTTAGATTATAAAGAAATAAACCAAACAGAGAACTGTACCATGAGGGTGAAATAAGGACGGGGATTGCAGGATTTGTTCTGGGGAGTTGTTGCTGAGGACAGAGCATTTGACTTGAGACCTGAAGGTCTCAGACTGACCTAAGCAAAGTAGAGGGCAGAGAGCACAACACAGGCCAAAGTTTCTCCAGCAAGAGGCCTGCCGTACGGAGATGGGAGTTGAGAGAGAGAACTGGAGAGACCACGTAGGGCGTGTACACTGAGCTTTGGTGCTGTGCTGAGGCAGGAAGCTGTGGGAAGATTAGTCCCCAGCCAGACCCAAGGTAGCTTGGAGGTGGTAAAGTATTTGAAAAATGACAGTTAAGTGGACAGAGACAGGAAGAGGAGGAGTAGGCAGGTACCAAACCACACATCCAGGTAGTCTTAGAAAGGAAATGGGTTTAAAAATGAAGCAGCGTGTGTCCAGCTGGTGTTGCTCAGTGGTTGAGCCGCAACCGGTGAACCAGGAGGTCACAGGTTTCGACTCCCACTCAGGGCACATGCCTAGGCTTCAGGCTCGATCCCCAGTAAGACATTGTGTAGGAGGCAACTGATCTATGATCCTCTCTCATCATTGATGTTTCTATCTCTCTCTCTGAAGTCAACTTAAAAAAAATATATTACAATCAATCAGCCTAAGGTTATATCCTGGGAAAACCTTTCAGGGGCTTCTAGGCCTGTGGGGAACTGGGCTGGGTGAGAAAAGGATGTTCGCTCTCCCTGAGCCAGAAGCCTACCTTTCCTGCTAGCAGGCAGAGGTCAGCAGGGCCACTTCCAGCCCGCAGAAGCCTGGTTGGAGTAAGGGTTGACTCACCCCAGGCCCCGTCATTTATGAGGCCTCTACTGACGTCATGTCTAGCAGTGGCCTCTTTGGGTGAGAAGCCAGACAGGTGTGTGTGGGTAAGGGGAGGGGGTCTTTCTGGCAGAAATATGGGGAGAAGCAGGTTAATCTCAAAGCCAGGAAGAGAGAGGGGCCCGTGTGGCTGGGGAGGAGCTACAGCGGTGTAAAGCCACCAGGTTTCAGGCTGCTGCAGAACATGGCTGTGTCTGAGCTTTGTGTGGCAGGCACTCATGGTTTGAGGGATCTCTCACTGGTCATGTAAGGAATTAAGGGCTGTGGGAGGGAGTGTGGGGAAGTTGGGCCTGTTTGGTGTGTAGAGTTGAAGACATTGCTATGCCCAAGAGGGGCTGCCCTTAGGAAATAAAATGAGGGGAAACTGGAGTCTAATGGGTGACTGATTCTCCTGAGATGAAGGGAGAGACAGGATGGAGGTGGGAGCTAACACACATCCTCACAGATTCTTCCCCTGGGGCCAAGTGAGACATTGTCCACGGCTCTGTCCAGGCCACTGGTGGAGTCAGGGGCTCTGAGCTAACTATGGAAGAGTCCTTGCCTTCTCTCACAGGGTCAGACAGGACAAGTGTGTACGCGGTGGAAACTGAACATGAAATATTTTGTGGTATGAGTCACCGTCTGATTAAGTGTAACCTGACAGTTGCATTAGATGCTCAGGTACGTGGTGGATGTCAGGAGGATGTATTGTTGAGGGCAGTGGAGGGAGGTGGGGCCCAAGTGTGGTCTTGGAGCAGGAGCAGGTAGACTGAGTCGGCGGAGAAGGGCGGATCCACATGTGAGCATCTGGATACATAGTGGGAGAGGCAAACTAAGGCCACGTGGTGAGTTTGGTATATGAAGAGCCAGCGAGCTCTGCACCTGGCCGTGACCGGCAAGCCGTGGAAGCTAGACGCTCAAGAGCCGTTCAGTGAGAGACTCGGGAGGTAGCAGGCAGGATGGTCTGTGTCGTCTGGTTGACCCAGCAGTCATGACGTGCCCGGGCTGAGGAGAAGCCAGCAACAGGGAGGCCTGTGAAACTTAGGTTGGTTTAGTGGTTTCAGAGTCTGGAGGTCAGGGAGGATGGGTGAGACTTGGGGTGGAAGGCAGCCAAGAAATATGACTGGAGCTGCTATAAGCCTCATGCAGAGGGAAACTGGAGACCCTTCTGATAGGGAGCAGTGCCACAGCCTGAGAGATGGGGCATCCAGCCACTATGTGAGGGGTCAGCCTAAGGGGCACAAGGTCACCTGTGGCCCTGGAGAACTCGAGGGAGAGATGGCACCTTGCACAAGGGTGTTCTTAGCAAAGTGGGTGACATCAGCTTCTCGGGTGAGAGTGACCTGGAACCTGTGGAGACAGACAGAAGCCTCTCCAGGGGTTCTCGGTCAAGTCAGCGATGCTGTGAGCACCCCAAGAGCCATTTCTCGTTGGTCATTGCAACTCAGGCGCAGGTGTTAAAGGAGGAGCACATTCTAGAGCTGAGGGTTGTTCAGGAATGGGGAGTCTTGAGGCTGCTGGCAGTGTGAAAACAGAGGCACCTCAGGGAGTAACTGGGGAGGTCAGAGAGGAGGTGCATAGCTGGCAGCCAGTGGGGGCCAGATGGACGCAGATCAAGAAGATGAAATGTGGGGGTTCTACAAAGTCTAGGAGTCATCCTCTAAGAACGCTGAGTTAAGTAGACTAGTGAATAATGAGGTGGAGAAAGGGCTGACCCATTTGGGGTCCTGTGGGGAATGGGTTCCAAGGAGGGTAGCTTACGGCATCAGTGGGTGACATACCTTATTTGCCGGCGTATAAGACGACTTTTTGGCCCTGAAAAATATGGCTCCAAGTGGGGGGTAGTCTTATACGGCGAGTATATAACAAACTCTGTATTTTTAGTGGAAATGTTAGGGGGTCTTCTTATACGCCCAGTCGTCTTATACGCCGGCAAATACGTATTTTTCAGGGCCAAAAAATCGTCTTATATGCCAGCAAATACGGTAGTATGAATGGTGGTATGTATGGGCCTCGGGCAGTGGTCGTCAAACTCAGTCAACAGCGGCCGACAAACTCAGAGCCAAATATCAACAGTACAACGATTGAAATTTGAGAGCCAAGTTTTTTAAACTTAAACTTCTTCTAACTCCACTTCTTCAAAATAGACTCGCCCAGGCCATGGTATTTTGTGGAAGAGCCACACTCAAGGGGCCAAAGAACTGCATATGGCTCGCGAGCTGCAGTTTGCTGACCACGGGCTTTGGACAATATCCGAGAAATCTGTTACACCTTTTGTCTTGTGCAGAATGGAGGGAGGTGCTGCCAGGAGGGTGGGTGGGGCAAGAGGCAGCGAAGCCCTTCAGGACAGAGTTGATGTGGAGAAGGGGAAGTGGCTGACCTGGATCTGTGCTTTCTTTGAATGACGCCTGCCGGAGCCCACAGTCCCTGGGACCCTGAGCCCCACGGGCAGAGCGATGGCCCGGGAGGCAGGCGGGGTCTCCAGCAGCCCCCGAGTCACTGCGACCTGCCCCTTGGGCCAGGTGATCTGGAAGCAAGGGTGGCTGTGGGGGGATGTTGGCAGTACCGTGGGCCCCGGGGTTGCTGCTCAGGGTATCCTGCTTTTCCTTGCCTTGCTCTCCAGTCCCTGAAGAGGAAGGAGAAGGAATATGAGCATGAGATGGAGCGGCTGGCGCGGGAGAAGATTGCCACGCAGCAGCGGTTAGCAGAGCTCAAGCACGAGCTGAGCCAGTGGATGGATGTGCTGGAGATTGACCGCGTGCTCCGGCAGACGGGCCAGCCCGAGGACGACCAGGCCTCCACCTCCACTGCCTCCGGTGAGCCCGCCTCCCCCAGGTCAGGCCTCCTGGCCGGGCCTCCGCCTGCTGGCAACGTGCCCTCCCGCTCCAGCCCCGTGAGGTCCCCAGGCCCCAGCGGCATTTGTTTCTCCGGCCTCGCGTTCCCGGGTCCTCTGACCTGTCCCTGTCCTCGTGTCCCCACAGAGGGCGAGGACAACATCGACGAGGATATGGAGGAGGACCAGGCCGGCCTGGGCCTACCCAAGCTGAGCCACCGCCCCCACCCGGAGCTGCCGAAGCCACCGCCTAGCACCGCCCCTGCACCCCTGCCCGCCCACCCACACCCCCACTCCCAGCCTGTGGCCCTGTCTCCTGCCCATCAGCAGCCGCCGCCACAGCAGAAGACACCGCTGCCGGCTCCTCCTCCCCCACCAGCCGCCCCTGCCCAGACGCTGGTGCCAGCTCCAGCCCACTTGGTGGCTGCATCTGGGGGAGGCTCCACGGTCATCGCCCACACCGCCACCACCCACGCCTCAGTCATCCAGACTGTGAACCACGTTCTCCAGGGGCCGGGCGGCAAGCACATCGCCCACATCGCCCCCTCGGCCCCCAGCCCCGCCGTGCAGCTGGCACCCGCCACCCCCCCTATTGGCCACATCACAGTGCACCCTGCCACCCTCAACCACGTGGCCCACCTTGGCTCCCAGCTTCCCCTGTACCCACAGCCCGTGGCGGTGAGCCAGCCCGTGGCGGTGAGCCACATCGCCCACACCCTCTCGCACCAGCAAGTGAACGGCACCGCAGGGCTGGGGCCCCCCGCCACCGTCATGGCAAAGCCAGCCGTGGGGGCCCAGGTGGTGCACCACCCCCAGCTGGTGGGCCAGACAGTGCTCAACCCCGTGACCATGGTCACCATGCCCTCCTTCCCGGTCAGCACACTCAAGCTGGCTTGAGGACGAGGCCACTCGGAGGCCCCCAGTGGGGGCAAGGAGGGGGACCTGTCCCCACACTCTCCCACCAGCGCCACACATTCCAGTCCGGCCCAGGCCCACCCCACCCACACCCACCCCCAGGCCTCCTAGGGGAAGGGGGTGCAGAGACTCTGAGCCAGGGGAGGGAGGGGGTAGCCCACTGCACTAGGACTTGATAAAGTGACGAGAGACGCCCTGGTGGACGTGCTGCCGATTCAGCCTGGTGCTGTCCCTGCCTCCCCGTCCTGTCCCCCGAAACAGTTTGATGCGGATGTCGTGTTCTCTGCCTTCTCCCTCCCCTGCTGCCTTCCTGTGCTGCTGCTGCTGCTGCTGCTGCTGCTGCTATTGCTCTGTCTGGTGATGCGGCTTGAGGGCCTGGGCCTCCCTCCTGGGCCTCAGCCGCTCTGCCCAGGCCCGGGGAGGGGAAAGGAGGAGCTGGACTGAAGCAACGTGGCTCAGGAAGCTGGGGAGCACTTGGGGCCCTGTCCTGAGTGCAGGCGAGGAGTCCTAGGAAGTGGCTGGTCTGAGTCCCACGCAGACAGGCGGGTGCCCCGGCCTGGGGCTCGCCAACCCGGCTTCAGTCACTGTGATTCTTGACAGCAGAAACTAGTTAGGCTTTTCCTACCAACAGTAAACCAAACCCAAGCTGTTGCCAAGCCTCTGAGCCTTTCACCCCTTGCCGTTGGGCTCCTGACCTTAAGAGGGCAGGCTGGTGGGCAAGGAGGGGCTTCGCTGCCCCCGTCACCCCACCCTCCCCAGCCTGGGTCTGGGCTGAGGCTGCTCTGGTCCCCTGCTCCCAGCCCTTGGCATGGCTTCTGGCTTCCAGAAGGCTGTCGCTCCCCGGACCCCCTGGCCTCTGCTTAATGCTCTGCACTCCCCCAGGGACGGGTGCCCGGGGGCCACCTGGGAGACATGGACCAGCATCTGGCCTGGGTTCCAGGAGCCTGAAGCCACACTGTTGAGGCAGTTAGGAAGTGAAACGGCAGGGGTTCCTCTAGGCGACCGACCGACCCTTTCTGGAGAGGGAACAGAGCCCAGTGCAGGGCTGCTGCTTCTGCCCCAACAGCTCTGTCTCCAGTGTCAACTCTTTGCCCTGAGCGTTGCCCTTCTCCAGTGGGCGTCACTGCATGTGGGGATGCCGTGTGCCACTGCCTGCCTCTGAGGAAAGGTTCTCATTTGGGCCAACGGCAGGGCTGAGCCTGGGGTGGAGAGGAGGGGAGCTGGTGTGGAGGGGATGTTGTTTTCCCTGCCTCCACCTTGGCAGGCTTTGACTTCTTTTTTTTTTTTTTTAAATGTATTTTTATTGGTTTTGGAGAGGAAAGGAGAGAGAAACATCAATGATGCGAGAGAATCATTGATCGGCTGCCTCTTGCACACCCCAACTGGGGACTGAGCCCCAACCCAGGCATGTGCCCTGGCTGGGAATAGAACCGTCACCTGGTCCGTAGGTCGATGCTCAACCACTGAGCCACTCTGGCTGGGTGGGTTCTCTTTTTATGTAGGTATTTATTACAAGTGGCCTTGTGTCGGACACACCGTTACACACACGTGCACACTTGGCTCCCCACCTGGACACATCAGTGGCCTTTCAGTGTGGAGAGAGGGCGAGTGTCCCCAGGTGTGAAGTTTGCACTGACAGGCTGGGGGTGGGGTGAGTGTTGGGGCCCAGGACCTTCTGGAGTGGCCCCAACAGAGGTCTTGGATGGATTTATATGCCTAAGAACTCCCTTCCAGTTCCGCCCTGGCCCTGGAGCCCTCCCAGAGGACTTTCTCCTGGGGGAGGCCCTTCAGATGCCTTAGAGGCCTCCAGGAGAGAGTCCCGTACCGCCCCCGGCCCCACGCAGCGCTCCCACCTCACAAGCTTGCTGCCTTCCTGCATCTGCAGCCGCCAGCACCACCCCGGTTCTCCGTGGAGCCAGTTCCACTCCCGAAGTGATTACAATGGAAAGAACAGGGGGAAGGGCAGGCCTGGTGCCCAGGGAACAGTCAAGCTGGTGAACCGCCTCTCCTCAGCTCCGTTCACCTCCCACATCCCGAGGCTGGCCCAGAGCTAACACTTGTGTCGGCCAGCCGCCCCCGGGGCCTGCACAGATACCTCATCCGCCCGCTGCCCGTGCCCCTCCCCGTCCGTCCCCAGCAGTGGGGGCTCCGAATCTAGTGCCGAATGACCATGTCCAGACTGGTGACGATGGGTGTTGCTGTTCTTGTTGTTTGTGAATGCTGTGACTGTGTGCCCGAGAGGGCAGCCGCCCAGCCCTCTGGGCATCTCCCTTCTGAGCGCTATCAGGACCACATCGTCCTCACCCTGTGGGACCGCCTGCCCCTGCCCTCCCCTCCCCTCCCCAGCCCTCCTTCCAGCCTGGGGGACATGCGCACACACACATCTTACCTCTCATGCGTGTTTTACTTTTTGATGTTCAGAGTGGCTCACTGGCTGGGAATCTTTACCTCGGGGAGAGGGGGAGGTCGGTTCCTTGGGGGGGGCCAAAGAAGGGCAGGGAATGCCTGGAGGGAACCGGGGGCGGGGGTCCCCAGAACCCCCGCTCTCTCCAGGAACAGCTGCTGCTCCCCCATCCCAGGGTCCCACCCCCGCCCCCCAAAGAGGTGGCCCTTGTTTACAGTGAGGACTCGGTCACTGTGTCTCCGTCTCCTGAAATATAAACCGTAGTGACCCCAGACTGTAGAGATTTTTATGTGTTTGGATACATCTGCTGTGTGGGAAAAAAAAAAAAAAACTACAAAAAAACCCTACTTTTGTACATATTGTATTTTTACTATTGAACTGTATTCTAGTGGCTGTTCATGCTCCAAGACTTTAGGTATTGAGACATGAATACTATCCATGTAATAAGCACTTGCCTGGAATAAAATATAAAATTGAAATAAACCTGCACTGAAACTTGGAGCTGCCAGCTGCAGCGTGTGGCCCTTTTGTTCGGAAAGGAGGCAGAGCCCCCCAGCGAGAAGCACCGGGTCCCTCCCCTGCTGGTGTTTGCGGGATGGTCCTCGGGCAGCTTCGGTGCCGGTCAGTTTTATAAGGTTATAGAGACCTTCCTGTTCTGATGCCAGTGTTGAATCATCATCAGGCTCCCAGAACTGCAGTTCTGGTCTTATGCTCAAACCATTTTTACAAACACTCTCTTTGTTTTATCTCATAACAGTGAAGTAAAGCCAAGAGCTAGCCCTGTTCTGGCAGAAAAAGTAACAGGCTTGAGATGGCTGAGTGATTAGTTAGAGACCCAACTAGCCTGGGACCTTGTGTAGCTTCAGTCAGACCTTGACTTGTGCAGGGTTCTCTGGGCACGTGCCATCCTGCCCTGGGGCCTGTGGTAGGATTGGGGATCTTAAACGCGTGAAAGTTCCAATGGAAAGGAAGGTGAGGAAGGGATGCATTCGTGGGGGAGAGGTTAGGACAGGTCAACTAGGGAGAGGGGAAGGAACAAGGTCAAAGCCATGTTCTAAGGTGGCCTGCAAACCAAGTGTTTGGAAAACCTTTGTCTCTAACTTCGTTTTCCCAGTTTAGGGGAAACCGGCCCTTTGGCAGGCTGTCTCAGGAATAAGTGGGGAAGTGAGGGAGCAAGTGGCAGGGTCTACCTACAGACCAGGCAGGCTGCTTCCTCCTGCCTTTCTTAACTCCGACACCCGCCCCACTCCCAGCCCCAGCCAGGGGTACTGACTCAGTTTCTCTTTCGAGGGTGAGTCAGGGATATAGGGCGTGCCCCTGTGTGTGTGTGTGTGTGTGTGTGTGTGTGTGTGTGTGTGTGTGATGTCATCCTCAGGGAAGGTAGTCGTGGCCACGAATGTATTGGGGTTCCATTATTTGAAGAAAAGCCAGCCTCAGAAGGCCAGACAGTGCCCCATAATTCCGCCAGCCCCTTTCACTTGTGAGATGCTGGCTCCCTCTACTGGTAGAGATGGGTGCCTTCAATTAAGGGAAGGCCAAAACTTATTTCCTGCGCATCCTCTCAGTGTCAGACACCATGCCCAGCAATGGGACAAAGATGGAGACTACCCCTGGTAATTATGACCCAGGATCATCTGAGAGCTATAACTATCATAAGGGTTGGCAGAAACTCCCCTCCTTGCACTCAAAGCACAGACTCCCACCCCCGCTGAACTGGAGCCTCAGACTAGGGCAATGGAAAACAGAAATCCCAAGTGAGAATCCAGGAGCGTCCATTTAGCAGCTCTGCTCTCTCTGTGAAAGAGGGAGCCTTGCTAGAGTTGGAGGGAAGATGTTTGCTCTCCTCACACTCCCTGCTCCTCCTATCCACACACACATTACCTTCAGCTCACCCATCCTAGTTCTAGAAGCCCATCAGGGCCTGGGGAGTGCCAGCACCTCTGGGGGAGAGTGTGTGAAGGAACTAGGCCACACCCAGAGTAACGTACCGGGGCCTTTAGTGAACTTTCAGGAGGAGTCACAGCAGAGGGAATTTGATTGCTCCAGGCACCAGGATCAGCTTGGGAAAGGGGTGTTCTTTGAGGGGCTTAGAAGGTTCCCTGGCCCCAGAGCTCCCTGTGTCAACTGGTTTTCTTGCATGGGCAGCTAGGAGTGAGTTGACAATAGGCCCAGCGCCTATTGTCAGTGTCTTCCAGACAAGACCACATGCTAGTGACAGGAGCCCCTACCTGGGAGCATGGGTGGTCCTCTGTGGTGGGGGAAGGGCAGGTAGGATAGTGGGGGGCCCTTTCCATGCCTCAGCAGGTTTGACTTCTTGAGGCTCCTCTCTACATTTGAAGCAGACATCTCGAAGACAGTGCTCAGTGAGCAAGGTCCTTCCCCACTGGCTGGAGGGGCTGAGAGGCTCCTGCTACCATTGTAGCTATTCCGGAGGTCAGACTGTGGAAGGCGTGGGACAGGGACCTCCACTAGTCCAGACAATGCAGAAGCCATTGGTCAGTCTGAGATAGGACTGCTGGCTCTAAGGGTGCTCTCTGGGCCTACCTGTTATCCCCACCCCAACCAGCCCATAGCCGAGGTCCCGCTCTTTTAGAAAATTTGGTTCTCTCTTTTCACCATCCTTGCCTCATGGGCTTGACCTTCTTTACTGCTCTACTGTGGAGATGACAGTATCCCCACACAGTCGCTCGCAGTCCAGCACAAGCCCACAAGCAGCCCCAGAGCCTCAAGCATTGCCAAATGCTGTGTTTATTGGTTTGTTACACTGAAGAGTATAGTTTCTGAGCCAAAAATCATACACACTCTGCTCCTCACAAAACCACTGAGTCACTAAGGCAGGCACACGATGGCCACCATGCTTGGTGGAGGCTGAGGACTCGCAGACAACAAGAGTGGGCAATGGGGCGGGCCAGCCCCCAAACAGGCCGTGCAATGCCTGGGTCGGGGGTGGGCTGGGGGGGCTGTGCTGGATGCAAAAAGGCTGCTGGGTCCTTTTTTGTTTCTTAAATGCAGGAAGTCTCCAGACCTTAGTGGTTGCTGGGCAGGCCCCAGCCCCTGTGGCAGAGTGGCCTCCTGGCCCTGGGGCAAGGCCCAGCCTGTGTGGGTTGGGGGTGGGGGTGGAGATGGCAGAACAAGCAGCATAACACCTCCCCTCATGAGTGTGAGGCTCTTCCACGGGGGGTTCCGGGTCCTTGGGCCTCTGGACATCCTGAGAAGCATGTGGACGGCAGAGCCAACCTTGCTTTCCACCAGCAATAAACAAGGGAGACCCAGGCACCTCCTCCTTCCAGCCTTAGGACTCAGCGGATGCCTGGGATAGACAGTGAGCTGCCCCCAAGTGTTGGGGCCACCTTTTGAGAGGAGGCCGTGACAAGATCCCTTCCCTAAGGAATCACCTGCGATGCCCTCTTGAGAGGTAGTGCTCCAACCACATTCCAGACCCTCCGGCTGGCAGAGTGCCATGTATACAGTTTTCAGGGATGCGTCTAATGCATAAAGCAATAGCAAGGTGGCGGGAGTGAGACTGTACAGACACACTGGGTGCACTGTACGGGCTAGGGGAGGGGGGCATGGGGTCACCTCAGGTGGCCAAAGGCAGTGGCAGTGCTGCTGGAGTGGGCTGCTCTGCCCCACAGTCTCAGAGGAGGGCCTGGAAGGTGGCCCAGGAAACACGTCCAAGCTCGCAGCCATTCTGGCTGCCCCAGCTGGGACTGGTGCGCACACACCCACTGGGCCTACAAAGGGACTGTGAGAAGAAATACAACGGGGTCCCCTTGTCTCACACAACCCTCACCAGTGGGGTCCAGGCATCTATAGCCCTGGTGACTCTGCAAGGCGCCCGGCCGACCCAGGAGAGAGCGTGGGGCGCTCAGGCTGAGGCTGCAGGGGCGGTGGGGCTATTATTTCCAGGTGCTGGAGAGGGGAGCAGAGTAGGTGTTCCCCAGGTCAGCTGCTCCCTGAGGCTGCCCTTTCCCCTCCGGGCCCTGACCTGAGGGTACCCTGGCCCCTGACTTGCCCTTCAGGGCCAGAACTGCCCGGAGTCGGATCCCAGGCTCACACTTTGTTAGGAATACAGCTGGGCAGGCAGAGGTGGCTGGGAGGTGGGGCGGTCTCCGCTGGGCGCCCCTGGACCTCTCCCTGCGGAGCCCGGGGCCGGGGGCCGGGGGCCGAGGCTGTGGCTGGCTGCTGCCTCCTGCCTCCTGGCCCTCACTTGTTCTCTATGAGCATCTGCACCTTGTGGACGAGGTCCCGGGCAATCCGCAGGATCTCCTGGGCATCGTGATGCTCGGCTCGTTCTGGAGGAAACATGGGTAACCGTGGGGATGCTGAAGCGAGGGCGAGAGTCTGGGAGGAACCCTATGGCTGCCCACCCCACTCCATTTCCACCTGCTGGACTCCTGCCATGAGTGTACAGGGACAGGGGGCCCAGTGTTTCTGAGCCTCTCCAGCCCTGCCCAGGCCAGGAGCGGAGACCCCGATCCCCTTGCTGGGACAGCCAGGCGGCTGGACAGGCTCCTACCATTGAAGAACTTGATGATGTCGGTGAAGTCCATGTTGTTGTCACGGATAATCTCACGGTAGGCCTCCACCAGGGCCAGGGCAATGAACAGGACAAAGTGCTCCGATGAGATGTGCTGGGCCGCCCAGATCACCTCCCACACGGCAAACACATCCTCGTAGAGCAGCTCTGGGGGCGAGAGGGGGCGAAGGCTGAGTCTGGCCGCCCGTGGCCTCCAACGGGGCCTCACGGGGAGACAGAGCTCCACCGCCAAAGTTCTATTGCATTGCACAGCCAGTCCAAGAGGGGGTGGGCTCCGTGCCTCGGGCCGAGCCCCTGCCCTTCTCCTTGGTAATTCCTGCACATGAGGCCCCTGCAAACTCCTCTCTTCAGCTAAAGCAGCTCTGCTTTTAGAAACCTCAGTGCGCATGGGAGATTTGGTTGGAAAAACTATTCCAAAAGCCATTGCCTGAGGGTGAATTTCCACTCTGTCTTTACTTTGGATTTACCTAAAGAGCTTTTAAAATATCAATGCCCAGGCAGCCAGTCACACTAGCATTCTGAGGCCAGGTAGAACCTAGAGCATTGGTGTTTCTAAAAGGTTGCCCTAGCCAGCTTGGCTTAGTGGATAGAGTGTCAGCCTGAGGACTGAAGGGTCCCAGGTGTTTTTAAAAAATATATATTTTATTGATTTTTTACAGAGAGGAAGGGAGAGAGATAGTTAGAAACATCAATGAGAGAGTCATCAATCAGTTGCCTCTTGCACGCACCCTATTGGGGATGCGCCCACAACCAAGGTACATGCCCTTGACCAGAATCGAAGCCGGGACCCTTCAGTCCGCAGGCTGATGCTCTATCCACTGAGCCAAACTGGTTTTGGCGGGTCCCAGGTTTGATTCTGGCCAAGGGCACATGCCTGGGTTGCAGGCTCGATCCCCAGTAGGGGGCATGCAGGAGGCAACTGATCAATGATTCTCTCATCCTTGATGTTTCTATCTCTCCTTCTCCCTTCCTCTCTGAAAGAAATATATTAAAAAATAAGAAATTCCCCAAGTAGTTCTAAAGTTCAGTTAGGGTCCAAGACCAATAACTTTGGGGCAAAAGGGTCACCCAGAGCCCCTGACCCCAGGCCCACCATCCAACCCTCTTCTCACCTCTCTTAAAATCCAGCAGGAACCAGCGGTAACAGAAGTAGAAATGGGTGTAATCTCCATTCTGATGCATCAGCTCAAACAGCTCCGAGTCCAGGATCTTGTGTGAGTGGGAAGAGAGAGAAGGCCTGAGCTGACGTGCCTCTTCCCTGCCGCCCCCACCCTCCACCAGGCCCGTCTGCTTGGCGCCTGGTGGCTGTGCTCAAGCCCCTCTTGTCCCTTAGGGTGCACTCTGTGGCCCCACTCATCTCTCTGGGCTGTAGTCTTTTTGGAGTTATATCATTTTCTGGGTGTTTGGTTTTTTTTTTTATCCTTATCCAAAGATATGTTTATTGATTTTTGAGAGAGTGGGAGAGAGAGAGAAATATCAATATGAGAGATGGTAAATTGACTGGTTATCTCCTGCATGCACTCCGAGCAGGGTTCGGACCCTCAATCTAGGCATGTGTCCTGACTGGGATTCCAATCCGCAACCTTTTGGTGTACAATGCTCCAACCAACTGAGCCACCTGGCCAGGGCTCTGGGTGTTTGACTTCATCAACCAGACTTTCACCAGAACTTTCATGAGCACAAGCATTTACATATTGATATTCCTCTCCATTTTAAACAGTGAAAGCAATGTGTTTCCGGAAACAAACTCATAGATAACGAGAACAAACTGATGGTTGCCAGATGGGAGGGGTTTGGGGGCTGGGTGGAAAAGGTGAAGGGGTTAAGATGTACAAATTGGTAGTAACAAAATAGTCATGAGGATGTAAGCTACAGCAAGGGGAATATAGTCGATAACACCGTAATAACTATGTCTGGTGCCAGGTGGGTACCAGACCTATGTGGGCATCACCATGCCTCCTAAGTTAGGAATATGTCTAACCACTCTGCTGTACACCTGAAACTAGTAATATAATATGGAATGTCAAGGGGGATCCAAGGTGGCAGCAGAGTAGTTGGAAGTTACACTCACCTCCTCCCAGGTCCAAGCTGGAATTACAACTAAATTATAAAACAATCTGAATAATCAAATGCGCAGAAGTCTTATTACCAAGGACTTACAGAAGAAGCCACAGGAGACTGGTAGGAAGGGCAGAGGCGTGAAAGGCGTGGGCCCTGCCCCTCGCGTGGCGGCTGAGATTCTGAAGGGCTATCTCAGCTGCGAAAAGAAGCTGGAAAGCCTGGGGTCTCGACCCCACATGGGGCTTCCCAGCCCGGACCACCAGAGCCAGGAACAGAAGCCCACCTTCACTACTGTGACTTCTGTTTCAACCGTAATTGGGGAGGGGGAAATGTGTCTTTGAAATGCAAGAAATGAAGTTTATATATAAAAGGAATCTTTGGACCACTCCCTGGTCTCCTTGTGGAAGACGGACCGGCCCAGGGGCGCCTGGTCACGTGCCCAGGAGCAGCTACCGTCCTCACCTGGATGAGGGAGCGCATGTTGGCAAAGTGGGTGTCCATGGCGCCCCCGTTGGGGAAGTTCTGGCTCATCCTCTTCATGAGGTGGCTGAAACAGCTGTAGGTCAGCTGGTCTGAGAGGAGACAGGAATGGGGGGGTGGCTTTCACTTCAGAGGGGGTGCCTGTGGCCCAGAGGACAGGGCTGGCTACTATTCCCACCCCGCTGGCTGGCCGTCTTCCTCTCCAGCTTATGTCAACCCCGCCCCATGCCTCAGGCCCATGCCACTGTGGGAACTCCCTCTTCCCCGGCCCTCCCCCTCACCGTTATCGAGGATGACGAGGAGCGGCGCCAGCAGATCACACATGCCCTGCACGTAGCCCACGTCCAGGTGTTCCCACACGTAGCTGAAATCCCAGGGACAGAGTCACTGTAAGTGTGCGCCAGACGCAGGGAGATGGGTCTTAGAGCAGCCCGCTCCCCAGAAGTCAGCCTTCCGGGACCCTCAAGCACTGGGAGTAGCGTGGTGAACAACTAGCCCTGGCTTCCGGGCACGCAGGGGGCCGGGGAAAGAGACAAGGCTGGGGCGTGAGGGAAAACAGAGAAAGCTTCCTGGAAACCTATGAGTGAAGAGAGCGGGGCAGGGGCCCTGCAGGAGGAAGTGTTCCCCCAAAGCGAGTCCAGTGTGATTCCGGGGCAGCGGGGGGGCAGGGCACTGCTGACCTAGCCTCTCATCGAGCAGGGTCCCTGCCCCCCGCCCTGGGCCCTGCCCTGCAATGGCACCTGCACATGATGTCTCGGAGCCTCTCGAGGTTGGGGGGGGTGAAGTACCAGTAGTTGCGGTCGCATCGCTGCACATCCTTGTCTATGCGGTGCAGATTTAAGGCCACGGTGTCCAATAGTTCTATCTGAAAGAGCGGAAGGCCCTCGGGGTAAGCCTGGGCCTGAGGGGATGCCCGCAGGAAGGCAGGGAAGGCAGGGAGCCAGGGACTCAGAGGGCAGAGTCCTCTGGGACGCTGAGAGCCGGGCTCCAGGTCCTCCAAGACAGGCACCCGCCGCCCACCCGCCAGCCTGGCTCTGGGCCAGCCGAGAGCAGTGCCCGGGAACGGCCACCTACGGTGTAGGCGGCAGCGCACACGGCCGCCAGCTCCTCTCCTGCCTCCAGCTCGCTGGCCCGCGAGGCCTCCTCCCGGCTGGCATCTTGGGGCTTGGAGAAAGCGTGGACTGCAGGCTCCAGCCTGTCGGAGCCTTCCTCCCCACCACAGTCCTCCTCGAAGCCCCCGCTCGGCCCCTCATCTATGCTCGACTGGATGCCCGAGGCCACGGAATAGTTGCGAGAGGAAGGCAGTCCTGAGTCCGGAGAGTCAAACTCCACTGACTGCTGCTGCTCCACCACGGCGGTGCCCCCGGGCCCCACTCCTGGGGCCTCCCCGGGCGCTGCTCTGCAGTCCTCAGTGCCCGGGGGCTTCGGGGGCTCCAGGTCATCCACAGAGATAAACACCTGGTGGGGAGAACAGATGGTGGGGCTCATCCCTGCAACCCAGCCCCTTCCCTCGGCTCAGCGTCTCCCTCCTGGGGTCAGAATAAGTGAGAGGGACGGAGAATTCCCACTCCACCCCCCAGCGCCCAGCACTGCCTCCCCCGGGCACCACGCCTCCCCTCTGACCCGGCTGGCCAGGTGGAGAAAGGGGGTTCCAGGCCAACATGAAGACTTCAGCCCTATCCAGTCCCTTCCTCTGCTTCCCCCTGGGGCATGAGAAAGGGGAACACCCCAGCTTCTGGCGGCCGCTGCAGGGAAGACGGGAGACTGGCGACCTGGGCACACAATGGCGTGTGATGGCAGTGTGAGCGGTGCCATTCTACTAACGCCTGAAGTCACGAGGCTGCCTCAGGTCAGGAGCGCTTCCTCCGTGTGCTGGTGTGTGTGTGTGTGTGTGTGTGTGTGTATGTGTGTGCTGGGGTGTGTGTGTGTGTGTGTGTGTGTGTGTGTGTGTGTGTGAGATGTATGTGGGGAGAGGGGGGCAGCCTGGAGGCAATAGGAAAACCAACAAGGCAGGGAACTTTCCTAGCAAGGACCTGATAGGTTATACTGGCTCAGACAAGCTGAGGAGAGGTCAGAAGTGAAAGGAAACGCATTGTGCTGATTGGAAACAGGCCTTACCAGTACGGGGAAAAGAAGAGAGACATATGCAGACTGGCTTTTACTTTTTAAAAAAAAAATATTTGGACTATGTAGGGACAGGGATGCTAAAAGGACTTTTCACTTTGGGTGAGAAGCATGAGGGGTCGTTGTGCTAGTATCAGGTAAGGCCACGAGGCCGAGGCAATCGGAGCCCAGAGCAGGGCCCGCGAGGCCATTGCTGTCTGTGAGCTGAGCAGCGGGGCACTGGTACCCACTCGGGATCTTATGAAGCCCGAAGCCAGAGAGAAAGACAGGCTCCCAAACAGGAAGCAAGAACAAAGCACATGGGAAGAGTGTGCCTTGGTGTGATATCTGTTCTCAGTCTTGCTCCAGCTCCAGTTTTCTGTTACTATTAGGAAAGATTTAGTAAAGTCGCTAGAATACACATTATCTAAAGCAGCAATTTTAAAGAAAAAAAAATATGTTAGTGAAAGAGTGTCCTTGAGCCTGAGACTTCTCATCACTTCTGATGGGCCACTTTGTTTAGGCTTGTTCGCCTAACGCGGGGTGATGCACGAGAGCTAACTGCCTTTGCGCAGTCAGCTCTGCGAGACGGGGACGGGTCCACGGAGGCGGGAGATCTTGCCAGTGGATGCCAAGAGCACCGCTCTGCGGGCTCCCTGGCCTCTGGCCTCAGCTCTCAGGGAAGCCGCTACAATCAAAGGGCGGCAGCGCCGAAAGGGAACTGAGGCCCAGAGCTGGGAAGACGTCACTCATCCTGTCCGTGGTGGCCCTGGGACTAGCCGCCAGGGCTGCCTATTCTTAGCCTTGAGGCTCACTAGGAGCAGGGAGGGCTCCCCTAACCCCCATAAATCCATCTTTCCCTCCTCGTCCATTAAACCCGATCACAACGCACTATCTCACTTTATTCCTGCAGCACCCAGAGAAAGAAGGAGACAGAGACACGTCAAACCACTGTCCGAGGGACTCCTGCCCTCGCCCCGCCCCCTCCTCCGCCCGCCCCCGGGTCCCCGCTGGCTCACGTCGTTGCTAATGGTGGAGTCCCGGTGGATGAGGCGCTGCACGTGGCTGTCGATGCTGCTGCCCGAGGAGAACTTGGTGAGTGTGGCTGGGTGCGCCTCCCGCTCCCGCTGCCTCACCACCACCTCGCAGGCCTTCCACTCCGCCAGCACCCGCTGGTACCTCGCTGCCACCACTGCGTCCACCTGGACGCGGACACACCATGACCATGGGGGAGGGGTGCGCCAGGCCCTCTGCAGGAGCTGGGGCGGCTGACGACCAGGGTAGGGCCCAGCAGTGAGGACAGTGGGGTGTCTCTTTGAACCCTCCCCTGCCACGTTTCTTCCCACTGAGCTTGTACGGGTCCCTTCCCCTACCCCACGGGAAAGAGCTGCCCTTACCTGCTCCATCTCCTTCTTGCTCGAGCCAAACTTGTAGTGGCCAAGCAGGAAGGGCCAGACTTCCTTGCGGATCTCGTGCTCCACGCCTCCGTAGTAAACCTGCCGCAGCAGCTCCAGCTCCTTGTAGTTCTGAGGGACGCAGGGAGGAGAGACTGTGCGGTCCCCGCAGTCACCCCCCGGGTGACCCACCCCAGGGAGGGCTGGGGCGGGGCACTGACTCGGTCACCGCTGAAGCCCGCGGAGACCCTGCCTCGGGCAGGCACGTCCCCCTGCCCCACATTAGAGCTGGCGGGGACCTGCTTCAACCCCCTCCTTCCAGGGAAGAGACGAAGCCGGAGAGGCGCAGAAATTTGCCAAGGCTGTGGGGTAATGGGAAAGCAGAACGGACCCCGTGCCCAGTGCCCTGCCCAGGGAAACCCACAGCCCCAGCTGTCTGAGATCCCGCCGTGACCCTGCCATGATCCCGACATGGCCCTGGAGTGGCCATCAGTCTGGGCCTGTCAGCCCAACCACGACTGTGATTCACCTGAAGGCCCAGTTGTCCTGTGGCATCTGCGCCCAGAGCAGACACTCTGCACCCACCGCTGCCCGCCCCGGCCCCCGCCCCGGCCCCGGCCCCGGCCCACAGCGTGCACCTTTTCGTCCTTCTGGTACTTGCTCCACACGTCCTTGGTGAGGCCCCCGGAGGCCCCTGGGGGGCGGGCGGGCGGGATGATGTTGTGATGCACCAGCGCTGACAGGTGGGTCCGCACCGTGGACAGGTGGCGGCAGTACGCCAGCCCTGGGGGTGGAGGGGGGAGCCAGGAGGCCGTGACCAGGACGCCTCCCCCTGACCCTGCCTCCCGTGGCCCCACCGCACCCCACACTCACAGCCGTAGAAGGCCCGGGACACGATCTGCCTCTTCATGCTCTCACACAGAAGCCTGAGGGGCAACCTGTGGAATCAACCTGGCTCAGAGGGCTGTGGCTCTTGCTTTGGGAGGAGGGTGAGAAGTGAGGACACTGAGGGAGCAGGGACGGCACTGGGGGTGGTGTGGGGAGCAGGACCCATAGCCCGGCGGCAGGTCGTGGGCTCCCTGTTGCTGCCAGCCACCCTGGTCAGAGCTGCTAAGGCTCCAGCCTGGCCTCCAACCCCCCGGGGGAGCTTGGGCAACTACCTTCACCTCATGTTAATGAATTTTGGTTTCTTCAAGTGAAAAATGGAGAGAACCATCTCTGAGTCGTCAGGAGTGGCAGGTAAAAAGAAGTAACAGGTCCGATCAAGCAGCTGGCAAGAGCATCAAGTGCTAGCACACAGACACCATTCCCGGGCCATTCCCAGAACATGGCCAGTGCCCAGATGTCTGCTGCGTGTCCCCAGACACCCAGCCTGACGACAGGATCTGTGTCCACACTGGGGCGGGGAGCTCCCAAGTACTGAGCACCTGTGTGTCAGGCACAGCTCTGGGCACTCACATGGTTATATACCTCATTTAGTCCTCACAAGAACCTTAGGAAGCAGGTGGCATGACCCCCATTTTACAGATTAGAAAACTGAGGCTGAGTGAAATAAGCCAATGAAAGAAAAACACCACATGATCTCACTCACTTCTGGATAATAAGGGACATTATAAACGGATGAACAAAAAGATAGATACAGAGACAGTAAAGAAACAAGCAGACTGTCAAATTACAGCGGGGAGGGTAGGGAGATCTGGGGGAGATAAGAGATCAACCAAAGGACTTGCATGCATGCATATAAGCATAACCAATGGACAAAAAACTCTGGGGAGGGAGGGCATGTTTGGGAGTGGGGGTGGGTGGGGATTGGTAAGGTATGTACACATATAATACCTTAATAAAAATAATGAGAACAAAATAAAAAATAAAATAAAAGGATGTAGCCAAGAAAAAAATTAAATTAAAAAAAAATAAACAGAGACTCAGTAACTTGCCAAAGTCACATGGACAGCAGAAATGAAATTCAAACCCAGGTCTGACCAACTTGAGGCCAGCGTGCCAGGCAAGTCGACACAGCCCCTAAGGACAGCCTGGCACACACACATGGAAGGACACGCTCTCCGGAGGTGTCACCCTGGCCACTCACCGGTCGGGGACACAGCTGCAGAGGTTGGGAGTTGCATACGGGGAGCTACTGGAGGAGCAGGAGAAGCAGGAGGAGCCCTGGCTACACATGGGATCTGGGTGCCAGGCTGGCAGGCTGGGCCCGAAGCCCTGCATCTCGATCATGTCACCAGCATCTGAGGACGGGAAGGGGGCCGTGGTCAGGGCCTGGCAGGCCTCCCCCCACAGCCTCCCTGCAGCACGCCCACCTCTGTGCCCAGAGCTGCAGCATGAAACCACCCACTGGTGGGGAATCACAGGGGAAGCGTCTTGCCTGGTCCAGAACCCAGAGATGGTGATGGTGCAGAGGGAGGGTGCCTGACACGTCCCAGCCTCCACCTAACCTTTCTGTACGCGATACAATACTTTGAGTTGTGCGTGACTGTGTCTGTTCTCTCCCTCTTGCTATTCGTGATGGAAAACGCTTTTCTAGAGTCTGGCAGGGAAAGAAAGAGAAGGAACAACAGAAGCCTGAGCTCCCTAAGATGCTACCAGCTAGCATGGCCCCCGATGGTTCAGCCCGGTCCTCTTAGACTTGAACTGCGAACTCTGAACAGAGTCTCCACTGATCAGAGACCTGGAGGACCCCTGAGGGTTCTAGATCTGGTGGCCAATGCCTGTGGGTCAGGCTCTCTGTGCAGGCCAGACACCCCTGCTGCCCACTGCTGTGGGTCCTTCCCGAGTTCTCCGTCCTTGCCTAACCTGATGCCTCCTACAAACAACAGGTGAGCTGACAGGAAGGGCCAAGCTCTCAGGGCTGCCAGATCCCCACAGGGATGAGCGTCCCACCAGCCGGGAGAATGTCCGTCCCCACGTGCAGCCTCAGAAGACAGCTCCTTGGGCACATCCACGCCACAGGTGGATGGAGCCTTTCAGCCTGCCCAGCTGACTGGAATCAGAACTCGAGATCACTGAGAGCTTCTAGGGCCCAAGTGGGGCAAGGCACCGCCCAGGGGGCTCAGCTGGCCCAGTGAGCCTCAGAGATGAAGCAAAGTGAGGGCAGGAAGTGAAAGGACTAGGGGACGGAGCGGGAGGGAGGAGGGGGCAGAGAAGAGTGAAGAAGAACGGGGAAAGACAGCTGTGTGTGATGATGAATTCTTTCAAGCAGTATTTCTTCCTGGGGCCTGGCCTGCCGAGCCTGGAGCAGACGGAGGCCTGGCTTCTGTGGGAGCCAGGCTCCAGCTCTGGGGGTGCCTTGGTGAGAGGGGCTGAGCTGAGCCC
Organism: Vespertilio murinus; assembly: GCA_963924515.1. Classification (NCBI taxonomy): domain Eukaryota; kingdom Metazoa; phylum Chordata; class Mammalia; order Chiroptera; family Vespertilionidae; genus Vespertilio; species Vespertilio murinus. Next base: position 33,961,522 of record OZ004718.1, on the reverse strand, counting down.
TCCAAGTCCCCTCGGGGGCCGCCCCATGTTTGCCAGGAATCTCTTCCCAGACATGTGGTGGGATTTTTGTAGATCTGGCCCTTCAGCTCCACCAGGAGGCAAATTAAGGGAACGTAGTACATGGTGTGGAGGGGCTGCGGCTCTGGGAGTGAGCAGCTGCAGGCTGTGCCGAAGACTCTGGGAAGAAGTGGGGGGCGGACAGATGCAGGTGGGGAGGGGCAGGAGCCCAGCTCATGCCCCTACAGCAGGCAGGACAGAGGGACGGAGGCCGATCTTGAGAGGAGCTGGGGTGGGAGCAGGCCCAGCCAGGCAGGCAGCAGGCAGCAGGCAGTGAGGGGCAACAGGTGCAGAGGGCAGAGGGTGGGCACACAGGGGAACGAGCTCATGCCCAGAAAGCAGGGCTCAGCCAGGGCAAGTCTCCTGGGTCAATGCTCTTCACCTTAATTCTCCAGGAAGGAGCTGAACCAGCCAGCCATTGAATATGCGTCTCAATTAGCCCAGTGCGGACAGCTGGAGCTCTGCAGTGACCGGGCAAGGGGCAGCAGGCTGGGCGGGGGGGCGCTGCCGGGTCAGCTTTGACTCTGACTCTCTCCTCTGAGCTTGAGGGAAGTCTGAAGCAAAAAACGATCAGGGTGGTTGAACCCCACAGCCCCTAAGACTCCGAGTGAAAGGTGCCTGGCCTGGAGCAGAATTAGAGTGAACAGCATCTCTGCTCTGTGAGGAGGCCGCAGGAGAGAGGGGGAGGGGGAGGGGAGGAGAGTCTGGACACCCGCCACTTGATTCACATGCACAAGTTCAAGCATGTTGCAGGCCTGAAAAGCAACGGCTAGCAGGATGGACTCAACAGTGTTGTCATTATGGAATGGAGTGGAGGGGGGCTCTCACACCATCTCCCCAACCACCTGCTGATTCTGCTCTTGTGCCTCCTCCCCTTTCCCAAGTCTTAAGAGTCCCAGGGGCTGCATATTGGCACCCTGGGTAGGCTGGCCCTAGTTCCCCAAGAGAATGCCCACAGAAGCCCTGAGGCCTCTGCACCCTGTGGGCCTGAAGGTTTCTCTCACCCTGGAGACTTCAGCAGGAAGACTACTCCCACCAAGTCTTCTAAGACAGGGGCTTGGCTGGGACCCCCCCTTTCCACCCCCAGCCAGTTCCTGGGGGTAAGAAGGGTCGGCCCGGGCTTTCCTGACTCACCCTTCCCACACTGTTTAAAATCACTCCGCCTATAATAAGCATCAGCCCCAAGCCCGGGCGTGTAAGGAACCAGATGGCAGGCCATGTGCAGGCAATAAACATCACAAGTGAGGTTCCCCGGCGTTCCCACCCAGACCGGCCTGCAGGCCCCACTGGAACGGCCGGGAGGGAAGATAGATGCGAAGGCAAGCATGTGGTGAGTAAAGGGCAGCTGGCAGGGTGTGCTGAGGGTGTGCGAGGCCACGGACTTGGTTGCCCTCGGATGGGGAGGCTTATTGGCACGGCGAAGTTCCCCTACACTCCAAGAGAGCTGGCCCTTCATAACCAATAGCCCTTGAGCACCCTGGCTTAGCCCGCACGGGTCCCCTGGCTGATGGTCACACTCCAAAAGGAGAGCGGGGTTCCCTCTCCACCAGCCTAGCTCTGTGCCGAGATGGGCAATGGGCAGGTGGCTGCGAGCACCGTGCTGTGTCCTTTACAGTGAAGGGACCTCTGCAGCTGTGCACTCTGAAGTCTGTGAGGGTGGACACACCTGACTTAGATTCTAGATTTCATACCGAAGGACCAGGCAGTGCCTGCTGGAACACCCAGGCCTGCTGGGTAAACAGGGCCCCACCCCCTGCCCAGGAGGGGCCTGGTACTTCTGTCCTACGTCCGTTGGGTTGGGAGTCAGAGGCACATGGCCCAGAGGCCAGTCTGCCCGGCCAGCAGGAGAGAAAGAGAGACACTGTCTTGGGTGTGTCCAGGAGTGGGAACAGGGCTCAGACAGCCATTCAGCGTTTCCAAGGGACAACCAGGCCTTCTCACTGCGGGATCTCCTCCCTCTCCTTACAGAGCCCAAAGCCAACTGCATTTTGCTCGGTCCCCTCCTCTTGCAGCACATCCTCCTTCTACCCTCCCGGGTCTGCCTCCTGATGGAAGGGAAACCACCCGGGGGCAGGTCCCATAATGCCAACACTGCAGTTCGAGCCCCTGCGGTGGGTGGCTGGTGGGCCCAGGGGGTGGGGCAGAGGGAAGGGGGGAGGTCAGGGAGAAAGGGAGGGATAAAAACCTTTCATCGGATTGGGAGCTGTGAGGTTCCGCGAGCAGATCATTGAGAGCATCGCGTGAAGTTTATCCTCCTCTTCCTCATCATCGTCCACCGAGGCCGCGCGGCTGGCCGCTAGGTGGTGGTAGTTAATAGTGACTGCTCAAAGAGAACAGCGAGAGAGCAGAGCATGAGGACCCTGGTCCTGGGGCAGGAGGGACCGGATCCGTCCTCCTGGGGAGCACAATGGAGTCCGGGTCACCCTGAGCCTGCAGGAACGGAAGAGAGGGGACCCGAGAGTCCTTTGATTCACTGGGGAGAGTATGGAAGAAAGTGGGGGGACGGCAGCAGCTACAGAGCTCCACTTTTTGAAGAAGGCCCTCTCTAGGAAGAAGAGAGAAGAGAGAGCTGATGGGGGAGCCAGGGGAGCGGAAGACGGGGACCAGCTGGGACAGGCCAGCAGCTCAGGCGCTCCGGGCCCTGGCCCAGGCGGGGCGTGACTGTCGGCAAATGGGTCCTCATCACCCTTCAGCTTGTGTCATGGTCAGACTGGGCCAAATCGGAAGATTACCCCAAATCTCCCCCTTCAGACTCTAAACCCAAACTTCTCCTCCAAGGATTTCCCAGAGCTGCTCTCGAGGAGCCTGAGTCACCCGCTGGGTTTCAGCTCCTTGGCACCTGGCTTGCCCTCCGGGGAAATGAAGTGACCAGAAAGGGGCAATGCCAAGGCTTAAGAGAGGAAGCGCAGCCTGAATGACCTAAGCCAAGCCATGGGCTGAGATTAAATGCCAGGTTTGCAAACGTGTCTCCTAGTCAGGCATGTGGAGCGGGGTGGGGCGGGGATCCGGGGCGGGGATCCCCACATCTTTGCCCTTCAAGCCTGTTGTGACTCCTTGTGCCGCGGCTATGTGTTCACAGTCTGGGTGATCTGTCTGTGAATAGAGCGACGACCTGTTGACAACTTATTGGCACCAGTCAGGAAATTTAGGAAGCAGGTGGTCTGGCAAATGCTCCGGGCTGGCAAATTCGCTGACCTTCTTCCCAAGATCAGGGAGTCTGGCCAGGAGAGACCTGTGGGGAGCAGAGCCCTCTGACCAGAAAGGGAACTCTGGGCTTGGTGGACACCTTTTAGGACCCAATGTGTATGTCCAGGTGGGACAGGACCTGCGAGTGCCAAGCCACTGTCAGCTCCAGCGTCCCCAGCTGAAAGCCTCACCCCCTTCAGATGCACCCCCTATTCTCAGCAGCAGCTGGTCTGAGGCGGGCTCTGGCTCTGGTGGAGTCAGTGAACGCTGTGCACCATCCAGAAAGAAGCACTGATCCGCACCCAGGCCACCGTGTGGAGGTCAGGCAGGGGGCAGGAGTGAAATGGAGAGTCTGCTACCCTCTGTATCTAGTCTCGGCCACATTCCTCCCCGGGGGCAGGGCGTGAATGGATGGCTGAGAGAATATTGTGTAGAGACCCCTGGATCAGTTGAGCCAAGAGTCTTAGGGTGCCAAGGGAAGGGAAAGAAGAGAAGTGAATTCTCAGGGGGATGATCTGCAGAAAAAGGTCCAATGGGAGGCTAAGTGCTGAACCCGGCCTGGTCAGTGGACCTTGCCTGCTGGCCCTCCTGGGTGACGCTGTTCTCCCCCGCCCCCGAAGCGTCTTTCTCTCTCCACAGAGCAAGTATGGGACACTCACTGTGCTCATGCCTGTGACCAGGGTAAATGATCCGGAACACGTAGTCTGTGGCCCAGCCTGTGCCTATCTCGTCCACATCCACGGAGCGCGCGCTGCCACGTTTCCGCAGCTTGGGGAACACCTTCCCCTGGGGAAGAAGAGGTGGGCAGTTAGCCTGTCCGGGGCAGAGTCCACCCCAGGGTCCCACCCAAGGCTGCTCCTAGGAACCGTGCGGGAAAAGGAAGGGGGGTGGGCAGAGGACCCACCTCACACACCCCTTCACCCAGAGCCTCCCAAGCCCTGCGTACCTTCCCCTGCTGGGTCCAGAGCGGGGGCTCCAGCTGTCCCCGAGGCAGAAGCCCATTCTCCAGGCAGGACAGAAAGGAGAGGAGGTGCCCCCCCTGCGGGAAGTGTAGCGGCGGCTTCTGGATGCCATCCTGGCTCACCAGGACCAGTGTGCCACTGTTCTCTGGGGGGGGGGGGGGAGAGGGTAAGTGAACATGGGTGAGCGAGACTGGGCCTCCAAGTCCTCCCAGCCACCGCTGCAGCCCAGCTGGCCATGCCTCCGGACGGGGTGGGAGGACAGAAGGGCTAGAGTGTGGGGAGGACCGAGAGAGGACAGACATTCCACAGGCCATGCACAGTGTGTGGCGGGAGAAGGCAGTCTCTTCCCCCACCCCTGTGCCCAGGACAAGGGAGGCTCACTTTGCTGGTGGCAGTGGATGCAGACAATCTGACTGAAGGGCACGACCAGGGCATAGTCCCAGTAAACGCTGGAAAGGAACCAAACCGGTGTCACTGTGTCGCAAGACCAGCTCACCTGCCTTCCTAATTTCCTGGCCCCCAGCACCCGTGAAACCACCCTGTAGACACGATGACCGCAGCCGAGAAGTGACCTCAGTCAGCCGTGTCCCTCTGGGCTCCGTGCTGCCCTCGTGGCACAGAGCCTGGCAGCCTCAGATGCCTCGAGCTTGGCTCAGGCAAAAACCTCTTAATGCCCAGGATTGGCTGGATCTTAGGGTTTGGGAATATCTCCAGGCAGCCTCTCTCTCTGCAATTCTTGGCACCGGGTAAGGTGTGAGCCCGCCTCTTGGAGCAGGCTGGGCCTCCCCATCCCCCTGCCCGGTGGCAGGCTCTCCCTCCCCTCCGTGGCTCCTGCGGTAAGTCCCAAAGCCCCCACCTCTTCTCCAGCTCCGAGTCCCCCAGGGTCCCATTCATGAGCTGGTTGGGAGTCCACTTCAGAGTCAGGCTCTCTGCAGACTGGTGCAGGGAGAGGTAGCCGGGCACAGCCTCCATGTCCTCCTTCTGCAGGGCGGAGACACACCGAAGACAGAGACAATGAGGGGCTGAGGGGCTCCCAGGAGTGGCCCATGGAAAACGAACTCCGGGTGGGAGTGGGGGGCCCAGCTAGTCCAACCCAGGGTTCTGGGATGGGGCCGGGCAGAAGCAGGGGGACACGAGCCACACGAGCTACACACACAGATGGAGGCATAAACTCTTCCTGGTTGGCCTGGTGCCCTGGCTCTGCCCCGTCAGCTTCCTGGATGCCAGTTATGTCCTGGGCCAGCCGTACCCAAGCTGCCTGCTGACTGCCATTCCCGTGCCCGGATGCTCTGGTTCTCAGCCAGAACAGATGCCGTTTCTGGCTCCTGCCCATTCAAGACTGGGCATGAATCAGTGAATTGGCAGGGGGGGGGAGTGTGCTTCTCTCTAGTCAAGCCCCTTAAGAAAGGGATGGATGTGGCTGGAAGGTTCCTTCTTGGGGCCCCCGGAAGAGGAAGAGGACTGAGCTTTCCTACCGGCTGCACCAGCACGTTGTTCTTGCCATAGAGCAGCCGAGTCCTGGAGTTCTGGTGCAGGGACTCCACGTACTCGCGGGCGCAGGCAGCGAGCTTGTCCTCCGACGTGCTGCTGCTCGAGTGCCGCTTCCGGATCTGCACAAAGTCCCAGCTCAGCCCCGGCCCTGGGAAACCAGCCTTGGAGGGAGGACCCTAGGTCTCCCGGCTGATCCTCTCTAGCTGATCCCGGGGTCCTCCTGCCTCTGGTTGGCTCTCAGCCACCCTCTGCTCTCTAGCGGCAAACCAGTGGTGTGCTCCTGCCATGGAGAGCCAATGTGGGGAAAAGGCTCTTCGGATGGCCACTACCTTGGGGCATCTCCGAGGCCCAGCCTGTATCTTCAGGGGGCACGGTGACCAGCTGCCCCTTCTTCCTACAGGCCCTTGGGCATAACCTGGATGAGCACAAGGGGTAGGGAAGGGATGCCTACTCCTAGGGCTGGGCGCTTTGCAGGGGAGTCCTGGCGGTTAGGGGGACCCCGGATACGGTGCCTCTGGACCAGCTCATCAGCAGAAGGGTCGGTCCAGTAGTGATCGGCTGTCTTGAGCTTGGTATACTCCAAAGCACAGGGTCCCACTGTGGAGACAGGGACAGCCAGCTCGGAGAGTGCCCCTTCCGCACCTGACCCTCAGCTCCCACTGGCCCGGTGTAGGCCGCTCTGCTCTCAGGCTCACCTAGAAGAGAGGCCAAGATGGGGCCGAACACGGGGTCTGCCAGTAATGCCTCCTTCTCGTAGTACTTGCTGCCAGCGGGAGAGACAGACAGGGGGGCTGCTGGGGCTCCCGGACTCATTCCAGGGCGGTCAAGCTCACCAAATAGGGACATTCCCACAGAGACCAAACGCGTGTCCGTCACCAAGAAGACGTAAACCCATAAGAACTGAGCTTAGGGAGGGCGGGGGCAGGTGAGAGATCAACCACAGGACTCGTACGCATGCACATAAGCATAACCAATGGACACAGACAGTAGGGGGGGGGTGAGGGCCTGTGATGGGGGGGCGGGAGCAGGCTGGGAGAGATCAATGGGGGAAAGGAGACATATGTAATCCTTCCAACAATAAATAATTTTTTTTAAAAAAAGAAAGAAAAGCAACAAGCAAACAAACAAGAACTGAGCTTGGTGAGGTGTGTGGTGTGGCCCATGCTCTCGAGGTGCTGCAGGGGCCATGGGGCATGCTCACAGGCTATGGTGGGCAGCAAGCCTGCGGAGGCGGGACGCTGAAGGGACGTTCAGGAGCTGGGCCCCCGGGAGGGGCATTCACCTGCAGTTCTCCACCAGGTACTGCACCACCCTGTCCAGCACCTTCTCGATGAGCGCTGTGCGGACCCATATGTGTTTCAAGGCCTGCGGGCTGAGGGCTGGGGCCTTCCCACTGGTAGAGCCCTGTCTCCGCAGGGCCTCCTGGTTCCCCACCAAGGGTTTCCTGCAAAGACGGGTGGGCTTTCAGAATGCGAGGGCCCGGGGCTGAGCCCCAGACGGGTAGCACTGGAGTGGAGTTTGGTGCCACATGCTGAGCACCCCGAGGACTGACTAGGTGGAGGTGTCGGAGGCCTTGTGCCTGAAAGGGGCCAAGGCTCACCCTCAGGCTGGTTCTGAGAGGCCCTGCAAGAAAGGAACCCAGGACGCCAACCTGGGAAGTAGCAAATGCCAAATGGTAAGAGCAGAAGGGAGGGGGAAGCAGCCAGCCCGGGGGCTCACCTGCCCTCTACTTGCTGCTGCAGCTCCTGGACCTTGTGGCAAATCTCCCCGGCCACCGGGCACGTCTTCCCCACCTTGGTGAACAGAGCTGCCACCTTGTCACTGCGCAGGAAGCCGGCGGCGCGGCGTCTCAGCTGATGCAGGAGGCAAGCCTCCACCGCACCTAGGCCACAAAGGAAACCGGCACCTGAGCCTGGGGAGGGGGGGAAAAGAGAGCACCCCCCTTCCCCACACGGAGGGAGGGCACGCCCGACCTAGGACTAGGGGCTGGGGTGGAAGTTTTAAGCAGGCCAGGAAGATATACCGACCTCCCTCCCGAAGCCCCCTCCCTGTCCACCTGCCTGCCCTGAACGGGCCGTTCCTCTCGCTCACTTGGTGTGCACATGCCTCCCGTGTGCAGCATCGCCCTGGGGGTGTGAGGACCAAAGCTGCCAGTTCCCGTTGGCACGGGCAGCTCCACCCCTGCCCACTTACAGGACTGGGCGTGCGGGGAGCACCCGGCGCACGGCCCTCCTGGAAAGCATGGATGCTGTGGTTGCTAAGAAACGGGTTCTGGAGAAGAAGCTGAAATATTGACAAAGCCATTGCAGAGATCAGATCCGACAGCAGCCCCTGAATTATTGATGAGCCCCGCAGCCAAGAGTGAAAGATTTCTATTTCCCATGCAGGGAGGGCTTCCCTTCATTCATTCATTCATTCATTCATTCATGTTTTAGGGGGCAGGCTTCCTCTCTCCATCTGGAGACTGCTGACTGCAGACCGACTCCACAGGAAGGAAAGAAGGGCTTGGCGGGGGCGAGTGGGGAGTTCCCCTGGCCATGAATAGAATCTAAACATATTAGTGTGTATATTCGGGGGAAGACTTGGCCATTACTGAGGCCAAGCTAATTGCTTTACAAGCAAGGAGGGGAAAGCCCCGAAAGGGGAAGGGGTCTGATCCCAGAAACACAGTGGCCTGAGCTCCCCCACCCTCTCCAGGTGTGTGCAGAGGGCAGGAAGGCACAGGTGGGAGAAGGTGCTCCCTTCACCTCACAGGTGCTCCTCTCACAAGGATGGAAAACAGCGCTGTGCTGGATGGAGGCAGGGAGGCGGACTACCAGGGTGTGAGGCTGACGGGGCCACTCATCGATCTCCGGGAAACCTGTGTTAAGTGGCTTCAGCTCTGAACCTCTGTTTTATCATCTGTGGAATGAGGAATACTTCTGAAATGTTACACGAGATGAAGTATATAAAATCTCCTGCACGGGGTCTGGCACGCAGGAGGCACTTGGTCCCCGATGGTTCCTGACGCCTCACCCTTGTTTGCCGCGGCCCTGTTCTGCAGCCAACCACCAGGACCGGGCCTTGGCAAGACCTCTCCCTGGGAGGGAGAGGAGAGGACGCACTGGGGACGCGATCACAGCCTGCCCCGGAGGTGGGACCGCAGCCTGCGCAGATGCGATCCTCTTGGAGAACAGCGGAAATGAAGGCCATCAGTTATTGTGACTAGTGCTGTTAGAAACCCAGGCTTAGGACATAATTGCTGAAAACAGAGGTTCTCACCTGATTTTTGCCTTCATTTTCATAACTGACAGGCAGTCACTGCTGTCCTATAAAATGAGCTTTGCGCCGAAACCGGTTTGGCTCAGTGGTAGAGCGTCGGTCTGCGGACTGAAAGGTCCCAGGTTCGATTCCGGTCAAGGGCATGTACATTGGTTGCGGGCACATCCCCGGTAGGGGGTGTGCAAGAGGCAGCTGGTCGATGTTTCTAGCTCTCTATCTCTCTTCCTTCCTCTCTGTAAAATATCAATAAAAAATATATATTTTTAAAAATGAGCTTTGCTTGCCCCTCTGGTACTGAAATAAAAATAGTGGCGAGTCCCTGGAGGCCAGACAGCTCAGTGAGAGCATCCCAGGGGTGGGGAAAGAGGCAGGACCCGTCCCTCTGCTGAGTGCTTCCTGCGACAGCTCTTCCCTGCCCAGGCCTCAGAGGACTTGTTTCACAGGCGCGGCCTCTCCTTCACACGTGTTCCGACATCTATGTTCACATGTGCAGGCAGACAGATATAGCTGTACATCTGAGGTGTGTATGGGGCATGTGGTGGAATCTCCGCTTAAGGGTCCACATGTTCTTTTTCCACAGCTAGTCTCCTTGGCCCCTGGAGGTCTCGAGTGGCCCTGGGTGTGCAGGGGAGAGACCCCTTGGTCCCGTCTCGTGGCCCTGGGGCTGTTGCAGCAACAATCCCACACCTGTAGGAAGGCGGTGACTATTTCATAGGTTCGCACTCCCCATCCCAAGCACTGAATAGGGAGAGTAGCAGCAGGTGGCACTGATCCTGCAGGGAATCCAGTGCCTTGGTGATGTGACTAATGGCTGCGATAATTAGTCATTAACCTTCCCACCTTCCCCAGGAGATAGAATGCAGCCACGCTGGGGAGCCTGGGAATGGCAGGCAGTGGCACACCCATCGCGCTTGGCCTCACCCATCTTCCTGGGCAGCCTCTGAACACAGGCATTTAGGTTCTCTGGAGTAAGCAAAGGCATTCCTCTGCAATCACTCCAAGTAGGGAAGTACTGATCAGCCCAAATATCGTGCCCAGTCCCCCTTCTCACCCTACAGCTCCCAATTTCCTTCTGTGAAGCCCAGGAAAAGTGCCTAGGCAATGTCTGGGGAAGGAGAAATCCCTCTCACACCGCCCCCACCCAGAGAATCAGCATATGCAATGAAAAATGTTCCTGGGTGCAACATGTAAGCAAAATAATAACATAATCATAGTAACAATAACAACACTAATAAATGAGAACTACTATCCTAAGAGGGTTAGGGGGTAGGTGTCTGGGGCTCCAGTGACCCCCTGAAATTGCTCCAGCTTTTATTTTGGATAAAGATCTATGGCTTTTAGCTTCTAAAAAGGGGTACCTGACCCCCAAAAGTTTAAGACCCTTGCTCTAAGGTTTTTAAGTTGAGCAGAAACAGACATTCAAAACTCAGAGATGCAAATATAAAGACTCTCTCTCTACACAGTGAATGCCGCACTCAGAGCTGCAGTTCCAGACTGACCCATCAGCAACAATGTCCAACTCTCCGCTGTCCCTGCCCCCCAGGGAGAAGTCTACTCAGAGGCCTGTGCCTCTTCTCCGCTCCTTGGCCCAGAGCACCAAGCAATCAGAATTGGGTGCCTTACTCCTCTTCCTCCCCAGGTGGCCACATGACACATCCCCAGGGTGGAGGGCCCGGCAGGAGACACCCCTCACAGCTAAAGCACCATTCCCCTCTAACTGAGCTGAGGGGGCCCCGGCCACCAAGACATAACGGCTTTAGGACCCCTTGTCCCAGTGTGTCCAGGAACCGCCCACAGCCACTCCGGATGCACCAGAACAGGAGTGAGACAGCCCTGACATCATTCAGCTCATTTCATATGGGAAAAACACACACACTAATAAAAATCAACAGTTTTCAGTCATTAGTTCGGGTGGAAAAATTTGGGCGAATGAATCAAAATAGAAACAGAGACATGACTCAGGCAGGATCCTTTTTATCTCCCCACCCTGCCCTTCTGAGCTACGGTGCCAGGTGAGCCCAGGGGACCCTCTCTGCTTGTCATCTGTCCCCCTGATAGGAAGGCCCAAGAAACCACAACTCTGGGCAGAAGTGGAACTAATTTTATTTATTTTATTTTTTTATTGATTTTTTTATTGATATTTTTATTTTTGGAGAGGAAGAGAGAGAGAGAAACATTGATTGGCTGCCTCCTGCATGGTCTCCTACCAGGATTTGAACATGCAATCTTTTGGTGCATGGATGATATTCAACCGAGCCACACCTGCCAGGGCAGAGTGGAACTAATTTTAACTCTAGCATTTTGCTTTGGACATTTCCTTCCCCTAAAAGGTCTGGTACCACCTTCCCAGAGAAAGGCTAGGAACCACAGGCCCAGACTAGCCCTGTGACCCTCCCTCACCAGCCTTTGACGTGTCCCTAAAGTCTATGAAGTTGACAAACGCTAAATGGGTGGAGATCACAAGTACTAATGACATCTGATAGGGTCCCTTTCCTACAAACCCCTAATCCTGATTTAATCATTCTAATTTGGAATGGAGGAGACATTGGTAGGTAGGGATGGAAAGGACTTGGGAAGTTCCTGAACCTTTTCATACCTTGCTGGAGGGAGGGTTGATTGGTACCACTCCTATGCAGGCACTGTCAACATTGCAAGTGATCTCAGACATAGTAGCCCCTCTTTAAAGAATCTAGTCTACAGATATAAGTGCCCCGTTACTTAGTCAATCAGCAAAAGGCTAAAAACTATCCACATGTGTATCAATAAAAACAGTTAAAATGCCAAAAACGGTTTGGCTCAGTGGCTAGAGCGTCGGCCTGTGGACTGAAAGGTCCCGGGTTCGATTCTGGTCAAGGGCATGTACCTTGGTTTCGGGCACATCCCCAGTGGGGGCTGTGTGCAAGAGGCAGCTGGTCGATGTTTCTCTCTCATTGATGTTTCTAACTCTCTATCCCTCTCAATTCCTCTCTGTAGAATATCAATAAAATATATATTAAAAAACAACCACCACAACAACAACAGTTAAAATACCGAAGCCGGTTTGGCTCAGTGGATAGAGCTTCAGCCTGTGGACTGAAAGGTCCCAGGTTCAATTCTGGTCAAGGGCATGTACACTGGTTGTGGGCACATCCCCAGTAGGGGTTTTTCCTAATGGGAGGAGCAGGTGTGGCCAGTGTTCTCTGCTCCCCCACCTCTGCCAGCTGCTATCTGTTCCTGGGAGCAGTTCAGTTGTAGTTGCCATAGAAAACCCAAGCGAGGAACGAGGAATGCCCTGGGGGGAGCAGCCGGCCACAGGTGGCTGGGCGTGGTCCTGGAGTTTTGGGGGACACTACTCAGAGCAGAATTTTTCAAAGCCAAATGCCTGGGAGAGCGGAAACAAGACTGTCAGAAGAAGGGCAGCCTTGCTGGTGAGAAAGGAAGGGGTGCGTGGGTGGCCTCTTTTTAAGTTAGGAACTTCCTTCAACTGCTAATGGAGGAAGTCGGTGTTTATCGGCAGCAGCGATGAGGTGGGAGGAGCAGAGCCGAGGCCCGGCATCAGCAGCCTGTCTCCACCCACTTCCCTGGCTAGTCCTTCCACCCAGGGATGTGTAACTGCTGCCTCCACTCAGAGCGAGCCTTTCTATGGTAACTAGAGTGCATTTTCTCTCAGCCTACACTGGTGATGCGGGCTGTTTGCTCCGGTGAGGGGGCAGCATTTAGCCTTGTTTAACACCCTAAACCAAGAAAGCACTGCCCCGATATTCCAGACCCAAGTAGGTGAAGGAAATGAAATTCATGCCACACATAACCGTCTTCCTCGCCTCACCGGGAATGAAAGGCGGGCCAGCATACACAGTGCTCACAACAGCTTCGCAGGGAGCCAGGCCAGTGCTGGCCTCGCGCAGCTTGGCAAGGGACAGCCTGTCTCCCAGAATTCACGGGTGACCTGAGCTCTGTCTCCAGGAGGGCCAACTTCACCTCAACGCCCCAATCGGCTCTACCCCTAGGCAGGCCTTACCAGTAGGACCCATATCTGGGCAGCACACACAGGCTTTAGATCCAGACAGACATGGGTTCAAACCCTTTCCTTACTACCTATTTGACTTTGTGCAAATCACTAAATCTCTCTGCGCTGCAGCTACAATTGGGAGAAAGAACAGGTCCCACCTTGATGGCTGTGAGTGACCAAAGGCAATAGTATCTGCAGAGGTGCAAAAGGCTCATTGATTACCACCCAGCACACTGAAGACGATCATGAACGCTGGTGCCTTTCCTCCTCCCAGTGCCTCAAGCTCACCCCCTGCCCTCCCTCCCGTACCTACAGATGGTCTGTCTGTGCTCCTCCCTACGGACATCCCTTCCACCTGCATACTGGAACCAGCCTCTTTCACCTCTCAAGGGCATGGCTCCAGCAATCCCCCTTTTCTTTCTGTATCTTTAATGTTTTCCTATGAGACGTTTTTCATTTGTACATAAACATTCTGTAATTTTTCCAACTTAAAAAAACACCATCACCACCACCATCACTATCAAACCCCCCCCCCCTTAGCCCTATATCTTCATTCAGATAATTGAACCATTCAGCTGCTCCTCTTTATGTAAAATTTCTCAGGGAAGTTATCTATAGTCACTATCTCTATCTCTTTCTCTCATCATCCCTGTTTTTTAATTTTATTATGGAGGAGTCCAAATATATACAGACAAGGACAACATAGCACACCCTGTGTACCCATCACCCTGACTTAAGCAATGATCAAGCTGTGACCAATCGTGTTTCAGTTACACCGGTCCCAAACACTTTTTGTTTTCTCCCCAGATTACTTGGAAGTAAATTTTAGACATCATGTACTTTTATCTATAAATATTTCAGTATGTATCTCTAAAGGATGACTGTCTAAAAACATGTGTGTAGTACTTATTAAATTTCCTGATTGAGTTCCTGGAGTTCAATCTCTCTGGCTGTCCAGATGCACAGATTGCCAGATGGAATCCTGGAGTAAGTTCTAGGAGGCTTCATGGGGAAGGTTGTAGGATCACTTTCAAGAACAAAGTAGAGCCAAAACTGGTTTGGCTCAGTGGTTGAGTCTGCGGACTGAAAGGTTCCTGGGTTCGATTCCGGTCAAGGGCATGTACCTTGGCTGTGGGCATATCCCTGGTAGGGGGTGTGCAAGAGGCAGCTGGTCGATGTTTCCCTCTCATCGACATTTCTAGCTCTCTATCTCTCTCCCTTCCTCTCTGTAAAATATCAATAAAATATATATTTTTTTAAAAATAAAAAAAGAACAAAGTAGAATATCATTGGTGATGATGATAGCAACATTATTGAGCACCTGCTGCATACCTGACTCCATGCAGTGCACTTTACCTACATCATTCCTTTAATCTTCACATCAACCCTCTGGGGTAGGCTGAGAGTTGCAGAAAACTCGAACACCCACTTAGGGTGTGAACCCAGGTCTGCTGGACTCCAAAGTCTCAGCTACAGACCATCATTGAGCGCCCTCAGCCATGCCCTGAAACAGGTGATGGGAGCCAGGTCCCCGGAGGGCCTTCTTTCCTACTCATTCATTTCTGGAGAGAAGGCAAACGCCAGATATCCAAGAATGAGCTGTTCATTCAACGCAGGTGGGAAGAAGAGAGAAGGAATCCCTTCCACTGAAAAGAGGCACGCTGAACACTGCCTGGAGTCTGAATCTCAGGATGCGCTGAAACATCTCTGGCTGCAGTCTCCCAGGTGGGGGGCGATCCTTCCGTAGCACCTGCTTCTCTCCCAGCTCATTAGCATTTCCTTGTCATTCCCCAGAGGCGCTCACTGCAGCCTGCGGCCGACCTTCCCGGCTAATGACAGCTGCTTAGCAACAGGGAGCTGGTTAATAAAGCCCTGATATTGTTCCCAGCTCCACAGACTCCACCCCTGTCTCCCATTACAGCTCATCCTCAGCCTGAACCAACCCCCAAGTTGACAGATCTTTGATCAGCGGAACGAGGGCCAGGAAGCTGGAGACTGAGGGGCAGGGCTGCCCAGGCCTGGCCCGGGCCCTGCCCTCAATGCCCCCTGAGGAGAGGAGACAATTATGAGTCTGAGAACCTATGGTGCCAGGCCAGGGACTTCTCCGTGGACCTTGTAAATCCCCTCTACCATCAAAGTTACAATCCAACCTCAGTGCCCAATCAGAATTAAAAATTAAAAAAAAAAAGATAAACAGAAGTATGGCACAACTCGTTTTATTGCACTTTGCTTTATTACACCTCACAGATGTTGCATTTTTTTTTACCAACTGAAGGCAAGACCCCCCTCCTGCCCCCCCCCCAACAGCAAAAAGATTATGACCTGCTTTATTGTGCACGGACTGAAACAGAACCCACAATGTCTTTGAGGTATAGTGGAGGCACACACACCCAGAGCTGCAAGAGGGAAGGGCAAGTCCAGAGAAAACCAGTCCTCATAGGCTGATGCCTAAATTGAATATGCCCTCTTTAAGCACATACATTATTATTGAAAATGAAAAGTCCAAAGGTGAAACGTGGGACAATTTGCTGCTAAACCTCAAGCCCACAAGCAGTTTGACCTCTGGGGGAAGGAGTGGCAGAAGGGATTCCGTAAGCCACCAGGAAAACGAGAAGCATTATTTTGAATCAGCAATACGTCGACATTAAAGTGAAAGTTTCAAAGACCATATAATGAAACAAAATGCGAAACCGACATGACTTGACCAACCCTTCAGTGGTAGGTTCGTGCCTACCCTCCAAGCCACAGTCTTCACAGCGGGCGGGGGGAGCAGTCACACGGGGCCTGACCCTCTGGCCTGGGGCTCAGCGGGGCTGCCTCAGAGCAGCAGTGTGACCGCTCTGTGGTCAGAGAACAGCACACGGACAACCCTCTCTATGGTCTGTACCTGCGGGGCCTGGCCAGTTTCTGGACAGGCAGGTTTAGGAACAACCACAGCCAACACACAACAAACGCATCTTCCTAGCCAGCCCTGGGAGTCTCACGCCTCCCCGTGGGTAAAAGGAACCAGGGTCTGGTGCAGCTGTCCCGAGTTTGCCCAGGGCCAGGTTGGTATGGTTTTACTTTGAGAGTATGTTTATGAAAGCGGGGACAGTGAAGCAAGGAAGGGCTTAGGACTGCAGAAGCCACAGGAGAGCCCAGGCGGGGCTGCTCTGGCTCACGGGGAGTCAGAGAAAACGGGCCTTGGAGACGGGGTCAGGGGGTTAGCCTGGGACACGCTGCCACTGCCCATTGCTCCCCTGGTTGCAAGTTCTGTGGGAATCCTTAAGCTTATGAGGTGCATGCCTGTGGGGGAGGGGAATGAGGAAAGGAGAGGCATGGGTATGCAGTGCCCAGAGGTCAGGTCTTGACTCAAGGATTCTTCAGGTCCATTTCTTTTCTTTTCTTTTTTAAAATTTTTACAGAGAGGAAGAGACAGGGATAGAGAGTTAGAAACATCGATGAGAGAGAATCATTGACCAGCTGCCTCTTGCACACCCCCCACTGGGGATGTGCCCGCAACCAAGGTACATGCCCTTGACCGGAATCGAAACCTGGGACCTTTCAGTCCGCAGGCCGACGCTCTATCCACTGAGCCAAACCGGTCTCAGCACTTCAGGTCCATTTCTAAGCCTCTCCAGGAAGGTTCTGTTTCCAGTTCAAATGTCTCTATTCTAAGAAAGTTCAGAGAAGCTCATCTTGCCCAGGCCTTTCCCTCCTCTGCCAAGAACGGAGGGGCCCGGGGCCCCATCACTCCCCAAAGCTCCAGGGAATGTGAGCACTCCACAAGGTCCACAGAGAAGTTCCTGGCGTGGCACCAAAGGTTCTCAGACTCATAATTGTCTCCTCTCCTCAGGGCGCGTTGGGGGCAGGGCTGCCCACTCTCCATGTTCCCGGCCCTCCCTGCGCAGATACAAGTCTGCACAGCCTTCTCTCTGCTCCCAGTCTCTCAGCAACCTCCCTGCACCCCCATTTCTCCCAGAACAGAGCTGACTTCTGGATGTGGCTAGACCAGCAAGACACGGTGAAAGGCTGAATCTGCTTCAGACTAAAAATGCATGCCTGAACATTTTTCCAGCGGATGAAGGAAACTGGCATATCAGAATCTCCAAAAAAGCCAGACGGGTGGAGTTTTCCCTCGGGGTGTATCTTATTCTTCCCTCTGCCTGTCCCCCAAGTATCCCTGACTATGATTCCACCGTGTGATGTATGCAAATGGATTGCAGGCAGGACAAAAAGGTTGAAAATCACTGCTTTCAACCAACCTGGTTGAGCCCAGACTGAGATTCACCCTCAGTAACTAGACCGATCTTCACACAGTGTGAGGATTCCTTTCCCGGGGGCTCTCGGGTGCCCCAGCTTGACTGAGCTTTATTCTGCTGGCAGCCCGTCTGCTAATGTTCCCTCTGTGCCCGTGCACTAAGCCCGAGGCCGAGGGAGCAAATTGGCAGAACCCTGCAGATGCCTTTTGTGTGGCCCACACAACTTTTTTAAAAGAAGTATTAGTTATCAGCATTTAAAAATTGGGAAATTTCATATAAAATCCCAGATTTGCAGATTCTCTTAAAGTCAAATAAGCCATGGCCCACCCAGGCCGGCTCTCCTGCAGGAGCTGGTGGTGCAGCCTTCTCCAAAGAGGGCAAGCACTGTCCAGTTCAGCCCAGCCCAGCTCCCACCATGCCAGTTGCTTTGTACCTGGCCAGCTTCCTGGGTTGACCTTTCCCATCCCGCCCTGTAGGTTTGCACTCCTGGACCCAAGGCACCTCTTGCGATCCAGCAAAACAGGGTTCCTCTTGCTCCTGGGCCGACTTTAGACCCCTGGAGACTTGGGTCTATCTCATGATTTTTTAAAAATATTTTTTCTTTTTTAAAAAAGATTTTTATTGATTTTTTACAGAGAGGAAGAGAGAGCTAGAAACATTGATGAGAGAGAAACATCGGTCAGATGCCTCCTGCACACATACCCCCTACCGGGGATGTGCCCGCAACCAATGTACATGCCCTTGACTGGAATTGAACCCGGGACCTTCAGTCCGAAGGCCGATGCTCTATCCACTGAGCTAAACCGGTTTTGGCTAAAAATATATTTTCTTGATTTTTTTGCAGAGAGGAAGGGAGAGGGACAGAGAGCTAGAAACATCGATAAGAAACAAAGACCAGCTGCCTCCTGCACATCCCCCACCGGGGATGGGCCCACAACCAATGTACATGCCCTTGATCGGAATCGAACTCAGGACCTTTCAATCTATCCACTGAGCTAAACTGGTCTTGGCTCTCTCATAAATCTTTTTTTCTGTTTTAGCAACTGAAACTGGTTGAAAGAAGAATCATTCCTTTTGAGAGTGATACCCTATCTGCTGGAGAGCCCTGGGTTTCCAGGCAGGAGAAAAAATCGAAAAGGCCTTACTGGGTTAGACTGATTAGAAGGGAGCTGACGGTTTCTTTTCACCCTAATTGGCCTAATGTGGGATGCCCATGGCTTTCCTCCTGCTTCTTTCCCCCACCTCTCCATGCCCACCCATGTGTGGCGCCCATGCACAAGCTGTTTGCACTAATTTCTGTTTTTCGTGTTTGATGTGGGAGCTCTAGACAAAGCCTAGTACTAAACCATGCAAAACTGGGCTGCCAGCAGAGCCCTCTGGTGACAATGACAGATCGTGGCTGACGTCAGGGGAGCACAGCACAAGTAGAAAGGAGTAGAATTCTAATATTCTTCAAAGCCACTTCTTACAACACTAAAGGCCCGGTGCACGAAATTCATGCATTTGGGGGGGGGGGGTCTCCTCAGCCCAGCCTGAACCCTCTCCAATCTGGTACCCCTCAGGGGATGTCCAACTGCTGGTTTAGACCCAATCCCTGGGATCAGCCTAAACAGGTTGTCAGGCATCCCTCTGACAATCCTGAACCACCGGCTCCTAATTGCTCACCTGCCTGCCTGCCTGGTTGCCCCTAAATAACCCTCACACTAGCCTGATCACCCCTCACTGCCTCTACATGCTGGCCTAATCACCCCTAACTGCCACTCTCCCCCCGCCAGCCTGTTTGCCCCCAACTGCATCCCTCCCCACTCCGCTGCCCTGGTCACCCCTCATGACCCCACCACCAGTGTGATCGCCCCTCACTGCCTCTGGGTGCCAGCCAGGTCACCCCTAACTGCCTTACTGCTGGCCAGGTTGCCCTCAATTGCCCCCCCCCTGCTGCCCTGGTCGCCCCTCATCACCCCCCCATGGACCTGGTCGCCCCATGCAGCCTGCTGTTCGTTCATTTGGTTGTCCTCATTAACCCCCCTGCTGGCCTGAGTGTGATGGTCAATTTGCATATTACCTCTTTATTTTATAGGACTAGCATGCTTTCCTTCTAGCAAAGGTTCTACCCAAGAAAAGGTGAGATCAGACTGCTCCCTGAAAACCTGGGAAACATTACATCATCTCAAAGAACTGGGGAGACTTACCCAAAGGGGATATGGTGGGAACTCCAATCCTACAACCTAGCTTCAGCCTCAACACCCAAAGGGGAAGGAAAGACAGGCATTGTCTGAGCTCTTACAACACTAGGAATATTCCCACGCATCATCCCAGTCCCACAAAAACTCCCCGAGCTGGGAACTATCATCCTATTTTTAGAGGAGCAAACTGAGGGTGGCAGATGTCAAGACACTTGACCAAGACGACTTAGAAGGAAGCAGAGCATCAGGATTTGTGTGAGTCCTCAGCCTGCCACGCAGGCTCTGCTCAGAAGCTGCCTCTCCCCGAACAGCTTCCCACATCTCTCTGCTTTATTTTTCTTCATGGCTATTATCATACCTGTTATTGCATGAGGTACTTATGTGTGTATTTATTTCCTGTCTGTCTCCTCACAGAATGTATGCCTCTGTGGCAGAGATTACCCATCTTGTGGCTGCTGTTTCCCTACCTGGAGAACAGCATCTGGCACCTGGTGGACCTTCGTCTTTATTGCTGGACTGATGGGAAGGACAGCTCTTCCTGCCTCTCCATGCTACTGTCAAAAGCATCCCCTCCCTTAGCTGCTCCTTTCTTTCCTTCCCCTCAAGAATTCACAACCCCCCTTCCACAACGCCTAGCACCAATCTCAGAGGCCAAGTAAAAAAATATATAGAAAGGCAAATGGCTCTGTGTTCCTTCAGAAGGGGAGTTGTAAGGAAGACTAAATCCCTGGAAATCCAATAAAAACTCTGCTGAGTGTAGAGACAGGCTTGCTCCTACAAAGGCAAAAGTGTTCATGTTGAGGAGGAAGTGATGGCTTATTGCAGAATTCCTTTTTTTAAAATATATTTTATTGATATTTTACAGAGAGGAAGGGAGAGAGATAGAGAGCTAGAAACGTCGATGAGAGAGAAACATCAACCAGCTGCCTCCTGCACGCCCCCCACCGGGATGTGCCCGCAACCAATGCACATGCCCTTGGCCGGAATCGAACCTGGGACCTTTCAATCCGCAGACTGACGCTCTACCACTGAGCCAAACCAGTTTCGGCGCAGAATTCCTTTTAAGGCAGGATAAAGTCTGTAATAAACCATCACAGACAGCTCTGGCTATCCCTCCTATCCTCCATGCATGTACCCAATTAGGCACTTGGAGATTTGGGATGATGAAGCAACACAGGTGGGACTAATTAGAAAGTAGATGTAGCACAGAAAGCATCCAAAAAGTACAAATGCATCCCCGAAGTTAATGTAAGGACAAACCAGAGCAGTGGTCCCAAACCCGAATTATGTAGGACAATGGCTCTTGAAATGTCGTCCTTGGACCAGCAGCATCAGCATATATGTGAATTTGTTAGAAATGCAAATTCTCAGGCCCACCCAGACCTACCAGAATCAGAAACTCCAATGTTGGGGCCCAGGAATCTGGGTGTGGTTTTTAATATACTTTTATTGATTTCAGAGAGGAAGGGAGAGGAAGAGAGAGATAGAAACATCAATGATGAGAATCATTGACTGGTTGCCTCCTGCACACCCCCCAGTGGGGATGGAGCCCTGCAACCCAGGCACGTGCCCTTGACCGGAATCAAACCTGGGACCCCTCAGTCCTCGGGCCAATGCTCTATCCACTGGGCCAAACCAGCATTTTAGGTCACTGATGTATACTAAAGTTCGACTACTACCGTTTTAGGGGACTAAACAAGTACAGATCTCTGGGTCCCGAAGATCCTGATTCAGTAGGCTTGGGATAGGGCCCAAGGAGCCGATAAAAGCTTCTGAGTTGATTGTGACTTGCACCCGGGTTTAAAAACTATGAAACCCGAGGTCTCATCTTTCCCTGACCCCAGGACAGTGCCTTCAGTTTTATGCCCATCTCCCACCATCTCCCAGCCACTCACTCACCACACAGAGCAATGATGTGGCTGCTGTCTTCATGGACAAACTTCCTGGTGACAGCCTCTTCCATGATCTGCTTCACCTGTGGATAAACGGGCAGTGTCATCATTTATTTCCTGATCAAAGGCCTGTGGACAAGGAAGTAGCCTGGCTCTGCCCTCCTGTCTGGGCTCCGACACGTGCAGAGTAAATGATAGGACGGGAGGGGTGGGGGAGCCAGCTTTCCTCAGCACAGACAGCTCTAAGCATTTCGGAGAGGCAACCAGAAAGAGAGATACCATAAATCCGCCAGCCAATCAGCGCAGATGTCCTAGCCCGGCAGGAAGTGCCCTGCTGTGGGAAACAGGGATAGGATGCTGTTTGCTCATCTGTACTTAAGCCGGAGAAGGGCTTCTGGGCAGACGCACTGTCCTTTAGGGACAAACTGTCTCAGTACAGGCTGCAGATAAACAACCTGCCCCTCCTCTTCTCTGCCTTCTCTGAGGTTAGGGTTAGGGACGTCCAGGCCTTGGGACAGTCTCTTCACATGCTCACAAGAGGGCTTTACCAGCCCTCTCCTCTTCCTGGTGAAATCCTGATGGTTGGGTTTTTCCTCAGATGTAAAGCTCCCAAATACCTTGTAAATAGTCGCACCTTTCAGAAAACACTTAAAACACCCCACAACTTAGTTTATTGACATGCACTGTAGTAGACGTATCATGACACATCTCGATGAATTTTCACAAGCTGAACACACCTATGAAACCAGCATCCAGATGTAGAAACTGAGCATTTGACCTGCGTCCCAAAGCACCCTCCTCCATTCCACCAAGTTTCCTTCTAGTCACTACTCCCCTCAAGGGTACCCACCATCCTGACTTTTAACATCATAGAGTAATTTTGTGGGGTTCTGTACTTTCACTAAATTGAATCACTCAGGATATAGTGTTTTGTGACCGTTTCTTTTGCTCTCTGGTGTGATGGTGAGATCTGTTCATGTTGGGTGCAGTTGTGGATTGTTCATCCTCCATTGTGCGAACACACCACAACTGAGTGGCATTTAGGTAGTTTTTGGTTTGGGGCTCTTATGAATAGTGCTGTTAGGAACATTATGGACAGGTCTTTGGATTTACATTTTTGGGCAAGGAATTTCTGATGCCTGTTTTCTGATTTACTAAATTTTGCCAAATTATTTCCAGTGTGGTTGTACCATGCCCGAGCTGGTTTATAGAGTGTTGGATAGAGTGTTGGCCTGGAGACTGAAGGACCCCGGGTTCCATTCCAGTCAGGGCATGGGCCCAGGTTGTGGGCCCGATCCCCAGTAGGGGGCGTGCAGGAGGCGGCCTATCAGTGATTCTCTCTCATCATTGATGTTTCTATCTCTCCCTTCCTCTCTGAAATCAATAAAAATATATTTAAAAATGCACACACAACAAAGTGGTTGTACCAATCTACCCTCCCATCTATAGTATATGAGGTTCTAGATGCTCCCAACATTTAAGCCAAGCACTTTGGATGTCCTGGGGGAACCTGCCGGCCAGGAGACAGATACTAATCCTGGAGATTAAAAGAACAGATTACCTCCAACCCCCTGTAAAATGTTCCAGATCAAGTAAACTCTTGGCAGAGCTGGTTTTTGCCATTCTTTTGGGACCAGACAGGAAATGTCCTGATGCTTCCCTGGCTCCCACATCCCGCACAAATGTGTGCATTCCCACCAGACCTGTACAGTCAGAAGGGTGATGGAGCTTCTAAAACCTGGGGAACAGGGAGGAAGGAGACATGGGTTCCTTTTTGCTTGAAGTTGCTCATGGTTAGCAATTAGGTAAAGGGGCTCAGATCAATCCTGCACTATCATTTTTTTTAACTAAAAATATTTTTTTAATATATTTTATTGATTTTTCACAGAGAGGAAGGGAGAGAGATAGAGAGCTAGAAACATCGATGAGAGAGATACATCGACCAGCTGCCTCCTGCACACCCCTCACTGGGGATGTGCCCGCAACCAATGTACATGCCCTTGACCGGAATCGAACCTGGGACCCTTTGGTCCGCAGGTCAACGCTCTACCACTGAGCCAAACCGGTTTCGGCTAACTAAAAATATTTTTAAATTGTTTTGAGAGAGCGAGAGAAATATCAACTTGTTATTCAATTTATTTCTGTATTCATTGGTTGATTCTTATATTGCGCTCTATATTCTTAAAAAAAAAAAAGCTTCCTAGATTATTTACCAAGGCATTATTTGCATTAAACAGGGCATAATGTCACAGCTCAGAAACCTGTAAGCATCTGAAGTAGGCTGGTAGGGCAGATTTTTGGGTGAGGACAGTGGTCAGCAAACTCATTAGTCAACAGAGCCAAATATCAACAGTACAACAATTGACATTTCTTTTGAGAGCCAAATTTTTTAAACTTAAACTTCTTCTAAGGCCAATTCTTCAAAATAGATTCGCCCAGGCCGTGTTATTTTGTGGAATAGCCACACTCAAGGGGCCAAAGAGCCGCAGTTTGCTGACCACTGGGTTAGGAGGACCTACAGATGCCCCTAGAATTTGGGCATCAGAGGTTCATTGTGAAAGGCCAGACTTGCCTACAACTATCCCCAATGTCTCTACTGATAGGAGAAGAAAGGAAATGTTTCTCTCAAAATCGAGTACTCAAATGGTTAAGGGGACTAAGTTCAAAGCAGGTCAACCTTTGTCAGGTAATTTAACATAGCTGTGACATATTCTGGACCTTTCTCACCCTTGTTCAGGAATCATTCTTGGAGTTTGCCGACAGCCTTCCAAATACTGAGAAGAGAATCACTGTCTCAAAAATCTTTCCTATCATCCCTGACTAACCCCACGTTTGAATCACACCAAATAATCCTCGCACCTCTGTCCACAGTTTGGGTATGCCTCCTTTTTGTTCTGGCTTACACTGTTCACAGACGTCTCGGTCACCAGACTGCTGGTTTCCTGAGGATAATAATCACTGAGATCTGAGATTTCTCTTTTCCCTGGGAGAACAGAGTTGATCTGATATACCTGGCCTACAAAACACTCTTGGTTGGCCACTTCACAGCAAAGGCACAATGGAGCTTCCCACACACAGCTGGGAAGGCGATGGCTTCAACTACCAATTAAAGGGAAAGCAACAAATGTCAGGGCACAATAGGCCAGTTAATGCAGCAGAACTACTGAGAGCCTTCCAGGATTTTATGAGAACCAGACTCTTCTCCAATCCTGAAACTCTAGGAGGGGGTAAAGAAACCATTACGGTAACTTTTATAGGTGGGGTAGATATTGTTATCCCTATTTTAGAGAGGAAGAAATTAATATTCGGGGAGGTTAAGTAACTTATTCAAGACCACACAGAGATAGGTCCAGACTATTCCAAAACGTATGCATTCCCACCAGACCTTGCAGTCTTCAAGATCAGCAGATTTAGTTACCAAATAAAAATCGAGTGCCTACTGTGTGCCCTGGACACGGAGTAGTGCACAAAACAAGACCGTTTTCCTGCCCTCGTGGGGCGTACACATCTGGCAGGCAGACACAGAGGTAGGTCAGAGCTGTTCGTGACTCCAGAGGCCTCATCTATTTTAATCCATTCTGCGGGTTTGAGCTCTCCAGCTCTCATATGGGGGTGAGTCATTCATATGGGCACCCCCCCCCCTTCCTCCCAACCGAAATGGAAATGGGCTCAGGGCAGGTAAAAGATGTTATTAGTAGAGAAAAGGCATCTTTTTCTGACATGGGGCAAGGGGGCTCTTCCAAAGGGGGAGGAAATCTGAGTCTTAAAAACCATGATCAAATTCGCCCTCCCACCCACCCACTTCTCCGGGTAAGGAGTTGGACATGGATTGAGAAGCAGTGAGGTGTAAGGCGGCGAACCCTCCCGCAGCTGCCACTCAGTTCCCAGAGGGTGCCAGCCAGAGTGTGTATTAGGACAAACAGGAGCCAAGTCCCCAAATCACCCGGTCAGCCTCACCAGAAGGCCAGCGCGGGGCCCCGCCCCCTCCCCAGTCCGCACGGGCAATGCCTGGGCAGCTTCGGTTTTCCAGAAATCGCCGCCACCCCTCCCCCGACCTCGGTCTCCCAGCTCAGCTGCCGTCACTGGGCGGGGAGCTGCAGGATCGCCGAGCAAACAAGCCCGGGGGCACCGGCCTAGCCCCCCGGGCCAAGCAAGGGGCGCCAACCCCAGATCCGGGAGAGGAGCGGGAGCCTCCGCTAGTCCAGGACCCCGCCCCCGCCCGGGGCCTGCCCGCGCCCGCGCCCGACGGTGGGCGCGGACCCGTCACGGGGTTCTTTGGGGCAGGGACGCGAGCCCCCTGGGGGGGGGGTCCTTGCCCCGACTTTACCTCCTTTTTCACGTTCCACAGCAGTTTCTCTTTGAGCGCGTCCTCCGCGATGCCCATGGTGCTGCGGCTGGCGGAGAGGCCGCGTCGAGCGCTCCCCCGAACCCGCCTCGCGCCCTCGCCGCCTCCGCGCCCCTCGGCTCAGCGCCCCACGCGCAGAGCGGAGCCCCCGTCCGCCGCGCTCCCCGCGCGCCGCCGCCGCCGCAGCCACTGCCCGGTGCTCGGCTCCGCAGCCATCTTCTGAGCCCCGCACAGACGTCAGGCAGCTGGCCCGGCCCCTTCCCACAGCCGGGGCGGGAGGGGGGGGGGTGCGCTTGGAGACCGGGGGCGGCCGGCCTGGGAGCGCGCCACGCCGGCCGCTGCCATGGCAACGCGCCGGCTCCAGTCCCCGGGGCGGGAACCCGCATTGTGAGCACCTGCAGCCGGGCCCGCAACCGCGACCGCGGAGGCGAGGCGCGCCTGAACCCTGCGGCTGAAGAGAAAGTTGCTCGCGTGATAAACTGGCCTCCATCCAGCTAGACGCACCCCCCTGATTTCTACCGGCTTCGTTTTCCCGACGGGAAAGTCCGGGGGGGGGGGGGCTGCGCCTCGAGTCTGGCCACGGGAAAGGAAGCGGCAGTCCCCTGGCTGAAAGGCCAGCGCTCCACTCTTGCTCCAAACCCCCTGCCCTCAGCGGGTGGGCGGGTCGGAGTGGTTGTGCAGGAAACAGGGGCTGAAAGAGGCCGGCCAGGCGCCGTAGGGGTGGTCGCGCTCAGCCCGGCCCTTCTTGCAGCGATGTGGGAGGTGGGGGCGCGGGTTGGGGTAACCCGGACCCGCGGGAACGGTACAGAGCCCGTGAGAGTTAAAGAAGCGCCTTCCACGCCGTTTCCCTTCGGCAGCGCCAGGGAAAGGAGGGCCACAAAAACGTCGCTCAAAGTGTTAACAGCGCACAGGCTGCTGCAAAGTGCGGAGCGGCGTGGGAAAAACGGGGTGTGAGGAGGGGCTCTGCCCTCTTCCGCGGCGACGGAGACGCCTCCATTCAAATCTTCCTAAGTGATGCAACTTGATGGAGCAAAACGGAATATAAGGAGAGCAAAACAGCCCTCCGGAAGTAACAGCGCCAACTTAGCGTCTACACTCGGCGTTCGGAAGCCCCCAAAGGCCGACGGCCGCGTGGGAAAAGTTTACCGAGCGGTTTTGTGAAGACGCGGGAGCGGCGGGAAGGACCCTCGCGAGAGGACAAGGAGAACCCCGCCCCGCTGCGGGGAGGACACGCCCCCCCCGAGGGAGGGACCGGAAGCACTCGTTCCGGGCCGGAAGTGGTGCTGGCTTGACACACGTGAGCGGCAGCATGGCCGCCCACCGCTCAGGGCCGCTCAAGCAACAGAATAAAGCTCATAAAGGCGGACGGCATCGGGGTCGGGGATCTGCGCAGCGGGACGGCAAGGGTGAGAATGTGGGGTTGCGGGGAGAAGGGCTTAGTCGATTTGACTGCTTTTCTCCATGCCCTGTCTCAACTCCTACCTCCGGTCTGGACCCAGCGTAATGCTCTAAGGTGGGCGAAAAGAGGTCCCCTTTCTTGACCTTATTCTGGTCCCCTTTCCGATCTCCCTCCAGGCCGTCTAGCACCGAAAAGCTTAAGCAAGAAGGTGAGAAAGGAGCTCAGCAGAGTAGACCAGAGGCATCGCGCCAGCCAGCTTCGGAAGCAAAAGAAAGAGGCGGTGAGAGGAGGGAGGGATTGGGGGTGGTGTGGCTTCACAGTTGTTCTACCAGGGGTGGGCAAACTTTTTGACTCGAGGGCCACAATGGGTTCTTAAACTGGACCGGAGGGCCGGAACAAAAGCAACCTGACCGTGCTGGCACTCTCATCTTGGGCTGCTGGTGAAGGAGCCGAGGGGAGAGCAAGAGAACCTTCCACTCTTTTGGCCCCGTGGGCGGGATAGAACAGCCGATAGGGCCGGATCCGGTAGTTTGCCCTCGGCTGTAGGTGGATAATACCTCTAACTAGAAATGTGACCCTGGGAAGCAGGAGATGGTGAATAACCCTGGAGCACATCTTAGTTGAGCTAGTTTAGGTTCATGCTAGAGCATCCTTTGCTTTGATCTGAGTTCCTGCTCACCCCCATGATAGACACGTAGCTTTTTACAGGAGAAATGATGATGGGAGTAGGGCATCCCTACGTTGGAAGGGCAGTAATGGAAGGAAGTGCTGAAACACTAAGATGTTCTCTGGTCCTTTCTGTTTTCAGGTTCTGGCAGAGAAGAGGCAGCTGGGCAGTAAAGATGGCCCTCCTCATCAGGTACTGGTGGTGCCTCTGCACCACAGGATTTCCCTGCCAGAGGCCTTTCGGCTGCTTCAGGATAGGGACTCTGGAACAGTATGCCTGAATGAATGGGGAGGCACCCACAGCTTTATGCTGTTATGCCCCGGTTTGAAACATCGGTGGTTTTTCACATCTGCAAGGCCAGGTTAGAGTATACAATATTTTCTATCAGTATGTATGAGTAGTGATAATATTTCTTTTAGTATTAAGTGCTGATGCCAGCCACTTCTTCCTACTGACTTTTGTCTTCTATCTCCAGGAGATCTGCACACCGTGCTAGATTTGGCCAAAGTGGCTGATAGCATCCTGTTCCTCCTCGATCCACTGGAAGGCTGGGACAGCACCGGGGATTACTGCCTTTCCTGCCTCTTTGCTCAGGGCCTTCCCACCTATAGTAAGTGACTTGGAAATATTGGAGGCCATGGAGGAAGTGGATTATCACTTAGTGTGCACCTGTAGCTTGCATCATTGTGCCTTAAATTTTCTTTTTCAGTTACAGTTTACATTCAGTATTTTGTACAAGGTGCCTTTTTATTTCTGGACTGCCCTTTGCCCAGAGGAAGAAGAGTATAAAGCTTGGTTTTACTCTGTAATTTCTTCATGGTAGCTGAGTGTTATGTTTCCCAGTGATCTCTATGCTCACAACTGTTAGCTTTTTGTGTGAACTTGCTTGGGGAGTTTTCATGCAGTGAAGCAAGAAGTCATGAAACCCTTTTCTCTTTGGCTCCTAGCACTCGCTATCCAGGGGATTTCTGGCCTCCCACCGAAGAAACAGACAGATGCCAGAAAGAAGTTAAGTAAAGTAGTGGAGAAGCGCTTTCCTGATGACAAGCTCCTTTTGTTAGACACGCAGCAGGAGGCAGGGATGCTGCTCAGGCAGTTGGCTAACCAGAAGCAGCGGCATCTTGCCTTTCGAGATCGGCGGGCCTATCTCTTTGCTCATCATGCTGACTTTGTGCCTAATGAAGAGAATAACTTGGTGGGGACCTTGAAAATTTCAGGCTATGTTCGTGGACAGCCTATGAATGTAAATAGCTTGCTGCATATCATTGGACATGGTGACTTCCAGATGAAACAGATAGATGCTCCTATGGATCCTTTCCCTTTAAACCCTAGAGTGATCAAATCCCAAAAGGACTCAGGCACGGCGATGGAGGTAAGATTGCTATTCTTAAAGAGTATGTATTGTTGCTTCATGTAAAGATACAAACTTCAGAGAAGGTAGTCTTCAATGCCCCCAAACCCTAGTCTCTGGGGGTGACTGCTAGTTCAAAGTAAGGCACTAGTCAGTTACAAATATGTTGGTATATTACATATTTATCCAGCACTCCAGGTGCCTTACACAGCAGCTGGCTCTGGGTCTGTAGGAGACACAAGATGTAGTCTCTTTCCTCAGATAATTAGGTCAGGAAAAAGGGGGGGAAACACCTGTGGAATAAAGATTGGGGAAGTGTGATTGAGGTACAGAGCTGCTGGGGGGGGGTTGAGAAAGTTGACTAGATATATTCACAGAGATATCAGACATCAGCTAGGTGTTGAGTAGGGTGAATGTGATTTACAAGTTTTGTAGAGATGAAAGACTATAGAGACAACATGAACTTAGCATAATGATGGCTTAAAGGGTTTCTTTGAACTCTAAATAAACCAGCTTGATGGGAATAAAGTATGTAACAACAAGGTAGTGAGGCCAGATTCTGAAAAGCCTCGAGTCAAGCAGAGGTATAGACTTAAAATGCTAGGAAACAGAACCATTTGAAAACACTTGACATATTTTGGCTTTCTGTTTCAATTTATTTCATTCATCTTCTACATGAGGACTATGTTCTTTTTTCATCTTTCAGGTTACTGTTAGATTTAGTAGATTTTTCGTTAATACTTGACTGACCATTACCTGTTGTTGGTTTTTAGATTTGTGCTACAGATGCTGCAACTGATATGGAGGAAGACCTTAAGGTTCTAATGAAGGCAGACCCTGATAGACAAGAATCTTTGCAAACAGAGGTTATACCCGATCCAATGGAGGGGGAGCAAACCTGGCCCACTGAGGAGGAACTGAGTGAGGCAAAGGGTTGGTAATGGCAAGCTTGTTTGTAATTCATGGCCTGGAATTGTGGATTTTGTCTAGCTGCTCACAGTCAAGACCTATAAAGTAGAGTGGGATGAGGATTTATTTAGAGGTTTGTCTCTTCTTGTCCCCCAAATGCTTTCTGTTTGCTTAAGAAAACATTGGACACAACTTGGCCTCATTTCTCAAAATCACTTAACTATTTTTTAATGAAAACAACTTTGGATTCATTGCAAGGTTTAAGTGTTGCTAGTTTTGAGGCAGTTGAATTAAATTTGGAAGTAGTAGTCTGTTTTGCTTATTATGTCTGCAGAGATTTTGGTGTTGGCAATAATATCTAAGAATACCCAAAGTAATAGGGAAAAGGAGGTATAAAATTTACTTACCTCGTTTGGGCTTTTACAGACTTCTTGAAGGAAAGGTCCAAAGTGGTAAAGAAGGTTCCTAAAGGAACATCCAGCTACCAAGCTGAATGGATTTTGGATGAGGATGAGAATGGCGAAAGTGATGGGGAAGAAGATGAATATGATGATGTAGAACATGAAGATTTTATGGCAGGTGAATCTCCGGTAAGAAAATAGTCCCTTAGATCACTTCTGTGTACAGCCCCAACTGCAAAGCAAAGTGCAATCCTGACCTTAGATATGTGTTGTCAGTTTTGTTTTGTTTTTTAACTACAGGCTATTGTGTTCTTGCTTTTTAATTTTGGTTTGTTGATTTTTTTATTTATATATATATTTAGAAAGTGGGGGGGGGGGAGAGAGAGAGACATAAATTTGTTGTTCCAATGATTGTTATTTTTAACCCTCACCTGAGGACTTTTTTTTTTAATTGATTTCAGAGAAGGAGAGGAAGAGAGGTAGAAACATCAATGATGAGAAAATCACTGATCAGCTGCCTCTTGCATGCCCCCTGCTGGAGATTGAGCCCAAAACCTGGGTATGTAGAATTGAACCCAGGACCCTTCCGTCCGATGTTCCATCGACTGAGCCAAACCAGTCAGGGCCTGAGGACATTTTTTCCATTGATTTGTCAGATACAGTAGGAGGGAAGGGGAGAGAGACATGGACATGAGAGAGACACATCATTGATTGCGTCCCGACCAGGGAATGGGATGGAAGCTTTAAAGCCGGTATGTGCCCTTGACTAGGAATCAAACCTGCGACCCTTCAGTCTGCATGCTACATTCTTTTCTTTTTTTAAAATATATATTTTATTGATATTTTTTATAGAGAGGAAAGGAGAGAGATAGAGAGCTAGAAACGTCGATGAGAGAGAAACATCAACCAGCTGCCTCCTGCACAGCCCCCACTGGGGATGTGCCTACAACTAATGTACATGCCCTTGACCGGAATCGAACCCGGGACTTTTCAGTCCGCAGACCTATGCTCTACCACTGAGCCAAACCGGTTTCAGCTGCATGCTATATTCTAACCACTGAGAAAACTAGCCAGGGCTGCTGTTCCAGTTATTTATGCATTCATTGGTTGATTCTTGTATGTGCCCTAACTGGGATCAAACCCACAGCCTTGGTGTATGCATCAGGACAATGCTCTAACCAACTGAGCTACCCTTCCAGGGCCTGTGGTCAGTTTTTTAAGAATGACTGTAGTTGTCGGGAACGAGACTTGTTTTATAACTTGAGTCCCTCAGAATTGATATGGTTTGGACTAGGTATCTAATAACAGTATTTTATACTTAGTTTAATGGCTTTTAGGGTAAAGATAGGTGTGGGTTTCTTCTGAAACTACAATCCTTTATTCCACAGGATGAGAGTAGTGAAGAGGAAGAAGAGGAGGAATGTGAAACTATGACTATTGGAGAATCTGTGCGTGATGATCTATATGATGAGAAAGTGGATGAAGAGGCTGAGGAAATAATGCTAGAAAAATATAAACAAGAAAGACTGGAAGAGATGTTTCCAGATGAAGTAGATACCCCCCGTGATGTGGCTGCTAGAATTCGGTGAGTCAACAACTCCAAAATCAATTAATACATTTTTTATTTTAAATTTATGTGGCTCAGAGTTGTCAGTCTGACACAAAAGAAGAAAAACATTGTTCTGCTCCTGAAGGTCTAACATTCTATATGGCAAGATAAGACATCCATACAGGAAACTAGTATATTACCAAGTTCTAGACTGTGTGGTATAGACTAATAATGTTAACAGTGTTTTAATAAGATTAATTAGCAATGCTTCCTATGTGAACTAATACTCGATGTATATAGAATGTTTGGAGATTTGGGGGAATTTAGGTAGAACCACAAAAATAAAAGCCTGGGGATTAGTCTGAAAACTTAGGGAGTTTGTTGGATACTAGAGAAGTTAGGCTTTTATCAAGGAGCCACTCCCTGATGGGCACCAGGGAGCCACTATAAATACTTTGTCCTTTGTCAGTAAGAAACTTGGGTTTGGTTCTGAAATATTTGTTCACTGTTTTGGAGTGTGGTCTTGATTTGGGCAATTAGGTTGTCTTGAAGAAATAGTGATAAGAGTTCTTTAAGTTAGAGCCTTAGCCATATTATTGACTTAAGTGAAAGGGTAGCACCATATAAATTAGACTATTAATTTATTTAAAATCTCCTATATTTTAGATTTCAGAAATACAGAGGCCTCAAGAGCTTCCGGACATCTCCATGGGATCCTAAGGAAAACCTTCCTCAAGATTATGCTCGGATCTTTCAGTTTCAGAACTTTACCAATACCAGGAAACGCATCTTTAAAGAAGTCAAGGAAAAAGACGTTGAAGGAGCTGAGGTATCTGCCTTCCTTTATTCACCCCTACAGTTTGTTTGCCAAGGGCCCCCCTCCTTTACTCCTCTTGACAAGAGTATCTTAATTAGTTTTGTGCTGCTCGTGGCTGAATTAGAGGAGTCACTGATAAGAGTGATATTGGGAGAAGGGGGTATCAGGTATGTTAACTGGAAAAGTTTAATCTGGATGGTTGTGGCATCTGTGAAAGACAATTTTGAAGGACAGGGGTTTGCCTTATGAGACTTGACCATATTTGGAGAAATGTTTCTTCATTATTGAGGCCTTAAGGCTAATTAATTGTGTGGCTGATTTCTGCTTTATCTGGCAGGTCGGCTGGTACGTCACACTTCATGTCTCCGAAGTGCCTGTCTCTGTGGTTGAGCACTTCAGGCGCGGAGCTCCGTTGGCTGCGTTTTCGTTACTGCCTCATGAGCAGAAGGTTGGTGTCTTATGGGAAATGGGAGCTATGAAACTTTCTGACCAATTTTATCTGGCAGTCTAACATTTTATTTATGGCTGACATTTTGCTCACTGGGATGCGAAAAATACGTCTTTAGAATTAGACCAAGGTGATAGAGAAGTCAATGATGGTTTAACCCAACATGTCTGAACCTGTCTGAAGCATCGTAATGATGCAACCTGTGTGGTCTGAGACTTCTCTGAGATGAGCATATCTGTTAGATCAGATTTTAACCAAGGGTTGGCAGCCTTGAAAATAAAGGGTTTATGCCAAGGTGTAGATCTTTCCTGTTGGAGGCAGTCGTCATGAGATTGAAATGAATGTGAGAGCTCTGGCCTTTGGTCAGTGTGAGGAAGTGTTGAGGAAGAGGGGGCTTGCATGAGTGTGATTTTGAGGGGTGTGTTGAATGAGTGGCTTGAAGTCACTGAGCATGTGGCAGACGTTGAGCTCTTGCATGCTAGACACTGGGATGTCAACTAGTATAGATGGGTACTTGAAAGCTCTGAAGACCAGCCTGTGTTCTGTTTAAATGCCAGTTGGTGTGAAGGTAAAAGGAGAATCTGTGTCACATCTGTACCACACCATAAATTAGCAGTCAGTTCTTAGAGTGAATCTGAACCTGTTAGTTTGGTTTGCCTTCTTTCAGGTTAAGCTGTTCTAGATAAGAAGTTCTGTTTTCTTACTTGGTCACTAGATGTCAGTACTGAATATGGTGGTAAGCCGGCATCCTGGCAACACGGAACCTGTGAAAGCTAAAGAGGAGCTGATCTTCCACTGTGGGTTCAGGCGCTTTCGAGCCTCACCTTTATTTTCTCAGCACACTGCAGGTAAGCGGCGGGGAACCTCTGGGTTCTTGTCTATCCTATTGTCTCTTGGGAGACTAACATTAGGTGAGGTGGTACAGAGCACACAGTCTCAAATTCCAGGTCTCTGGGTTAGAGGCATTTTCAGTACTCTGGTTTAGAAGCCAATGATGTGTTTATTCAAAATGTCTGAACCTGTCTGAAGCATCCCAGTGATGCTACCTCTGTGTAGTGCTGAGGTTTCTCTGCCATGAGTATTTGTCCCAGGGAAAATTTTGAGTCAGAGTAGGCAGCTTTATAATAATGGTGTATCAAAGTGTGGAACCCTTGGCATCTGATATGCCATTGGCAGTATTGATGAAGGCTAGTGGGTTGTCCCCAATGGGTTAAGCAAGAGATATGTGGCTTCTGAGATGTTGAGACTAGATGAGAGTTTGGAAAGTGGTGACACTTATGTGTCAAAAGTTATTGTGCTACAAATTAGGAGTGGGAAGTTTTGAACTAACTTGGGGGCTTTTGAACGTGACTTACACTCAGCTTGGCAGTGGCCAGAGGAAGTTGATGAAGACAGTATTAATGGGAGCTCTGGATAATTTCTGTTCTCACCACCAGTGCTGTCTAAATGAGGGATTAACTTTTCTTTCCTTTAAAATATTTAACTTCCCTATACTTTAGTATTTAAAAAGGAGGAGGGTTTCATTGAAGGTAAACAGAAGTTCCAGATAGTCCCCAAGATCAGAGGTCAGTAAAACACAGCCCTTGGGCCAGGTCCTACTGTTTATAATGTTTTGTTTGGAATACCGTTTTGCTTTTTTTAAAAATATATTGTCTTGGCTATTTTTGTACTAGAGTGACAGTTGCGTAGTCAGAACAGAGACCCTATGGTCATAAAGCCTAAAATGTTTACTGTCTGGCCCTTTATAGAAAACGTTTGCCAATTCTTACTCATGACAAAGAACTGTTGATTTAGTGGGCATATTCAATATAAAATACTGATTCCCCAATGAGGTAGGTAGGGGTGATAAGTATTAAAATCACTGGAGAACTTTTTCAAACCCCAAACGTAGTCCAGGGTCAAATTCTGCCTCTGAAAAGTCACTGTGATAGGGTGGGGTTGTATCTTTGAGGTGTATTGGAGCAGGAAAATATTTTGAGAACTAGTGGGGTAAAGAAACACAAGTTGCCTTGTGTGTAAGAATTGCAGTGATACAGCTTTTCACAGGCCCCTGGATTACCTGTGGTTTCTCAAAATGATTTTGGTTTTTATTTTTTAACCTTTATTATGGCAGCGGATAAACATAAATTTCAGAGATTCTTGACTGCTGATACGGCCCTGGTGGTGACAGTATATGCTCCAATCACTTTTCCTCCTGCATCTGTGCTGCTTTTCAAACAGAACAGCAATGGTAAGTTAGGTTCCCCAGGTAAACAGACCTACAGGTCTCTAATAGACTCAACATGGTTTTCTGTATTTAGATTTGGGAGCCAAATGGTATAGAGAAGGGGATGATAGTTTTCAGAATATCCCAGTCTCAGCCTTACAGTGGGTCTAAGGCAGGGGTAACAAATGGGGTTTGATCCTTTTTCTTTTTAAAAAAAATACATTTATGGTTTTTTGGGTTTTTTTAAGAGAGGGAGAGTGATAGATAGAAAAACTGATGAGAGAGAAACATCATTGATCGGTTGCCTCTTGCATGCCCCATACTGGGGATCAAGCCTGCATCCCCAGGATGTGCCCTGAATGGCAA
Source organism: Vespertilio murinus (assembly GCA_963924515.1). Lineage (NCBI taxonomy): Eukaryota > Metazoa > Chordata > Mammalia > Chiroptera > Vespertilionidae > Vespertilio > Vespertilio murinus. The sequence continues at coordinate 33,925,803 of OZ004718.1, read as the reverse complement.
TGGCAATCAAACCAGTGACCTCTTGGTTCATGGATTGATGTTCAACCACTGAGCCACACCAGCCAGGCAATGGGGTGTGATCTTGCTTGCAAACTGAAGCTAATTGGTAGAAGCTGCTCAAAGTTTAGGTTATAGGGACAGGCTCAGCAGGAATATCACTTAGTGATCTTTGCCATGGATCTAGGAAGATAAGGTTTCTCTAAAAATGTCTTGCATAGATCTTTAAATGGATTTGGAGCAATAAATGCTTTGACCTAAAGACTCTTGCTGCTTTTGCCCCTTAGGAATGCACAGCCTCATTGCTACAGGCCATCTCTTGTCAGTGGATCCAGACAGGATGGTCATCAAGAGGGTTGTTCTGAGTGGTCATCCTTTCAAAATTTTTACTAAGATGGCAGTAGTACGTTACATGTTCTTCAACAGAGGTAGGTGTGAAGAGTGGGAACTGATTGCCTTTATGGGGTGAAGGTTGGGTGTACATTTTGCAGGTAAATATATCTTGGTCTTCTGTGTGTTTCATTCTAAGAGGATGTGCTGTGGTTTAAACCGGTGGAACTGAGAACAAAGTGGGGCCGCAGGGGACATATCAAGGAGCCTTTAGGTAAGAGAACGTGGCGTTTGGAACCTTTGCTAGGCATCTCCGGTGCTACTAAGTGGCTATTAGGGTAGAAACCAGTGCTAAAATTTTAATTTCACCACCTTGCTGTGTTTTCTTTCTAGGTACTCATGGCCATATGAAGTGCAGTTTTGATGGGAAGCTAAAATCTCAGGACACAGTACTGATGAACCTCTATAAACGAGTTTTCCCCAAATGGACTTATGATCCCTATGTACCAGAACCAATACCTTGGGTGAAAAGTGAAATTTCAACAGTGCCAGAAGTGGACATGAAGTAATGGATACAATGGGATTCTATCTCCTTGCCTATTAGCACCCTAGGAATGGGAACCTACAGGTTGTGATTGGGCAAAGTTTATGTTATCTATTTTAGCCTACAAGCCTGCTGTTCCTTTTTACAAAAGGTATTTCTTGGCCTTGACAAGGTGTCTCAGTTAAGTATGGATGTTTTTTCTATTGCTACTTTATCCAAAAAAACAACAACCCTTAAATCTTATTGATCTATCTACCCTCCATTAGGGTGTTGAAAGCTGTTTAAGTAAGATGTGGGAAGTTAACACTGACTAGGAAACAGAATTTCCAATTGTCTAGAGACACTGAATCACATTTCTTCCTGATGCATAAACTAAAAAGAAACGGATTGATAAGGAGCTGGCCTTTCAGCCTGCTTCATCCAAGTGATAGAAGTTAAATCTACATTTCCACCACTGAGCACAATACAAATGTTCTTTACTTCTGGGGAAATTGTTTGAAAATGCTGAGACAGAACAGCAGCCACTCCAACAGCAGCTGTAGGTTCAATAAGCAGTTTCATCCTCTCCCATACCAGCTGGGTTGCATACTGTTGGTAGAGAGGGAGCAAGAATTAGTGAAACGGGAGAAGGAATGCCTAGTTGGTGGGCCTTTACACTTAAAAGCTAAATGATATATACATATGCTTGCCAGTGAAGAACTAGCCTTTTTTTCATTCTAACTCTACTTCTTAAATGAGGGTTGTCCCATTTATCTAGGGCACCCTCCCACGTCAGGAGTCACCAAGTCAAATCCCCAGTGGATGAGTTGCTACCTGCAAGAGAAGTATCTTTTGCTTAAAAAGTTGCTCCGTTCTTTTGTTTTCTTTCCTGTTGGATCCTCACCTTAATTTCGTCCTCTGTGACAGTGAAGACATCATCCACAAGGTCCCTTATAACAGGCCAGGTGTTTAGGCCAATGCTGGATTTCACACCATCTGCTATGGTTTCTGGAGGGCAGGGATTGGGGATCAGTTCCCCTTTCAGTTTGGACTTGTAGCAGTCATCTGCATTCACGGGTTCAGCAGCATATACCTTCACAGTAGGTCTCAAAGCCTGGAAGAGAAATAGTAGACACCTTACCACTAGCTACTGCCTGCACGCCTGCAGTAACATAGGCAGTACAAGTAAGCCTTTTCTGATCGATGTAATGAAAATATGGCTTTAAATTATATGCCTGATACTGGCCTTCAGTTGCCTAGATCACATCTGGTTCTATTGGTCACTTGAGAAAACAGTAGCCCCTGACTTGGATAGTAGATTGGGGAGATGGAATTCAGGGAAAGGACTGTGATAGGGTGCCACTCACTGTAATTGCTTTTGTGTTGTAAAGTCATAAATTAAGGAAAGGGTGGTGAGGCAGAGAAGGGCCTTTCATCTCATGTGCTAAGAAATGATGGGAACGGCAATTTAGGGGGAATGTTGAGCAAGTACCACAATGTACTATGATGTGAAATAAAATCCTCTGTGTCTAAAGTGGAGAATCTTCCAGAAGTTGTTCTCACCTTAACTGTAATTGCTATTCCAGCAATCATTCCTCCTCCTCCTACAGGTACCACCAGTGCATCTACCAAAGGAACCTTTAGGGAAAAGAAGATAAAGTATAAATAGGTCTATTAAACACCAGTTGGAAATATACATATTAAATAGTTGATTCTACAGTCAAACATCAGATTTACCAGTAGTTCAGCAAGATCTGACTAGGCTTTTACCTGGTTCAGTACTTCCATGGCAATTGTCCCTTGCCCAGCCATCACTGCAGGCTCTTGATTGGGATGTACCATGATGCCTTCTGTTTCTTCTATAATTCTTTTGGTAATACTTTCTCTGGACTGAAAGAGTACATTACTTTAGCATACTTGATTTGTATTTAATAATTTTCAACAAATTAGATTAAAGCATTTAACACTATTGGTCATCTACTTTTTTGAGACTGGGCACTGGGAATGTAACTGAACAAAACAGTCTCAGTGCTCCAGAGAATAATGTTCTAACTAGAGGAGGCCTGATGTATGAAATTTGTGCAAGGGGCTTGGCCGGTCACAGCCCAGGCTGCCTTGCAGCCCACCTACTGGTTGTTGTGCCATCTGATCTAATTAGCATATTAGCTCTATTAATAGGTGTTGGGGAGGGGTGGAATATAGTATGTCTACATGCTATGGAGATAATTTATACAGGGTACTTACAAAGGGCTGCTGATAAAAAGTATTTTAGTAGATGTGAACTGGTTTGGCTCAGTGGATAGAACGTCAGCCTGCGGACTGAAAGGTCCCAGATTCGATTTCGGACAAGGGCATGTATCCTGGTTGCGGGCACATCCCAATGGGGGGTGTGCAAGAGGCAGCTGATCAATGATTCTCATCGATGTTTCTAACTATCCTCTCTTCCTCTCTAAAAAGTCAATGAAATATATTTTTAAAAAATAGATGTGAACCCAAAATATTGCAAGGAAAGTAATTCCAAATGCAAAGACTGCAAAGTTCTTGGCCTTTCTGAGAAACTGCTAAGTGGTAGGCGTGGAGTGTTTTGGGGAGTAATAGTGGGAGATGGATGAAGTCTGATAGGAACAGGCCAGTCAATTTAGGCCTGAGATAATTGGAAGAATTTTGGTTCCCACTGTGTATGAGATGGGAAAACACTGAAGGATTTTTAAGCTGACAAGAGAAGTTCTAACTAATGGATAGCTGGTTGCTCTGAAAACAGACTAGTGGGACAAGGGTGGAAGCAGAGATACCAGTTAGGCAGCTGCTGAATCTACCTGAGAACTGATGTTGGTTTGGAACAGTAGTAATGGTAGAGGCTGTTAGAAGTAGGTGAATTATGGAAATATTTTGAAAGTTGGACCTAAGATTTGGATATGGAGTGCAAAAGTTATCAAGATGACTCCAACATTTGTTTTAACAACTAGTTTGCCATTTACTGAGATGAGGAAGACTGGAAGATGAGCAATATAGGGAGGAATGAGATCATTTGGTTTTAGACAGGAAGTTTAGGATGCCTATTCAGACATCCAAGTAGGAATACTGAGTAGCTGTTGAATATACAAATCTGGGTTAAGGGCAAAGTTCAGGGCTGGAGTTGGCATATAGAGAGGTGATATTTCAAACTATGGAACTAATATGAGTGTAGATAAATAAAAGGTTAGGCATATATCAAAAGGAAGCAGGAGCCCTGGCCTGTGTGGCTCAGTTGGTTGGGCACTGTCCTGTGCACCACAAGGTTGCTGGTTCAATTCCAGGTCAGGCTCAACCCTTTGGGGTGGGGGTGGGGGCGTGCAGGAGGCAGCTGACCGATGTTTTGCTCACATCAATGTTTCCCTTTCCCTTCCTCTAAAAAATAAAATATTTTAAAAAGAAAAAAAAAGGGTCCTGACTGGTTTGGCTCAGTGGATGGAGCGTCGGCCTGCAGACTGAAGGGTCCCAGGTTTGATTCCAGTCAAGGGCATGTACCTTGGTTGCAGCACATCCCCAGTGGGGGGTGTGCAGGAGGCAGCTGATTGATTTTTCTCGCTCATCAATGTTTCTGGCTCTCTATCCCTCTCTTCCTCTCTAAAAAGTCAATAAATTTTTTTTAAAATGGGGGTGGTGGTGGAGACAGGAGCCTGAGAAGTACCAGATAATGTAGGAAGAGAAATTCCATTTTGACAGTGAAAACTGGTAAGATGTTACTGAATAGTGCTCCCTTCCTTACCTCATCGCTCTGTTCACTGTAGACTATAGAGGCTCCATAGGCTTGTATTGCCAGTTTTTTACAGTTGGGAGCTGTTTGGGGTACCACAATATACGCAGGGATTCCTGAGATGGAGAAACACAGTTAGTACAAATCGGGCAAGTTTAGGGTAGAAATTTCTGTTCAGTTGCTTGTAATCAGATAGGGACTTACAGAAATTCCCACAGCTATCACCCACTTCACTGAAAGTAAGGATACTTTTTTATTCTAACAATCCTACCCAGTACCTGGAGAAATCAATAAGTACCTTCCAATTTGGCAGCATAGGCGAGAGCCTGGCCGTGATTCCCACTGCTGTAAGTAACAACAGCTTTAGGCTTTTCAGAAGTGGTAAGAATCAAACCTCTGATAGCATTAAGGGCACCACGAACCTTGAAAAGAGAGAGTAAATTTGTATTTGATTAAAGTTTCTTAAAGAAAACATACACACCAAGGAGCGTTACTAGATTTCCTCTTCCCAATACTGCACATCCGGTCCATCCTTAAATCTTATCTATTCTACCTCAATATCTCGTGTGTCGTCTTTGCCAGTACCTCACTAAGGCCTCGTTTTTCAACTTGTGTGTTATCAAATCTCAAGTGATCCTGCTTCAAGGATCATTCTCACCTAATATTTCCACTAGATTATGAAAGTGATCTTTAAAAGACAAATGTTATTTTTTTCTTTGACTTCATTTTTATTTTATTTTTTTAATTCTCACTTGATATTTTCCCATTGATTTTTAGAGAGAGGGAAAGACAGAAACACTGATGTGAGAGACAAACATTGATTGATTGCCTCTGACATGAGCCCCAAACCGGGGCACAGCCTGGGAAGAGCCTGCAACTGCGGTACGTGCCTCTGACTGGGATTGAACCCAGGACACTTCAGTCCGCAGGCTGACTATTCACTGAACAAAACCCACTAGGGCTAAGTGCCTTTTTTAGTTTAAAAAAAAAAATTATAAGTTACAGCCTTTCAAATACAAATCTGCCTGTATCATTGTAGTCATTCTAAATTGTTTCTAGTTTCCCTCCTACCAGGTTAGCTCACACCTCTGTACCTCTGAGCATGCCATATCTCTACCTGTAGTTCCTTCCCCCCTCCCTGATCTGGATAAAAGTACTCGTCCTATAAAATTTGGATCAATCTCATCTGGTTCGACTTCCTTGATCTCCAAGGCAAAGCTAGTAACTTCATTCTCTCTTTCATGGCACTTTGTATATATCTCTCTTAAGACATTTCTCATCGACCTATTTGTTGACCAGCCTGCCTTCTCCGTCAAGTTGGACATAGGGCAAGGCCTTGGCAGAAGCAAAGGGAAAAAGAATTTTTTAAAATATATTTGTATTTATTTCACAGGAAGGAAGAGAGAGAGAGAAACATCAATGATGAGAATTATTGATAGGCTGCCTCCTGCACAACCCCTACTAGGGATCGAGTGAGCCAGCAACCTGGGCATGTGCCCTTGACCGGAATCAAACCTGGGACCCTTTAGTCCATGGGCTGACACTACCCACTGAGCCCAACCGGCTAGGGCGAGAATTTTTTATGTTTTAGTATAAAAGCTCTCAGTTAATGGTGGGAGGAAAGGTAGATTCTTGAAATCTTAAAGTCACTTAACAGGTACTGACACCTGTCAGGTACTGCACTAAATGCAGCTTTCAAATTTTTACCTTAAAGATCTTAAAGCTCAACTAATGGTCAGAAAAGTATGATAATGAATCAACACACATAAGTCTACCTTTCTGCATAGGAAAGGCACTGACATACTTTGTAGAAAAAGATTTTATGAGGCCCTACCTGGTTTGGCTCAGTGGATAAAGCATTGGCCTGCAGACTGAAGGGTCCCCCAGTTTGATACCAGTCGAGGGCATGTACCTTGGTTGCAGGCTTGATCCCCAGCCCTGGTCAGGGCACGTGCAGGAAGCAACCAATCGATGTGTCTCTCACAACGATGTTGTTCTCTGTCTCTCCCTCTCCTTTTCACTCTAAAAATCAGTAGGAAGATATCCTCGGGTGAGGATTAAAAAAAAAAAAAAAAAAGGCTTGAGCTAGGTTTAGACCTTTTACATTCATAAGGTATCAATAGCAAGCTGACGCAAAGTGAGTGCTTAAACTTGGATATACAGTGATCCCACTCGCCCATTTTGCCTTGCAGCAGTTCAGGGTGATGTCTGTTGTCTCCATTTAATCATTAGAAGTTTCCTCTTTCATTCTCATATCCTAGTTTGGACAGTAAAAAAGTGGCTTGTCAACACCTGATGCTAAGTAACTAGAACTTGATCAAAGGAAACTACAACCCTTTCTTCAGCTATAAGAAGATATTAATTCTACCTACCTCACTGAGTAGTCAGGAGGATCAAATAAATTTAATATGTGAAAAGGGATTGAAAAGATACATGCCACACTATCAAAAGGGATGGTTACCTTAAAAGATCCAGTTTTCTGGAAGAGTTCACATTTGAAGTAAAGATTGCGCCCTGTTACTTGATTCAGAATGGAGCTTGTTAGCACTGGTGTGAGGTGGATAAAATCTCGAATGTTGATATGAGCTTTTTCAACATCAGCAAAGGAGATGCAGTACTGAGCACACATTGTTCTGGAATCCAGGAATAAAAAAGGGGTAAAAGCAAAAGTCAAGGTGGTAAAGAGTTAATGTAGTTTCTATTGTAACCAATACTAGAGGCCCGGTGCACGAAAATTCATGCACTGGTGGTGGTGGTGGTGGAAGGTCCCACCGATATTTCTCTCTCTCTTTCTCTATCCCCCTCCCTCTCTCTCTCTTCCCCTTCCCTCCTTCCCACTCTTTCTGTAAAGGCAATGAAAGAAATATCCTCAGGTAAGGATTAACCAGGAAGAAAGAAAGAAAGGAAGGAAGGAAGGAAGGAAGGAAGGAAGGAAGGAAGGAAGGAAAGGGAAGGAAGAAGGGAAGAAAAGGAAAGGAAGGAAGGAAGAAAGGAAGGGAGAAAGGAAGAAAGGAAGGGAGAAAGGAAGAAAGGAAGGGAGAAAGGAAGGAAGAAAGAAGAAAGAGAAAATGCATTGCAGTAAGTAAGCGTGGGCCTGTAGTGTGAATGGGGGAACTGTCTCCAGTACCAGGGCTGCAGAATCTTTGTATAGAAGGAAATTTGTCTTGAAGCTGACTTTCTTAGTGTGTGTGTGTTTCTGTTAAAGCTTTATAGGAAGTAACTGATGATTATGGAAGGCTTAAAGTTCACCCCTTACCCATACCATCCATCTCTTGACTGGTTTCTACATTTTCTTTTTCTTTTTCTTATGGCGAAAATGAGCCTCTTAATACATTCTCGAGAGGGGGGTTTCTGGTTGTACAGGCACCTGGTTTCTACATTTTCATCATTGTAGTGAGCTACATTAAAATTCTGCTATAAATTTTTATTTTAAAAATTATTTAACAATTAGAAAAATTGCCTACGATCCTACTATCTTAATAAATTATGCTAATTTCTGTGTTTCCTTTTTCTTCAATATACATACATTATATGACAGTTAAAAGCAGGGTGAAGATAACATTTTATTTACTTCTCCATTTGGCTCAGTATCTTCAAAGTTTTCATAATTATAATTTTCAATAACTGTATTATGCTTCAAATTTTCACTATTTTTATTATAGCATTTAAAAAAATTCTTGCCAAAACCGGTTTGGCTCAGTGGATAGAGCATCGGCCTGCGGACTGAAAGGTCCTGGGTTCGATTTCGGTTGCGGGCACATCCCCGGTGGGGGGTGTGCAGGAGGCAGCTGATTGATGTCTCTCTCTCTCATTGATGTTTCTAATTCTCTATCCCTCTCTCTTCCTCTCAATAAAATATATATATTTTTAAATTTTTTTTTCCTTATTAGCAAACAAAAGCAATGCATGTTCGATAGAAAACAGATTTAATCTGCTTCCTCCCCAAAGATAAATGCTATCTAAGGCCTGGGGCTTATCTCTCTAGGCTCACATATATGTACTGACAAAACTTTAGCAGGTTTGGTAATTTGCTTTTTTTCAAACAATATTATGAATAATACGTGAATCTTTGTTTATCAATAGGTCTATTTATGCAACTTTTAAAGTGGCTTAACAGTACTCCTTTTTACAAAAAAAATATTCCTTTTTACAAAAATAGAGTTTTATATAACTATTGTTGAACATTTAGACTAGGGGGCTATCCTATATAATAAAAGCCTAATATTGTCCGCTCGACCAGGAGTTCCACCGCTCGCTATGATGTATACTGACCACCAGGGGGTGGCACGGAACACTGGGCGTTGGCCACGTAGCAGTGGCAGTGGGCAGCAGTGGAGGTGCTGCAGGCCCCAATGGGCCCTGATGAGTGGACTGTGGCGGGATGGTGGAGCGGGTGAGCAGGCGACACTAGGCCAAGGTTGGGGCGAGTGGGGCCTGATTCTCACCCCCCCAACTGTCCTGCCACTGGCTTTGAGGCACTGAGGGAGCCGGTCTGGGGGCTGGGATGGGGAACTGGGAGTGGCTGGCAGCGACCAATTTCCCACCCTGGGCAGAGGTGGGGGGGAGGGAGGGAGGGGCTGTGACCTCTCACTGGCTACCTGGTGTCTGAGGTGCGGTGAGAATGTAGGGTGTCCACTGAGCTCACTCTCACTCCCCCAGCTACCCTTCCCAAGGATGCCAGGGCTCATGCTAGAAAAGCCTCACACTCAGGTGCCAGGCACCAGCAAGGAGCCCACTCCACACCTGCACAGCCTCTTCTTCCAGGTGAGCTGGGCTGCAGCCCTGAGGCTGCAGGGGCCAGTTGGGCTGATGGGTTCATGCAGGAGTGGTCTGCAAGGCAAGCCAGGAGAGAGCAGGCTGCCTGCCCGGCTTCTGTGCAGCACCACTGGGTGGCACAAAGGCCCACGCTGCACCCTGGCCTGCAGCGTCAGGTTGTGCTCACTGCATCTCCACATGGGGACTTGGGTGCTGTGACTCAGGCAGAAGGGGTATGTGGGGACCTGGGGTCCAGGTGCTGCCCAGGGCCCATAGGTCAGCTGGGACCTGCCCTTCCATGCTAGACGCTCGCTCTTCAATCGCTCGCCAGGCTTAGGGATGACACCTGTGTATGAATTTTGTGCACCAGGCCTCTAGTAATAAATAATGATGTAATAAATACTAGCCTGTTACAAGATCTTTGTGTATCTCCATACATGCTTTGAGTAGATTCCACCAACTGGTATTTGCATCAAAAGGCAAGTACACTTCTAAGACATTTGAAGTGTACAAATTCATCTCCAAGAGTTGTAGATTATACCATTTAATTCTCTCACAGTAGTTTCTAAGGAATGTCCATTTTTCTTCACCTTTGTATATCATTTTATCTATTCATTTAATGAAATATCTAGTAGTTTGAATTTACTTTTTTTAAAAAGTGATTGAACATTTTTTCCTGTTATTTATTGGCCACTTATTCTTTCATGAGTCTTGAACACACCAATTTACTGACTGAATCATCTTTTTCTTCTGAAATGTTATGTTTATAAAAATTAAATTTTTATTAGTGCTTAGAGCTTTTCTGGACTTCATATTTTGTTCCATTTATGAGACTGTCAATTCATTTTCTAGTTGTTCATTATATTATGTTCTTCCCTGATTACTCTTTCTAAAATTTATTAGCTTTTCTCACAAATAATTCTTTCAAAGAGACTTTAGAAATCCTTTATCAAGGTTGTCAGAAATACCACTGTCAAATGAACAATGAATTGAGGGCACATGGCATTTAAGAATAGAGTCTTCCTATCCATCAACATCTGTGTCTTTCAATTTAGTAAAGTGTTTTCATTTTAGGTTTCTCAATAAAGTTTTTATACCGTAGTTTACTTGTGTCTTATCCAGATATGGTTAAATTTGTGCCTAAGTAGAATACATTTTGTGAGGTAAGGTATTTCCTTAGATTTTTAAATTACTTACTGATAACGTATATGAAAATGTAATAGGACATTTTACTAGAGTATCTTTTTTAAACATACATATTTTTATTTTATTCATTTCAGAGAGGAAGGGAGAGGGAGATAGAAACATTGATGAGAGAGAATCATTGATGGGCTGCCTCCTGCGTGCCCTACAATTGGAGATCAAGCCCGCAACCCGGGCATGTGCCCTTGACAGGAATCGAACCAGGTACTCTTCAGACCACAGGCCAACACTCTATCCACTGACTCAAACCAGTTAGGTCTAGAGTATCTTGTTAGAGCTAATAGTTTTCTGGTTCATTCTCTAAATAATCACGCTATCTGCAAATAAAGATAATTTGTCTTTACCTCACAAATATCCCTCTGGTAACTTTCTCAGTGACTTCATAATTATTCTTTTAATGCAGATTTTCCAACTCCTCCTGAATTAATTTCAGTAACGTATTATTTGCAAAGTAATACAAAATTAGTAAGAAGTTGTACATATTAATATATCTAGGTTTTCTTCATATCTGTGGTATTCATCTATTTGTTCAGTTAGGAAATACTGAGCACCTTCTATGTGCTTGGTCTGGAGATGTTGTGTTACAAAAACAGACTTGTCTCTGCTCTCATAAAACTTACAATATCATGGAGAGATGAGCAATAAGTAATCCCAAAATAGATATTTATTTACATTTAGTAAAATGTGATATTAGGGAAATGTGTTATGATAGGAGACTATAATATTGGGCTTTATTTATATCAGGTAAGGTTCTCTAAGGAGAAGTGAAATTTTAAGTTGACCCGTAAGATGAATGGGCAGAGTAGGGAAAAAAGTGTTTCAAGTAGAGGAAATAACATGTGTGAAGGCTTTAAGGAGGGGAGGTGGTTGTCATATCCTAGGAACTAAAAGGAGGCCAATGATTGTGAAAATAGTGATCAAAGAGTAGTTAGTGTAAGAGATGAGAGTGAAGTTCGTAGGGTCTAGATCATTAGGGGCCATGATTCATGGATATGTTACTTAAAAGCAATGGTATGCCACTGGAAAATTTTGAACTGGTAAGTGACATGCTAGAATTAATATTTTCAGGAAAGCACATTATGGTGAATGAAAAAAAGAAAAAAGTGTAGAAACAGGGGATTCAGTTAAATAGTATTAAAGTTTTCCACACGAAAGACAACAAGGACTTGGATGGTGAAAGTGGAGGCAGAAAAAAATAATCACTTGATTATTTTTTTTAAAAAATCACATTTTGGAAAACCAAACCTGATTTTAAAAAAAAAATGGGTGAAGAATTTCAGCAGATATGTTTCCAAAGATACACAAATGGACTTGTAACAAGCACATGAAAAGATGCTCAACATTACTAATCATTAGAGAAATGCAAGTCAAAACAACAAGGAGATACCATCTTACACATATTAGAATGACAAATATTATTTTAATACATTTTTTATTAATTTCAGAGAGAAAGGGAGGGAGAGAGAGATAGGAACATCGATGATGAAAGAGAACCATTGGGCTGCCTCCTGCACACCCCCTACTGGGGATCCAGCCGCAACCCGGGCATGTGCCCTTGACAGAAATTGAACCCGGGACCCTTCAGTCCGCAGGCCGACACTCTATTCACTGAGCCAAACCAGCGAGGGCTAGAATGACAATTATTAAACACACACACATACAAACAAATGTTGGCAGGGATGTGGAGAAACTGGAGCCCTTGTACACTGTTGGTGGAAACATAAACTGGTTTAGCTACTTTGGAAAACAGTATGGTAGTAGGTAAAAAATTAAACATAGAATCACCATATGATCTAGCAATTCCACTTCTGGATATATACCCAAAAGAACTGAAAGAGAGTATCAAATACCTATCTGCATACATGTTCATAGCATTATTATTGTTGATGTTGTTATTATTTATAGCAACATTATTCACAATAGCCAAAAGTAGAAGCAACCCAAGTATCTACTGACAGAAGAATAAACAAAATCTGATCTATGACAATGGAATGGATTACTATTCATGTTACAATATGAATGAATACTGGGGATATTATACTAAGTAAAATAAGCCAGACAAAAAGACAAATACTTATTGTTACATTATGTGAGGTACCTAGAGCAGATAAATTCATAGAAAATAGAATGATGGTTGCCGGTGGCTGGGGGAAAGGGAAGGGAAGCTGTTTAATGAGTATAGTTTCAATTTTGAAAAATGAAAATAATACTGGAGATTGATTGTACAACAATGTGAATGTACTTAACACTTCTGGACTGTATATTAAAAAATGGCTATGATGATAAAATTTATGTGTATTTTACCACAATTTTAAAAAACAGAAAAATAGTTACATTTTGAAGATTATAATTAGTTATAAATAGTCTGCAAGTAATAGAACCCCAATTTGAACTGGACACAAGATGGAGGTGATGAAATTTACTTGGCTTGTGGAATTGAAGAGTTAAAATATGGGACAGGTAAGGATGTAGACCTTCAGGAACAAGTAAAACCAGGGACTTCAGATTTTCTAGGACTCTGTGTTTCTCACCTCTGCTGCTTTTGCATGTTAGCTTCATTCTTTTTTGTCCGCAGACCAGTTCCACATGGCAGGACGCGTGGTTGCTGACAGCTCCTGTGTTATACATTTTATGGCTTCCACACTGGACAGGAATTTTCTTTCTCAGTTTCAGTTAAAAAAGTTCTGGGTAGGGACTCTGATTGACCCATCTTGGACCAGGACCAGTGGTCAAGGTTGTGAGGGCATTTAAGACAATATTATGCATCAGAAATATTTACAGAAACATGAAAAAGAAACAGAATGATTTCTATAACACAATGTCAATTATGTACATTTAAAACATATACATACATAAGACACTATATATTATTAAGAGACATATATATATCCAAGTACATATTTCTAACATATTAGAAGCAATGACTTAAATGGGGAGGGTAGGAACATGAGTAGTAATTAGAATAGGGAAAAGATAAGGCCTGATGGTAATAAGAACCAAATAGTATGATTGCCTTAAATTTCTGTACCTGTGGGAAAAATAGGAGCAAAAGAAGGAAGAAGAAAAAAAGGAAAGAAAAACAAAAGGACAAAGAGAACGTACTTCTGAGAGTGAGGGAGTTTTCAGGAGAAAAGGGGAGAATGTTGAGGTGGTGAATTCCATAGATGTCCACTGCAGAGATAGAAGAGACATATCCTGATACTGGTTTGAATGTGGGGAGTGAGGGAGACAAGGATAATCTAGGGTTTTGACTTAGGTGGTATAATTTATTAACATATAAGACTGATGAAGAAACAAGTATTTTAGAGAAAATCAGTGATTTGATGAGCTAAGTTAGAATTACTTATGAAACATCCAAGAGGATGTTCTTTAGGTTTCTTTTATTTTTTTCCAGAAATGTGTCCATTTTAATGTCTAATTTATTTCTAAAGAATGAGATCGTCTATTTTTTTTAATCAAGTACTGTTCTTTTTCCCTTATTAATTTCTGATTTTATCTTTATTCTTCTATTTTCCTTTTAATTTCTATTCTTTTAGAAATTAATAATAAAGGCATAGGTTACAAATTTCCCTGAGTATTGGTTTAATAACATACCATAGGTTTTGGTTGCAGTATCTTCATTAACTTTTTTTCTACTTTATTGAGTTTATTGGAGTGACACTTGTTAAACAAAATTATACAGGTTTCAGGTGCACAATTCTACAGCACATAATCTGTACACGGTACCACCCCAAGTCAAGTCTCTGTTCATTACCACTTATTGCCCCTGTACCCTTCTCCACCTACAGAAACCTTAATTTTTAAAGAATCCATGACATTAGTTTTATTTTTTTGACCCATGAGTTATTCAAAGTTGGTGATTTTTAAAAAATTCCAAGTAATTAGAACTTTTAAATTTGTGGCTATTTATTACTCATTTTACTACCCTGTGCTCAGCAATGATGACCTGTACAATTTTTGTTTTTAGAACTGAATTTCTCTCTCCCACACTGTCCAAATTTGCTTTGTTGTTTTATTACTCACACTAGAGGCTGGGTGCATGAAATTCATGCACTCGGGGTTGGGGGTCCCTCAGCCTGGCCTGCGCCCTCTTGCAGTCCAGGAGCCCTCAGGTGATGTCAGTCAGACATCCTTAGCACTGCCATGGAGGTGGGAAAGGCTCACACCACTGCCCCTGCACTTGCTAGCTGTGAACCTGGCTTCTGGGTGAGTGGCACACCTCTGTAGGAGTACATTGACCACCAGGGGGAAGTTCCTCTGCTGTTGGTCAGTATGCATCATAGCGACCGGTCGTTCTGCTGTTTGGTCGATTTGCATATCAGCCTTTTATTATATAGGATAATATGTGACTAAATCCTTACTGTAATAATTTAAAGCATTATAAAAAGATGCAGGTCCTTCAGTTTCTCCCATTAAATCCACTCTCTTTCACAAAAATAACCACTTCAAAAGTTTGGTATGCATTCTTTCACACTTTTCTGATGTATTTATATAGATATTTACATATGCAATAAATGGTTTTTCTGCACTTAGAGAGAACCTTACTCTACATACAAGTGTGGGAAAAAGTAGAGTTACAGTTGTTTGTATGGAAAATACAACAATCCTATATAATAAAACTTAATATGTTAAGTGTCTGGTTGTCTGTTCAACCAATCAAAGTATAATATGCTAAAGATATGCTAAGGCTGCTCAACTGCTCGCTATGGCATGCACTAAGCACCAGAGGGCAAATGCTCCGGCTGGTAGGTTAGCTTGCTGCTGGGGTCACGCAATCGAGACTGAGTGAGATGGGCTGGACATGCCCTTGAGCCCTTCCAGGCTGGCCAACCTCCTGCTTCTCTCCCCTGCCCAGATCATGCACCGGTGGGGTCCCTCAGCCTGGCCTGTGCCCCCTTGCAATCTAGGACCCCGCGGGGGATGTCAGAGAACTGGTTTCTGCCTGATCCTGCAGACCAGGCCGAGGGACCCCACTGGTGCACGAATTTATGCACCAGACCTCTAGTTAATAAAATAACAATACAAGAATAAACTGTTTCACGTGCTCTCAGTTATAAATCTACATTTGCCCACCCCTGTATTGTTCTGCAACTAGCATGTGTTGTCTTTTTTAAACGAACATAACATCTTGAAAACTATGTCAACACATATTTCAACTCTTTAAACTCAGAAGCTTTCATTTGATATGTCTAAATATATTTGTCTTTTCACTTATTTTTACGTGGTACTTCATTAGCCCTTTAAATCTGAGGGTTAAATTTAAATCTTAAATTCAAATTTTTCCATCATCTTAATAAATTTTAAAATTATTTCTTTGATTGTTTCTCCTCAGTCAGTTCTGTTATCACCTTCTGGAGCTCATATTTGATTATTAGTTTTATGGACCTATTCTTTATATCTTCTGTCCTTACCTCTAATACTTTTTATCTATTATATTCCCCTTTAGAGTTCTGATACATTTTCTCAAACTGGTTTAACTTTTGGCATATTTTACCTGTAGTTCACTGAAACTGTCTCATTGGTAACAGTGTTTTTCTTGGTTAAGCAAGTTTTCTTCAGATTATTTTCCCATCTTAAAAAGAACCCTGATGCAGCCTGGCTGGCGTGCTCAGTGTCAGAGTGAAGGCCTGGTCACTGAAGCCAAAGGGTCATGGGTTCGATTCTCAGTCTAGGGCATGTACCTGGGTTGCAGGTTTGATCCCATGTGTGGGAGGCAACCACTTGATGTGAGTCATCTGGATGTTTCTCTCTTTTCATCCTTCCTCTCTTCCACCCTTTCTAAAATTCAATGGGAAAAAATCCTCGGGTGAGAATTAAGAAACAAACAAACAAAAAACACACCAAAAATCTTTTTTTTTTTTTTAAGTGAGGAGAGGATTTAAAAATATATATATTTTATTGATTTTTTTACAGAGAGGAAGAGAGAGGGATAGAGAGTTAGAAACATCAATAAGAGAGAATCATGGATCAGCTGCCTCTTGCACATGCCCTACTGGGGATATGCCTGCAACCAAGGTACATGCCCTTGACCGGAATCGAACCCGGGACCTTTCAGTCCCCAGGCCGAGGCTCTATCCACTGAGCTAAATCAGTTTCAGCCACACCAAAAATCTTACAAAAAGTGTCAGTCATGGAAGACTGAAAAAACAAACAAACCTGATGCAATGTTCTCTACAATTTCAATGTGAAAATGAATTAGTTTACTTCTTCCTATTTCATGTCTTAAAGACTGTCACTTGTTCTGACCACTCAAACACTTCCCTACTTTATTAAATTTATTGGGTGATAGTGGTTAATAAAATTATATAGGTTTCAGGTGTACAATTCTATAATATATCACCTATATATTGTATTGTATTCAACACCCCAAGTCAAGTTTCTTTCCTTCACCATTTATCCCCCCTCACCCTCTTCTACCTCCCCCACCCCCTTTTCCCTTTGGTAATCACCATGCTGCTGTCTATGAGTTTTTGTGTTTGTGGGTGTTTTTTGTGTGTGTGTGTTTTTTTGCTTATTTCTTTCACCAATTTCATGCAGCTCCCTATATCTCCCTCCCCCCTGACAGCTGTCAATCTGTTCTCTGTATCTGAGTCTGTTTCTGTTTTGTTTGTTAGTTTATTGTGTTCATTAGATTCTACATACAAGTGAAATCACATCGTATTTGTTTTTCTCTGACATTTCACTTAGCATAATGCTCTCCAGGTCCATCCATGCTGTTGTAAAAGATAAGATTTCCCTTTTTTTTAGGCCCAAATAGTATTTCACATTCCTACTTTTGGACCTTTAAATCTCTTGGACCTGTATCTTACTTTCTACTTCTGCTTAACCTTCTGGTGGCAAGAGTCTGTCACATAATAGGAACTGAATTCTGTCAGAGATTGTTCAAATCTTTTAGGTTCAGTCTAAGGAATAATTCATAACTATTCTTTGACTGTTTGGGATTGGGAAGGAGCAACAGGTGGAGGAAAGCAGCCGTGGGAGAGGGAGTTTCAACACAGTTCTGAACAAGTGCTACTGAACAAGAAGTTAAAGTACCAGTTTTCTGATCTAGTTACATTAAAAAAATTTTAAATCCTCACCTGAGGATATATTTTTATTGACTTTATTCTTTAAAATTTATTATTATTATTATTGATTTTAGAGAGAAAGGAAGGGAGAGGGAGAGAAGCATGGATGTGAGAAAACATCCATATGTGCCCAGCCCGGAAATGGAGCTCTCACCCGGAGTATGTGGCCCGACTGGCAATCAAACCCACGTTCCTTCTGTTCACCACGGGGTGCTCCAACCAACTGAGCCACTCGGGCCAGGGCTGATCCAGATAAAATTTAAAGATATAAAACAATCAATTAACCTCAGATCCAGGGAAGTTAAGTAAAATTTCCAAGAACTCACAATGATACGGAAATTTCCCAAACCGTCGTATAAATACCTCCTGATTTACTTCCACAGAACCCCTTCCCTCAACAAGAGCCAACGACACTGTAATTTTAAAATAAACAGTCAGGAGGCTGGCTTGGGGGATGCACTTTGCCGTAAAAGAGAAGACTCTGATACTCTGGTACTTATCGACCGTGTCACCCCGGGAACTAAGGTTCCCTAGGACTCAGTTTTTTCGTCTTTGGAGGGGGAAGGAGGGTGGAAGGGGAGGAGGAAGAGAAAGTGGGAAAAATAATAATTACTCTTACAAGATTTTTAAGGTCCCCAAATAAGAGGCCTGGGGCACTAGTCCGGGCCTGCGGTGGGAGACCCCGGCCTAAGACGAGCGGAGGAGGCCGGATCCTGCGGTGTCTCTTGTCAACCCCAGCCCCAGACCGGCACCAGCGTCCTCGACGGCCACCGCCCGCCGCCGGGGGGCCTGGCCTCCCCACCTCACCTCACAGGGGCCGCGCCTCCAACTCCGGCCTCGGCGCACCTTCCCCGGCCACACCTCTGCGCATGCGCGGCGCCCGCCTCCCGCGCCCAGGCTCGCGTTCCGTCTCTCTCTCTCCCTCCCGCTCCCGTGGCGGAGCGTCCGTTTCGCCGCGCTTTTGCTCCCAGCGCGGCCACCGTCGTTCGGGGAGGAGGACGGGAGGGGGGGCGGGGAAAAAAGGTGGGAGGTGGGTGAGCGCGCGCGCCGCCCGTCCGTCCGCCGTGGTTTCCTGGCTGCGCGCGGCGGCGGCGGCGGCGGCGGCGGCGGCGTCGCTGCAGCTGTTGCAGCGGCGGCGAAGATGGCGGAAGGGCTGGAGCGTGTCCGGATCTCCGCGTCGGAGCTGCGAGGGATCCTGGCCACTCTGGCTCCGCAGGCCGGGAGCCGAGGTGAGTCGCACCGCCCAGCTCCTGGGCCGGGCCTGCCCGCCCCGCCTTCCTTTCCTCCTCCTCCTCCTCCTCCTCCTCTGCCTCCTCCCCGCTCGGTCCGCGGCGCCTCGGAGCCCCCGCCCCTTCCCCCAACAGTGGGGGCGGGGGCCCGAGGGCGGTCCCCCCGATCGCCCTACCAGCCCCGGGGTCCGTGTGGGGGGTCCCGCTGAGGCAGCTCGGGCCCTTTTTCTGAGGAGTCCAACCCCGCGTGCCTGCCTCCGCCCCCTTTCTTACCGCGAAGGTGACTGTTTCCCCCTGTGCCGCCGTCTCCTCAGACCCTCTCGTGGATCCCGAGCCGTCAGGAGGCGCGTCAAGGAGTGGCGCTGGGGTCCGGTGGAGGCCCCGGCGTGTTCCGTTCCCAGAGGGATCGTCCCCAGGCCCCGTCATCTTTTTAGCTCTGGCGAGAAGGGACTGGGGAAATGGAGGAAGGTTGAATAGCTTGGGACTTCTCTGCTGAACTTTTTCCTCCCCACAAGGCAGGCGGCTTCTGACGCCTGGGCCACTGGAAGGGATCCAGGGCCTCGGAGAGTTGACGCTACTCCGGTTTGGCCTTGGTGTGTGTGGGAGCCGTTTTTTTTTTTCTCTGAGAGAACGCTCAACTTGCAAGTTCAAGCCTCCAGCCACACCAGGAAGGCGCCTAGGGAAGATTCTAGTGTCTCCCCCTCTCCTTTGTTAGGCAGCGCACTTCTGTAGAATGGTAGCTGTGCTTCTGCAGACCCGTGGCCGCCGAGCCTGTGACATTGGTGTTTTTTTATTGGTCAACTGAATTGGGACTTCTTCAGGTTCTTTTCTCCCTCTGCTGTGGAAAATAGTGGTAGTTCTTCTCCCTCTCTTCGTTTCACCCAAGTTACAAAGGCTGCTGAGGGTGAGCTATTCTGGAATTAAACCGCTTTACTTTATTCAGACTTGAAACAGTCTTTTAAACTTCTGAGAACACCACCGTGGCAGTAAAACATCAAGGCGGTTTCTCCCCCCCACCCACCCGTTCTGTTTTGTTATACACATAGGTGTACATTTCTATTATGGGTTTGTTTACATGGGTATTTATAGAACAATAAGAGGATTTTATATAGCATTTCATTTTATATATACTCTGTAATCTCACTAATTCCTGTCCCTTTTCCACGGAAAGGTTTAGTAGCTCTTCGGAGTAGTCTTTCCCCTTAACAGACACACACAAAAAAGAGACTTGCTTATCTGCCATTAAGTACGTTCATGGAGCCCGGACAGCGGTTTTTGAAGTCCTGTGCTCGTATTCTTGGGTGCCCCAGTCTTTGGCATTGTGAGAGCTTGTCACGATATTTCCCTCATCTTCCAGGGAAAGCTTCCTTATGGAACTTTTTCCTTCTCCTATTCCATCATCATAGTAGCAGTTAGTCTCAGTATTCTAATGATGATAGTCTGAGCAGTATTTTCTTGGAATGACTCTGTTGGCTACTGTTAGAGAGTTGGTGAGCATGAGTGGAGTTGAAGAACGTGAAAGAAACTGTTTCCAGTTTGCTTCGGCAGGAGGTATATGATTCGATAATTGGTAGCCTAAAGAAGAGGAGTGTTCTGGCCAAGTCGAAGTCTGGACTTGCAGTTTTTTCTCCAGGAATGTCCAGACCATGGATCGCTATGCATATCCCACTCTTACTTCTTTCCTACTAGTATGTTAAAAGGACTCAGCCACCCTGGAAAAATGATAGAGGCAGAAGAAAAGACTAAGATGGATTTGAGCGCTCTATAATAGAGAACAGCCTGTTGCTGAAATGGTTGGAGATGTTTTATTCTGACAGTAATGGGGTAGTTAGGGCCTTGGGGATCCGAAGATGACTCGAGTAACTTTTTTTTTCTTGTATCTTTACCTCAGGTGTAGGTAACTCCAACACAAGGTTTTTAAAAATGTTTTATTATCTTTGTTGTTGAAAGTATTACAGATGTCCCCGTTTTATTTCCCCATTGACCTCCTCTTCCCTGCTCCCACTTCTTCTCTTTTAAAAAATTAATTTTTATTGTTGAAAGTATTATGGATGTCCACTCCCTCCCCATTAGCCTCCTCCACCCTGCCCCCTTCCCCCCCCCAGGCCTTCACTGCACTATTATTGTCTGTGTCCATGAGTTCACAATTAAGTTCTTAGCTTTGTCAGTTGCTGGACAAATATTGTAAACAGTAGAATTTCTGTTTCTGAAGAAATTTCCTTCCTTGTTAATAATAACATTTGAAACTTTTGTTGATTTTTAGATGAGGGAGAGAGAAACATCGATTTGTTGTTCTACTTATTTGTGCATTTATTCATTCATACTTGTACGTGCTCCAGTTGAGGTCACGACTGAAGAAGCAAGTATCTATGTCCTCAACTGACTCCTTAGATGAGGACAGAATTGATGAGTCTGATGGGTCTAGGAGGAGCACAGAAAGGAAGAAACATTTAGAAAGAAACTGTTCTGGCCATGGGGAGGGAGACAACACTCACCAAATGAGCTACCCAGCCAGGGCCAATAATAGCATTTTGATGTGTAATTTTTGCTTGACTTTTCTGTTTCTTTACCAGAATGACATTTTTCCGCCTTCCCACCTTCTTTATTTTTCTTCTTCTACTCTTTCCTCCCCAATACTCTCCAACATCACAGAAATCATGAAGGAGCCCAGGCAACGCAAAGATAATAGACGCCCTGATCTGGAAATCTATAAGCCTGGTCTTTCACGACTAAGGAACAAACCTAAAATCAAAGAACCCTCTGGGAGTGATGAACTTAAGGATGAAATTGTTAATGACAGAGATTCTTCAGCTGTTGGAAATGGTACACAGCTCATTAAAGATGTGTGCAAGGAACTCGACAACCAACAGCAAAATGGTCCTGTAGACCCAGAAAATATTCGGGCACAGGCATCCTCTCCTAGAATTGCTGGACAAGAGGATCGAAGCCTAAGAATTATCAAGAAAACAAAGAAACCTGACATGCAGATCTATCAGCCTGGAAGGCGTATGCAGACTCTAACCAAAGAATCTACTAGCAGGATGGATGAGGAAGAAATCCTCAACCAGGTAGAACAACTGAAAGTAGAGGAAGATGAATGTAGGGAACAAGTGAAAGAGGAGGGTGTGAATAAACCAGACAAAAATGAGACACAAAAGAGCCTAAATTGTGACAGAGTAAGGGCTGCAAAGGGAGAAAAAGCAAAGAGGATTGAAAAAGGGGAGGGGATGAAGAAAGTGAATGAAGAACCAGCACAGGGGAAGCCCGGTTCTGCAAAGCGCTATTCCCGCTCAGACAAACGAAGGAACCGCTACCGCACTTGCAGTACCAGCTCAGCTGGTAGCAACAACAGTGCTGAGGGGTCTGGCCTGACTGACAATGGATGCCGCCGCCGCCGCCAGGATAGGACCAAGTTGAGGTCACGACTGAAGAAGCAAGTATCTATGTCCTCAACTGACTCCTTAGATGAGGACAGAATTGATGAGTCTGATGGGCCTAGGAGGAGCACAGAAAGGAAGAAACATTTAGAAAGAAACTGTTCTGGCCATGGGGAGGGAGAGCAGAAAAGCAATGGTAAAGAAAATCGAGGTACTCTTCGTGTCACTTTTGATGCAGAAACCATGAACAAAGATTCCCCCATAGTGAGGCCAGCCCGAGAGGATGTGGATAGGATAAAGCCTGATAAAGGCTTGAGCAGTGGGGGCAAAGGCTCTGAGAAGCAGGAGTCCAAAAACTTGAAACAAGAACTTCGGGGTCGTGGCCGTGGCATTCTGATTCTGCCTGCCCATACCACCCTATCTGTCAACTCAGCTGGTTCTCCAGAGTCTACACCTTTAGGATCTCGTCTATTATTTGGATCTGGTAGTAAGGGATCTCGGAGTTGGGGCCGAGGAGGCACCACTCGACGATTGTGGGACCCAAACAATCCTGATCAGAAACCTGCTCTAAAGAGCCAGACACCCCAGCTACATTTCTTGGACACTGATGATGAAGTCAGCCCTACATCTTGGGGTGACTCACGCCAGGCCCAAGCATCTTACTATAAGTTTCAAAACTCTGACAACCCTTATTACTACCCCCGGACACCAGGCCCTGCCTCCCAGTATCCTTTTACAGGCTATAGCCCCCTTCAGTACCCAGTGGGCCCTACAAATGGTGTGTACCCAGGGCCTTACTACCCAGGCTACCCGACTCCATCAGGACAGTATGTTTGTAGTCCTCTCCCTGCCAGCACCATGAGTCCTGAGGAGATGGAGCAGCACATGAGGAACATGCAGCAACAAGAACTACATAGGCTTCTCCGGGTGGCTGATAACCAGGAACTACAGCTCAGCAACCTGCTCTCCAGGGACCGCATCAGTCCTGAGGGCCTGGAAAAGATGGCTCAGCTGAGGTATGGTGTATTCCATCCTGGCTAGAGGGAAATGGGGATAAGCTGGGAGGTGTATAGCTCCTATGGCTGAGGAAAGTAGAAAACTTATAGGTAAGCTTCTGGGTATTATCTCCCTTTCACATTGATTTTTGTAAGGAAGGGACAATTAGAAAAAAACAAAACCAGAAAATTTTGTTTCTAGTCTTAGAAATTATTATGCTTCCCACTTTCTCTTTAAGAAAAAAAAATTATCCTTAAGAGAACATGGAATCTGGAAATGGAAAAGGAAAGACTTTCCAGAATGCCAAGAAATGAACAACATAAAACTTGTGGTGAAGATCTTACGTCAGCTGTTAAATTTAGGTTCAGGCATATGGGGAAAAACTTCCCTAGACATAACTGTTTTTTATTTTTTTGACATAACTTTTTAAAACGGCATTATACTGTGCAGAATGGAGGCTAGAATGAATATTATACCTGATGGCATTTTGGATTTCCTATTAAGAAAGATATTTAATTTGCAAAAAGCTCAAATCTTGAGTCTAGCCTTTTCTGTGGTGTATTTGGAGCTAGAACTTGCATATATTTTATTCCAGAGCTGAACTGCTGCAGCTATATGAGCGCTGTATTCTATTAGATATTGAGTTCTCTGATAATCAGAATGTGGATCAGATCCTGTGGAAGAATGCTTTCTATCAGGTGATTGAGAAATTCAGGCAGCTCCTCAAGGATCCGAATGTTGATAACCCAGAACAGATTCGGAACAGACTGTTGGAACTCTTGGATGAGGTAAATCATCATTTTTTTTTTTTTTTTGTACACAGGAAAAAAACTTCAGTATCCTCTAGTTGTGATGTATTTTTACCACATGAAATACTATATAACAGAACGCTGACAAAAAACTGTAAGCTCTTTTCTTGGTTTAGGTCTACCTTACTCCTGTTGCTTCCTTGAGACCATAAGTTACAATTGGAGTTAGTTCTGAGCTTGGAAGCTTTCTGAAGATCTTAACCAGGGGTTGTGGGGATGGGAGGGTGGGGAGAAGAGTATGTGTAGGTGTTCATATCTTTAAAATTAATAGAGTGGCTTATGCTATGAGTTTGTGTTTTGCTTAGTTAGTGGCCACTAAATACTGTATATGCCCCCTTTATATCAGATGGCTGAACATTAGTAGAACTGTGAAAAGGTCACTTGCCCAAGTTTCTGGTGGGTAGATTGGATCAGAACTAGCTGATTCAGCTTCTTATTTTTTAATTTCTTATTTTTTTCTCTTTACAGGGTAGTGACTTCTTTGATAGTTTGCTTCAAAAGCTGCAGGTTACTTACAAGTTCAAACTGGAGGACTACATGGATGGTCTTGCCATTCGTAGCAAGCCATTACGCAAGACAGTAAGCCAGTTTATCTTAAATTTACTCATTTATTTAGTAGGCATTTATCTAGTGTTAGTAATGTGCTAGGCACTGTGCTGGTTTTAAGGTTACAAAAGTGAAAGTATAGTCCATTGGGGTAACAGGGCAATTAAATCAATTATTGTAATGTGATATATATTCCTAGAAGTGGGATTACTGGGTCAAATGGGAGTTCCATTTTTAATTTTTTGAGGAAACTTCATACTGTTTTCCACAGTGTCTGCACCAGTCTGGGTTCCTTTCTCTCTGTATCCTTGCCAGCACTTGTTTGTTGATTTGTTCCAACAGGTGTGAGATGGTACATCATTGTTGTTTTGATTTGCATCTCTTGGATAATTAGTGATTTTGAGCATATTTTCATATGTTTCTTGGCCTTCTGTATGTCCTCTTTCGAAAAGTATCTATTTAGGTCCTTTGCTCATTTTTTTTTTGGAAAATATATTTTATTGATTTTTTTTACAGAGAGGAAGAGAGAGGGATAGAGTTAGAAAATCGATGCGAGGGAAACATCGATCAGCTGCCTCTTGCACACCCCCTACTGGGGATGTGCCCTCAACCAAGGTACATGCCTTTGACCGGAATCGAACCCGGGACCTTTTAGTCTGCAGGCAGATGCTCTATTCACTGAGCCAAACTAGTTTCGGCAGTCCTTTGCTCATTTTTTGATTGGATTATTTATCTTCCTTTTGTTAAGTTGTATGAGTTCCCTGTAAATTTTGGAGATTAAACCCTTATTGGAGATAACATTGGCAAATATGTTCTCCCATGTAGTGGGTTTTCTTGTTGTTTTGTTGATGGTTTCTTTTGCTGTGCAGAAGTTTTTTATTTTGATATAATCCCATTTGTTTATTTTCTCCTTAGTTTCCATTGTCCTAGGAGCTGTATTGGTGCTAAGACATATGTCTGATATTTTGCTGCCTGTGAATTCTTCTAAAATTTTTATGGTTTACTCTCTTATGTTTAAGTCCTTCATACATTTTGAGTTTACTTTTGTGTATGATGTAAGTAGGTGTTTTAGTTTCATTTTTTGCATGTATCCATTTTTCTCAACACCATTTATTGAAGAGACTGTCTTGACTCCATTGTATGTTCTTACCTTCTTTATCAAATATTAATTGAGCATAGTAGCTTGGGTCGATTTCTGGATTCTCTGTTCTGTTCCATTTGTCTATATGTCTGTTCTTGTGCCAGTACCAGGCAGTTTTGAGAACAGTGGCTTTGAAATATAGCTTGAAATCTGGTATTATAGTCTCTCCAATTTTGTTTTTTCTCAGGATCGCTGCAGCTATTTAAGGTCTTTTTTTATTCCATATGAATTTTTGGAGAGTTTGTCCTAGGTCTATGAAATAGGCTGTTGGTATTTTAATGGGGATTGCATTGAATTTATAGATTGCTTTGGGTAGTATGGACATTTTAATGATGTTGATTCTACCAAACCATGGACCTGGTATATTCTTCCATTTGTTTATGTCTTCTATCTCTTTTTTCAATTTCCTGTAGTTTTCCAAGTGCAGGTCTTTTACCTCCTTAGTTAAGAGGTAGAAAAGAGGAAACAGATTAGAAGGATATAAGCAAAATAGACTTGGGCTATTGGCTAATTTGGTGTGACTGATGAGATTGGAGACATGAGGAGTTTAGATCACCTCTCAGTTTGTGGCCTAGGAGAGTGGGTGGAAAGGAAAAAGGTAGTTCAGTTTTGGATATGTTTAGGTGGAGGAGCTTGAAAATGAACAAATGAATATTCTGGTCAGTCTGGAGCTCAGGACAAAGAGCTGGGCTGGTGATATAGATGGAAGAGTCATCAATATATAGTTGAGGCGAAACCGGTTTGGCTCAGTGGATAGAGCGTCGGCCTGCAGACTGAAGGGTCCCAGGTTCAATTCCAGTAAAGGGCATGTACCTTGGTTGCGGGCACATCCCCAGTGGGGGGTGTGCAGGAGGCAGCTGACTGATGGTTCTCTCTCATTGATGTTTCTAACTCTCTATCCCCTCTCTGTAAAAAATCAATAAAAATATATTTTAAAAAATATATATATACTTGATAATTAAAACAGAAGTTGGGAGACTGGAATAGCTTGACAGAGAGTGGTATTATCAGATTTCAAGGTGGTGGTGGATAAAATTGTCAATTGCTATAGAGTCATCAAATACTAAGATTTCTAAACAGTGTTCATTGGATTGGATGACCTTATCACCCACCAGTTATTTTAATTGAGAGGATGGAAGCCAGATTGTAGTGAATGAGAAGTGGGGTAGTACATATAATGAGAAAGTAATATAGACCATTCTTTTTAAGAGTCTTGGTTATTTTTTTTTCCTTCATAAAAATCTTTATTATTGTTATTATTTTAGATTCCAGTGTCCTTCTAAAAGCCTAAGAATATCATTCATGACAGAATTGTATTCCTTTAGGACATTTTGAGGAACATTCTTTTCCCAAAAGCCAATTTGAAAAAGGATGGTTTGTTAAGTTTGATTCTTTTACCTCTTCAGTGTTAGTAGACAAGTTTTTATTTTGTCATTATAAATAATATTTTTAAAAAAATAAATCTTTATTACTCAGATTATTATAATTGTTTCTCCTTTTTCTCCTCCAAAGCTCCCTACTACCCAGTTCCCTTCCCACCCTCTGCCCTTACCCCCTCTTCCCCCAATTATCTTCATCCATTGGTTATACGATTTCAATCCAGTCTCTCACTGCTTCCCCACCCCCTATCCTCCTGATAATTATCAGTCCACTCCCCTTCTTTGCCCCTGATTCTACTATATTCACCACTTTATTCTGTTCCTCAGATTTTTTTTTCCTTCTCTTTTCCTTTTTTCCATATATGAATTCCAAGTGGGACACTCTCTCATTTGTTTTTGTAGGGAAGTACAACAGAGTGTTCTGTAGCTAATGGCTGCAGACTGTCCAAATGTCTCAGGACCACATGAAGGCAAGGAGGGGAAATAGTATTTAAAAGAGAACATAGTTTCAAGAGAACTTTGTTTTTAAGCTGCAAGAGACTTGAGCATATTTATATGTAGAGAAGAAAGGTCCAGGGGAAAAGGAGGAAGTTAGAGAATCATTAAAGAAAGGGGTTCGATTTATGGAGTAATGGCTTCTTCTTTCCTTTCTGCTCCTTCTGATGAATTACTATGTGTAAGCTCTGTTACTAATCAGCAAATATTTATTGAATCCCTCCTACATGTCAGGCGCCATTTTGGCACACACAATTAATTCAGTGTGAAACAGGAAAGCCATGCTCCCAGCTTTTATTTATTTATTTATTTATTTATTTACTACCAGTTTTTAAAAAAATTTATTAAGGTATTATATGTGTACATAGCTTACCATTGCCCCCCTCCCCATTTATTTATTTAATTATTTTCATGCTCCAAGCTTTTAAAGCTTAGAGTTTGATTAGGAGTGAGTGCAGATGTTGGATTAGTAATTGCAGATGCAGTGACTTCTGTAAAGGATTTAAAAAATATATATATTTTATTGATATTTTACAGAGAGGAAGGGAGAGAGATAGAGAGCTAGAAATGTCGATGAGAGAGAAACATCGACCAGCTGCCTCCTGCACACCCCCTACTGGGGATGTGCCCGCAACCAATGTACATGCCCTTGACCGGAATCGAACCCGGGACTTTTCAGTCCGCAGACCAACGCTCTACCACTGAGCCAAACCGGTTTCGGCTGTAAAGGATTTTGTGTGTGTGTGTGTGGGTATACACTGTTAAAAGGGCTTAGAGGATCATGGAGGAATGAGGAAGTCACAGTTAAGCTGTGCTGAAAACCTGAGACATTAGCTAGGTGAAGGGATATGTGAAGATGCAAGACCTCCAACATTCTAGAGATAGGGAACAATCTATGTGAAGGTCCTGACGTGGGAAAGAGCATGGTGTGTTAGCAGGAACCAGAAGTTTAGTTTGAAATGGCACAGAGAATAAGGGGGTAATGGCATTGAATAAATGAGCAGACGTTAGATCATCTAGAATATTATTGTAAGGATAGTGGAGAGCCTTTGGCAGTTCTTTTTTTTTTCCTTCCCCTCATTGAGATTGCAAAATGACTAGTATGGAAATATAACTAGTTTTTTTGGTGCTTAATCATTAAAATACCAAGGGTTTTTAGTGTTAATTTATAGAATATGTAGGATAGTCAGGTCTCTGAAGGTGGATGACAGTGATATATAACTGCTGAGGCACATGTTTGAGTTATGTGTTGGGAAGCTGGTGTGAAGGAGGTAGTTATTTAGCTAGTAAATGAGCCTTTCTAAGTGGAGTTATATGTTGTGAAGTGATGTTCCTCAGGGAGGTTTTTAGGTTGGGCACATATCTTAGGATTGCTGAGGGTTTACTCTGTTGTAATATACATATATACATATACACACATCTATCTATCTATCTATCATCTAAAAGATTAAGTGACCCAACAACCAGTCAGCCAGTCACTATGATGGGCACTGACCACCAGAGGACAGATGCTCAATGCAGGAGCTGCCCCCTGGTGGTCAGTGTGCACCCATAGCCAACCTCCCATGGCCCCTCCCCCTGGACTGCCAATCTAATGTGGCCCTTATAGCCAGACAGGCTGAGGAACCCCACCCGTGCATGAATTTGTACACTGGGCCTCTAGTCCTATATGTAAAAGGCTAATATGCAAATCAATCAAACAGTGGAATGACCACCAATGCAGGAGATTCTCCCTGGTGGTCAGTGTGCTTCCACAGGGGGAGCTCCGTTCAGCCAGAAGCTGGGCTCATGGCTGGGGAACGCAGTGGCGGTGGCGAGGGCTCCCGGACTGCAAGAGGGCACAGGCCCAGCTGAGGGACCTCTCCCCCACCCCCGCCGACTGCATGAATTTTGTGCACTGGGCCTCTTGTATGTATATAACTACACAGTCCTGGCACATTTGGTAAAGGGTAACTTACTGTGTTAGGGAATTGTTATTTTGCAAAAAGGGATGTAATGCAATAACATAATGTGGTGATATTAACAATTTGAGGAGGGAAAGAGAACAGTAAGTAATTGTCTTAATATATATTTTAAAAAATATATTTTATTGATTTTTTACAGAGAGGAAAGGAGAGGGAGAAAGAGTTAGAAACATCTATCAGCTGCCTCCTGCACACCCCCTACTGGGGATGTGCCCACAACCAAGTACATGACCTTGCCTGGAATCGAATCTGGGACCCTTCAGTCTGCAGGCTGATGCTCTATCCACTGAGCCAAATTGGTTAGGGCTCTTAATATTTTTATATCACTTTATTTATTGATTTGAGAGAGAGGAATAAACATCAAAAAAATTTAAAAAGCCCTAGCCGGCTTGGTTCAGTGTGGATAGGGCATCAGTCTGTGGACTAAAGGGTCCCAGGTTCAATTCCAGCCAAGGGCACATGCGTGAGTTGCGGGCTCAATCCCCAGTAGGGGTTGTGCAAGAGGCAGTCAATCAGTGATTCTCTCTCATAATTGATGTTTCTATCTCTCTCTCCTTCTCCCTCCTCTCTGAAATCAATAAAGAAATATATTAAAAAAAAATAAAAAATATATATGTTTATTGATTTCAGAGAGGAAGGAAGAGGGAGAGATACAAACATAAATAATGAGGATCATTGATTGCCTGCCTCCTGAACACCCCTTACTGGGGATTGAGGCATGTGCCCTGACCAGGAATCAAACGATTAAAAATAGATTTTTATTTCTCCACTTATTTATGCATTCATGGGTTGATTCTTGTATGTGCCCTGACTGGGGATTGAACCCACACCTTGGCATATCAGGATGACGCTAACCAACTAAGCTATCCGGCTAGGGCAGGGGTGGGCAAACTTTTTGACTCGAGGGCCACAATGGGTTCTCACATTGGACCAGAGGGCCGGAACAAAAGCATGGATGGAGTGTTTGTGTGAACTAATATAAATTCAAAGTAAACATCATTACATAAAAGGGTACCGCCCGCTCTTTCGGCTCCGTGCAGGCCGGATAGAACAGATGAACCGGCCGGATCCGGCCCGCGGGCCATAGTTTGCCCACGCCTGGGCTAGGGTCTATATATCACTTTAAAATTTGTGAAGTATTTTGTATTTATTTTCTTCATTTACCCTATGGAATAGGTGCTTTTTACATTCAAATGAAGAAACCGAGTCCCAAAGACCTACTTAAGATCACACAACTATTACATGGAGAGTTAGGCCTCTGACTCGTAGTTTCAGAATATTTTCTTCCATTTACCTGGGACTTGAAATAAGAACGAGCCCCTCTCATCCTAGCTAGGTGGCTTAGTTTATTGGAGCATACAGCTCCATACAGCAAAGGTTGTGGGCTCACTTCCCGGTCAGGGCACATACCTAGGTTTCTGGTTTGATCCCCAGTCAGGGTGCATATGGGAGGCAGCCAATCGATGTTTCTCTCTCACATTGATATGCTTGCCTCCCTCTGCCTCACCCTTCTCCCTTCTCTCTCTAAAATAAATAAAAACATATCCTTGGGTGAGGATTTTAAAAAAAAAATGGCCCCTCTCCCTTCTGCCATTCTTTCTCAGTAAATGTTTTATCACACTGTTGGCTATTTTCTTTTTGCTAGTCAAGGTTAGACTTGAAAACTTTTTACTCTGTTAAAGACTACAAGTGCCTTGATGCTGCTCTGTCCTTTTGTCCCCGTCCCTGTCCTTCGGGGTTGAAGTTAGAGTTTCTTGGGTATGCTATTAACTGATTATTTTTCCTGAAGGTAAAATATGCCTTGATCAGTGCCCAGCGATGTATGATTTGTCAAGGAGATATTGCTAGGTATCGGGAGCAAGCCAATGACACAGCAAACTACGGGAAAGCACGCAGGTACTTTTGTCTCTTGTTCATTTGCTTCTCTCCCTGTGCGTTTTAAGCTAAGCCCTATTAAGAGCAATGGGTTGCCTGAGCTTTATGGATGTCCTACAGGTGTCCTTATTAGTCTCTTTAGTCACGCTTTACCACTTCAGGGTTACATCTAACAATCCAGCTTATGTCTTAAGTAGTAAGGACTGTCACGTGATGAATTGGGAAAGGGTTGATATGGGACTAGCATTTTTAAAATTGTGTTTTTATTCCAGTTGGTACCTGAAGGCCCAGCACATTGCTCCCAAGAATGGGCGCCCCTATAACCAGCTGGCTCTGCTGGCAGTGTATACGGTAAGAAATCCTGTGGAGAGGGGAAGAATTTTGTAGGCAGTGTCTTAGAAATATGGATTTTGACAACATCAGCTCCTGGAGCTATATTTCAGCTAGAATACAAAGTATATTCCCTGATGTCTTCTATCTTCAAGCTCCTTTTGCTACTGTTACTTTTAGAGTTAAGTTGTCAGGGATCCCTCACTTCAGTGGAATCTATACTTCATCCACTTTCACTGCAATTAAGTTCCTTGGGGAATGCTCATGCTCCAGCCAAACCACTCTGTTTTTGACCAAGGCTTCTGCTCTGAATCTTGCCTTCCCTTCCCTCTTTTGTTGAACTAGGTTACTTATTTCTGTAAGGAAAATAAAGCTCCATTTCCTTTTTCTTCTTTTTTTAAAATATATATTTTATTGATATTTTACAGAGAGGAAGGGAGAGAGATAGAGAGCTAGAAACGTCGATGAGAGAGAAACACAGACCAGCTGCCTCTTGCACGCCCCCTACTGAGGATGTGCCCGCAACCAATGTACATGCCCTTGACCGGAATTGAACCCGGGACCTGTCAGTCCGCAGACCGACGCTCTACTACTGAGCCAAACCGGTTTCGGCTCCTTTTCTTTCTTAAAGTCTTCAATTAGCCCCAAGTACTCAGATCCTTATTTCCTTTCTTCAGATCATTCCTTTAGTCCTCTTAGTTTTTCACCCAACATCCCTCGAGGGGTCTCAGATTGGAAAGGGTGCAGGCTGGGCTGAGGGACATCCCTCAGTGTCTAGTTTGTAAATAATTATTTGTCAGTCCGATGGCATTTAGTACATTAACAGCATTGTGCAACCACCAACTCTGTCTAGCTCCAAAACATTTTTATAACCATAAAAGAAAACCCCATATCCATTCCTCCCCATGCCTCCCAAGCCCCAGCCTCTGACAACAACTAGTCTGCTTTCTGTCCCTGGATTTACCTATTCTGAATGTTTCATGTAAGTGTAATCATACAGTATATGACCTTTAAATCTGGCTTCTTTCATTTATCATCAAGTTTTTGACCATGTTGTAACATATATCAATACTTAATTTTATGGCTATAACACTTTTATTCATTCAATGCTTTAATTCATTCATCAGTTGGACATTTCAATTGTCTCCACCTTTTAGCGATTGTGAACAGTGTTTTTTATGAAGTGTTTCTTTGAATATCTGGGTTTTTTTGGGTCTACCTAGGAATGGATTTGCTGGGTCATATGGTAATTCTATGTTTTAACTGTTTTTCATGGCAGCTGCACTCTTTTACATTCTTACCAGCAATGTACCAGGGTTCTGATTTCTTTACAATCTTGCCACCATTTGTTATTTTTCTTTTCTTTTTTTGAATATGACCAACCTGTTGGGTGTGAAGTAATATCTTTTTTTTTTTTTAAATTGATTTCAGAGAGGAAGGGGGAGAGAGAGAGAAACATCAGTGAAGAGAGAAAATCATCCATCAGCTACCTTCTGCACACTCTCCAGGAACCTGACCATGACCACCAGGTTCATAGGTCGACTCTCAACCACTGAGCCACTCTGGCTGGGCGGTGTGAAGTAATATCTTATTGTAACTTTCCCCCTTCCCCAACTTAGGGATTTTTTTTCTTTAACAGCTTTTATTTTTATTTCTTTTGGTCAGTTTAACTTTATAGAAAAATTGAGCAAAAAATACAGAGTTCCCATATATCCTCTCAACTTTCTCCTCCCCCTCAATTTTCCCTATTATTAACATCTTACATTATTGTATTCTATTTGTTATAATTGATGAGCCAGTATTGGTACATTATTATTAGCTAAAGCCCATAGTTTATATTAAGGTTCACTTTAACCGCTGTACTTTCATGGGTCTGAACAAATAAATGTATAGTGACAGGTATCTACCATTATAGTATCATACAGAATAGTTTCATTGCCCTGAAAACAGCCCATGCTCCACCCTCCACCTGTTGTCCCTTTTGCATCCCATGGACCTCTGACAATCACTGATATTTACTGTCTCTATAGTTTTGCCTTTTCCAGAATGCCACATAATTGGAACCATATAGGATACTGTATTTTCAGATTGGCTTTAGGTTTATTTTCATGGCTTGATAGTTTTTTGTTTGTTTTTTTAAGAGAGAAGGGAAGAAAGGGGGGAAAAGACAGAGAAAACACTGATGTGACAGAGACACATCGATTGGTTGCCTCCCACATGAACCCCACCTGGGGATGGGGATCAAACCTACAACGTAGGTATGTGCACTTGTCTGGGAATGGAACCTGTGACCTTTTGGTGTGTGGTCTGATGCTGTAAACATTGAGCAACTGACCAGGGCCACCTTACCCATTTTTAAGTGTACCGTTTAGTAATATTAAGTACACTCACATAGTTGTTCAAATGATCTCCACAACTCTCCTCATCTTACAAAACTGGAACTCTAGACCCATGAAACAGCTACTCCCCACTCTCCTCTCCTTCCAGCCACTGGCAACTACTCTTCTACTTTCTGTTCCTATGAATTTGCCCACTCTCGGTACCTTATATAAGTGGAATCATATGGTATTTTTCTTTTTGTGACTTATTTATTTCACTTAGCATTATATCTTCAAGATTTGTTCATGTTATAGTTTGTATTAAAACTTCCTCTTTAAGGCCAAAAAAATACTACATTTTGTTTATCCATTCATCTCTCAGTGGACACTTCAACCTTTTGGGCATTATGAATAATGCTGCTATGAACATGAGTATATATAAATACCTAGTCAAGATTCTGCTTTCAATTCTTTTAGGTATATACTCAGAAGTGGAATTTCTAGGTCATATGATAATTCTTTTCAGTATTTGAGGAGAGTTCCCGTTTCCTCATTTTTAAAATGGGAATAATAATATGTGGCAGTATCCTGGTTTGAAATAATACCTATGAAGTGCTGATCACTTGCCTCATATTTGGTTATAATTAATCAATATTGCCATTATTAATTTTTAAAAACAATAAATTATTAGGTGAGTTGAACATTTTTAATTTAAAAACAAAATATAATTGACTTACATTTTATGAGCTCTTTATTTTTCCCACCCTTATGAATACTTGGCTCTTAGAATACCTCTGCATATAAGGTATTGTGCAAGAAGAGATCTTTCTGATGTAATTGCCATGGTTTCTTCCATGGATAACATTTTCATTTTCTTACTGGAATTCCTCTTGGGGCACAGCTTGGGTGAGATATTAATGTTTCTGGGGTCAGCTGATTTAGGCTGGACTCAGAAAGAAACTTGGTTGACTCAGTGTCTCTGGCCTCTTTTCACAGAGGAGGAAGCTTGATGCTGTGTATTATTATATGCGCAGTTTAGCTGCCAGCAACCCTATCCTGACTGCCAAGGAGAGTCTCATGAGCTTGTTTGAAGAGACCAAACGAAAGGTGAGTGGGGATGCAGGCAGAATCATTCCTTCCTAGGAGAATGTGTTTCTCTTAGTGTCTCTGTGTTCTTAAGGGAATGCCTAAAAATGTGCTCAAGGGGCTGTGCTGATGGGAGTCAGTCCCTATGCAGAACCAAACTCATCTTTAGGAGAACCCTGGGGCCCTTGAATGTGCATGTTCCATAGCATCTAGTTTATAGAATCATTAACTTTTATGTGACAAAGCAGATGGTACTCTGCCCTCCTCCCTCCTTTTTTAAAACTGTGCTCTTTTGGAACTATGGCAAAATTTTTACTTTTTATAGTTATCGATTGACATACTCAGATGAGGTGAGCCTTGTCTTTATTAACTGAGTCCCAGAAGAGTCTGAGCTTGTATGTTTGTATGTTGTATAGGCAGAACAGATGGAAAAAAAGCAACATGAAGAATTGGAACTGAACACTGATCAGTGGCGGAAAGGAAAGAAGTCTACTTTCCGGCATGTTGGAGATGACACTACTCGTCTGGAGATCTGGATTCATCCATCCAATCCCCGGTCCTCTCAGGGCACTGAGTCTGGGAAGGATTCTGAGCAGGAGAATGGACTGGGCAGCCTGAGCCCCAGTGATGTAAGTTCTTGGAGTGATACAATCAGCAAGATGAGCTATCTAAGTGTGGGTACCAGGTACACCCAACTATGAGGCACTGCACGGTCACCACACTTCCTTTATCCCTATTATGCGCTTCCCTTTCTCACCACTATGTGGTACTATAGAATTTAGTAAAAGTAATTATCTTAAATGAATATTTACTTAGTGTAGGATAAGAATTTTTTGCTGCTTTGGGTTTGAGCCATCATTATGATGCTTTAGGATTCTGTGTGGGATTTTGATGAAGTAAGGGAGAGAGAGCATAGTAGTTCATTGTGCCTTGAGAATAAAATTTATAGTAGAGTGGGTAGTGTGGTAAGCTGGGACCAGATCCTGAAGGATCATGCAATAAATATTTGACCTTTATCCTGAAGGTAATAGGGAGCTAGCTAGTGAATACTTTAAGTAGGGAAATGACATGTCAGATACATATTTTAGAAATATAATTCTGGTTGCTTGTGAAAATTTGGTGAAGAGTAAGATTAGAAATATGAATAGTAGGAAGATGTTATAGTAATCCAACATGTGAAAAGGATCTGAACCAGGAAATGGCATTGGAGATGGGGAGATGTGAGTAGATATGAGGTATATTAAGGACGTAGAATCCAAAAGTTAGCACTGTCTTTACTAGCTGAATGACATGAGAAGCTGGGGGAGAAGAGGGAGTTAAAAGTAGCAACTGGCCCAGTTGGTGTGGCTCAGTGGTTGAGCGTTGACCCAAGAGGTCACTGGTAGGGCACATTCCCTGGTTGTGGGCTCGATCCCCAAAAAGGGGTGTGCAGAAGACAGCTGATGGATGATGTTTCTCTCTCATCAGTGTTTCTATTTATCTTTCTCCCTTCTCTTCTCTCTAAAAATCAATTTTAAAAAACTTAAAAAAATAAAAATAAAAGCACCTGAGGTTCTGGCTTAGAAACTGGGTGGATGATGGTTCGTTCTCTGAGACGGAATATAGTTGGTTTTAGTGGAGTTGGTTTTAAGAGAAAGAGCCTAAGTTTAGTTTTGGACATGTTGGAATTTCTGTAGACATCAAAGTAGAATTTTAGGGGCTAACAGATGTCTGAATCTGAGAGAGTAGTCTAGATCAGAGATAAAGATATTTGAGCCAAAACCGGTTTGGCTCAGTGGTAGAGCGTCGGTCTGTGGACTGAAAGGTCCCGGGTTCGATTCCGGTCAAGGGCATGTACCTTGGTTGCGGGCTCATCCCCGGTAGGGGGTGTGCAAGAGGCAGCTGGTCAATGTTACTTTCTCATCGACGTTTCTAGCTCTCTATCTCTCTTCCTTTCTCTCTGTAAAATATCAATAAAATATTTAAAAAAAAAGATATTTGAAAAAGTATATTTAAAAAAAATAAAAGTTTTTTCGATCCCAGAGAAAGGAAGGGAGAGGGAGGGAGACAGAAACATCAATGATGAGAGTCATCAATCAGCTGCCTATTGCACACCACCCACTGGGGATTGAGTCTGCAACCAGGAATCGAACTGTGACCTCCTCGTTCATAAGTTGACACCCAACCACTGAGCCTTGCTGTTCAGGCAAAGATATCTTTCTATAGATGAGAGTTAATTCAGTTGCTTGAGGAGAAAACAATGGTAAATAGGTTAAAGATCTAAGAAAGAAAGGAAATAGATGGCAGAGAGAGGTCCTTGCAGAGGATGGGAAGGAAGTAGGGTTCAGAGCACAAGTGAAAGGTTTAACCTGAAAGAGGGTGAGAGATTCCTCCCCGCCAGGCAGACATCCCCTGAGGGGTCCTGAGCTTCGAGAGGGTGCAGGCCAGGCTGAAGGACCCTCCCCCACACCCCCTTAACACACAAATTTTGTGCACCAGGCCTCTAGTATGATTAAAATGCTGTGTGCCAAGTGCTGTGATACAGGCAAGTGTGAGAAGCTGCAAGAGCACACAATTAGAGCACCTAATCTGGGCATTAGGGAAGGCTGGGATGAGGAAACATTTTGTAGCTGAAGGATGATGTAAGGGCTTTTCCACTCTGAGGCTTGAAAGAGGCGTGACTGCCCTAGCCAATTTGGCTCAGTGGATAGATCGTCTTGTCAGCCTGTGGACTGAAGGGTCCCAGTTTGGATTCCAATCAAGGGCACATGCCTAGGTTGCAGGCTTGATCCCCAATAGGGGTTGTGTAACAGGCAGTCAATCAATAATTCTCTCTTATCATTGATGTTTCTCTCTCTCTCCCTCTTCCTTCCTCTCTGAAATCAATAAAAATATGTTTAAAAAATAAAATAAATTGTATTAAGAAAAAAAAAGAGGCATGACAGCTTAGGGAACTGCATGTAGTGTAGTATGGCTGGAGGCTAGGGTGTGAGAAGTGCTGTTGCTAGAGACTTGAGTCATTCTTTATCCCTTCCTTTCCTGTATCCCCACAGCCAGTCAATACCACGAGCTGTTGAATGTATCTACTAACAGAATTTTGAATCCGTTTAATTTTCTCTATTTCATTCCCACCATCCTAGTCCAGGCTATCATTTTAGTAATCCACAGGCTATTGAAAGAAGTTCCTAGTGTCATTTCCACATTTATTCCTGGCCCTCCTTAGGTCTTTCTTTTTAGACAGTAACCCAGATGAGCTTCCAAATGCACATTTTTTTTATCATGTCATTTCCCTTGTTGAAAACCTTTAATTGTATCTGTTTCCTCTTATAATTAGGTGCAAAATTCTTAGGATAGTCTATGGGCCCCACATAATTTAGTTTCTGCTGCTTCTAACCTTACTTTATACCTCTCTTTCCTTTTATTTTGTTCTATCAGTCTCATTCTTACATATCTTAAATCCTCAGCATAAATATCACTTCCATTTCCAGGGAGGCTTTTCCTGATCCCTGAGCCTGCCTGTTTCCCCTTTTTAATGTCACATTTCTTACTAAATAATTTTAAATACAGTTTTGTTATTGGTTAAAGCTTCTCCCTTGCTAGATTCAAAGTTATATGAGAATGGGGTTTGTATCTAATTTTCACTGCTTTATCCCCAATGCCTGTATATGGAAGATTCTGAAAAAAAAAAAATATATATATATATTTAAATATATTTTATTGATTTTTGACCAAGAGGAAAGGAGAGGGAGAGAGTTAGAAACATCAATCAGCTGCCTCCTGTACGCAACCAAGGTACATGCCCTTGACCGGAATCGAACCTGGGACCCTTGAGTCTGCAGGCTGACGCTCTGTCCACTGAGCCAAACTGGTTAGGGCTAAATATATCTTAATTGAATATATAAATGAGGGGAAGAACAGTGAGGGATGAAGCTGGAGAAGGTAGGACGGGCCAGATCCTTCATAAATATTGAGAATTTTGCATTCAAGTATTGAGAATTTTAAGCAGGGGGATGATATATAATCAAATGAAGTAGAGCCTGTGTTCTGGGTCCAGTGCTTAATGAGACTAAAGTTTAGAAGAACTCTTATCAGTACTTCTAGAATTGGAAATATTGTTTGTTTTTTTAAAGGAATTTT
Organism: Vespertilio murinus; assembly: GCA_963924515.1. NCBI lineage: Eukaryota > Metazoa > Chordata > Mammalia > Chiroptera > Vespertilionidae > Vespertilio > Vespertilio murinus. The sequence continues at coordinate 33,886,531 of OZ004718.1, read as the reverse complement.
TAAAATTTCAGAAGTAACCGCAATTTATTGTATCTAAATCAAACAAAAATATACTAAAGTTTAAAGTGACAGTCTCTCATATTCTTGCCTTCAGAGATACCACTATTAACTATTTGCAGGAGGTTCTTCCAGACCTTTTTGTAAGCATTGATGAGTATGCATACATATCTGTAGACACATGAAATATATGTTTTTAATAAAATGGGATTATACTATATATACTAATCTATAGTTTGCAATTGAACTTATAGTCAGTTCTGTAATGTAACACATACGTTTCTAAAAATCACTGCACTATGCAAAAATCACACAATAAAAACCACAGAGCTTATGAGGAAAATGGGGTTAGGGAAATGACACTCAAGAACTTCTTCAGTGACATTAGAAAAAAAAGATATGAATCTAATAAAGCAGTTGTACAATTTTGTACGTTTATTAGTTAAGAAATAATGTAAATACTACCTTGGAAAAGATAGGAAGTTTGCCTGTAGAAGAAGGCTTCGGAAGGATTGCAGCTTCTGAGTTACTGTGAAATGGAGGAAGGAGGGTTATCTGATATTAGATGGGCAAGTGTAACACCAGATGTGGATAGGTGTGGCTCATATCATGAGTTCATGTGGTGAACTGCGATAGCTGTTTGTGTATTCTTATGCAGTTTAGTTCAGTTAGGTGTAGTTTTCTGTGTTTAGTGTTTCTCATGAACAACATCAGACTTAAGCAAATATAAAATTTGTGTTATGCTCATATTGTTCCCTGATATGTTGATCACAGTGGTATGAATTCACATTTTCAAAACAAGCAGTATAGCAGATACTGACTATATTTCCACTGTCTAAGAATATCTTTTCTTAGTATTTCCTTAATATGTTATTCCATTATGGAGATGTATATCATTTATTTAACTTGTGTATAATTTTAAATATATGCTTTTCGTTGTTTGTTCATTTTAGTTGTCCTTTTTTTGGGTGATTAATTTTAATAGGAATTGTTCCTTTGACAACTCCTAGAGAGTTTCTAGCATAAACTACAAAAATTCAGATCTTGGAGTAAGAAACAGAAAGTTTGGTTTCAGATGGTTGTTAGTAATGATAGGAAAGCCTAACTAGTGTGTTATCGCTCTGCCAAGCATGGGCTTTGGATCTCTCTGAATTTGAATGCCTACAGGAGGAAAGCTTGTGGGTTGCTGTACATGCCCTTGACCGGAATCGAACCTGGGACCCTTCAGTCCGCAGGCAGATGCTCTATCCACTGAGCCAAACTGGTTTCGGCTCTTTTGAATTTTTTATTTATAAATTTTGGAGAGAGAGAGAGAAAGAGAGAGGGAGAGGGAGAGAGAGAGAGAGAGAGAGAGAGAGAGAGAGAGAGAGAGAGAGAGAGAGAGAAAAGACACACACACACACACGTTGATTTATTGTTCCACTTATTTGTATATTTACTGGCTGATTCTTGTATGTCCCCTGACCAGGGCCTGAATCCAAAATCCTGGTGCATTGGGAATGACACTCCATTCAACTAAACTACCCAGCCAAGGCATCTTTGCTTCCCCTAAACTCCCATCCCCAACCCCCAGTATTACTATTGGACTTGAGAGATCTTTCCATGAATCCTAACCTGTAAGTCCTTTATATCTCTTTAGAGCAGGAGTGGGGAACCTTTTTTGTATCAAGGGCCATTTGGATATTTTAACATCATTCTTGGGCCATACAAAATTATCAACTTAAAAATTAGCCTGTTTGCCGGAACTGGTTTGTCTCAGTGGATAGAGCGTCGGCCTGCTGACTGAAGGGTCCCAGGTCCGATTCTGGTCAAGGGCATGTACCTGAGTTGCGGGCACATCCCCAGTGGGGGGTGTGCAAGAGGCAGCTGATTGATGGTTCTCTCTCATCGATGTTTCTAACTCTCTATCTCACTCTCTTCCTCTCTGTAAAAAATCAATAAAATATATATTAAAAAATTGGCCTGCTTAAAAAAAATTAGTTGGTCAAACATTTAATTAACTCACCTATAATGCTTTGGCAGGACCAGACCAAATGTTTTCTCCAGCCTTATATGGCCCACAGGCCAGATGTTCCCCACCCCTGCTTAAGAGACTGATAACTTGATAGCTTTCATTAATTTTATCCAGTCAGGATAGTGCAGAGGCTAACAGCTTGGGCTTTGGAAAGTCCTAAGTTCAAGTCCTACTTTTATCAGTTATTAGCTGTGAGTTTTGGGGAATTTTCCTTAACCTGGTGTTGCTTTAGTTTCCTCATGTATAAAATAGTGATGATGGTAGACTACATGAGATAATGCGTATGAAGAAGAATGAGTGGCATATTGTAACTTTATATATATTGACTAGAGGCCCAGTGCACAGAATTCATGCATGGGGGAAGGGGTGTCCCTTAGCCCAGCCTGCACCCTCTCCAGTCTGGGACCCCTTGAGGGATGTTTGAATGCCTGTTTAGGCCTGATCCCAGTAGGACATCCTTCTCACAATCCAGACTGCTGGCTCCCAACCACTCGCCTGCCTGCCTTCCTGGTTGCCCCTAACTGCTTCTGCCTACCAGCCTGATCACCCTCCACCACTCCCCTGCCAGCCTGATCGATGCCTAACTGTTCCCCTGCTGGCCTAATTGCCCCTATCTCCCCTCCCCTGCAGTCCTGGTCGCTCCTAACTGTCCTCCCTTGCAGGCCTGATCACCCCCAACTACCCTCCTTTTCAGGCCTGGTCCCTCCCAACTACCCTCCCCTGCTGGCCTGATTGCCATCTTGTGGTGGTCATCTTGTGTGTTGGAGTGATGGTCAATTTGCATATTACCTCTTTATTATATAGGATAGTGGTAATTGTTATTTACATATATTTTTGTTATAATGATCTTTTAAGCTATTAAGCTTATTTTTGCATTTTTACTGTCTCTGACCAAAGTGAACAATGAAAATGAATGTGTTTATAATTCACAAACTGATAGCCCACTTTCTAAATTCAGACCTGTTTTTTGACTGGAAGAGTTTTACTTAATAATGAAAACATTTAAACACAGCTGAAACCGGTTTGGCTCAGTGGATAGAGCGTCGGCCTGCGGACTGAAGGGTCCCGGGTTCGAATCCAGTCAAGAGCATGTACATTGGTTGTGGGCACATCCCCGGTGGGAGGTGTGCAAGAGGCAGCTGGTCGATGTTCCTCTCTCATCAGTGTTTCTAGCTCTCTATCCCTCTCCCTTTCTCTCTGTAAAAAACCAATAAAATATATATATTTTTAAAAAATTTAAACACATATGAGAAAATAATATAATGAGCCTTCATATACCTGCCACTCATTCAATAGTTATCAAGATTTTTCCACATTTGTTTCAACTTCCCCTTCTCTACATCTCCATTGATCTATTTTAAAATGATATCGCATCATTTCACTGCATAATAAATTTACATAGACACCTTTTAAACATTAATGGACTTGTTCTTACCACATTGCCATGCCTGTTCTTGCTATCATTCAGTATCTGATCTATATGTTCATTTCCCAGACTATCTAACAAATGTCTTCTAATAATTGGCTTTGTTCAAATCAAGATTTACATGCTATGTTTGATTGTTTTGTCTCCTAAATCTCTTAACATTTAAAAAAATATGTTTTTATTGATTTTAGAGGGAGAGGGAGAGGAAGGGGGTTGGAAAAGAGAGAGAAAGAAGCACTTAGGTGAAGGAGGAGCATTGATCTGCTGCCTCCTGCACACTACTCATGGGGATGGAGCCTGAAACCCAGGTATGTGCTCAGAGCAGGAATCCAACCATTGGCCCCTCATGCATCGAACAACATTTAACCAACTGAACTACACCCTCAGGGCCAAAGTCTCTTTTAATCAAGAATAATCCTGCCATCTCTTTTGAAAATGTTTTTCATGTTATAAGATTGTTAAAGAAGCAGGTTTGTTGTCCTGTAGAATTCTTACATTCTGGATTTGTCTGTCTCTCTGTGGTGTCCCTCTCCCCCATATTCCTGTAAATGAGGGTTAGCTCTAGAAACTTGGTTAGATCAGGTTCAGCCTTTTTGGCAAGAGTACTTCGTAGGTGGTGCTGTGTGCTTTATTTTGCACTGCATTAATAGGCTTCTGATTATCTTTTAGTGATACTGAGACTAATCATATGGTTCAGGTGGTACAAATAGTGGATTTTTGTTTGTTTTCTGTTAAAATTTTAGTCAGTTAGTAGCTAACCACAAAATAATCAAGATCTGGCAATGGTTTGCCAGAGTGAATAGCAGCTACCCCCTTTTAAAGGGCCTTATGTTCTTTAGTTTATCACTAGTTCACAAAACTCTCTTGTACTCACACATTGCTCACTTACCATCACCTATGTAGTCATTTGATCTTGTGATCCATGCTTTATAAGTGCCATCAAAACGGCTTATTGCAGTTTAAGTTGTTTTGTTTGTTTTCTAAAAAGTATTTTTATTGATTTCAGAAAGGAAAGGAGAGGGAGAGAAAAACATCAATGATGATAATCATTGATTGGCTGCCTTCTGCACACCTTACTGGGGAATCGAGCCTGCAACCCAGGCATGTGCCTTGACCGGAATCAAACCTGGGACCCTTCAGTCTGCAGGCCGATGCTCTATCCATTAAACTAGGTTGCAGTTCAGATTTTTAAGAGCTATTTAAGTTCTCAGAGATTCTGTTTAAGGTTGGCAGTTCCTGCAAACAGGCCTGACTTTGGGCACAGGAAAGTGTCTTAACTATTGGGCCATAGGTGTTTTGATGGGTTTCCTGTGACATTTTCATTGGCTTTTACCCAGAAACTTGTTGTCAGTATGTCATTATGTTCTGCTACCAGGCTGACTCCCTCTAAGAATCTGAAGGTATCACTCCTGTTTCCTAATGAAATTTGTACCTCTGGGATTTGAGGCCTTCACATAGAGCTTGGGGACAGATTTCCTCCTCCTTCAACATCCTGTTGCATCCAAGCTTGTTGAAAAGGGAGAAGTTATACTGCTTAAGCCACTGAATTGAAGAACTTTAGGCTGTGTTCTGGTAAAGTCTGAATGCCACCCACCAAACCAATCGGTCAGAAATAAACTTGTCTCATACAGGGTTTTTTTTTAAAATAAATATATTTTATTGATATTTTACAGAGAGGAAGGGAGAGAGATAGAGAGCTAGAATCGTCGTCGATGAGAGAGAAACATCGACCAGCTGCCTCTTGCACACCCCCTACTGGGGATGTGTCCGCAACCAATGTACATGCCCTTGACCGGAATCGAACCTGGGACCTTTCAGTCCGCAGAACGACGCTCTACCACTGAGCCAAACCGGTTTCGGCTCTTACAGGGTTTTTTTAGCCCCAGACTTTAAAAAAATATTTTATTGATTTTTTTTACAGAGAGGAAGGGAGAGGAATAAAGAGTTAAAAAAATTGATGAGAGAGAAACATCCATCAGCTGCCTCCTGCGCACCTCCTACTGGGGATGTGCCCGCAACCAAGGTACATGCCCTTGACTGGAATCAAACCTGGGACCTTCCATTCCGCAGGCGGATGCTCTATCCACTGAGCCAAACCGGTTATTGCAGCCCCAGGCTTTTTTTTTTTTTTTTTTTTAATATTTTATTGATATTTTACCGAGAAGAAGGGAGAGAGATAGAGAGAGAGAAACGTCAATGAGAGAGAAACATCAACCAGCTGCCTCTTGCACACTCCCTACCGGGGATGTGCCCGCAACCAATGTACATGCCCTTGACCGGAATCGAACCTGGGACCTTTCAGTCCGCAGACCGACGCTCTACCGCTGAGCCAAACCGGTTTCGGCAAGCCCCAGGCTTTTTGATAGTTACCTGAAATCTTTGGCAGAGTGAGAACCTTGTTTCCCTGGATTTGGGATTCGTAGTTTCTGCCTGAAATTTTACATGCTGCCCTGGCCTAAATCTCTTGTGTCCCTGTTTCCATGGTGATTTTATTCTTCAAGGCTCTATTATAAATTGAGAATGATGATTTTCTTTCTGACTCTGAATACATGGCTCTATGAAACTAGATAGCGTATTAGTCTGTCTTCCTTCCTTCCTCATCCCCCCTCTTTCTCTCTTTGCATTTAATCAAGAGTCCAGCAAAGTAAACATTGACCAACAAAGGAGTGCAGTTTTACTATGAGAAATCCATGTCAGGTGGCTTAGAGCATAGAGCTCTCATGTGCTCAACTTGTACTTGCTTAAAGACTTTTTAAAAAAGTATGTTATGCATGTGGCATTTTCTTCAGACCCATCATTTGTCTTGCTTTCAATGCCCCTTGCATAGTTTGTGTACCTGAGCTGCTGCTGCTGCCACCACCACCGAGCTAAAAAGAAAGCTGTGATATGTGGGTTGTGCTTGTCTAATGCATCCACCTTCCTCTCACTCTTCTCCCACTCCCTGTCCTGTGAGAACAACTATAGGTCAAAACCTGCTTCCTTAGGCAAGAAGATGACTTGCCTTTTAGTGGAGTGAATTCTAATTCCTAGGGTTGTGAACCTTTAGGTTCACAATTCCAGAACTAAAGCTTAAAAAAGCTTTGGCCTGATTTTTCTCTGGGTAATGTAAGCATTGATTTCATCTACAGTGATGGAGAAGAATTGAGTCTATGCTGGTAGGTAAATGTTTTATCTGTGGTGATGTCATTGCCTCATAATTATAATAGCAGAGAAAGTTAGCTTAATTTTTCAACCTCATGAATATAAAGATTCCACCATGATTGTTAGGGTTGCTGTGGGGATTATATCAATTTCATGTTACGTATATAGCCCTTTACTTTTATAAAATAGTCTGCAATATGTACTTACCCTTCTACCCTAGAAGCTATTGGAAGTATTCTGTGAATTGAGATTTGGCAATATGGGATGACAGAAGTTCATAAAAGCCTCTGTCTATAGGAAGAGGCTACAGATTGGCTCTGTTTTTCTTAGGCTGTAAGAAACAGTTTAGTGCCTGATTGGCATGGCTCAGTGGTTGAGCATCGACCTATGAATCAGGAGATCATGGTTCGATTCCCAGTCAGGGCACATGCCTGGATTGCGGGCTCGATCCACAGTGTGGGGTGGCATGCAGGAGGCAGCCCATCAATGATTCTTTCTCATCATTGGTGTTTCTATCTCTCCCTCTTCCTTCCTCTCTGAAATAAATAAAAATAGATTAAAAAAAATAAAAGAAACAGCTCGGTGAGGTTACTCTTAAAGAAAGCCAGGACCAGGGCTGGGTTTTTCAGCTATTGATAATGTGAAGTGTGCTATCAGGGGCACACAAGGACTAGGGCTACTTGCCTGCATCACTGCTGGACTCTTGGGCTGGTGTGTTTGTGGTTGGCAGTGAGTGGAACTTCTCAAAGTACATTGGCCCTACCTACAAACCCTTAACACCCTACATGACCTCGGTCATCAAACCACTTCAGGGCTTTATTTTTATCCTAGCCGTTTTGTTTCAAGCTGTGAGGTTGGTTTCTTTCCTCTGACAGAGCGAAGTTCTCTGAGGGAAGAAACAGTGCCAGGGTGCAGTTGAGGCTGGTTAAACACCAAAACCACACTCTCTGTCTTTCTGGGCTTGAGATGTGACATAAGCCATGCTGCAAACACCAGCTTCCACACTGAAGAAACCTCATCAAATACTCATTTATTTTTGTGTGTTTGTTTTGTTTGCATTTTTAGACAGGTAAAATGTAGAGAAAGAAGAGGTATATCATCTGCACATTCTGTTCTAGCTAGAAATTCCAAGAATGGACATTTTTTAAAAGTCCAGTATTCCCCAGTGTAAGTTTTTTCATCTTCCCCAAGGGTGTTGCTGAGAACTCTCACAACTCACCAGGTCTCAGGAAACCAGATTACCAACATATCCTGTTCGCGTGCATGTGTATGTTCTGTGTTACCCACAGGCCACTTTCCACCCCACGTGACCTTTAGTTACCATCCGGAAAGTCAGGACCCAGATACCAGTCAGAGTTTCCAGGCTTTGGTTTGGTTTAGACATTTTAAAAAATGTTAACAGTAGAATTTTAAAGAGACTTTTTGAGTGGCACGCAAGGTGAATAGGAAGTAGTATGTATCTTCAGGGAGAGGGTAAGACTGCTTGTGTTCTTTCCAGTAACATGTTTGAAAATGAAAATTCAGAAGGGAAGTTGTGACTGACATGCATAGGCAAGGCAAAGAGGAGATGAGAGAACCATTTAATTGACTAAAAGTCAAATGTATGTCCCAACTCTTATCTTTTAAGACTAAATTCTGAAGCTTTTATTGTGTTCGTTACAATTCTAGTATATACATTGTTAGAGTTGTACATAACACACTCCATCATATTTTAGTAAACATCTCAATATAAACAGGCTGTACTGAGTCAGGTAATGCTCTAGAATAGATGTAGATAAAGTCTGCCAGTGATCTGCAACCTAAGATTGGTTTATTACATTCTTTCATAAGGGGATGTTTAAAAAGGACATATAACAGATGTATGTGGCCCACTGAGTCTGCATTACTTACTGTCTGACCCTTTACAGAAAAAGTTTAGCCACTACTGCTCTAGAAGCTGGGAATGGGTGAAGATAGTTAATAGTTAATGTGGAGATCTTTCATTTAGGACAGTAATTGTTAATGAGGGAATAACTGCCTTTTGGGGGGACAGTTCATTTTGTGGACCTGTCACTTGAGGATGTTTAGCATTCCTGGCCCCGCCCACTAGGTGCCAGTAGTAACACTTACACACATTTCCAAGTACTTCCTGGGAGGGGCAGTATGATTCTGGTTGAGAACTACCAAGTGTGGAGCTTGATGAGATAAAAACAACAACACCTTGTTAAGGTTTCCTTCTTCCTTGATGAGAGAAACAGACTTGGGATTCAGTTCTTCATGACATAGGGATCAATCATAGTGAGAGTATTCGAGTCACTAGAGGAATAGAGAGAGTTTTCAGTAGGGTCTAGAATAAAAAGGTCTTAAGGGGGCCATTTAATGAATATATTTGTTGCTTGTTCCCTCATTTCAAGAATTGTTGAGATTGATGAAAGGTTTGTTTTGATGTTGCCCATGCTTTTAAAAGCATGACCTCTCTACTGGTATGTGAGGACAAGTGGCCATCTTTGGCCTTAATGACCAGATGATTTTGAGATCTGTGGGAATCTGTATTGTGTACTTGAGAGACTTGTTCAAAGCCAATGTAAAGACGTAGTTTTGGCATGTCGTGAATAACCTGATATCCAGACTTAAGCCAGAACTCTGGGGTTAGAGAATTTTCCAGCCTGGGAGAGTTGACTGAAAAAAAGTCCTCCTTTGGCTCTTTACCAAGTTAGACAAGGGAGCAATCAGCTGCTGAGTCCTAGCCAACTGGAATATATGTGAGGGTGTACTATAAATTGTCCCTTAGGATCCAGCTCCTACTCTGTGAAGAGCCTTCCAAATATGAATGAGACCCTTACAGTGGATCCTTGTTCAATCTGCAACTGCTATGGGAAGGAGTAGAGTAGTGAGGTGATGTGTCTGTGGGAGCAGCTCATTTTATATAGTAACATACTGCCTGTTGTGTGGGGTACGAGACTGCATTGACCTTTGTTTTCCCCGTGTTGCCTTTCTCACCATTTTCCTATATTGGCTTTTGTTTCTGCCCATACTCTTGGGGGAGACATATTTGTAGTTCTATCATTCTGCATTCCCTTTCTACTCTTACAGGTTCCACAATTGCATCTGTCTACTCTATTTCACTGTCTTGGAGTCAATGTTTGGGCTAAGATAGAGAATGTGAAATAGTTGTTTTCTTGGCTTGTGATCTTTCCTCAGTCGGCAGACTGTTTGTTTGACTCCAGGGGAAAACTCGGGTTTTTCCCCTCTTGGAAGCCTTTCACTTTACTCATAAATATTTAATATTGAAGTTACTGCTTAGTTTTATTTTCCCAAGTATTAGTGTATAGACTCTCTAGACCAGAAAGAGCTTAAAATACTATTAAGACTCATTTTGATGCTTCAGTTTCCATAAAATGTATTTACTATACATTTTTATTTTTAAGAGCTTCAGTGATTTTTCCAGTTGTTTGTCTTCCATCTATCCACTGATCCAAAAATTTGTTGAGCATGGGAATCACTAGGCATCTCTCCTGTTGTTGTTCTTCTCATACCATCTGTGCCTAGAACCGTTAGAGAACTGTTTACCCAGGTGACATAGTGGTTTCTAGTAGTATTGCTTTGACTGAATTGTACTTTGGATAAGATCATAAGCCTATATTAAGATAAATAACAACAAAGAGACCTAGGGAATTATTCTATTGGCATTGCATGGTATCTTCTTTGTGGAAACTCTTAGGAGTAATTTCTGTTTTTAGTATCAGAAATAGTTGTGCAGTGTTTTTTTTTTTTAAACCTTGTGTACACTTGTGAATTTGTTATATAGAATAATTCTCAATTTTAATTGTTCCAAGGGTTAGAACTGAACTTGTAACTTCCTTTAATAAGTGTGAAGGACTTTCTGGCATGCGTTTTATGTAGTGTCCCTACTAATAATGACCTCTAATTTCTTTCTCTTTGGCTCCTCTTTCTCATTTTTAATTTATTTTATCTTGTATATAACTTCGTTGCTTTAACTAAATGGTTTCATAGTTTTATATGATCTTTTTTTTCTCTCTTGCTTGTTTAGTTGTAAAACCTCTTTCTCAGGGCAGCTAGTCATCTCTGCGGGGATCAAGCTTTTCCCTGTCCCCATTTGGGTCACTTCCATAAATATTTAGTGAGTATCTTTATATGTTTTTAAAAATATATATTTTATTGATTTTTTTTTTTCCCAGAGAGGAAGGGAGAGGGATAGAGAGTTAGAAACATAGATGAGAGAGAAACATTGGTCAGCTGCCTCCTGCACACTCCCTACTGGGTATGTACCTGCAACCAAGGTACATGCCCTTGACCGGAATTGAACCTGGGACCCTTGAGTCTGCAGGCTGATGCTCTTATCCACTGAACCAAACCATTCAGGGTAGTGCCTTTATATGTTAATCATTTTAGTAAGGTACTCACAACTCATAGTCTAGTACGAAAAATAGAATATGGAAATAAATACTTGCAATAAAGTGTTACAAGTGTAATAATAGAAATAATATACATTGTACAGAGGTAATACAGATGAATAGGGAAGGCTACCTAGAAAGCTGATCTATCCTTAGTTTTGAAGGATGAAAAATTTCTTTAAGTCAATGTGGGTAGCACACTTTCTGGCAGAAGGAACAACATGGATAAAAACAATGGTGTGGTTAGAAACTGCAAGTGATTGCTTCTGAGATTCCTAGCCAAGAGTCTATCATTAGACTATCTTAGGCCATAGTACAGATGTCCATATTGATGCTGTCTAATTATTCAGCTGGAACTGAAGATTTATCACAAGTTGATACTTCTGGGCTTTTGATTTGGCCCAAGCCTACAAGTGTATCCTTCAAATAGTCCTTCTCTGCTTTATTTTATGCATTAGCAAAGGTTGAGTCATCCTAAAGTCATGCCTTCCATCATTCTGGGAAGCTTTCTGAGCCAAGCCCAGCTTGGCTTAGGAATAAGTTATGCTTTGTGTTGTAACCATTGGCAATAAGTCCTATTCTTGCCTTTCACATACACAGTAGGATTACAGTTACTGAAGCATATGGGAAAGAGGAGTTGGGATCATACTCTCTATGGATTTGCATTTTTCAGGGTCGTTATTTTCTTGCTAAAGTTGTAAAACCTTATTCTGTCTAATGAGATTTGAGCTGACTTGTGCTACAAATCTTTGAGATGCTAGGTCCTAATTTGTAAAGCAAACTATGTGTAAATCAGTTGACATTCTCTCTGAGAAATTTCTTTGGCATATTTTCTTTTAGATTTCTGGACAGATCTGTAAACCACTATGGCTTTTTAAATACTTTGAATTGACATACATGAAAAGGTAGGATAAGGCACTATAGATGCCCTGAGATGTTGTCCCTTGAGACTACTGCAGACTAGGAGTCACAAGGGACAATAATATTCAGGATTACTATATTCGTTTTTACCCCCTCTCCCCATGCATACTTTCCTAAATCTCTTTCCTTCTTTCTACATCTGTAAAATAGGAATACAGTCGATACTATCAACAGGTCTGGTACTTAACATTAGCATTGTTTTCTAGCACCTAGATGGAGCCCCAAACTTTTAGCAGTCACCTTCATTTCTACCACATGAGAGTTAGAATCTTGGTGTAGGGGTTAGAGCAGGCGTGGGCAAACTACGGCCCATGGGCCGGATGGCTGTTCTAAACTATTGAAAAAAAAAGAAAAAAGACCGTACCCTTTTATGTAATGATGTTTACTTTGAATTTATGTAGTTCACACAAACACTCCATCCATGCTTTTGTTCTGGCCCTTCGGTTCAGTTTAAGAACCCATTGTAGCCGAAACTGGTTTGGCTCAGTGGATAGAGCATCAGCCTTCGGACTGAAAGGTCCCAGGTTTGATTCCGGTCAAGGGCATGTACCTTGGTTGTGGGCACATCCCCAATAGAGGGTGTGCAAGAGGCAACTGATCGATGATTCTCTCTCATCGATGTTTCAAACTCTATTCCTCTCTCTTCCTCTCTGTAAAAAATCACTAAAGTATATTTAAAAAATTTTTTTAAAAAAGAACCCATTGTGGCCCTCGAGTCAAAAAGTTTGCCCACCCCTGGGTTAGAGCATATGGGACAAAGGGTATTGGTTATAGAATAAAGACTTTTTGTGGAACAGTAGAAAAGGTTGTGGTAATTAACAAAAAATACCCCATCTTAATTACAGTATAATATATACATAGAAAAGTGTATAATATCAGCCATACAGGTTGATAAATTGTCACAAACAGACATGTGATTGGTTTTTTATTTGTGTCACTTTTATTTCTTTTAACTCTAAAGTCAAAGTTATATATATATATATATATATATACACACACATATATATATATATATATGTATGTTTATTTATTTATTTATTTATTTATTTATTTATTTAATTGTATTAGTGGCAGCGATGGAGCACCGTTTTCCTGCTTTCTGGTATGCCTAAGATTAATTTTCATTGTTGAGAGAAGTTAAGGATAAGGAGAATGAAAAGGAGAATTGAATCAAAGAGATTTGAAGTTGTTTACTGTGTCTTTTGAACTAGGTATTTTGGGTCTGGGAACCAGCATAGAAAAGATATGACTGATAAAAAACTAGATGGAACCTCCATTCACAGTGAAACTGACTCTCACCAAAAGTGCCATGGTTTTCAGCCTTAATGTTGAACTGTCTGGCTGTTGGGGGAAAATGACATCATGGCCTGCCTGTACCTGGAGATGATTGGGTCCAGTTGGGATGTGGAATCCCACAAGTTCTGCATTGCCATTTATAGCCTTGTCTTTGGTGTCCAGGTAAATGCCAGGCTGTACCAGGTCAGCTGTCTATGTGTATTTTAGCAGTTTTCTTTGCTTTCTGCTGCTAGCTGCCAGTGAAGTAGAGGTGCCTCTGTTGATAAAGAACAGATACAGAAGTTCACATCCAAACCTGAATAACCATTTTTAACTTGAAACACTTTTCTAGGAGTTGATGCGCCAGAATCCTTCCCTTATTTGGTGCCTTGCTTAAATCTGAATCTTATACAAGGTTGCCAGAGCTCCCTGTACTGGTTATTTGCTTTTTGGTGCCCACAGCAGAGTGGTTTGTGAAACCTTCTTTGTACCACATCTTCCTTAAGCTGAAGCTTTGTTCTCCTTTGGGTTCTTAGATTAGTTCTTACCCCTCCCTTTCCTGAGAGTCAGGGGTTTTCCTGTATTGTAGTAGGTGCGTAGGAAGGAGGGTAAGTTTTTAGATATTTTTTATTGAAGGCACACACATTCTTTGACTCTTGAAGAACTGTTTCCTTATTATTTATCAGGCAGATTGTAGATTTATTGAGAAAAATGTTAGGGATTTTTTTTAAAAAAACACCATTTTACTGTTAGGGAAAATAAACTTGTAAAAAAAAAAATATATATATATATATTATTGATTTCAGAGAGGAAGGGAGAGGGAGAGAGCGATAGAAATGTCAATGATAAAAGAGAATCATTGATTGGCTGCTTCCTGCATGTCCTCCTGGGGATCGAGTCTGCAACCCATGCATGTGCCCTTGACAAGAATCAACCCGGGATCCTTTAGTCTGCAGGCCAACACTCTATCCACTGAGCCAAACCAGCTAGGGTGGGAAAAGAAACTTTTGTTCACTTTTCTTTTTTCTCACTTCTGACTAGTATTATCCTAGGGTGCAGTTAAGTGTGTTTTCATTGACTTGCATGATATGATCTACTTGCTTTTAATCTACAAGACTTCTCAATTGGTTTGGCTTAATGGTCTCAGTGAATCATTGGAGAGTTATTGCTTGGGGTTGCTTTAGCTTTTGGCCTTTATAAACATCTTTAGTATCTTTTTTGGTTGCGCCAAAAGGTTGCCTTTTTGTAAAGGTGAAAAAGATTAAGAGCACAGACTCTGACCGAAACTGGTTTGGCTCAGTGGATAGAACGTCGGTCTGCAGACTGAAAGGTTCCAGGTTCAATTCCGGTCAAGGGCATGTACATTGGTTGTGGGCACATTCCCGGTGCAAGGTGTGCAGGAGGCAGCTGGTCGATGTTTCTCTCTCATCGATGTTTCTGGCTCTCTATCCCTCTTCCTTCTTCTCTGTGGAAAATCAATAAAATATTAAAAAAAAGAAGTGTATTAAAAAATAAAAAAGCACAGACTCTGGTGCCAGACTGCCTGAGTTGTCCCTGAGCAAGTCACTTAACGTCTCTTTGCTCAGCTTTCTCATCTATAAAATAGAAATAATAGTAGTCTTGTCTGTGGCCGAGTGGCTCAGCTGGCTAAAGTCTCATCTCAGTTTGCCAAAGTTGCAGGTTTAGTCCCTGGTCAGGGCACATACGAGAAAGAACCAGTGAATGCATAAATCGATGTTCACCTTCCTCCCTTTCTTCTTCCTTCCCTTCCTTGCTCTCTAAAGTCTTACCTAATAATAGAGAAACATGTAAATTGACCGTACCTCTGCTACACCCACAGCCAATAAGAGTGGGTATGCAAATTAACCCAACAGAGATGGCGGCACCCAGGTCACTCCCAGCTGGCCATTGGAGGGGCAGAGGCTTTAGGCTTGGGAAGGGGCCAAGCCTGCAATGGGAGGGGTTAGAGGGGTGAGGGCCCTGCCCAAGCCTAAAACCTGGGCAGCCCGTGCTGGCAATCAGAGGAGGGGTGGGCAGGGCCGAGCCTGGGATTGGAGGAAAGGGAAAAAAAATCAATGGAAACATATCCTCAGGTGAGGATAAAAAGAAAAATAAAGAAAGAAATGTCATATCTTATGAAAGACACATCTTGAAAATGCCTAAAGAAAGTTGTCATTTTTTCATGGTGAAGGGATAGGGGTTCATGTTGATGAAAATACCTTGGTGGCTGTGGTGACTGGCAGTGGCTGCAGCAGTGGGGTGATGGGGCCGGTGCCTTCCCCTGATCAGCCCTATCACCTCCCGCAAAGGGAGGTCAGACTGTGGCTTAGGGGAGTGGGCCTAAGCCATCAGTAGGATATCTCCTGAGGGCTCTCAGTATGTGAGAGGGGGCAGGCTAGGCTGAGGGACACCTCCCCAGTGCACGAATTTCATGCAGCAGGACCCTAGTCAATAAGTAATATTAGGAATAATAGTAGTCCTTACCTCACAGGATTGTTGTTAAATGAGTTTATAGATATAACAAGCTTAGAATAGTGCCTTACATGGGGACATTGCTTTAGAAGTGGTTGAGTATGACACACTTATTTTGTTCAGCTGGGAAAACTTGAACTCTTAATATCTAAATTGTGTCTGAATAGCTGGGGAACTTTTAACTCCTAGAGCACAGAGCCAGCTCTATAAATTCAACTGTTCTTAGTTGGGGGCTGCCCCCAATCTTCTGCAAAGTGTAGTCCTATAGTTAAATGAGGTTTTAGGCTACACTGCCCACACTGTAGATTATATAGCTGGACAGAAGTGTAGAATACTGGATATTCTATACTTTTTCAGGTTTTTGGTTCCCATTGGCTGAGCCTTATTTGTGCATCAGAGTGTGTCTTTTTTATGATTTTTAAAAAATATATATATTTTATTGGTTTTTCACAGAGAGGAAGGGAGAGGAATAGAGAGCTAGAAACATGGATGAGAGAGAAACATAGACCAGCTGCCTCCTGCACACCTTGCACTAGGGATGTGCCCGCAACCAATGTACATGCCCTTGACCGGAATCGAACCTGGGACCTTTCAGTCCGTAGGCCGACGCTCTATCCACTGACCCAAACCAGTTCCGGCGAGTGTGTCTTTTTTGTTCTTACCATATGGCAAGCCAGGAATTGTAAAAGTGTGGATATTATAATCTTTGGAGCCAAGTTTCTCATATTTATCATTCTCTACATCCACTCATCTATCACCTGTTCATGATTATCTCCTGCTCTGTGATGTCAGAATTAATAATTCACTAAAGGACATGCCCGACTAGAGTTGAACTGACCAGTATGGTGGCCACTAGCTCTGTGTGTCTATTTAAATTTATTAAAATGAAATACACCTTTCTTTTTAAAAAAATATATTTTATTGACTTTTTTTACAGAGAGGAAGCGAGAGAGAGAGATAGATAGTTAGAAACATCGATGAGAGAGAAACATCAATCAGCTGCCTCCTGCACACCCCCTACTGGGGATGTGCCCGCAACCAAGGTACATGCCCTTGACCGGAATCGAACCTGGGACCTCTCAGTCCGCAGGCAGACGCTCTGTCCACTGAGCCAAACCGGTTTTGGCACTAATCACCTTTCAAATACTCATTATCCACATGTGGCTAGTGACTACTGTATTGGACAGTGAAGATAAAGTACATTTCCATTATCATGAAAAAGTTCAATGGACAGAGCTGGTCCAAAGGCAGACATGTGTATATATAATTAAGATGTGCTATAATACCCACCATCACAGAGGTATATGAAATATTCTCTGAGCCTTGAGGATAAGATGTCAGGTTCAGCCTGGAGGTAGAGGATTGGGAGCGGTTTGAGCAAGGAAAGTAGGGCTTTCTTAGATATAGATAGGAGTGCATGAGAAGACACTAGATGGAGATTTAGCATAGCAGTGGTGAATTTAGGATAACACGTATAATTTTTTGTTGCTGAAGGGTAGGTTGTATCAGCAAGGGTGGACGCAGGAGGAGCAGCTGAAGACCAGACTAGAAAAGCTATTTGTTCACAAGCTTCTTTGAACTCACTGTGGTGAACAAAATACACCGAGTTCTTGCTCTCTTGTTGTGTATATGTATGCGCACACATGTGAGTGTAAAAATTGGTGATAAGTGTTATAAAAACAGGATAAACTAGAGAAGTAGTTCTCATACTTTTGCTGCATGATACAATCTCTGGAAGCTTTTAACAATCCTGATGCCCAGGCCCTGCCCCCATGCCAATTAAATTAGAATGTCTGGAAATGGAAGTCAGGCATATGTATTCTTAAAAGATTTGTAGGTCGCTGAAACTGGTTTGGCTTAGTGGATAGAGTGTCGGCCTGAGGATTCAAGGGTCCCGGGTTCAATTCCAGTCAAGGGCATGTACCTTGGTTGCGGGCACATCCCCGGTGGGGGGGGTGGTGGTGGTGGTGCAGGGGGTAGCTGATCGATGTTTCTCTCTCATCGATGTTTCCGACTTTCTATCCCTCTTCCTTCCTCTCTGTAAAAAATCAATAAAATATATTTTAAAAAATAAAATAAAAGATTTGCAGGTCAAAAAATAAATACAAAAATTGCAGGCCACCCTGGCCAGTGTGACTCGGTTGGGTGATATCCCATGCACCAAAAGATTGCTGGTTCGATTCCCAGTCAGGGCACATACATGGGTTGAGGGCTTGATCTCCAGTAGGGGGTGTGCAGGAGGCAGCTTGTGAATGTTTTGCTGTTGAATCAGTGTTTCTCTCTTCTTCTTCCTCTCTCTCTCAAAATCAATAAACATTTTAAAAAATGATTTGCAGGCAAGTCTAATGTGCTGTAAAGTTTGGGAATCAAGGCTAAAGAGTAAATACACAGCCCCTGGAGTGGGAACATGCTTGGCACATTTAAGGAATAGGAGGCAGCAGGAGTGGAGAATGATTATGGCATAGGCCTTTTGCAGGCCATTTTCTAGGACTTACTTAGGCTTTTATTCTGATGTTAATTGTGGTGTCTTGTCCTGTCCATTGGGCAGGAAATGCAGTTACTCAAGATCTGAATTCTTATGTCCTGATAAAATTCTGTTTTTCTTTAAATACCTCTGTCTGGGTTTTGCCAGATTACCCTCCAAAAAGAGGTAAATTTAAATTCTTACAATTAGTGCTGAGTATGTTATTGCCATACAGCATCAATATTAGCATTGCACTGTTTTTCTTGTGGTTTTTTGTGTGTGTGTGTTTATTACCTGAATCATCTATTTATTTATTTATTTTTATTTTATTGACTTTTTTACAGAGAGGAAGAGAGAGGGATAGAGAGTTAGAAACATCAATGAGAGAGAATCATCGATCAGTTGCCTCTTACACACCCCCTACTTGGGTTGTGCCCGCAGCCAAGGCACATGCCCTTGACTGGAATCGAACCTGGGACCCCTCAGTCCGCAGGCCAACGCTCCATCCACTGAGCCAAACCGGTCTTGGCTATTTAATCACTGTTAAATCTATATATTTTAATAGGCTCTTCAATAGTCACTTACTGAATATGTATTAAGTAAACACCATGCCAGACTATTTAAAAATATCATTGAAAGGAAATAAAATAATAAGGCTGTACAAATTACCTATAATAATGAAGTCAGTGTTTTATTTAGTTTGAGTCTTTTTCTAAAGACTCATACTTGGTTTTGGGCCACTATTGGTCTCTGTAAATTGAGTTATTTAGGATTAGAACCACTGGTAGGAACAGGGATCATAATTGTATGAGTGTAGAATAATAATAATTTATTTATTTATTTATTTATTCTATTTTTTAAAAATTTATTAAGGTATCATGTGTACATAGCTTACCATTGCCCCCCCCCCCCCATATATGCCCTCCCTCCCCAGAGTTCTATGTCCATTGGTTGTACTTTTATGTATGTATACCAGTCCTTCGGTTGATCCCCTATCTCCCCCAGATCTCCCTACCCTCCTCCCCCGCTGTCATTTGACAGTCTGCTTGTTGTTTTACTGTCTCTATATCTATCTTTCTATTCATTAGTTTATAATGATCTTTAATATCCATAAATGAGTGAAGTCATGTGGTGTTTCTCTTTCATTGACTGGCTTATTTCACTCAGCATGATGCTTTCCAATTCCATCCAGGTTACTGCAAATGATGAAAATTCCTTCCTTTTTATGGCCGCATAGTATTCCATGGTGTAGATGTACCATAGTTTTCTGATCCATTCATCTGCTGATGGGCACCTAGGCTGTTTCCAAATCCTAGCTATTGTAAATTGTGCTGCTATGAACATAGGGGTGCATATATCCTTTCTGATTGGTCTTTCTGGTTTCTTAGGGTATATTCCTAGTAGTGGGATTACTGGGTCAAATGGGAGTTCCATTTTCAGTTTTTTGAGGAAGCTCCATACCGATCTCCACAGTGGTTGCACCAACCTGCAATCCCACCAGCAGTGCACGAGGGTTCCTTTTTCTCCACAACCTCGCCAACATTTGTCGTTTGTTGTTTTGTTGATGTTGGCCATTCTGACAGGTGTGAGATGGTATCACATTGTTGTTTTGATTTGCATCTCTATTTTTTAATTTTTTATTTTCTGTCTCCATTACCATTGGATGATAGCAACAGCTTCTTCTTCTTTTTTCCCCTCTCATTTCTTTTCATGACTTGGCTAATAGCCAAGGTTTTAAAAAATTTTTTTTTTAAATTGATTTCTTACAGAGAGGAAGAGAGAGGGACAGAGAGTTAGAAACATCGATGAGAGAGAATCATCGATCAGCTGCCTCCTGCACACCCCCACTGGGGGGTGCCCGCAACCAAGGTACATGCCCTTGATCGGAATCGAACCTGGGACCTTTCAGTCTGCAGGCCAATGCTCTATCCACTGAGCCACACCGGTTTCGGCAGCAACAGCGTCTTAACTGGTTTCCTGGCCTCCACACATTTGACCCTCACCCCCAAATTTCTAAATTAGTAACTAGAATGTCTTTTTATTTTATATTTTTATTGATTTCAGAGAGGCAGGGAGAGGGAGAGAGATAGAAACATCAATGATGAGAGAGAATCATTGATCAGCTACTTACTACATACTGCTCACTGGGGATCCAGCCCGCAGCCCAGGCAGGTGCCCTTGACTGTAATCGAACTCCGGACCCTTCAATCCCAAGGCCAGCCCTCTGTTTACTGAGGCAAATGAGCTAGGGCTAGAAAGTCCTTTTTTTTTAAATGGAGGTTTTCTTATGTAATTTTTCTGCTCAAAACCCTTCAGTGGCTTTGATTAAAATCAAACTCTTTAACAAGGTATTTCACTACTTGGCCAGTTTATTTCTCCAGCCTCCCTTTTGCAGACTCACTGTCCTGGCCATGCCAGTCTGTAATGTACCACTCTTGGGACCATCACATATGCCATTCCCTTTGCTTTTCTCCAAAACCAACTGATTAATTTACTCAACTTTCAGGTTTCAACTCAAGGGTCTCTTCCTTTAGGGATCTCTGGTGCGCCTGTTGTGGAAATACACAGCATCCGGTACTTCTTCAGTCCTGACACTTTATAATTGTGTTACCCATGGAGCAGGGATTATCTCTGCCTTGTCTGTAGTTCGTGCACAGTGTCATGTGCACAGAAGATGGTAAGTTTTTGTTGAATGGGGTCCTTCTCACCTCTGTCGACCCATTCATTTATAAGATGGGTTTGAATTTGTGTTTGTGTCTTTAGAGAACTGTTTTCTTTTTTTTTTTTTTTAAAATATTTTTTATTGATATTTTACAGAGAGGAAGGGAAAGAGATAGAGAGCTAGAAACGTCGATGAGAGAGAAACACCGACCAGCTGCCTCTTGCACACCCCCTACCGGGGATGTGCCCGCAGCCAAGGTACATGCCCTTGACCGGAATCGAACCTGGGACCCTTCAGTCCGCAGGCTGACGCTCTACCACTGAGCCAAACCGGTTTCGGCGAGAACTGTTTTCTGGTTGCCCACATGATTACCGAATGGAAGGTTCAGCCATTTCCTCTTTTCTTACTTTGTGCTGTTCAGACACAGGATATACCAGATCCCCTACATTTTGGGTGGATGGGCATGTGAGTTCCCAGGCACTGAGAGAGATGAGTCAGAAAGAAGAGTCATTCAGAAAGTAACCCAGTCAGAGCAACAGTGTTGTCCTTTGGCTGAACTTTCTCTCTTTTTCTGTATACCTCGAGATGCTAAACTGGCACTTTTGTACTGGTTGCTATAGATTGTCGGACCACAGCACAGGGTTTCATAAACCTTAATCTGGCACTTTCCTTTGATTAGGGATGCTTTGGGAAATGTTCAGAGGCCCTCAGGCCTAAGTGGAACCTTTATTTGGTTATGTCTTATTTCCACCTGGTCACTTAGCCCCATAGTAGCTTCCAGGTGAAAACCAGGAATATCCCATCTACTAGTATATTTCTTTATAGCCTTTAGCATATTTGAGTTCAAAATCTTTGAGAGCAGCAGTCCTTTGGCATTTGGTGTTTTTTTTGTGTGTGGTTTTTTTTTGTGTGTGTGTGTGTGTGTGTGTGTGTGTATGTGTGTGTTTCTCCCCCCCTCCCCCCCTATCATAAAACAGGATGGTGCTTGCTCAGAAGCTGGCAAGAAAGGTTAGATTTAGGTAGAATTATATGTTTGAAGGCCTTTAGGATTAGAAGGAACACTGTAGATTGATGATTCTCCTGAGGTGTTAGGAAGTAGGTAGGTAGGTAGGTATCAGAATATTCAGGAAATGGGGTTTCTATAAATCATACTACCCCTCCCTCTTAATGCCCTTGAGAATCGTTGCTGATTCCAGTACATTTATGTGGTAGTTCTCAGGTGTTGTGCAGGTAGACATATTTTTGAGATTCCAGTGTTATAGATGATCTAGCACAGGAATCCAACTTTATTGTGAAGGGCCAGATAGTAAATATTTTTAGGCATTGGATTATATATATTCTCTGCTCCTGCTACTCAGTTCTGCCTTTGCAGGGGGAAAACAGCTACAAACAGTATGTAAACAAACAAGTGTGGCTGTGTTTCAGCAGAACCATATTCATGGACATTGAAACTTAAATGTCATGTGTCATGAAATATTTTGATTTTTTATTTTAACTGTTAAAAAATTTAAAATCCATTCTTAGCTCATGGGCCACACCAAAACACAACACAAACAAACAAACAAAAAAAAAACAGTAGCAGGCTAGATTTGCCCTTGAGCCATAGTTTGTTGACCCATGATCTAGCCCAGTGGTCCCCAAATCTGGCTGTTTTTTCAGAATTACCTAGAGGCCTTTTATTTTATTTATTTTATTTTTATTTTTTAAATATATTTTATTGATTTTTTTACAGAGAGGAAGAGAGAGGGATAGAGAGTCAGAAACATCGATGAGCTGCCTCTTGCACACCTCCTACTGGGGATGTGCCCACAGCCAAGGTACATGCCCTTGACCGGAATCGAACGTGGGACCTTTCAATCCGCAGACCGAGGCTCTATCCATTGAGCCAAACCGGTTTCGGCACCTAGAGACCTTTTAAAATGGTGATTTGTAGTCCCCTATTCCCCTCCATGAAGATTTGATTCTGTAGGATGGGGAACCTAGTTTGTACAGAAGCTCTTGTGATGCACACACACTCAGAATTACAGAATCACTGAAAGATGAGGTGAGCTTGGGGTAGAGGACACACAATACAACATACAGATGATGTGTTGTAGAATTGTACACCTGAAACCTATATAATTTTATTAACTCCAATAAATTGTCACTCCAATAAATTCAATAATGAAAAAAAAGATGAAGTGACTTGCCAATAGTTCTATAGCAAATAAATGGCATAACCAAAATTTGAACCTAGATCTTCCACTCTAAGATCAGTAAGTCTTTGACCATACTATTCTACCCTACTCTCTCCCTCCAAAGAAACAAATGAACAATAAATATAGAACAGCCACAAGATTGTGGTTCCGTTCTTTCTTTGCCTAGTGCCAGTTTCCCTCCTGAGAGCCTGCTGGGTACTCTAAGCTCGGCTGTCCTTCTGCTTCCTGGCTGGATTTTCTGGAACTGACTGCTGATTTGACATTTAGCCCAATTTCCCTCCAGTCTGCTGGCATTAAGTAGGAGAGATAATGAAATAATAGCCAGTAAATTGCTTTAATGTAAGACTTTGTCGAAGCAGCACTAAGCTGCAGTGTGAGGGTGAGAGCCGTGGTTTCAAGGGGTGCATTAGTTGGAAGAGGTGGTTTTAAGAGGCATGTTTTACACTTGAATTCACATGGCTCGGATCCAGCTGTCTAAGTAGGACAGCTCTACATGAAATTTGTGCTTAATTAGAGCTAATTGAGCTGTCATCCTGCCCAGAACAATTCAGGGGTGGAGAAACTAAAGGTGAGGAGTAATTACCATTCCTGCTTTACTTCAGCCTCAGTGTGGCTCTTCATGTCCTAGAAAGAGGAATACTGAAAGTCCTAAGAAACCACTTTTATCTCTACTAAATGAGCATTGCATTACTGATTTACTGATAGGGTTCCCACATTTTGTGTGCTAGGTTGTTCCCTCCCCAAACTCCACATACTTTTTTTTTTAAAAATATATTTTATTGATATTTTTTACAGAGAGAAAGGGAAAGAGATATAGAGCTAGAAAGTCAATGAGAGAGAAACATCGACCAGCTGCCTCTTGCATGCCCCCTACCGGGGATGTGCCCGCAACCAATGTACATGCCCTTGACCGGAATCGAACCTGGGACCTTTCAGTTTGCAGACCGACGCTCTACCACTGAGCCAAACCGGTTTCGGCGAAACTCCACATACTTTTTAAAAAATACGTTTTTATTCATTTCAGAGAAAGGAAAGGAGGAAGGAAGGAAGGAAGGAAGGAAGGAAGGAAGGAAGGAAGGAAGGAAGGAAGGAAGGGGAGAGAGAGAGAGAGAGAGAGAGAGAGAGAGAGAGAGAGAGAGAGAGAGAGAATGTGATGAGAGAGAATAATCCATCGGCTGCCTCCTAAATGCCCCTACTGAGCATTGAACCCACAACCCAGGCATGGGCCCTGACTGGGAATTGAGCTGGTGACCTTTTGGTTTCTGGGTCGACACTCAACCGCTGAGCCACACAGGCTGGGGTTTTATTATCATCTTAGATCTCATCTCTCACAAAGACTTTTTTGGCTGAGGGATAGAGACAGGGAAATGCAGCGCTCCTGGCACCTTCATAGCCCTCAGGCCTTGTCTTAGGTTTTGGAACATAAATGGGGAGTTGGCAGGTTGGCATGTTATTTGTTTATCTTTTGTTCTTGGAATATAAGTTCCTTGGCATTTGAGACCCTGTGTTCTGGTTTGCTCTTGGCTCTGCCTGGCATAGGAGCATGGGGATGAAGGTGAACAGCATAACTTCTGTACTCATTCTCCTCTACCCTGTGATCCTGGTGCTTTAGGGAGATGGTAAATGGGCTTTGATTGCCTGCTCTGAAAGTCCCAGACATTTACTAATAGGTATCATTGAAATTGTCTCATATCTAAGAGACAGAACCTCCTTTTAAAAACAAGTAAAGTTTTTTTGTCTGTATATGTATGAGTGTGTGTTTTTAAATGCTTGATATATAAAAGTAGAAGTATTCTGGACAGATTAATTAGAGAATGATAATGCTCCCCAAAGCACTTTAAAAATGCACATTGGAATTCCTTTTAATACTGAATACTCGTACTATCCTTAAAGTGATTCATTTTTTAGAAATTTAGTTTACACACAGTTATTTAGAAGCAAGAGCAACTATTTAGGAATGGAAATTGGGTGTACTTCTGAATCTTCTCCTGTGTCATATTTTTGTTTCTGAGCAGCTTCTTTCTCCTTCCTTGCTCCACAGTTCACAAAGCACTGGAGTGATAATTATCAGGGCTTGCGAAACATTTACTCTTCAAAATGCTTTAATTTATATTATTTATTTTTGTCCTTTCAGCTTGGAGTTAGGCAATGCCAATGGTGGAAATTAAATTTTATAGTTGAGGAACAACCTAAATCATTTTACTCATAATCCCATAGTTAATGGCAGGACAGACATAATTGTGTCTAGATATTAGCCATCTAGCTATTGCCAGTAGTGTCTCTTTGGTTCATTGCTTTTATTTTTTTTATTATTTTATGCATATTTTTTAATCAAATTAATATATGTGTACATTTCTTATCATTGCCTCCCTCACCCCACTCCCATACATGCCCTCCCTCCCCCGAGTTTTGTGTCCATTGGTTGGTTATACTCACATGCATGCATACAAGTCCTTTGGTTGATCGCTTATCTCCCACATATCTCCCTACCTTCCCCGCTGTAATTTGACAGTTTGCTTGTTGCTTTACTGTCTGTATCTATCTTTTGGTTCATCAGTTTATAATGTTCTTTATTATCCATAAATGAGTGAGGTCATGTGGTGTTTCTCTTTCATTTACTGGCTTATTTCACTCAGCATAATGTTCTCCAATTCCATCCAGGTTGCTGCAAATGATAAGAATTCCTTCTTTTTTATGGCAGCATAGTATTCCACTGTGCAGATGTACCATAGTTTTCTGATCCAGTCATCTGCTGAACGGCATCTAGGCTGTTTCCAAATCCCAGCTATTGTAAATTGTTCTGTGGTTCATTGCTTTTAGATAGTACAAAAGGCTCAGGAGTCCATACATAGTGACTTGGGTGTGGACTTAAAAGAGTTAGGAGCCCTTTAAGAATTATAACACTGTTCCTCGGGGCTATACCTAAGAAGCATTTTTAGTTTCAGGTGATTAGTATGTAAATTACAAGGAAGATCTGGAGGCAAATAGTCTCATCATTTGAGGAGTAATATTTTTATTACCTGAGTGAGATCATCTGAGTGTATTGTTAAAAAAAAAAAAAAAAAAAAAGTTATGCCCTGGCTGGTGTGGCTCAGTTGGTTTGAGCATTGTCCCGTATACCAAAAGGTGTATTTTATTGATATTTTACGGAGAGGAAAGGAGAGAGATAGAGAGTTAGAAACATCGATGAGAGAGAAACATCGACCAGCTGCCTCTTGCACACCCCCCACCGGGGATGCGCCCGCAACCAATGTACATGCCCTTGACCGGAATCGAACCCGGGACCTTTCAGTCCTCAGACTGACGCTCTACCACTGAGCCAAACTGGTTTCGGCTGAAATTCACTTTCTATTACATATAGTAAAATACAATAATGGCCAGTGCAAATTCGGGTAATTAAGTGGGCTTCATCTATTACCCTAAGGGAAGGATCTTGGGGAAGTATAGATAGAACTACAATATTCGGAAATAGACAAGGAGTGCTCTCATTTTACTCCAGGAGGCATTGTAGATCATTCAGTATGAGTTTCTCATCTAATAGGTAAGGAAAACTTAAAAGTAAAACTGTTTTTTATTTTATCAATATAATAGGCCTTATTATTGCTTTT
Source organism: Vespertilio murinus (assembly GCA_963924515.1). NCBI lineage: Eukaryota > Metazoa > Chordata > Mammalia > Chiroptera > Vespertilionidae > Vespertilio > Vespertilio murinus. Next base: position 33,859,959 of record OZ004718.1, on the reverse strand, counting down.
ATTTTTTCATCAGCCCTTCATGAGTAGAGCTCACTATTTCTCTTCCTGAGATAGATGCAGTATAAGGGAAGGAGAACTTTTTGAAATCAGAGGACTTGGGTTCAAGTTCTAATTCTTCCACTTTTTTAAGTTGTTTAAATTTCTAAGCTGCCTTATAACTTAGGCAGTATTTCTCAAACTTTTGACATATGTGTAGCCCTTCTATAATTTTCGTAACACTGAGTACCCCTCGTCAAAAAAAATTGGATATATTTTAATAATCAAAATATATTTATTTTTTCTTCTTTTGGTACATACACAAAATAATAATAAACGAAAAATAAAATTATTCATAATAAAATGTAAATAAAAGTTATATTCTAAATAACATTTATTTGCACACCAGACCATCTCACCCCTCACAAGACTGTTTTTTTTATTTACATATATATATATATATATATATATATATATATATATATATATAATTGATTTCTTACAGAGAGGGAGAGAGAGGGATAGAGAGCTAGAAAAATCGATGAGAGAGAATCATCGATCCGCTGCCTCTTGCACACCCCCAACTGGGGATGTGCCTGCAACCAAGGTACGTGCCCTTGACCGGAATTGAACCCGGGATCTTTCAGTCCACAGGCCGACACTCTATCCACTGAGCCAAACCGGTTTTGGCACAAGACTGTCTTGACTTGACTCATGAGAACGTAGAATTAGGCTCAGCTAAGCACGGTGCAATGCATATACCCACCAAACTCCTGTGCAACGTGTACCCCCAACAAACTCTTCCCGTACCCCTAGGGATACGCATACCACACTTTGGGAAACACTGGCTTAGGGGATGATAATTGCCTTGAATGAGATGGGTTAATATTTTTTTGTTTCTATCAAAGTATCCTGTATGTATAAATATAACTAGTGGTAAAGAATTTCTCCTGGTAATGGATGAGTTAACCAGTTTATGATGATAGCTGTGGGGAAAGGGATAATTGAGTTAAAATAGCAATAGAGAGAGAATAGATATTTTACCTTTTTATCTTGAAATAATTTCATAACTGTAGAAAAATTGTAAGAATAATACAAAGAACTCCCATCTAGCCTTTACCCAAATTCTCTAGTTGTTAACATTTTACTATGTGTTTTATCATTCATTGTGATAGAATGTTCAGCTAATAATTGAGTGTTTACAATAAGTCAAGTATGCTTTTACTTGCCTTATCTCACGCTACCAATCTATTAACATATGGGTACTGTTACCACCATGTATAGAAAGAAAATGTAGGGGGTTCAGTCAGTTGTCTATGATCCCACTGCAGGTAAATGGCAGAGATTTGACAGGAAAGTCCATGTTTTTCACCACTTTCCTCTACCAGTAGATCTAGAGACTTGTGTGCTAGCCCAGGTTTTGCCACTATCGGTGGTATAACCACTGGCAATTTATTTTGCAGCAGTTCCTCATTTTTCCCTTCTGTTCATGGAACTCAGTGTCCCTGGCCCTGACTCACCTAACAGTAGGAGAGGTATTTTCAATTAAGTGTCCTGAGCCTTTTATTGTTGTTGTTAATCCTCACCTGAGGATATTTTTCCATTGATTTTTAGAGCGGAGGGGAGGGGGAGAGATGTCGATGTGACAAAGACACATCGATTGGTTGCCTCCTGCCCACGGCCCAACCAGGGCCAGGGATCAAGCCTGCAACGATCGTATGTGCTCTTGACTGGAATCGAACCTAGGACCCTTCAGTCCTCAGGCCGATACTCTATCCACTGAGCCAAACCAGTTAGGGCAATTTGAGCTTTTTAACTGCAAATCAATGTTTGATATAGTATTGCTGACTAATTGTAATTTGTTTAAACAAAGATTAAGATTGAAGTTTGTATGCAGAATTTGCCGTTGAAGTCATTGGTGGGGTGAGAATGCACTCCTTTTCCCACACCTAGCTTCTGTATGAAAAAGATAGAATGGCCATAACTTGATTGGTGTTCTGTTTTGCAAGGGAGTAAATCAAAAGTTTTTTTTCTGTTGGGCAAAGTATCCAGAGGTGCTGGACTGTTTCTTGCCCTAATCACTCCCCTGAGATCAAGATTCTTGACTCCTCTGGCATATTGCTTCTAGGAGACCAGGGAAGATGACAGCAAGATTTGGTCTTTTATTATATCCGCTTTCTTTGGAATTGAATCCTTCCTCCTCCACTCTTGTTTTGCTCAGAGGAATCTCTCCCCTCAGTTTTAATAGCAGTAGGTTCTCTAGAACATGGGACTGAGATTGTAAATTTGTTACTTCATGGGCCAGATGTGGCTGGCATGTTTGTGTTTTGGGTTTGCCTAATGTTTGCTTTTTTTTTCTTTCTCATTAGTAGCCAACATTTAAAAGCTAGAGGATTTCACATAAAAACCCAGCTTTCAGCTCTTCTTTAAAAGATAAGATAAGAGAAAGAAAGAAAGAAAGAAAGAAAGAAAGAAAGAAAGAAAGAAAGAAAGAAAGAAATAATCTTGGGTTCATAAAGAGTAGATCAGCCATAGATTACTGTCTCCACCAGCCTATTTCAAACCTAGCCTCCTGTAGACAATTGAATTTTCAGCTTGAGACCTTGAAATTGAACTTTAGTCTTAAGATGGAGAAATATAATTGGATGAGCTAGTTAGTGGTGGGTTACTTTATCCTTGTTTACCAAAGAAGAGTCCTGTTTTCTTGGTTAGATAGAAAAATAGCTAATAAATAAGATTAGGGACTTATCCAAAATCAGTATTATCCCTGTCCATGTCAGTGTTTCATTTCCATCATTATGGTGCAAGAGTGGCTCCTAAATTTCAGAGAGCTTCTTTCCACCCCAGTTTAGTTGGGATTCAACTCTTCATTCCCTGCACAGAGGCACTGCTGCCAGCAGAGGGTGCTGTCTGCTCACTGAGGCTGCTGTCATTTTGGCTCAGCTGAGCAGCAGCTGTTGGGCATGTGCCCTGGGTCTGTGTGAGAGTTTGGGCATGTCTATTTGGTTCCCATCCCTAGTGCCCACCCCTTAGACCCTGGCCAGGTTATTGTGTCACTAGGGACTCTGTTCAGTAACAGGAAACTGGGGAAAGTTTAATTGTTTTCTCCTCTCTTTTTCCCATGCAGCTGAACAAAAGGTTCATCCTCAGTTTTCTCCATGCCCATGGGAAGCTGTTTACCCGGATTGGGTAAGTGTGCAGGATGTTTATTTTATTTTCCTACATTACAAGTCATTTTGGAATTTAATATTGTTAGCAACTAGCCTGTGTTTGTAACTGAGGGCACAGGGTGTGAATTCTTAGAGGCCTCCACCTTCTCTTCCCTTCACTCCTACTTTGCTCATGAAGTTTGGGAACTATAATTCTCCACCCTATGTCTCTTTTTTTTGTCTTTACTAAAGCCCCCTTTAAACACAGTCTTTTCTCAACTCCAACATCCCTTCCCCCCCCCCCCCCCTTAATCCCTCTGGGTTTCTCTTTCCTCTGCCTTCCATCTCAGCCCCTAGTAAGCTCCTTAAAGAAGTCATGCTCTTTTCCTGGGTACAACTGCCAAGGGCCCTCCTTGGGAAGAATGCTGTCGACTGATTTTTCCTTTAAGAGAAGAGTAACATTTTTTTCTCCATATTTTCTCTTCTTCCTGAACCACACCCCTTTCTTCTATGCTCAGGTTCCTGTACCATGTTGCTGATCTCAGTAAATGATAAAACTTTTCTATGGTTTCACCATCTCCCATGGATTTACATATAAATCTCAGGGAAGGTGCTGTGTTTGCAAAACCCTGTTACTTCACCCATTAAATCCCTGGACAGAGATCAGGTTTTGAGTGTTCCTTTGGTGGATCAGAGTTGTTTTCCACTGTATAAAACTAGCGGTCCTAAAGCCTGACTAACGCCTGCACGTCAGAGCACGTGTGCGCTGAGAGCCTCTTCCGTGTTGGAGAAGACTCGGTGGCGGTGCTCTTAGAGAGCTCGTCTGCATTTTAATGTGTTCTGACTTGGATGTTTTGTTGTAAGTTACCCTTTGAGGTGATTTGTTTCGGATTATAGATCTCACGGTTGTCAGTGTTTCCCTTTCACTTTCTGTCATAACCTTGTAAGTTTATCTCAATGCTCTAGCGTGTTTTCTTAGTGGGAGAGGCTGAAAGGCTTTGTCCTTCTTTGAAGAAACTTTATTCTATGGATGGTGAACTAGAAAGTATGCTTATTACATATTCATTTGTTATCAACATAGATAAGAGTGATGATTATCACAAAGGTAGTCTTGATTTAAATGACTTGGGAAACGGAGTACTACCAATAGACGTATCCCTATTAATAGAAATAAGTGTGAGGTGATTCACTTAGGAAAAGTAAACTAGGTGCATCAGTAGCTCCCCTCTCACTGCCTCTCCTACCCCCATATAAGCTCTACTCTGGCAGGAGTTTTCGCCTAACAGTGTTGTATCTAAGTGCCTATCATGTACTAGATGCTCAGTAAATATTTGTTGTATGAATGAGTGAACCATTACAGAAATGGATAGACTGAGAAGGATCTAGTTCGTATTCTAGTAGGTAGGTTATAGTAGACCCAGGTCAGTTATTAGTGAGTAATGTAAAGCTGAAGTTTCAAGTGGGCAAGATGATATCAGTATAATTTTATAGCAGGAAGTATTTTTGTGCTGCACTTAAAATAGCTACTTTGGTTCTTTATCTCTTTATCATCTTTTTTAGTTCTCATTTTTAAAATCTTTCTTTCCCTTACTACATTTTCACTCAGTTTTTCTCTCCTTTTCTCATGTTCTTTAAATTTTCATGTGCCATGTTGCTTTAAGTCAGGGTTTCTCAATCTCTATTATTGATATTTTGTGGATTATAATTCTTTGTTGTAGGGAGCTGTCCTGTGCATTGCAGGGTGTTTAACAGCATCCCACGCTTCTTCTACCCACTACATGCAGGTAGCATCATGTCCCTTACCGCCACCCCCACCCCCCCCAGTTGTGATAATTAAAAATGTCTCCAGACATTGCCAAATGTTCTCCGGGGGGCAAAATTGCTCCTGATTGAGAACTACTGCTCTAGGTATTTGTTAGCTTGTTAGAGACTTTTGGGACTAAAGAAGTTATAAATCTTGGTCTGGAATGTAGGAATATTTAGGATATATTTTTATCAAGGTAGGCATTAATATTTTCCTCCGCTTTTAAAATTCTCACATTTAGATTTATGTATTTTTGGAAGAGGCTTGAGAAATAATCACTGTAATGATTAAAAAGCTAGAAAATTATTTCTAGAGGAAAAATTAATCTTAAAAAAATTAAAGTAAAAAGAAAGGTTTATTTAAAGACAGCTGTTTGTTCCCCTAACTGTGTTTAATTATAAAAGAGTTATGACCAGGTAGTTTTGATTTCTGTGGGAAGACAGCAAGAGAAAGTAGGCTTATGTTGCAGCTGGAGAGATTTGTGTTAGGTGTAAGAAAACTTCACAGAGAAGATGTTCAGGAATTTTCTTTTCTGGAATCCTTTAAAGATTATCTCATTTGTCAGAGATGGTTTGCTGTGGTCCAGTTTATTTTTCAGTATCTCTTACATCCCTGCATGTAACATATTCTCTTGGCAAAAGATAAGGCCAATCCAGTTGCACCTTCATAAAAAGTGAGTTATAGTAGTGTTCACATGAGGAGAACGTATGTAAAGTCTAGGCGCTCCAGCCCCCTGATGACTATTCCTCCTATGCTCCCCTGGAGGTGAAAGAGAATTGAGTCCCATATTTATTCTGGAAGGCAGAAACAGCAAAAACTTTTCTATTGGAAAAAAAAAGTATAGAAGTCTGTAAGACTAGAAAAGCAATGAGCCCAAGCCACACACAACAACATGGACTGTTGCCTAATTACCAAGAAGATGTGAAATGTCGGAGGCGTTGAAAACGAATTAAGAGTGAGGAGTTTGTAATGGGGAGCAGCTGAAGACACATCCACTGTCTGGCCTGCCTTTTGAGAAAAGCCCCAGTGTTGCTCTCCAGTCTTCATTTTCTCTGTGCCCAGCATTCCAAATTGCCTCAGCATATGCTTGAATGCCTACTGTGTGCAACCCAAGCCTCCTCACTCTCAGCAGCCAGTGAAAAAGAGGCTTAGAGTGTTAGATAGAATCAGGTGCCAAAGAGCTTGCTTTTCACCACCAGCTAGTTACAAGACCTTGAGAGTGGACAAGTCAGAGCCTCTGTGGCTTCAGTTTCCTTATCAGTTGTTTAAGTAGAAGCTATCCAGTCCTTATGTTCTGTAGCACTGTGATTTTTTTCTCTAATGTCTACTCTCGTCACTTGGCTTAGTTTTATTTCTTTGCTCCTGGGTTGCTTTTGTCTTGTTCAGTATTTTACAATTAAGAAGTTGAGAAGAGTTAGGAAGCCTGATTCTTCTCCAAAGACAATGCTGTCTCTCTCAGCTGTGTTCCTCAGCCTCTAAGAGGCGGGGTCCTGCCCCGTTAAGTCACTGTGAGTCACTCCGTGCTGTCTGGAAGACTGGTTTCTTAAAACTGCCGTTCAAATGAGATAAGGTGTCTCCCGAGACCACTTCAGAAAGCAGTCCCTGAAGTCAGTGAAATGCATAGCCTGAACATGATTGTATCTTCTGCAATTTTAAAGGATTGGGACAGAATCCTCTCAGGCCCAGGAAGAGGAATCAAGTCAGGGGTGTAGAATGGCTCCTAACAGACACATGCTTTCCTAGTGAGAGGCCGCAGATCAGACCTGCCTTTGGACTTCACTGAGGGAAGTCAAGAAGCTGGCAGCCTATAGACTTTTGATTTGTGATAAGTATAATAATTTTGCTTCCTGTTATTGCATTGGTTAAAGTTAGCAGTTTAGTTTTCACTTGCTTGCCTAATCGTGCTATTTGCACTGCTTCAAGACCTCTTGGAATTCAAAACTGATGCGTTTATTTTGGACCTGGAATTGTTAAAAATATAATGTTTATATTTTGATATACTTGTAAAATTATAATTGTTTTATATAAAAGTCAGTAGTATGCATTGTAGGAGAAATCTTTTTATTGTACATAATGTTTATTGTAAATCACATAGAATATTTAGAAAACCCAGCAAAAAGAAGAAAGAAAAAGTTAACCATATTCTCACTATCCAGAGATAACTATCCACTGTTGACATTTGATGTATATTTTTATTTTTTTTCTATCACATACACATTTAGTTTTACAAATATGTGTCAAAGGGTTCAGATTAAACTACTTTAAAACTTTTCACTTAATATTTATAAAACTTTACCAACATGATTAAAAAATCTAATACAACTTTTAAGAAATAGAATTAAATTTTATAGATGTGCCATCTTAACCACCAGCTGTTACTAGGCATTTCAGGCTACTTCCAACTTTTTGCAGTTGTTAAGTTACCATCTTTTTATGCTTTCTCGTCTCCACTGCTGCTACTGCTATTGCTGCATCTTGGCTAACAATTATTAAGTAATATACAAAATCTCCTTCTAAAAACATAACATTAAAGCTAAGGCCAAAATTTCTTTTAGCTCTCCCCAAGCCCCTGTGCTCTCCAAAGAGATAACACTAGACATCAGATTATATATTCTTCCAGACCTTTTTACTGCATTTACATATTCACATATGTATCCACAAAAACCATAATTCTATTTTGTGGGTTGTTTCTAAACATAAATTGTATTCTGTCATTATCTCAGTTTTAGTATGATTTTTGTTCTATAATATGGGATGGAGCAAAGAGGAAGACATAAAACTACTTATAGGTAATTTGAAGCCAAAATCAGATAACATTTTAGGTATAAAATTGGGAACCAGAAGCCCCGTTATTGAGCTCTGAGGAAGGTCTTTTATCTGCATGTCCCTCAGATACTTCCTGACAAAGTGATTTTGTCTGAGGAGATACATCTTCCCTCATATCTCAGAACTGAAGTTATTCTAACATCCTTATGCATTGGATTTTTTTTTTCTTTTGTTGCTGTCGAATGAGTTGAAAGGCAAAGGGAAGATTAAAAAAATAAACAAATAACAAAAAAGATATGAACATTTGGCCTCTTGCTCCTTCCTTTCAGACCCCAGTCTGACCTAGGGAGTGTTAACGGATCTGTTTCAATTTCCATCCCAAGGAAGAGGTTTCCTCAGACACAACTTCGAAACAAGACTGTCCCACGTGACCCTCTGTCATGTCGTTCTGTGTTGGCTCTCTACCGCCTTTCAACACGGAGACACATGGCTCTGAAACTTGCCCGGTGTGGCTGCTTTTCAAGCAGAGTGAACTCTGCTATTCTCGTAATGAGAAGTGCTAGCCCCCCTCCCCACCTCCGACCAGAAAGAGTGCTGCACAGTGTCAGGATTTAAAATGAAACCTTTGTTATAGCCCATGGGGAAAATGGATCCAATCCAGCTCCAAACATATCATTCTGCCATTCCAAACCTACCAAGAGTTTTAATGGTTCTGAAACATTTTAGAGGGGGGAAAAAGAGGGTTTTTTGGTGGGTTTTGTGTGTGTTTTTTATATATTTTGTGGGGGATGGGGCACTTGAAATGGCATATGGGGAGGTGGGAGCAAATGCATAGTAAGTTTTATGCCAGTGAAAACGAAGACAGCTCCGCAGAGAAGGGAACTGGAATGTAAACTGTAATTGACCCAGAGTTGTGGCATGATTTCTGGGTACCAGAAGGTCGATAATAAGAGTTGCCATCCACGGGCAATGACTGAAGATCGCCAAGATGTCAGAAATCGCTAGTTTGCTAACTGGGGAGGGTCGTACTCAGGGGGAAAGGATCATGGTTTGGGTTACACTAGAAGCACCTTTCTCTAGGACCTGAAACTGTTTTGTCTTTTTTGAGAAGGATTTCCTTTCCTGTGGCTTTTCAGAAGCTGTTTATTAATCCAGCCTGAAGCTCTTCCTCACCCCGTCACCCAGTGCACTACAAACATTTCTTTGGGGGCGGGGGTGTTGAGGATGGATAAAAGATACTTTGCTGACCACGAATTGTTCAGCATCGCCTTAAGGCTCAATGTGCCTGGCTTCTCTCTCCAGCACCGAGTTTGAATTTGCTTTTTCTTTCTGACAACTTCAGCTGTGGTTTGTTCCTATTGCCAAAGGAGCTCCAGGCATGCACCACTGTTTGGGATCCAGTGGCCACATTTGGCAGTCAGTGGTCTGAATGACCTCTCTTTAGGAGCCCTAGGTCACTGGCTGGATTTCTACCTTCCTGCATTACAGGCTCTTCCTGTATTGGGAGTGGCAGTTGGCCAGGGCATTATATTTCCACTGGCCTGGAAACATGCAGACCTTGATGAGCAGAGTCTTGTGAGAGTGAGGAGGACAGCAACACAGGAAAGGCTGAAACAGATCATTGGGGCCCTCAGTCTGAAAACTCTTCCAGGGGAAATATGGGGCCCTCAGGTGGAGCAGTTGGTGAGACAGTGCCTGAGAAGACAGCAGCAGAGAACTATTTTTGGTTTCCTGAAGTAAAGCCTTGAGTAAAGAATCTTTAGATTCGTGAACCAGAGGGTTTGGGGAATATGTAAGTCTTAGAGCTTAAAGGAAATTTGTTGGCTATTTAGGAAAACTAATTGTTTCAGAGAGAAACTTTGATTTCATTTCAGCTTGAATCCAGTTATTGCCAAGGGTTAGGAAATAACATACCAAAGTATAATAACTCATAGCAGTTTATCCAAAATTGAGTTGATTTATCTCCAAACCTCGAACACTTCTTTCTCTTGAATTTGTCCACAATCTTAGGATTGTAGGAAGGTTTGTGAAAGTAGCAAGGAGACACCCTATGCGTTAGTTGTTGTCTGCTTTCAGAGAGAGAGAGAGAGAGAGAGAGAGAGAGAGAGAGAGAAAGAAAGAAAGAAAGAAAGAAAGAAAGAAAGAAAGAAAGAAAGAAAATACCAGTGCTCTTGGGGATGTCCCTCACTGATGGGCTGATGTATTTGTAGGATGGAGACATTCCCTGCAGTGGCTGAGAAGGTACTCAAGGAGTTCCAGGTATTGCTGCAGCATAGTCCATCTCCTGTTGGAAGTACCCGCATGCTGCAGCTTATGACCATCAACATGTTTGCTGTACACAACTCCCAGTTGAAAGGTAAGGTATGCTCACTTTCTTTATCTAGACAGATAAGGATTAATCTGGCTTTTTTCCCTAAGCTACCATACCTAAATCTCCCCCCCCCCTCCCCACCATTGCCTCTCACATCCTTAATTTGCTCTCTGAAATCTGTGTGACTCTCTAGTACTTGGGTGGGATGGAAGGAGGGAATCATGGGTATAGAGCTTAATTTGCAAACCCAGCGATGCTGTTGCACATCTGGCCACGCTAAAGGCAGCAGCAAGGCCTCTTGGATTCTGCAGACCCAGAGCCTCTCCCAGGGGAGAGGCATTGCTGAAATGTTTCATCGCAGAGACCATACGCTTGGCAGGGATCGGGAATAGCTGTTTCTGGACTCATGTACCCTGTTTGTTCAATATGGAAAAGTCTAGTTCCCTGTGGGATATCCCTTGTGGGAGCCTGCCAGGGAGTAAGAACAGAGAATTGATGAGCTTTGGTGACTCAAATTGGAAGCACAAAAATCACCAGGCCCGGAATTTGGCTAACATTCTGGTGTATATTCTGAAATGCTTTTTGGAACACTGAGGTTTTTTGAGGCAGGGGATGGGGTGGGAGAGGGCAGAGAGATGCTGATTGGCAGGATTTTTAAATGTTCTGATGACCAGGTCACAGCCAAAGGATGTTACCAGGATCCTGTCCTTTGCCTTTCCCCTTCCCTTTCCCATTTCCCTTTCTTTCTTCCCCCTTCCTCTTCCTCTTTTGCCTTCTCCCTTCTCCCTTCCCCCTTCCCTTCCCATCAAGGTAAGGATATGTGGTTTAACTTCATGGAAATATGTAATATAGGGATAACATTATTTGGTGTGTTTGTTTGCAAGAGAGATTTGTTTCATGATGCCAAAGAATTGTTTTGAAGCATTGACAGAGAGTAAAGTTTGGTTTCCTGGCTGAAAGGTTATTATCTGAAATGCCAAGAAATGGGAATTGTCCCATGGAGACTCCATTGTAAAACAGACCTGGTGTTTTTGGACAGGTTATCGCCAGGTCTCTTATTGTACTTTTTCTTTTCTTTAAAATTTTTTTAATTTATTGATTTGCAGGGGGAGAGGGGAGAAAACATCGATTTGTTGTTCTACTTATTTATATATTCATTGGTTGCTTTTTGTATGTGCCCTGACTGGGAATCGAACTCACAACTTTGGCATATTAGGATGATACTATAACCAACTGAGCTACCTGACCAGGGTCTTATTGCACATTTTCTTGTTGCTTTCTCTCACTCTGAAATTGACTTATTTTCCTTTCCTTTTATATTTGAGGGTTCTACATTAGCTTACTGATGAGTGGGTTCGCTACAACGTCCCTTGAAACTTGGCTCTTCCTGGGACTTTGTAAGGCCCTCTGCTAGTCTGTCTGGGTTTTCAGTTATGTCTGAATCATAGAAGATCTTCTCTGCTCAAGTTGCCTGCTTACAGCATTTAAAATTCCCAGCAAAAGGCAAGATGCAGAGGCTGAGGTACCATTCTGAACTTGGCTAATTATTCCTGAGAACAGCTCGGAGGATGCATGCTGTCCTAGGGGACAGTGGTGGTTTCCAGGAAGGAGGAAATAAAGTTTGTAAAGTGCTGTCCTGGTGAGGCTGTGAAGTCCAAAGGGGCAGGAGATAGATTCCTTCTTCATGACTCTGTTGGTTTTGCTACCAAGTGGGAAGTTCAGTGGCCTCAGGAAACGGGGCCTCCTGAGGTGCCCTCCTATTCATTGTCCTGCCTTCCTCTAACCTCAGCCCACGGAGTTCAGTGCGCTGCCCATCACAGAGCTGCAGCCTCTGCCACGGTATTTTTCTAGCATCAAGTGACCTGTAATCTTGGGAGGTGTGAATGTAAAGGACCTGCGGCTCTTGCCTGCGAAGCATTTGTTGTCAGCAGCTTCTGCTCCATGAAAAGGAACACCTTGGCCTTTAATAAGCCACCAGTGAGTCCTTTTCTCGTAGCTGTTGTTTAGTAAAGGTTAAAAAATACAGACGAAAGGAAGGTGAGATGGTGAGAACAGAGAAAGAAGGAAATAGGTGGTTCCCCGGTTGGGCCAGGGCTTTTTTAGACTCTTCTCCATGGCGGTTGTATGGGGACCTGCTAGCCAGGAAGGACATGCCAAAGCCTGAGCCTGAGCCCCCGCCACTCACTTCTGGCCTTGTCCTGATGCTCACCTCCACGAGGCAACGGGGCCAACAGGAGAATGATATGAGGTGGTCAGAAGTTCCTAGGGTGTTTCAGGGATAAACAGCTTGGACCACAGGATATAACACTCAACTAGGACAGAGAGCTTTGTGGACGTGCTGCCAAGTACCCGGTGTGCAGCTGAGGCGGCCGTCCAGACCCCACTGTGTGGGCTGCCATTGGGAGAGGGGTGAGCAGAGCACACAGCGGGACTGGTTGGTGGGAAGATGCACTTTTCCATTTCCCAGCATATGAGTCATCTTCTCTGGGCCCCTGTGCTGTGCTTGCATGGACAGTGGCAAGAAGGGGGTGTTGTGGCTGAGCAGCAGCATCTGTGCCGGGGGTGGAGAGCGAAGGGGGTTGGGGAGAGGGTAAAGGTTTAAATCCTTCACTAATCAGCAGCAGTTTGAATCACATTTTTATGAGTAAGGAAGTGATAAATCAGCCCTGAGTGTTCAGCCCCAAAGTCCTGTCAGCCGGTGCCCTTCTAAAGTCTTCTCTCCAGGCCACTCTGCTTGCTGTCAGAGTCGCCAGCCACCCAGCTGTGGGACCCTGAAACCAGGAAGCAAGGGCCTGATGCTGCTTGGCCCTCCCAGGTGCTTGGGGTCTGTGGTGATTTGGCAGTCAGTGCGAGTTACAGAACATCTGGGCCATCATTTTTCTTTCCATTCCTTCTTGGACATATCCTTCTGGGTGGGTGTTTGCATAAGTCAGTTCCTGGACTCTGTGGAGAAGGAACGTTCCAGAATGAAGCAGAGGTGATCAGTGGTTCCCAAGGCAGTCGAGGTCCTCTCAATCTGTGCTTGGTCGTTTCCTGTAGATGTGGACCTAAAGAGTATGATTTGGAGAGCAGCAGGGATGCCCTTACTAAAACATGTGTCCTTTGTGATACCCCTTATTTATTTTATTTGTGTGTGTGTGTGTGTGTGTGTGTGTGTGTGTGTGTGTGTGTGTGTTCAGTGTTACTCTTGTATAATTGTCTTTTTTTCAAATTGCCTGTAGTCCAGGGGTAGGAATGACACTATCACTTTAGTGTGATTACTTTTCAGATATGTTTTCCTTGTCAAGAGAGACAGAGAACTGTTTAAAAGCTTTGGACACCTTACAAGACAAAATGGATGAAAAAGCTTAGATGGTGGTAGGAGAAAGGCATTTTTCTCCTTTTCCTAGGTTATAGTTTTCCCTGGAGCTCAGGGAGGTAGAGTTTGTGAGGTCAGATTGCCCCCCTGTCCATGGGAGAAAATAAGTTGAGTTAATGCTACATCATTTTACCAACTAAACTTTCCAGTCTCAGCAGTGATCTTAACACTCAGGGGTATTGGTGGGGGAGCTATTATCTCCTCTTATGAATGGGGCCTATGCAAAAATCCCACGTACTCTATAGTGAAGTGTTGGGGACAGATAAATTTGAGGGATATTTAAGGTCCCTCAGCATAGTGCCTGGTATTTATTAGGCACTCAGTAATTATTGAATGTATGGATGAAGAAGGCAAACCAGCGTTCATTGTATAGTATGTTCCTTACCTGGCCTGTGTCCAACATTATCTTGTGGTGGTGATAGGTGGTTCCCAGAGTGATGTCACAATTGGTAATCGCTCTATGGCATTCCCAAGCCTGAAGGGAGAAATCGGGCCTTCTCCCCGTGCCTCAGCATTTAACACTTCAGTAGCCATCTGATTGGCTGACGTGATGCTGGAGGATGAACTGTTGATCTAAACCACAAGCATGCCAAGAATTTTAATTTTTTAAAAATTCTGTAATTTAAGGAAATAAAACTCTAGTTTTTGAAAAGGAATTAATTGAAGCAACATTTGTGGTAGGGCATCACTAAAAGCCCATTGCATCCCCCATCTGTGCCCAATTTGCTCCAATCTGCCCTCCCCCCCTTTTTTCTTTTTCTTCCTTTTTCTCTTCCCCTCTTGCTCTCTCTCTCTCTTTTAAAAAAAATATGTTTTATAATTCCTGGAATCAAAACCATCTCATGCACACACTGTTTTATTTTACTGCATTATTGGATTATACTTCCTATAAATCATTGGATGTTATTCATTGGCCACCACTGGAATAACTTCCCTTTTCTGTGCCCTGGCCCCCTCTTTTTCCTCCTCTACCAGTTCATAGAGTAGGGCTCTATTTCAGCCTTGCCGAAAAGCCCTGGTGGCAGCAAGAGGGCACCCAAGAGACACTTCTTATGTGTGCCTTGGTGTTTACTGCCTTTAGGGAACATTTAGGGGCTGGGATTGAGGCAGGGCTAGACTGGCATTCCTTTCATAATCAATTATGCTTGCTTTTATGGTTGGTTAGTAATCCTGAACTGCAGGAGGTAAAGTGCCACACGTGCTCCTCCAGAGAGATAGCAAATCATAGCTGTCTCTATGGGACTGATAGAGCTTAACTCAGATGTGTGGGGACCTCACACCTACATGGCATTGTTATGTATGGAGGTTGACTCTAGTTGGGAAATTACATTCACAACCGAAATTTCTTTGTTTTTAACATATAGCCACCTTAGAGATCTTCAGTAAAGCGATTTGCTCCTCTGTGGCAGTTCACTTCTGTCTGAGTCTCTACCTAAGCAGAATGTATGAAGTGCCTAATCCTCTGCTTGTCAGAATAGTTGTACAGGAAATCCACCTTTCATAAGGGGTTAAGCTTGAGTTTAGCTGCATAAACTGGCCCTTTCATTCCTCTTTCTATATTTCTGGTGGTAGAAGCCCCTGGGCTTTTTCTCCTCAAGGACCCATGGGTAGATTTCTACAGGTAATCAGCACTGCCTGACCTTCATTTTCATAGTAAATTAACAGAGAGCCAGATTGGCCAACACATTTTGTGAGAAATAAATTCAAAGGTCAGAAGAGGCTAGGCTTTAGAAAGCAGGCCAGGGGAAGATGCATCCTTCAGCTATGCCTTCCCTCCCTTGGGGCAAGATATAACTATTAACAGGCTGCTTAGCATAGACTTCTTCCCTCAGAATTTTCTGGAAAAGAAGAAAAAGTAAAGTTTTCAGTGGCTACCCAGTTCTGGACTCCAGGGTCCATGTTATTTTTAGAATGAATTCATTACTTTAGTCTGGGGAGGAGAAGCAGTTATGAAAAGCTAAAGAAAGGAGAAAATTCATTAATATTAATTATTAAGCCTCTTATCATGTCAATTGAAGAAATGGCTATTTTTTTTTTTTGCTCCAAGGTAATAGTGTGGTTTGATGTACATAGCTGCTTCCACGTACAGTCTAGAAATGCAATATCCCATCATTGCCGAGAAGTTAACGTGAGCTAGATACCTCATCTCTGTTGCCATTTTATAGTTTCTCAACTTGATTTTTTGCTCCAGGATGGTCTTATTCTGAAAAAGAAATGGAATTGGGTGGAATGTTGGCAGCAGGATTCCCAGCTGCCTTTTCTGAGCTCTCTTTCAGCTTTTTCCTGAGGAATAGAATTCTGAATGTGTAGCTTACAGAGGGCTCAGGTTGGTATGTTTATTGAATACACAGAGGGAGCTGGTGTAATCTAGGAATGGAGGTTGGGGGAAGTAAATTGTACATGGGACCCTAACCAAGTAAATGTTGGTCTGGGGAATATTGTAACTTTCAGAGATAGTGGCCAATAATGACAATAGAACAACACTGTGATAATATCTAATGATACTTTTTAGTTGCTATATATGAATTCTCATTTGACTTCCCCTATTAGCCCTCTGAGACAGGTGAGCAGGTATTTTATGTCTTATTTTATAGATAATGAGAACATATCAGAAAGGTTAAGTGATATAAGCAAGTTTGCACAACTAGTAAATTATACTCAGGCCTCAAGTATCCGGCCTTCTATATCAGAAGACACAAAAACTTCTCTGGAGTTAATTGAGACAATCCACAATGCAAGCATCCCCTGCCCCAAAATCCCATATCTGAGCAGCCGCTGTTCTTTGATGAAGAAAGTGGTCTTTGAATCTGATCTGAGACTAGAAGAGGGACTAAAGTACAGATAAGAAAGTTGGCAGAATCAGAATTCTCCCAAGTTGTTTGAGGCTCAAGTGGGATCACAGGTAAGAAGCTAGCAGAAGAATACAGTGTAGGCAAATTAAGGTTTTCTGGGGTTCATATTTACTGTTGTTATGGGCAAGGAGGGATCTTCCTCTCACAGTGGAAAATGTTTGTTTACGACCAGTTGGTAAAAGAATTGTTTGTATATTTGGATTTATATACTACTATGGGTCTGCTGCACGAAATTCATGCACAGGTAGGGTCCCTAGGCCTGGCAGGCAATCAGGGCTGATGGGGGCCTTCCTTTCCCAGCTGCTGGCTGCCTTCCAGGGCCTTCCTTCATTCCGTGCTGCCCCATGGTGGTCAGCGCATGTCATAGCAAGTGGTTGAACTCCCAGTCTTACTCCCTGGGGGGGCACTTTGCATAATATATATATATATATATATATATATATATATATATATATATATACCTTTACACACACCATCCAATTTTTTAAATCAATGTTATTGAAATAAAGCTTATATACAATAAAATCCACCCATTTTAAGGGTGCATTTTAATACATGTGACCAATTTATATACTTAAGTAACCATTATTATAATCAAGATACAGAACATTTCCATCATCTCAAAAAGTTTTCTTGTGCCCATTGCAGTTGCTCTCCATCCCTATCCCTGGCTCTAGGAAATCTTACTTGCTCTCTATCACTATGCATTGGATATGTCTTTTCTAGAGTTTTATATAGATGGGATCATAAGTGTGTGCTCATTTGTATCTGGCTTCTTTTGCTCAGCATAATGTTTCTGAGATTTGTTCATATTGTTACATGTTATCAGTATTTCATTCCTTTGTATTTATTGTATAATATTCTATTGTATAGATATACCACAGTTTTGTTTATCTAGTTACTATTGATGGGACATTTGGGTTGTTTCTAGTTTTGGACTATTAATGTATTTTATTTTATTTTAAATAATTTTATATATATATATATATATTATTGATTTTTTACAGAGAGGAAGAGAGAGATAGAGTTAGAAACATTGATGAGAGAGAATCATCGATCAGCTGCCTCCTGCACACCCCCCACCAGAGATGTGCCCGCAACCAAGGTACATGTCCTTGACCAGAATCGAACCTGGAACCCTTCAGTCCGCAGGCTGACGCTCTTATCCACTGAGCCAAACCGGTTTCGGCTATTAATGTATTTTAGTTGTAATTCCAGTTTGGTCCTGGGAGCATGTCTGTGCAGCACCCACTTATTTCGCCGCCAGTTTTAATCCCCCTTCTGGGTTATCCTATATAATAAAAGGCTAATATGCAAATTGACCTAACGGTGGAATGACCAGTTGCTATGACATGCACTGACCACCAGGGGGCAGACGCTTAATGCAGGAGCTGCCCCCTAGTGGTCAGTGTTCTCCCACAGGGGGAGCACCGTTCAGCCAGAAGCCAGGTCATGACTGATGAATGCAGCAGTGGTGGCAGAAGCCTCTCCCGCCTGTGCAGCAGCACTCAGGATGTCTGACTGCTGGCTTAGGCCCGCTCCCCATCAGACAGACATCCTCCGTAGGCTCCCGGACTGCGAGAGGGTGCAGGCTGGGCTGAGTGATTCCCCCCAATGCATGAATTTTGTGCACCACACCCCTAGTTATGAATATAACTTCTATGAACTTTTGTATGAGTGTCTTACGACCATATGTTTTCATCTCTCTTGGGTAAATACCTAGGGGTGAATTTCTTTGGTCATATGGTAAGTGTTTAACTTTATAAGAAACTGCTAAACTGTTTTTCAAAGTGTTTGATCCATTTTACATTCCTTCCAGCAGTGTCTGAGAATTCCACTTTCTTTGCATCCTTGCCAACATTTGGTATTGTCCATCTCTTTTACTTTGGCTATTCTAGTGAATATGCAATGCTATTTCTTTTTTTATATTTCTTTATTGATTTCAGAGAGGAAAGGAAAGGGAGAGAGATACAGAAACATCAATGATGAGAGAGAATCATTGACTGGCTGCCTCCTGCACACCCCCTACTGGGGATTGAGTCTGCAACACAGGCATGTGCCCTTGACTGGAATAGAACCTGGGACCCTTCAGTCTGCAGGCCGTGCTTTATCCACTAAGCCAAACCAGCTGGGGCTGCAGTGCTATTTCATTTTGGTTTTAATTTGTGTTTCCTAGATGACTAAGGATGATGAGTGACTTTTCATATACTTAATTGCCATTTGTATATATTATTTGGCAAGTGTCTATTCAAATCTTTTGCCCATTTAAAAAATCAAATTGTTTATTAAGTTTTAAGAGTTACTTTTATAATTTGGATAAGCCCCTTATAACATAAATGTTTTGCAAATATTTTTTCCCATTCTTTTTTTGTTTTCCTCTTCTCCTTTCTTCCTTTTGGATTTTTTCCATTCCACTCCCCCCCCCCCCCCCGACAAGTTTTCTTTTTTTCTTTTAGTGGTTACCTTAAAAATTAAAGTTTGTATACTTGTCTTGCTAAAAGTAAAAAATGTTATTCAGCATTTTCACTCTCCTCCTAAATAATACAGGGACCATGGAAGGCTTAAATTCTATTTATTCTCTTTCCATTTATTGTTCTAATTTATATGCTGCTGTTGTCATGTATTTTATTTATTTTTATTATTAAAAAAATTATATTTTTGCCTTGTCGGGTTTGGCTCAATGGATAGAATGTCTCTCTGCAGACTGAGGGGTCCCAGGTTCAGTTCCGGTCAAGGGTATGTGCCTTGGTTGCAGGCGAATCCCCAGTTGGGGGTGTGCAGGATGCAGCTGATCAATGTTTCTAACTCTCTGTCCCTCTCCCTTATTCTCTGTAAAAATTCAATAAAATATATTAAAATTTATATATATTTTGATTTCAGAGAGGAAGGGAGAGGAAGAGATAGAAACATCAATGATAAAAGAGAATCATGTCTCCTGCACGTCCCCTACTGGGAATCAAGCTCACAACCTAGGCATGTGCCCTTGATCGGAATTGAACCTGGGACCTTTCAGTCTGCAGGCTGATACTCTATCCACTGAGCCAAACTGGCTAGGGCTGTTGTCATGTTTTTTGTTGTTTTTTTAATATAATATATTTTATTGATTTTTTTTTATAGAGAGGAAGAGAGAGGGACAGAGAGGTAGAAACATAGATGAGAGAGAATCATTGATCAGCTGCCTCTTGCACACCCCTCACTGGGGATGTACCCGCAACCAAGGTACATGCCCTTGACTGGAATCAAACTGGGGACCTCTCAGTCTGCAGGTTGACGCTCTATCCACTGAGCCAAACCGGTTTCGGCTGTTGTCATGTATTTTAATTATTCTTTTTCTTTTAAACTCTGAAGGACAAATTATTACTGTTTTTATTTTTTTTTATTTGTTGTTGTTGTTATTTTGCCAGTAAATGTTTATTTAGACTTTCCATGTATTTACTACTTTCTTTTAATTTTCTTTAGCATTTCAGACCCTCTACCTGGGATCATTTTCTTCCTGCCTTAAGTATATTCTTTAGAAGTTATTTTGTGAAGGTCTTTTGATGACACACTTTTTCAGTTTTTATTTGTCTGAAAAGCTTTATTTTTCCTGTTCCTAAAAGATCTTTTACAGGTATTCACTAGTAGTAGAACTCTCTTTTTTCTTTTTCTTTTTTTTAAATCCTCACCTGAGAAAATTTTTCCCACTTATTTCTTTTTTTTTTTTTAGAGAGTGGAGGGTAGGGAGAAATGAAGGAGGGGGGGGAATAGGGAGGGAAAGAGGGAGAGAAACAAGTGAGAGAGATAAATCAATTGGTTGCCTCCCGTCTGTGCCCTGACCAGGGCCAGGGCACAAACCTGTAACCAAGGCACATGCCCTTGACCAGAAATGGAACCCACAGCTCGTTGGTCCACAGGCCGATTCTCTAACCACTGAGAAAACTGGTCAGGGCTGGTAATGGAACTCCAGGTTACAGTTATTTTCCCTCAGGCCATTTAAGATAGTTTTCTGTCTCTAGGCTATCACTCTTGTGATCATTTCTCTTTTAAAAGTAATTATTTTTTTCCTCTCTGGGTGCTTTCTAGGTCTTTTAAAAAAAACTCTTTGATGTTCTTCAGTTTTAATGATTTGTCTAGTTTTATATTTATTATTTTTTTCAGCTAAGTATTTGTTGTGAGTTGATTTTAGTCGTTTTGGAAGATACTTAGCATCTGCATTTTTTAAAAAAATATATATTTTATTGATATTTTACAGAGATGAAGGGAGAGAGATAGAGAGCTAGAAACGTCAATGAGAGAGAAACATCGACCAGCTGCCTCTTGCACACCCCCTACTGGGGATGTGCCCGCAACCAATGTACATGCTCTTGACCGGAATCGAACCTGGGACCTTTCAGTCCGCAGGCCGACGCTCTACCACTGAGCCAAACCGGTTTCGGCTGCATTTTTTTTTTTTTTTTAAAGATACTGCATGTACACATGCTTTATATTCTCCTCTGACTGATTAGACCTATGTTAGACCTTTTTCGGTCTTTAATGTCTCTTAAAGTTCTCTCTCATTTTTCTGACTTTTCTTTTTGTGTGCTACATTCCAGATAACTTCCTTAACTTTGTCTTTCAGTTCACTGAATCTTTCATTGGCTATATCTAATCTGTTAAATATGTTCTACTGAGTTTGATATTTTAATTATAAATTTTTATTTCCAGATGTTTTGAGTTTTTTTCTTCAAAACTACTTTCTTAGTAGTGTCTTATTCCCTGAACATATTTGCAAGCTTATTTCTTATGTCTTTAAAATATATTAAACATGGTTATTTTAGAGACTATGATGAATGGGTTCATTTAGGTGAGTTTCTGCTAATCTCATTTTTGCTGGTTGTTCTCATGTACCTTCTAAAATTTTTCTTGTGTAATTAAAATTTTTTTCTTGTAATTTGCTTATTTTCTGTGGGATTCCATTAGTGAGAATTCTTGGAGACCTGAGGTGGAAATGGGGATAGGATTTAAGTTTGCTGTTGTCCATAGCACAGTGTAAGTCTAAAATAACCCCTTTAAATTAAAATATCCATTTGAGGGTTTTCATACCACCCAGGTAATGTGAATTCAGACTGCACACCCTTTGAGGGCTAGTGTATAGTCCATATTTTCAGGGCAATATTTTTTTCTCTTCTAGTCAGACCCAGGGTTTGACACAGTGAATTTTCAGCTGTCTCTCAAGGGGCTAAGGGTTTTTTAAAAAAATAAATCTCTATTGTTCATATTATTACAAATGTTCCTCCTTTTTTCTCCCCTCCATTGCTCCCCTTATTTTTTATTCACTCCTATACTTTGGCTGTAGCTCTGTGGATTCCAACTTTACGGCACAGATCTTGGGCATCCTGTTGTATTGGCTGTACCTATGAAACTTTGGTTCATCAGGTAGCAAATATTCTTAGGGTAAAGCTGGGCTATATCCCACACATATCTCTAGTTCTCCATCTTTATTCAATCCCTGACCAGAGGATTCCTTTCTAATTTACTAGCTCATTAATACTTTCTAAAAAGATTTAAAAAATACTTTTTCCAGAGTAATTAGTTGTTGAATTGGGAGAATAATTCTAGGTACCTCGTCTGCCTAGAGGAAATGCTATGATTCCTTTCCTTTCTTTACCACCAGACTCCAGCCCTCTTTTAGCTCAGTCTCTGAGCAGTGTGGCGAGGGCACCAGTATCTAGGGGGCAAGAGCATGTAGGCTGCTCTTTCAGAGCAGCTCCTTTTTCTACTCCTGGTTTTATGGCAGTTGGGGTTACTGAGTTCACCTTTTTAGATTTTTCTAAGAGGTGTTGAAGGTATATAGACTGCTCAGAGGACTAATTGGGTGGGGAAGAAAGGCAAGGAGAGTGGGGAGAGAGGCCTGCAGACATTCTTACTAAGAGCATATGAGCTGGAGATCTGGAAGAGAGTACTCTCTAGTTTCAGTCACATTACATTACATATCTGGTGAACCCTTTTGGCCCATAAAATCCTTTCCATTAGTCAGGGTGCTCTGTGCTTTTGTTCTTGACTACTGCTGTTCTTAGTGCCGTTTGGTTTGCTGCATGTCTCAGTTTCCTTTTTAGAAGGCAGATTGTAATATATTTAGGAATTTATTTATTGTAATTGGGGTGTTCTGACTTCTCTAGTCCCCTCTTCAGACATCAGATTTCCATCTTGAGGCTTATTTCAGAAAATGCCCATGTGATTCCCTGCCCCAAGTGCCAGCAGCAGATGCAGCATTTGACACGCTGCAGGGAATTTCCAACTGCTGGGCAGGTTTCTGAAATCCAGACACGTGCTGTTCACACTTTGGCTTCTGAAGCCAGGATCAGTGGTTGAAAGAGGGGAGGGGCTGGTAGGAGACTGGAGGGAGAAAGATCTTGTAATGCCTGCCTAGGGCTTAAGGTTTTGTCAGCTTTCTTCATCCCTTCTCCAGCTGGCGTTGGCAGGGTAGAGTAAATCACTGCAGAGTGAACTCACTGGAGGCTTCTTTGAGGCATACCTGTGACGTCATCCTGTTATCACTGCTTGTACAGCATAATCTCCTTTCACCTCTCCCCTGAGAGAGGGTGATGCCCAGAACTCATGTCAGGGCAATGAGAAGAGAGAAATGTTTGGTAATTAGTATTTTGTGATGCCTGCTAAGGACACAATTGCAGGCCAATGACACGTTCTTCAAGATTCCACTTTGGAAGAGAAAACCCTCTTTGTAAACATGGCCTGAATACCTTTTGTATATAAAACTTCTTTTTAAACATGAAGAGAAAGACAATCCAGAAAAATTTGAAACTCCCAGGTAATCTTTTGTTACCCCCGACTCCCTATCCTCCTTACACACAGATACACAAACACACACAATGCATGTGCAGTGATTCTTTTAAAAGCATCAGATCCTGTCACTCTGTTCAGAATCCTCCACTGCCTTCAAATTTCCCTCAGAGTAAAAGCTATAGTGTTTACAAGTCCTTTTTATGTGGAACTCCCCGTCTTCACCACCACAACATTGCCTCTCTCTAACCTCCTTTCACTACTGTTCTCCCCCTGGCTTTCCTTACTCTGCTTCAGACACTGGCCTTCCTGGAGTTCCTCTGATAAGCCAGGGATTCTCCCACCTTTGGACCCTTGCATTAGCAGTCTTCTATACTTGGATACACTGGCTTCAGCTCTCTGTAGCATAAATGCCTCCCTCCTCCTATAAGTCTTTGCTTAAATGTTACCTCCCTGAGTCCTACCCTGATGTTTCTATTAACAGGCTACACTTCCAACCTGTACTTCTGATTTCCCCTTCCTGCTCTACTTTCTTTTTCATAACACTTATTTTCTAAATACGAGGTGACTTATATTTTGTACATACATATACATTTTAAAATATTTTTTTATTATTTCAGAGAGGAAGGAGGAGGGAGAGAGAGATAGAAACATCCATGATGAGAGAGAATCATTGATTGGCTGCCTCCTGCAAGCCCCTCTCCAGGGGAACGAGCCCACGACCCAGACAAGTGCCCTTGACCAGAATCAGACTTGGGACCCTTTAGTCTGCAGGTCAACACTCTATCCACTGAGCCGAACAAGCTAGGGCTTGTGCATATATTTTAATTTATTTTCCGCTACTGCTGCTCTGCAAGAATGTAAGCTCCCTGAAGATAGGGATCCTTGACCTGTCTTATTTGCTGATGTATTGTGAGCATGCAGTACAGTGCCTAGTGTGCAGTAAGTTCTTAATATGTTTTAAATTGAGTTCAGATCAATAATTAAGTTTGTCAGCAAATCAGTCTGGGCAGTGAAGATTGAATTGTAAGGCTAGGGGTTTTTTGTTATCTAGGTCATTGTTCATTTTACTGTCTTTCCTTGTTTTTTTATTAAAGTGATATTTCTAAAAATGTAATTTCCAAATGCATGTTTTGTATCCTGGCATTAAGTTAAAATACATTAAATGTGCCTTGGTATTTAGCGTTAATCTTGGAGCCAATGTCTTTAGGGCTCTGGAAAGCAAAATTTCTTTGAGAACAGCATACTAATTTTTTTCTGGTCTCCTAAATCTTTCATCATTTATTCTCTTTCTTCCTGCCCATAAATATTCTTTTATTTCTCCATCTCTACTCATTTACCATATTTTTACTGTCACCATACTGAGGAACGCTGTCTAGTATATGAAAGCTAAATAATTAAAAAAAGAAAGATTTAACATTTTGGGTTTTGTGGAAAGTACTAAAAAATAAGAATAGAAGCTTGGCCAGTGAGGCTTAATGGTTGAGTGTCAGCCTATGAACCAGGAGGTCACAGTTTGATTCCCAGTCGGTGAACATACCTGGGTTGTGGGCTCGATCCTCAGTAGGGTGTGGGTGCAAGAGGCAGGCTATCAATGATTCTCTTTCATCATTGATATTTCTCTCTTTTTCTCCCTCTTCCTTCCTCTCAGAAATCAATAAAATAAAATAAAAGTTTAAAAAGGAATAAATGAGAAAACCACCTATAAACTATAACTTCCCAGCAATGATATTCCTTCCTGTATGTATTTATGAATATCAAATTTTTTTAAAATACAGTTGAAAAGATTCTGAAAATGTTTGATTCTACTGTTTTCACTTAATATAAGTATTCCATTATAATTTTTTTTGTAAACTTGTTTAATAGCTGAATAATGTTCTCATATGAGTATTTTAACATTCATGTAATCATTACCCTGTTTTTGGACATTCCCATCCCTCACTTTTCTAGAATAAATAATGTTGTAATGATCTTTGTACATAAAACCTTTGTCTGCATTTCATATTGTTTTATTTTAAAAAATATATATCTTATTGATTTTTTTTACAGAGAAGAAGGGAGAGGCATAGAGAGTTAGAAACATCGATGAGAGAGAAACATTGATCAGCTGCCCCCTGCACACCCCCTGCTGGAGATGTACCCGCAGCCAAGGTACATGCCCCTGATGGGAATCAAACTTGGGACCCTTGAGTCCGCAGGCTGATGCTCTATCACTGAGCCAAACCGATTAGGGCAGCACTGAGTATTTTTAATGTTTTATAGTCCTTGGTACAATGACTACATTTATATATTTGTTGAATAAATGATAAATGATAAAATCCATTACAAACTCTTTTTGTAATGGATTTTATTTTTGAGAAGTTTTAGTTCATAGCAAAATTGAGTGGAAAGTACAGTGTTTCCATGTATGTCCTGCCCCCAAACATGCACAACCTCCCCCACTATCAATATTCAGAAACAGATTGGTACATTTGTTAAAACTGATGAACCTTTATTGACATGTCACCATCACCTAAAGTTTATAGTTTATATTGATGGTTACTTTGAGTGCTGTAAATTCTGTGGGTTTTGACAAATACATCATGGCATGTATTCACCATTATAGTATCAGATAGAATAGTTTTATTGCCCTAAAAATCCTCTGCGCTTTGCCTATTCATCCCTTCCTTGCCCTAACCTCTGGCAGTCACTAATCTTTTTACTGCCTCCATAGTTTTGCCTTTTCCAGGATGTCACATAATTAGAATCATATAGTATGTAGCCTTTACAGATTGGCTTCTTTCACTTAATAGTATGCATTTAAGATTCCTTTATGTCTTTTCATAACTTGATAACTCATTTCTTTTTAGTGCTGAATAATATTTCATTGTCTGAATATGTCACAGTTTATTTATTTATAAATTAACCTACTGAAGGACATCTTGGTTGCTTCTAATTTTTAGCAGTTATGCATAAAGCTGCTGTAAGCATGTGTGTGAAGGTTGTTGTATGGATATTAGATTTTAACGCGTTTATAAATACTAACGAGTGTGATTGCTAGATCATATGATAAATCTGTGTTTAGTTTTGTAAGGAACTATTAAACTGTCTTTCAACCTATCTTGTTTTAAATTTCATTTCTTTGGTTATAGGTCAGAATGGACACTTTTTCCTATGTTTTATTAACCATTATAGTTCTGTGTGGTTTTGTACACTGCTCATTTTTCTACTACTATCCAGCCTACTATCTTTTTTTTTTTTTTTTTTTTTTTTTTTTAAATATACTTTATTGATATTTTACAGAGAGGAAGGGAGAGAGATAGAGAGCCAGAAACGTCGATGAGAGAGAAACATCGACCAGCCGCCTTCTGCACACCCCCCACCGGGGATATACCCGCAACCAATGTACATGCCCTTGACCGGAATCGAACCCGGGACCATTCAGTCCGCAGACCAACGCTCCACCACTGAGCCAAACCGGTTTGGCCAGCCTACTATCTTTTTAAAAAAATATATATTTTATTGATTTTTTAAAGAGAGGAAGAGAGAATGATAGAGAGCCAGAAACATCGATGAGAGAGAATCATCGGTCAGCTGCCTCCTGCACACTCCCCACTGGGGATGTGCCCTCAACCAAGGCACATGCCCTTGACTGGAATCGAACCCGGGACCTTTCAGTCCACAGGCCGACACTCTATCCACTGAGCCAAACCGGTTTCAGCAAGCCTAGTATCTTTTGTATCAATTTATTTGAGCTTTACAGGTAGTAAATATACTAAGTTCTTTCTGTATTCATTAATAATTTTCTTAATTGTATTTAATTTTAATTATGTTCATGCTTTTTATGTAGAAAAATTTTATTTGTTTTATTTATTTATTTGACAAGTTTTAAAATAGTTAAAAATGTCATTTCGCCAAAACCAGTTTGGCTCAGTGGATAGAGCGTTGGTCTGCGGACTGAAGGATCCCAGGTTCGATTCTGGTCCGGGGATGTACATTAGTTGTGGACACATCCCTGGTGAGGGGTGTGTGTGCAGGAGGCAGCTTGTTGATGTTTCTCTCTCGTCGATGTTTCTGGCATTCTATCCCTCTCCCTTCCTCTCTGTAAAAAAATCAATAAAATATATTTTTTAAAAAAATCATTTCCCCTCCCTTTGTGGTTTATTCCATTGCTCTTAAGCTTAAAAAGGTCTTTCCACTGGAGAAATTTTTAACTGGCTCTGCAAATATATTTTCATTCCCATGAGCTGGAGGGAATTCCAGTAACATTGTTAGGTAAGAGATTTGAGGACTGCTCCTACATGCTTAATTAATGCTACATCATATTGTGAGAGTAGATCTTTTGTATCATAAAAGTTCCCGAGCAACAGATCACCCCATTTTTATACATTATACTATGAATGAGGAGGTAAGGTTGGAGTCATTATAGATTGCATTGTCAGGATCAGGCTGCTCATCTCATCTCACCTCAGGTGAAAACTTGCCAGCTAGGAATAGTTCAGGTTGGACATTACCATGGGTTCATAGGTGAGTGGTTCTGTTGTCTTGCTATTTCAGGGAGAAAGCAAACATGGTTGCCTTTGTGACTATCCTACTTTTCACTAATGAATGAATCATCTGTGTGTAACAGAATGTTACTGAGGAAGTACATCTTTATTTTGGAGTAAAAGCTCTTGGAGTAAACCATCTATTGAGCAAGGGAGTAAGGCTGTGCCAGTGGAAGGCCCACAAGCCACCAGTGCTTGGGATCAAACTCTACCAGAGACATTTAGATACAGGTATTTCCCATAATCTCTGATTTGGCTTTGTAAACACTGGAAACTGTACTGAGGACAGCATTCCTGCTGAGTGAGTCAGTGCACCTGACTATCTTGGACTTGGGGATGTGCAGGAGGCCAGAGTATAATGAGATGTCTTTGAAATTTTTTTGCTTTTAAGGAACTCAGAGAAATAGTATAGGATGGAACAGATGTATGCTGCCCAGAGTGGGGAATCAGGTCGTGATGTTTCTGTTTTCTGGGTGATTGACTTTTGGGATGGGGTCTGCTGCTGAAAATGTGGTCTTTCTTTTCTCTGAAGGCCATGCTTATGAACTTTGCAATTAATCACATTTTTGTAAAATAATACATGTTATACATACATTTGTAAAAAGACTGATGGATATTGATAAAAACAATCATAATTCTCTAGGATTTTGGAATTATGGTGTTTTAAATGATCCTTTGTTTTCTCTGTATTTTTGTGACTTTCTATAATGATCACAATATTTTTGTAATAAGAAACATTTTTAGAAATTATAATGACAAAAATGTTTGAAGTTAGATAAAACTAGGTTCTAATTCTGGTTCTGTTATTTGCTATTATCATGCAAATTACATAATCACTTCTAAATCTGTTTCTACATCTAGTACCTTGTGCATAAATGACATTTAACAGATTAAACCTTCTCACTACAGTATATTTGTCACTGATTGGGTATTGAACTGTGACTCTGGGTTCATGGACCGACACTCAGCCACTGAGCCAAACTGGTTTTGGCCAAACTTTATTTCTTAAAAAATTAATGTATTCTTGCAGCTAAGTAATTGTGGTTGGTAAAATGTTCAGTTGTTTTAAAACATTTCTTTTAAGACAGCCTTATTCAAGTTCCATGATGATAAAGCCCTCAGAACCCCTTTGAGATGATAATGCTACAACAGATGGCTTTGAGAAACCAGGATTAAAAATCTTAGACATACTTTCCCCCCTTTTAGTTTTAGCCCAAAACTATGGGCTCTCTTTCTCCCTCTGAAGACAATAGGAAGCCAAATTTATAAAGAAATTAGAGGCCTGGTGCATGAAGTTCATGCACTCGGTGGGGAGGGTTCCCTCAGCCCTCTCGCAGTCTGGGAGCCCTCAGGGGATGTCTGACTGCCGCCGTGCTTGTCCACCATGAGCCCAGCTTCTGGCTGAGCAGCACTTCCCCTGTG
Source organism: Vespertilio murinus (assembly GCA_963924515.1). NCBI lineage: Eukaryota > Metazoa > Chordata > Mammalia > Chiroptera > Vespertilionidae > Vespertilio > Vespertilio murinus. Next base: position 33,831,036 of record OZ004718.1, on the reverse strand, counting down.
GGGCATCTGCCCCGTGGTGGTTAGTGCACATCATAGCAACTGGTCGTTCTGCCATTCAGTCAATTTGCATATTAGCCTTTTATTATATAGGAGGGTTCCTGTTAACTAATGCTATTTAGTCTATGGATGGTCCTTTCCAAAGGAGATTGGGACAGAGCCATTATGGAACCTGCTATCAGTTTCACCCTTGCTTTGAGGCCCTTAAAGGCAAAGAAAGTCCTTTTGGGAAGTGTTGGAAAGACCTCCACATGTGTGTGCTATTTCTTTAAAAGAAAGTCTAGCGGAAGTGATGCTGTAGGGAACATCTGCACTTGGGGCTGAGCAGAGAGAGCGAGATGCGCTGCAGCTGGTGTAAGGCCCTGGCAGGCTGAGGCGCTGCTGTCTATTGGGGTTTACTTCTGTCTACATTGAAACATGGCCTGGGAGGGGGTTGGTGGCCTGCTGCCAGCCTCAGTTAGCCTGCCCTTCTCTTTCCTCTTTCCTCCTCAACCCCCCATCCCCCAGCTCCCCTCCCTCATGCTTTAAAGTCACATTTCCAGGCCAGACGTAGAATTAATCTCTGGGCACTTCACATTGCTGGCAGCTGAAAGCAGGATGTGGGATCTTTTTTTTTTTTTCTTTCTCTCTGCGTCTTGGCTGACTTTTTTACCTCTCGAAGAATTTGGAAGGCCGTGAGATCCCCCCCCTCCCTTCCAAGTACTGTGGAGTTTTTCAGCACGCTGATCACCCTGCTGCGGCTTCACCCTAATAGACTTCATATGTTGATGCAGTTGACATCAGTATCAAACTATTTTACATGTGATCTGGTGTATTTCCTGAGGAAATCTGCAAGATATTTATTAAGAACTAATAAAATAAACCTCTCCATGAGTTTTTAGGTAGTTTTCAATTTTTCATGTCTCTCTCGTTTCCTCTTATCAATGAGTTGCTATTTTCTCTTTACTCTGACCATTGCAAAAGGAAACAAAAATAAATGTTTTAAACTGTTCCTGAAGGGACAGAGAGAGAATAGTTCTGCCATGATGTATCAGCCAGGGCTGTATTTTTAGTGCAGCATTGTAGAAACTAAAAATATCCTGTTATAGTGGATCCTTTTTATAGGTCTGTGTGTGTGTATGTGTGTGTTTATAATGTTGTATGCACAAGTGCCTTTGTGCATCAGCAGCCGCTCTTCCCATTACAGCTGGACTCCATTAGTCCTTGAAAATTAATGTAATCCCAGTTAAGAAAAAAATTAATTACTCTACCAGAGCTGCATTCTATCCAAAGCTAGTGTTAGCTCCCTAGCTGGCAGCTTAGTTTGAGAGGCTCCAGGGGCCCATGGAATTGTGGCTTCGGTATCACAGCGTTTGCTGCCGTGTTTTTCCCGTTGAGAGCATTCCTCAGTTCTTTAGGGTTAAACATGTGGCATGCAGAGAGTAACTGCAGACCTCTCTGCCTCAGCGAAATACCATGCTCCAGTCTGATCATCCCCAAAAGAGATGTCTGCCACGGGTTTAACTCACCTGCCATAGCAGGGCTTCTTATCAGGATTTTAAAAAAAGAGAGACTCTTTGGTAATGGTGTTCTCTGGAGGAGAAATACCGTTTATCAAAGTCCAAAAGATACATGGGATTTGCCTATAAGGGTCCTTCGTGGACAGTGAAGAATGACAGTCACATTTTTTTTCTTTTTGTCTAAGGTTGGACTCGTTTGTTTAATACACATCCTTTATTATAAATGAGTGTGTCGGAGTTGACTGCTGGTTCCTAGTCAGACTTCTCAGCACCAGATGAGGGGCCGACTGGCTCGGTGTGTGAGGAACGTTTCCAGCTCTGTAATCAGTGTTCTGGGATGAGGTGCAGCGCACAGCCCAGAAGTTGTTGCAGTCGGCCTTGCCTTCGTGATACAGCTCTTGTGCAGTTGCCTGCATTTGTTGTTGTTTTGTTTGTTTTTCCTCTTTGGGGGCCTTGGATTGGGTGGGAAGACAGAGTGGGATGGGTAGAAAGGATGGCTGTTTGTTTCCTCACCGGTCACTCTCCCAGCTCTCTGCTGAGAGTACAGCCTGGATCCATCAGGCTTGGACTGCAGTCCGCTTTTTCTGCTGAGCTGGGCGTGGGCAGCATAGGCCTGTGCAACTCGTGACAGGCTTCCCAAAATGCCATGATGGCATGGAGCCTCACAGTGCTGTTTAGAGTAAAAACAGGGTTAGTGCCCTTTTGTTTCTTTTTGGGCATGGGCTCTGAGGTCTGTGGACCTCATGTTCTCTCCTGCTGGTGACTCTCGGTCCTCCCCCGGTCCCCTCCTCATCACTCCCTAGCTGACAACTGTTTGAGCCCTCGGCTTCCTGTACTTGATCCCCAGGCAGTGTAGTTCAATAAAAGTAATTAGGCCTTTTACAAATTTATTTTACTAGTGAAGAGAGTTGGTAGGTAATGGGCTGTAATTCTAACACAGCCAGTTTGGAGATTAATAAAAAATTTAAAAAGAGCAGTTTTTACCAGAGGCAGTGGACCTGTTATTTCAAGTTCTCAGCTGAGCCGAAATTAGAGCAGCGTGGGACCCGTGGCGGACTGTGCTGCGGGGAGGATGCAGAGCCACGTTCGTTGTTGTTACAGTCTGTGCAGTGCCCGTCCTTGAGGGTGTTTTACGCTGGCATTGGAAAAAAGGAAACCTTGTTTTCCAAGAACTCTGCTCTCTCTCAGCTTGATAAGCATTTAAAAATAAAAGCTACACAATTGAAATTGGCAGTGCATCTTCATTCTTTTGTCTCTCTGTTTATTTTTTTCCCTCATCCCTCAACATGTGTGCTACAGCCCATGGTTATTACACCCTCAAGAATGATGGCCTGGAACTCAGCAAACTTGCACCAAGGTCTGCCCGCCCTTCCCTGTTTGAAGCTGGCCGAGGCATCAGGGCCTAGCGCTGAGAGGCCTGGTGGATCGGCCTCAGCAGCTCCATCTGTGGCACATTTCCCTTTCCCCCTGAAGCTGCTGCCTGGGATTTTTCGCTTCTCCGGAATCCTGATTGTCAGCTCAATCTTTCTTGTTAGTTTTTGCAGTTAACTTAATTGATTTGTTTACCTCTCCATTGGAGAAGCTCAAAAAGAAAGTGCTTTGGCAATAATCAAGAACAGCCCCGGCTTTTTAAAATGACTCTTCCCAGCTAAAATTTTATAATACTGACCCAGGGAGAAGAAAAGCTACCATGGCTTAGGCTAGGGTGAAGGTAAGTCCTGGTTTGCCTAGGGATAGACCCTATTTATGAGTTATTAATAGCATACCCTTTCATTCTTATAAGTAAGGATTATAGTTTAGGAGATCAATTTTTAGCATCACCCTAGCTTACATGAATTTAGTAAAAACAAAACAAAACAAAACAAAACCCTCACTCACTACAACATGTTAATTCTTTGTTTAGAAATTGGCTTTGTAAGTCAGCACCAAACCCTGCCTTGAGCATTGCATGTAGATTCCACTGGAGCTGTGCATGTGACCTGAGAAATAATTACTATATTTCTGGCTCTATGAGGGAGGACCGGCCTTCCTACTTGAGGTCTTGGTAAAGCCAATTTTGAAACACCGTCACTTGTTTTAGCATTTCTGGTTATCATTGCCTAGTTGGTTGAGTCAGAACCTGGAGTTAGTTTTTGGTGGGGTGTGGTTTCAGGTTTGTAGACTTCCCAGTTGATGGCTGTGAAGGGTTGGTGCCTGATGTAATTGAATAGGGTGTTACTTCAGGTTAGTAGTCCTTGTTTTTGCTTGGCTGGTTGGACTGAACCTGGTATTACTGTTTCCCAAAGAATATTTTTGGTTTGAAAACTGAAGGTCAGCAGTTCGCAAGTGCTGAACTTAAAGCCAACTCTGTGGTTTGTCTTGTGCCACTGGGCCAGCAGCACTGCATCCTTGATCGATTGATCTGCAATAATATGAGACCACGAACAGCAACTGCCAGACAAAACTCCATCTCACCCCATTTCCCTGTCCAACCTGTCTCTCTGCCCAGATCTCCTTTCTTTTTCCTTGTATGTCTGTCTCACTCTTAGTTATGTATTTTACTTTTTTGGGTCTATCTTTTTCCATCTCCCTGTCTCTTTCCATAACAGTTTTTAATAATGTTTTAGTTAGTTCCAGCCTTTTCCCTGAATGGATCCCATTGGAAAATGCATTTGAAAGGAAACAGTTATACACTTCCCTTCCTTTGAAACTCTGTTGGCACCTTTTCCAGTGCAGTAAACCATACAACATGTATTTTCAAAGTTTCCAAACACAGACACGCTGGCGTTAAATTTATGAAAAAATATTTTACTCAGCTGTATGGTAACTGTGACTTACAGAGATGCTGATCAGATTTGAAATTAGTGCTGACTTTTGGAACTCCGACAGGTTTTCAGATCTCTGCAGGAAATATAGCCACATTAGGGAGTCTGCGATGTTCCGTGCCTTGGTCTTTGATTGCAGGTTGGGCAGGAGGAGTTGGGGCAAGAGATGTTGATGTGGGGATCCCCCAGCCACACCCAGAAAGAAAACACAGGGAAAGCCAATGAGTCATTGAAGAATATTGCATGACTGTATTGGGCACAGGAGCAGAAGGTAAATTCCTTCCGTACAGAAGGTAAATTCTTTTCTGTTTACTTCAGCCAAGGATTGGTGGTCAAATAACACCTGTTTGTGTGGTATATTATTTCCTGTAGGGTGCCACGGCTAAGAAGAGTTTGTATTCAAAGCACTGATGATGTTGCTAATGTCTATAGTGATTACCCCACTCCTCCCTTTTTATACTTATGGTCTGGTGCAAAAAAAAAAAAAAGTATGTTAGAATCAGTTCTATTTGAAAGTCTGTGGCTTTGACTGAGGTTTGAATTTGCTCAATAAGGACAGTAATCCTCAAGGATCCCAGCTGTTTGTTCAGAACATCCTTGGGAATTCTCTTGAAAGAAGCCTTTTAGAAGAGGTTTCTTCCAAATGACTCAAGCAGCTGACCTCTGTCGTGGCTCTCTTAGGTTTATATACGATGGCATTTCAGCTTTTCTCTGCTGACCAGCCCAGCAGTGGTCTGCTTCAGGGCATTCAGAGAGATTCCGTGCCCGTTGTCGAGGACAGAAGCTGTTGAAGACAAACCAACAAAAGCTGAGCATCCTGTAGGCCACACTGTGTGTCTCGTTCTTCTTAGGTTTTGGGGTAGCATTTGCCTTTGTTGACTGCAGACTTTCTAGAAAAGTATTTAGGGATCATAACTGTTTTCTTTGTTCTCCCCTTTCTCATTCAGGATCCCAAATATCAATATTTACTAAAGATATTTCCTTGGCCTTCTCTCTAGTCTTTCCCCATTGGTGTATTGTAAAATCTCATGTTTTTAACTGTTTCCTCTCTGTGAGTCACTCCTAAATTTCTTTACTGCCCAGATCCTTTTACTGAGGTTTAGCCCACATTTCTGACTTTTTGTTTTACATTTTCACCTGGAATCTCAAGCTTACTAAAAATCGACTTGTGCTTGTCACATTGCAAATCAGGTTTCCCAGGAAGCAAGCTCTTACGATGGAGATTTGCTCCCCACTCCCAGAAAGCTGGTTGGGAATGCTCTCAGGGTCAGTATCTCAGGAGGCATGAAGGAAGCTGGATAGGACAGAGGGAGAAGTTCAACTGCACTGCAGCTGTAAATAAGAGGCCTCAGCCAGGTCTGCAAGGAGCTGTGGAGCTGGGCTAACTCTTTAGAATAGTCCCAAATTGGGTCAAAGGGGCTGAATCTTGGTGGGGGGGTGGAATATGTATATATATTATTTATTTCAGAGAAGAAGGGAGAATGAGAGAGAGAAACATTAATGATTAAACATCATTGATCAGCTGCCTCCTGTACACCCCCTACGGGGAATTGAGCCTGCAACCTGGGCATGTGCCCTTGTCTAGAATCGAACCCGGGACCTTTCAGTCTGCAGGCTTATGCTCTATCCACTGAATAAAGAGGCTAGGGCAGGGTTGAATCTTTATACCCCCTCCTGCCCTCCATCAGCTAGTGAATGAATGTGTTACCCCTGGGAATGAGGAGTGACATTGGGGAGGTGCTTTTCCTCAGCTGAGAGAAAGTCTAGGAGAGGCGATCAGCTGAGACCTGCTGCCGCCAGCACTCTGAGTGGTTGGGACAGTAAGTGCCTTAGTCCTGGAGGGGATCTGGGTGGTGCACCAAGTCATCTGTTGCCCCACAAGAACTGTTCCTTCTATGTATAGTATTTCAGTTATCAGTACCAGTATCCTCTGTGTGCCTCAGCTGTTTCAGCCTCACTGTTTCTATTTTTATGTTGAGGTATAATTTACATAAAACAATAATGCCCAGATTTTAAATGTTCAGTTTGATGAGTTTTGACAAATGTCAACTTCACTTTTTTTTTCCCTTTACCCTGTATGTAAAGGGCGTTTGAAAATAATAAGAACCATCTTGAAACAGCTTAAACAAGAAAGGAAATGTATTGCGAGGAATTTGAGGACAAGGATATAGCCAGGCCTGCTATTTTGGAACCAAGAAAGAGATGGGAACCAAGAAAGCCTTTTCCCCCAGCTCCTCTGCTTCTTTCTGCACACTGTTTACACCTCTGCCCCTCCCCTTCCTGGCACATAGTAAGGATGTAGTGAATAGTAGTTTTAATTGCTACATTATTTTTGTATACATGTATTTTTACAAATAGTTATCTCACCTTTTTTAATGGCTATCTCTTCCATTCTATGCATGTCCCATAATTTATTTAATGTCCTCTACTCATGGAAATTTAGGTTGTTCACAGGCTTTCCCTGTTGAACTGTGTAGCAATGAATTTACTCACTCATATAATTTCACACACTATCTTTACCTCTGAAGATATTTTTTATTTTCTTCTTTGATAATACATGCCTGAATCCTATTAGTCTTCAACTCCTTTAGGTCCAGTTTATATCTGATTCATCTTTGAAAGCTAAATGCCTAGAACAAGATAAAGTAGTTGCTTAATAAACACTGACTGTGTGAATGAGAAGATGCATTAACCCAGCACTAAGCAAGGGACTACTCAGCACAGATCACCTCTGGTGACTAGGCACATTTGGTAAGTTATTGGGATTTACCAGGTTCTGCACTATAGACCCTGCTCTAGTGAGATTTATAGCCTAGTAGGGAAACTCGATGAGTTGTAAACCCTGTGCTAGTGTAGCTTTGAGCCACATGCCTGGTGTATATTGTGAATAGAAATACTTTGAGTCCAGAGGAAGGCAGCCTATCAGGCAGCTCAGGACAGGCTTATATTATGTTGGGTCTTGAAGAAGGAAGGACTTAGATTCTGGAGAGGAAAGAGATAGTAGCTGGGGAGTGGGGGTGGAAGAATGGCCATTCAGGGCCACGGAGGCAGGTTATTTCTTCTTGGCTGTTGTCATTTACTCTCTGGTGGTGTGGGTGCTTTTTAAGAAGCAAGGCAGTGCTCTGTACACAAATCTGATATGTCTTTTGAACCAGGCAGAAACAGGTCAATGCTGTCCTCTAAATGGAGGAAATTTCACCAAGAAACTAAAGTTGACTGGTGCTTAAAAACTGTCTGTTTGGCAGGGGGTGCTAATCCCACAATTATATAGCTTTGTTCTCTGTACCAGGGTTCAAGTATAAATTTAGCTTTTAAATCTGTGCTTTGTAACATGCTGTTGTACTTTTGTTTTAGAAATATCCCCTAAGTGTTCATAAATTGAATTATATAGTTTAGACCATTTCTTTTTAATAACCCTACATATATGTTTATACATGTATATTTTAATAGCATATATATTTTAAGATATCCTTTGCCCTTTTTAAACAAGAATCTTTTATAGTGTTTGTCACTTTCTCATTTATCTAGGGTTTTTCTTTTAAGATTTTAGAATACTTCAGTCTTTAGTCACTCACTGCATATAGATAGCACTTGTACTTGGATTTTTCTGACTTAGTCTCTTTGTCACATACTGAATGTTGGGTAAACAAATGGATTATACATCAGGGATCTCTCTGCCTAAAGAAACCCTGCCTGAATCCTTTTGAACTAAAAATTGTCTCCTAATTTAGAATTACTTTAACTTAGTTTTAAAGATTTTCTTAAAGCACTGTATACCTATTAATATTTAAATATTCCTATATCTATATTTTTGGAAAAACATTCTTAGATTGTAATTCATATGTATTTTGTCTAACAACACAGATAACTTTAGGATCATATTTCTTGAGTATATTTTAACAATGTGTAGTATAAGGCCATGTGTTAAAAAGACCTTTTCAAGATCTTTGTTTATTTTTTTCATACAGTATCCCTTGCATAGAGTCCATATTAAAAAAAATATTTTAGAACTCAGTGCTGAGAAAAGATTTGTTTTTCCTGAGCAACTGATATACTTACTCCTTTCCAATAATGACAACTATACAATTGTTGGTGTTTCCTTTTTTTCCTTTGACTGCCAGGAAAATCAGAGGCAAATTTTAAGTTCATTCATGACAGATTGTTAATCCAGGTGATTGACATATTTGTATTTTCTTTTTCGTGGTTCTGGTTTTCTATATCTACTAATGTTCTTTCATTATAGGTGATTTTGCCTTTAAATTATCTAAATTTTTATGTGGAATAGGTATAAAAGAATAAATATAAGTTAAAAATGCAAATCTAGTTCAAAACAACATATATAGTTTTCAGTAAGTATTGTTGACAACTGACCAGTTAGCAAATTGAATACAAATTTGGAAGAGCTGTTACTAAAAGGGCGGTCCTTTCTAGAATTTCTGAGTTGGGACCAGATCATGCCTTGGTGGGTTTCTAGTCACCTTCATTGAATGCTCCTTTCTTCTTTGACGTAATTGCTTTATTTAGCCAATAGTAGTATTCTGCTGACCTCTTTTCTACTTTAAAACTACATGTTACATGGTGGGTGGGGTTGGATGGAGTCATTACTTGCTGTAGTTTGGGCATGGATCATGAATTGTAAAGCGTTGAGAAACTTTTTAGAGTGAATTGCTAGAGCAGAGCCATATGAATGTGCCGATCTAGTTATTCACAAGGAATCCACCCAAGAATTATGATTTATCATTGACCTCATTTTTCAGTCCTGACTCCTCAAGATTTATTTGATGACTTTAATCTTTGCATTCTGGAAGCTTCTCAGGAGTCCAAGAGAACCCTTCCTATTCTGGGTACTTCTCTGCCTTATCCATCTCAGAAGATTTTTTGTTTTTGTTTTATTTTTTTTGCAAATTCTGTCAAACTCCTTTAAAAATTCTTTAGGAAGCCATAAAATGAAAAGAAATTGATTTAATCTGTTAATATGGAAATAGAACTTTTCTGCCCCTCTGCCTCCCATGTCAGAGAAGCTTTCTCTGAATCAGGATGTCTGCAGGCATTATGTCTCATTTGCTTTTACTTTAAGCCCTAAGTGCTCCTGAAACTTCATACCAGCAGCGGTGGGTTTCAAGCTGTTTGTCTGAATCAGCTACCAAATCTTTGCCTTCTATATCAGAAGGGACGTAGCTGTATTAATTCCTTCTCATTGTTGCAGCAAAAGCTTCCCTGTAGGTTGGCTAATGGGCATGCTTCTTAGGAAGCCTCCTTCCCTTTTCTTCTGCTCCACAACCTTAAGTAACTAAATCCTTAAACAAGACACCCTAGATTTGCTGATGGAGTTTCATAGGGACTTACCTGCCTGATGTAATTAAGAAGCTGCCATTCTTACTTGTTCTTCCCCCAAATTGGGAAAGAGGCAATCTGTGTGGAGGCAAAAACTCTGCCCCTAAGATCTACTTGTAACTCTTTCAAATGTGATGCTGAACTGGCAGGCCCTTTTCTGCTGTGACCCATTCCTGAGCGACTCTGTGGTGCCAGCATGCCATTCTGTTGGCAGCAGTTCCGCTTTCCCAAGAGGTGACATATTTTTGAATAACCCTGGAATGCGGCAGGAAATTCTGAATGACCAAAATACCAATCCAGAGACACAGCTAATGTGGAAATGGCCAGAGTGTGGACGGACGGATGGACGGACGGATGGATGGATGGATGGATGGATTTCCCAGGATCTGTAGGAGTACCATTTCTAAACTGCATGGGTATTTTCTGAAAAAGTTACAGATTCATTTAGAAGTGCTTTTATTTTTTCTTGTGGAGAGTAGAAATGGTTTGCTGTCTGTTTTACCAAGATGTATTGATAGAGCCCCCAGGACATTTCTTGACTCAAGAGTGCCATAAAGGTGGAGGGAAAGCTAAGCTGTTTCCTGAAGAAGGTGTAGCACTTCTGTAGATTGTTTTCTCACCTTCCAGAGGTAGCAGTTGCGTTGTCACGCTATAAAGAGCTTTGACATCAACCAGATCAAGAATCTGAATTCTAGTCTGGCTGTGTTACTCAGGTTGAGCATCAACCCATAAACCAGGAGGTCAGGGTACATGTCTGGGTTCAGGTTTGATCCTCATTGTGGGGAAGGCAAGAGGGAGCCGATCAACGATGCTCTCTTATCCTTGATGTTTTTATCCCTCTCTCTCTCCCTTCCTCTCTCTGAAATCAATAAAAACATTTTTAAAAATCTGAATTCTCCACTCAGTCATTTATAATCAGTATGACCTTGATGAAGAAAGTTAACTTATCCTCTCTGAGTCTTAGTTTCCTTGTCTAATATGGGAACTGGACCCCAGTTTGCAGGGTTTTCTGAGTTTCAAAGTAATAACATATGCAAAGTACCTTGTCCAGGGCCTGGGTACATAGTGGGCATTCAGTAGATGTCTAGTTTTCTTTATTAAATTCGCCTTTAAGTTGTAAACTCTTAAAATCTGAAATGATGAGTCAGACTAGCCTCTCAAATGTCATTCCTCTATTTAACACTTTTAAAAACAGTTTTGAGATAAGTTGATATATTTTAGAATACACATATTTAAAGCATACATTTTGGTGAATTTTTACATACGTACACATTTGTGAAACCATCACCCCATCAAGATAGTAAACAGCTCTCTCTACGGAGCACATCTGAACCTTTCCCCATCCCCTTCCCTCTCTCTTCTAAGCTCCAAGGGCCCTTTTGACTCTGTAACTGGTTTCCTGAGGACCGCCCCTCTCCCCCAAGTTAAGTAAACATATACTTCACCACCAAAAGTTTCCTTGTGCCCTTTGTAGTCTATTCTTCCTTAACCCTCCCCTCCCAATCCCCAGGAAACTGCTGATCTACTTGCTGGCACTGTAGATTAATTTGCGTTTTCTATAATTCAAATAGCATATTCGTGTCCTGACCACCACCTGTCTTCTATACTTAGCCTAATGGTTTTGACATTCATCCATGTTGTTGATTGATTCAGTAATTTGTTACCTTATTTTTTGCTGAATATTCTTCCATTGTATGGATATACCACAATTTGTTTATTCATTCCCTTGCTAATGGACATTTGTCGTCGTCCCCCCCCCCCCCCCCCCCCCCCCCAGTTTTTGGCTGCTATGAATAAAACTTCTATGAAAATTCAAGTGTGGATAAATGCTTTCATTTCTCATGGGCAAATACATAGGAGTAGTATAGCTGGGTCATTTGGTAAATGTGTGTTTTAACTTTTTAAGAAACTTCCCAGCTGTTTTCTAAAATATTTGTGTCATTTGTGTTGTGAGAGTTCTGTTACTTCACATCCTCACCCTCACCTTTTTTCTCTGTCTTTCTGATTATAGCCATCCTAGTGGGTGTGGAGTTGCTTTGTGGTTTTGATTTCCCTAATGGTTAATAATGTTGAACATCTTGTCATAAGTGCATGTTATGCATGTATTTATTTGCCATCCATATATCTTAACTTATAGGTTGAAAGAGTTCTTTCTTTATATATTCTAGGTATGAGTTCTTTGTCAAGTATATATTTTACAACTATTTTTCCCAGTTAGAAAATTTTCTCTGGCTTTTTTTTCCTTTTCTTTTCACTTTTGTCTTTTGAAGAACAAGTGTTTTTTATTTTAATGAAGTCTATTTTTTTAAGTTTGATCTTTATAGGTTTATTGGCAAAGAGGCAATTTAACATGGTATTGTAGCTGATGCTGCCAATTTTTAAAAATTCTTAACATCCATCTGATTAATGGTCCAAAGCTATGTAGCACTGAAACTGCATAAGCGGTTTCATTTATGAAGAAAACAGTGCTAAGGCTCATGTTTTAAGCAACTTTCCCCCCCTGACTGCCCTTGTTAAGAATGTACATACCATTAGTTTGAGATTTATACCTTTACTTATTTTTTGAGCAGCAAGAACATGTTTAAACAGCTCACTTAGCTTCTGCAATTCATTCTTCTTGTCATCTTTCTTCACTTTCTCATCACCTTCACTTCGTGCTGCTCGACATGGACTTTACTGATCCAATGAATCATAGCCTTGATGATGAAGTTCGCTTCCTTGTTCTTTAGACAGAAGTTCTGTCTTCAGTGAACTTTCCCTTATTTTGTCTATTTTCCTTTTGTTTGCCCTGGTAGTTTCTTGCTCAGTCCAGATAAGGAGCCACACAGGTGGGTGGCATCTCCGGCAGCTCAGGCCAGGCCACACGAGGTGAGAACAAGGTGCTGCAGATCTGCACACAGTAATCAGCTAATTGAGAACATGTCCCCAACATGTTAAGTAGCTCTTTTTTATGTAAAAGAGAAGTTTTTGGAATCCTGTGTCAGGTCTTTTTTGTTTTTGTTTGTTTGTTTGTTTGTTTGTTTACTTATTTTAAACTATTTATTTTGAAATAGCTATAGATTCGCAATAAGTTGGAAAAAATGTTAGGTAGATCCTGTACAGCCTTCATCCTTCCTTCTGTAACATTAGCATCCCGTAACTTTAGTGCAATATCAGCACCATGAAATTGAGATTGGTACAATACACAGACTTTATTTAGATTGCACTCCTTCATGTTTGCGTGTATAGCTCTACGTAATTTTACCATGCAGGTAGCTTCATGGAACTGCTACCATAATCAAGATACAGAACTGTTCCATCTCTATAAGATTCCCTCATGCTAGCTACCTCTTTAGAACCACCTGCCCCCTTTCATCCTCAAATCATAACCCCCATTTTCCATCTCTATAATTCTTCAAAAGGTTATATATATTTTATTAATTTTTTATAGAGAGGAAGAGAGAGGGACAGAGAGTTAGAAACATCAATGAGAGAGAATCATCCATCAGCTGCCTCTTGCACACCCCCCACTGGGGATGTGCCCACAACCAAGGTACATGCCCCTCACCGGAACCCAACCTGGGACCTTTCAGTCCGCAGGCCAATGCTCTATCCATTGAGCCAAACTGGTTTCGGCATCGTATGTAACCTTTTAAAATTGGCCCTTTTCACTCAGCATAATTACCTGACATCCTATTGCAGTCAGTGCGTGTATCAGTGGTTCCTTCTTTTTAATGGCTGAGTAATATTTCATAGTTTGTTTAATCAACCACACACCCATTGAAGGATATTTGGGTTGTTTCCAGTTTTAGTTTATTATGAATAAAGCTGCTACGAACAGCTTTGGGTTGTTTCCAATTTTAGGCTATTATGAATATTTAGGCTATCTATCTATCTATCTGTCTATCAATCAATCAATCAAAGCCTAAGTGACTGGTTGACCTGTAGCAATGACGCGCACTGACTACCAGGGGGGCAGATGCTCAATGCAGAAGCTGCCCCCTGGTGGTCAGTGCTGTCCCACAGTGGGAGCACCACTCAGCTGACTGACGGGCGCCAGTCTCACGGCTGGCAAGCACAACTGCAGTGGTGTGAGCCTCTCCCGCCTCCGTGGCAGTGCTACCGAGTGGCAGGCCCAGAGGGGCCGGGATGAGTGACAGTGGTGTGGTGCCTGGGCTGGGCTCCTCCACCGCCGCCTGCTGCTTCGTGCACTACTACATCCCTGGAGGATGTCGGACTGCCGGTTTTGCCCGATCCATGGGGCTGAAACCAGCAGTCCAACATCCCCCGATGGGTCCTGGATTTCGAGATGGCACAGGCCAGGTTGAGGGACCCCACCACTGCACAAATTCATGCACCAGGTTTCTAGTTATGAATAAAGCTGCTATGAACATTTGTGTACAGGTCTTTTTGTGTAAAAATTAAGTTTTCATTTCTCTGAGATCAGTGCCCATGAATATAATTACTGGGTTATATCATAAGTGCATTTTTAGTTTTAGAAGAAACTGCCAAACTATCTACCATTTTACATTTTTATCAGCAATGTATGTGCAATCCAGTTTCTCTGCATTCTCACCAACTTTTTGGTGTTGTTATTATTATTTTAAGACCTTCAGGAAGGTCATGTCTTTTTAAAAAAAATATTTTATTGATTTTTTACAGAGAGGAAGAGAGAGGGATAGAGAGTTAGAAACATCGATCAGCTGCCTCTTGCACACACACACACACACACACACACACACACACCTCGGGGATGTGCCTACAACCAAGGTACATACCCCTGACCGGAATTGAACCCAGGACCTTTCATTCCGCAGGCCAACGCTCTATCCACTGAGCCAAACCGGTTTTCGCATGTTGTTTGGCATATTTTTTATTTTAGCCATTCTGGTAAACATTTAGTGGTATCTCATTGTAGTTTTTAAAAAAATGTATTTTTATTGATTTCAGAGAGGAAAGAAGAAGGAGAGAGAGAAACATCAATGATGAAAGAGAATCATTGATAGGCTGCCTCCTGCATGCCACCTACTGGAGATCAAGCCCCAAATCCAGGCATGTGCCCTGACTGGGAATCAAACCTTTACCGACCTCCACACCAGCTGGGCTCATTGTAGTTTTAATTTTCGTTTTCCTAATGGTTAATGAAAATGAACTTCTCTCAATATGCTTATTTTTCATCTGTATATCCTTTTTGGTGAAATGTCTATTCATATCTTTTGCCCATTTTCTAATTGGATTGTTTGTTTTCCTACCTTTATGTTTTGAGAGTTTTTATATGTCTAGATACTAGTCCTTTGTAAGTTGTGTAGTTTGCAAATATATTTTCCCAGTCTGTAATTTGCCTTTTCGTCCTCTTACAGAGTCTTTTGCAGTAAAAGTTTTTGTGAGGTCCAGTATATCAATTTTCCTTTTATAGATTTTTTTTCTATTATTTCCCTAAAAGTTTTATGGTCTTATGTTTTACATTTTAGTCTTTGGTTCACTTTTAGTTACGTTTCATATAAGGTGTGAAGTGTAGGTCAAGGTTCTTTTTAAAAATATATATATTTTATTGATATTTTACAGAGAGGAAGGGAGAGGGATAGAAAGCTAGAAACATCGATGAGAAACATTGATCAAAAAAAAGATGTGACATTTATTTGACATTATAAACATGCCCTTGACCAGAATCGAACCTGGGACCTTTCAGTCCACAGGCTGACCTACCCACTAAGCCAAACGGTTTCGGCAAGGTTCATATTTTTGCCTGTGAGTGTCTAATTGCTCCATCACTGTTTGTTAACAAGGCTATCTTTCTTTCTTTGACTTAACAGTGAGAAGAATGATTTTTTCCACTTTGTTTTCTTTTCCAAAATTGTTTAGAGCTTCTATGTCCTTTGTCTTTTCATATAATCTTTAGAATAAGCTTGTCTTGATCTACAAAAAATTTTGCTGAGATTTTGGTAGTAATTGCATTAAACCTACAAATCTCTGTGGGGAAAACTAACATCTCCACAGTGTTGAGTCTTCCAATTCATGAACATGGCAAGTCTCTCCAGTTATTTAGGTCTTCTTTGATTTCTTTTGTCAGCATTTTGTAATTTTCAGCATAGAGATTCTATACATATTTTGTTAGGTTTATAAATATTTTGTTTTCATAGGCATTATTGTAAATGGCATTGTGTTTCAAATTTTGGTTTTCACATAGTTGGTATCTCAGAACTTCATGTGTGGAATTTTGGTTGGAATAGTATGAGATTTTCATGTTTCTGGTGAAGGAGGACGGATCAGTTGGAGTTTGAAGCTTGTATTGCAAGCATTCGAAAGCCCGGGATGGAAACTGAATATAAGAGCAGACAGGCTTGAATTCAAATCCTAGTTCTAACACTTACTGGCTCTGTGACCTTGGGCATGTCATTTAATTTTTTGAGCCTGTTTTTTTTTTTCTTTTTTCTTTTTGTTATAAAGAGAGAATACTACTCCTTTGCAAATCTTTTGTAAAGCTTTGAGATAATACATATAAGTGACTTTGTGCCTAACACAGGTCTCAATATATCTTAGTTATTATTGCTGGCCACAGCGGAATGACGTCATTTATGGTTAGGATTCACAATGAGAGAGGAAAGTGTACCTACTGTTACGAACAACAGACATTTCTTAGACCCCTTCATCGTTCTATCTTTCAAGGATGTGAAGTCTTGACATAGCTCTTCCTCAAGGAGCTTAAGACTTTTGTTGTGAAATAAGTTACATGTACAAAAATTCCAGGACGAGGTATCACTTGTTAAGTTCCACATAGACGGGGCAGGCAGTGGCACATCAAAGAACTTTCTCTTTTTGGGTTTTGTTGCCCTTTTGGACCCTTTTCACAGAGGTGGCTTCTGAATGTTGTTGGTGAGAGAATGTGTTGAGGTGGGAGGGGGTGTGTACAGATTTAGGGGAAGGGAGTCACGTGGGAATATGTAATTAATTTTTATACTTTCCCCAGTAAACCATCGACCCTTTTTATGATGTCATGAGGGATTCCTTAATTTTGCAGCTGCTTCCTGGTTACGTCAGAGAGGAGCCTCTCACCCCACAGCCTGGAGCTGCACTCATACAAGAATTGGAAACAAATGAAGTGCTGAATATCTAATAGCTTCCACAGGGAGAGCCAGTTCAGACTTCCCAGGCCTCCTTATGCAAGGTCTTCCTCAAGTATTTCTGACCCCCTGAAGTGTCTTTGTTCTGGAAAGACAGGGCTGGCCCAGAGCCAAGTGGGCTGGAGCCTGGGGACTTCTTGATGCATGTCTCCTTCCCTCCCTCCAGGTGTTCTGCAATCCCAAATTCCTGCCCCTTTCCTGGATCTCCTTTGGTGGGTATTATCCTTCTTTGAGGTCTCAGGATTCTCTGCAACCTGCTGAGATTATCAGTGAGAGAGTTTGACCTGTTCCAGTTCATTCCTTCCCTCCCCCACATATCTCCATCCTCTCTTGATTTTCTTTATGCTGCATTTTTTACATCTGTCACTCTTTTATAATCCACCTTCCATCTTTCTTATAAGAAAGATGTGACATTTATTTGACATTATAAAGTATATGAAGTACTACACATGTAACTTCTCTTAATTCAAAATAAGTTCATGCCCTCTTAGTTTCCCAACTGGTCTCCCTCCCTGTTACTCTTTTCCAGCTACCCTAATCGGTCCTAAATGCTTTAACTAGATTAATCTTGGTGAAATACTCACCTGTGCTTCAGTCAGAACTCTTAAGCAAGTAAGTGCTTTCCTCAGCGCCTGTCAAGTCTGTGTTCCTTGCTGTTGTGGTGCAGGCCCTGCGCTTTGTGGGTCCCCGTCACACGGCAGGCTGAGCACAGGGCTTGTCGTCTGGGAATGTTCCTGGTGTGTTTCTACCTCCATGTCTCCTCGGTACATGCAGTCCCTCCTGTGTCCTGGTAGTCCCATCTTTGTTTATCTTTGGCAGCCCTGCTCCCAAGGGCTCTCTTCCATGAAACCTCTGCTACACACTAGCTGGAAACGATTTTCTTTCCCTCTGGTGACAGAAAGCATCTGCTTCCATCTTCCTTATGGCATGTAACACATTGTCTTGAATCGTAGTAATTTGGGTATCTGTGTATTCTTTCTGTCTTCTTCATTAGATTTTCAACCTCTTATAGACAGGATCCTATTTTTCATTATATGCTGCAAAATTGGGCCCCCAAGTAAATATTTTTGGTAATAATGGGAGAGGTTACTTTGTTAAGAGGTTGGGATTTCTTTTGCCCCCACATCTACCCACTAAAATAAGTTGGTATTTTATAAACCTAGAAAATCTAGAAGAAGTGATAGGCATGCCAGTAAGGGCTCTTATGGAGGAAATCTTCCACTGCCTCTTCCTGGTTGGAGCTATCCTGTGGCTTGCCTTCCACCCAGTCAGCCTTACTGTGTTTGGCCATTGTGCACGAATAATATTTTTAGGTGTATTGGTGCTTGAGTCTTCTGACTCATTTACTCTCATTAAGGAATGGAATTAAGCCCTGATGGCATGGACATCTCTGATTTTGCTCTGAGATTTTGTCTGGTTCCTGTACAATGACTGCCTCCTCCACCTCCTCTTCAGCCAACAACTGCCACAGAGAACTAACTGTGTGGCTCAAACAGCAGCACTTGAAAGATGCTCTCACTGCCCACTTCCTGTACACAAGAAGGTTTTGGTGGGCTGCTCAGGCACTGTGCCAGTCCTGTGTCTGACTGGTGACTGACTCATGAGAAAAGCAGCCTTATGTCTGAAAGATAAGAGCCAACAACTCGCCTCCAGGTGGTATTAGTTTGGAGGTGACTGACCATTCATTTCCTCTCTCTGGGAAGAGCCAGCGGTGAGGGAATCCGTGAATAAGAGGTCTTGCCTGCATTCTTCTCCAGCTGTTAGTGAAGCAGCCAAGCATTCTCTGCTGGAATGGCTCATGGTCCCCAGGGCCCTCTGAATCCCTTCTGCTGCTGTCAGGGTATCAGACCTATGTGTGCCATCCATCCTGTGTCTTCCCTCCATTACTCTTCTCCTCTTGCCAGGAAGCTGGCTGTGTGCACCAGGAGAACTCTGCTTGTTTCATTGCTGCCAGATTTTTCTTTTTTTTTTTTTTTTTGACCAGCCAGACCTCATCCCTAATGATACTGGTTTCCTCCAAATCTATCCCTGACCCAGGAGTAGATCAGAAGTGATGGTTCTGAACTTCTGTCCCTTTGCTGGGCTTAAATGGTCCACGCAGGTGGGCCTGCCTTTCCTCCCCTCCTCTTCCTTCTCCACCCCTCGTGCCTCACTCCCATTTCCTGCGGGAGGATGCTTTGCCATCCTGGAGCCGTCAAGCACAGCTTTGCTTTGGCAGCATCGTCGCGCACACACACTGGTTGGAGAGGGGACGTGTTTATCACTTTTCCTGGAGATTATCTGTTTAAGCACTTCTCTGACAGTTACAATAACAAGGGCAGTGTGTTGTGTTTCCC
Organism: Vespertilio murinus; assembly: GCA_963924515.1. Classification (NCBI taxonomy): domain Eukaryota; kingdom Metazoa; phylum Chordata; class Mammalia; order Chiroptera; family Vespertilionidae; genus Vespertilio; species Vespertilio murinus. Next base: position 33,811,966 of record OZ004718.1, on the reverse strand, counting down.
AGCAGAAGGACACTTGCTGTTGAAAGATGTATAGCACTAATTAGAAATACATAACATCCGGCCACATGGCAGCCTTCTCCCGGTCGCTCCATTTCCTGATTTCATACAACTTTGACGACAGTTGGTTTATGTTTTCCATGAATATGTTCTCAGAAAAATGAGAAAGTCTCCTTGTTACATAGGAGCGAGAAGACTCTTTCTGCCTGAGCAGGTATTTGGCTGCAGGAATAGTGGGAGCAGTGGTCACCTGTCTGTCTGTGAGCATGTGGGAAGGGGCAAAACCTCAGGTGACTTGTTTGGTAAGAAATATTTTTGTCTGACTTCCTTAGCCAAAACCATCCCCCTAAATCCTGAGCAAGCCTGCTTTTGGAAAGAAGGGGAAAGGCTGTTTCACAATGTTAATGAGTTCTTCAGCTCATGTCAGGCTCTTGCTACCTGACACAAAGCCAGAGGAACCCAAGCAAATACCAAGGCAAACAATGCTTTTTCCTTCCCCACCCCACATCATTTGTTGGCCTGGCCCAGCCCAACTCTAGGGATATATATGGGCATTCATCAGCCTGGGGCCAGTTTCCCAGGTCTGGCCCCAAAGTAGGAGGACTCTGGGAATCCGGATGCTGTTTTTCTACCTACTTGTATAAGAGTGAATACTTTTCAAGGAGTGGCATCATATGGCTTCCAGCCCATAGAGGCCCAATTGAGGTAAAGAGCATCTCTTGAAGATACCATAGCACTTAAATATTTTTCACTGAGTGCAAGTTGCCATGGTTACTTGGTAAATAACTGTGTGTGTTTTCCGCCTGATTGAAATGACCTAGAGTTTCAGGGACCCTGTTTCATTTGTAGCCGTGTCCTCACAATGCCCAGCACAGAGTGGAGCACATTGTAGATATGGGCAGGCCTTTTTGAAAGGACTCCATATGAAGTGATCAGTCAGAGGGCTGAGTGAAATCTAGGCATTCCGACCCCCAGATAGCTGTGACAGTAACTTCTGCTTGATCAGAGCAGAACTTAGAGGTTTGAACCTCCCCATGAGTTGGACAAGACACCCAACAATGAGTGCTATCAGGCCCTGTCCTGGGAAGATGGGAGGTTGGGAAAAAGTTGAGGTGATACAACCATGGCCAACAGCAGAGCAGTCATGAGGCTGCCTTTTAGCTGCTGCTCTGAGAGATAGTTGAGCCTTCCAAACCTTTACAGCAAAGAGGTTCCAGTTGTTGCTCCCCCCACCTGGTCTCCAGGCCTTATTGCAGGAGGCTTAAAAAAATGAGTAAACCGCCGAGACCGGTTTGGCTCAGTGGATAGAGCGTCGGCTTGCGAACTCAAGAGTCCCGGGTTTGATTCCGGTCAAGGGCATGTACCTTGGTTGCGGGCACATCCCCGGTGGGGGGTGTACAAGAGGCAGCTGATCGATGTTTCTGACTCTCTATCCTCTCTTCCTCGCTGTAAAAAACCAATAAAAATATATATTTTTTTAAATGAGCAAACCTAGATCCCCTAGAGGTCACAGATGTCATTAGTTCTTAAGCAGTTTATTCTCCCTCTTGAGCCCTAGCCCCCACTGAGAAAGCCTGAGATTGCCATTTGTTATAAAAATAGAAATGGGCTTGGTGAAAGCCATTTCCCCCTGCCCCGTCTTATTCTTATTCAGGCAAATGAGTGTCTTATTATAACCTTAGGCTTCTCAAAATACTAGTCTCTTGGAGCTAAGACCCCTCCCATCCTGTTCCTTGTAAGGGCCATGTATGTGCAGGTAACTTCCTAAATACCAGTTGGCGAGGGGACACTAATGTGTATTCAGTGTGTCGTCCACCAGGATGTGGTCTCCACTTGTCCTATCCTAGCTTCCTCTAGACTTACTCACTCCTTTCCAGGTTTTGTTGCTAATTAGAGGCGGGCTGCTGTCAGTGCTTGGCAGGAGCCTGAGCTGAGCTGGGATGGTAAGTCTAGACAGTGCTGCTGCCTATCAAAGGAGCGGAGGGCAGATGTTGGCAGATTTTCTTGGGATGGCTTATACATCTTCCCCTTTCCTACTTTCCATGCTCTCTTCTCTTGGTTCTTGGATGCTTGTTTTCTGTCTTTTTTTAAAATATATTTTATTGATTTTTCACAGAGAGGAAGGGAGAGGGATAGATAGTTAGAAACATCAATGAGAGAGAATCATCGACCAGCTGCCTCCTACACACTCTCTACTGGGGATGTGCCCGCAACCAATGTGCATGCCCTTGACCGGAATCGAACCTGGGACCTTTCAGTCCACAGACCAACGCTCTGTCCACTGAGCCAAACGGGTTTCTGCTGTTTTCTGTCTTTAACAGAGGTTTTAGGGCCTTGCCAGTGGTGATCTATTCTAATCACATGGATTGTTACCACTTCCTTACTGCCTGCCACAGTGGAGTCAGAAAGTGAGAGGGTGATATTTGGAGTCAGTGGGCATATGCTAGGGTGGCTGGAAAGCCACAATAGAATTGCTACACTGATGCTATTCATATGTTGGGACCTTCTGAGCAGCAGCCTGCTCTTTCTCACTTCCATGGCTTTCTGAAGTGGTTTGGAGCTGACTTTGTGTGTCCTAATTGTGTTTGTTCCTGTGGCAAAGACAGTTGGGAGTAACTGGTTGTGTAGCATCTCCTGCAGTAAAGACTTCAGTTAGGCCTCATTCGACAAGACTGGTGTCAACAGAGAGTGTGAGGGGGGCTCCCCCTTGGTTATCAAGGTTAAAATGCAAGCAGGGACAGAGATCAAACATGTGGCTAATTATCCTTTTAACACTTGGAGAGTCTGAGCTCTCCCCTGTATTACAGAGGGAATTAACAGATTAACTGCTGCCAGAGTGAGTGAGTCTGGCCCCTGATTTCATCTGTATATTGGGTGTCTCTTCCTCTGAGGCTGCAGATTGGATTGCTGCCTCCTGTTTGTCACCAATTCCTCTCAAGTCTGGATGAAGTGGCTATCAGGGAGAACCACTCGCAAGGAATATGTGCAGGCGGCAGTTTGGGGGTGTATATGTAGCTTCTGCCAAATAGTAGCTCCGGCCACTACCAAGGTGGCTCCTTTCACTGAGCTGTAGCCAGAAGGAAGTTAGCCAGGCTGAGAAGGGGGGGAGGGGGGGGGAGAGAAGGGTGCTCGTGTTGGGAGCCAAATTTACTTTTTACCCATAGGGAAAAGAATTTGTGAAAATAAACTCTTAACACAGATTAAGTGCTTATTGTGTGCCATACACTGTCTTATGTAAAAGCAATTCATTCAATGAAAATAGATTATTTGTAAGTGTCCTGTATTCTCCTAGAAGGAGGAACATAGAGGAGGTAAGTAGAACCAAAGGTTGGCGATTCAGGAAGATAACTTTTAAATTTGTATTTTTATTATCTTAATGGGTGATTATACTCCTGTTATGTATACATTAGAGAGACTGAGTTAATTAAATATGAGTTCTTGTTACTATGGCCTCACATTATCAGTAGCCAACTAACTAAAGGTAGAGAGCTTGCAGCTCCAACTGGAATTGCCTACCGTGGGGTAACTGGTGCTCGGGAAGTAATATGATGCAGAATTTATATAGTTGATCCCTACAATATAACCTTTAGAGTACTTACCCATTCACCAGGCACTGTGGTAAGTGCTTCAGGCACACTATTTTATTTATTTAAAATATTTTTATTGATTTCAGAGAGAAAGGGAGAGGGAGAGAAACATTAATGATGAGAGAGAATCATTGATTGGCTGCCTCCTGCCCTCCCCCTATTGGGAATGGAGCCAGAAACCCCCAGCATGTGCCCTGACCAGGAATTAAACCCTGACCTGGTTCATAGATTGATGCTCAACCACTGAGCCATGCCCACTGGGGCAGGTGCACTATTTTAATTAGCCTTACAACTAACCTTTGACAGAGGGACTGTTACTACCTGTGGTCTTAGGTGAGGAAAAGGAGCTTGGTGATGTGATTAGGATGTGTACTAGTGAGCTAGGAGAGAGTAGCCCTTGACCCCAGCATATACTGACGGGAGTTTCATTTGCCTCTCCTCAGATTGCTTCTCGGAGGAGTGTCGCTCTGTGATCCAGGAGCAAGCTGCAGCCCTGGGCTTGGCCATGTTTTCTCTCTTGGTGCGGCGCTGCACCCACTTACTTAAGGAGTCTGCCAAAGGTAAGCAGGTGAGGGCTGGGCCCTCTGACTGGTTGGCTTTCCAGCTGCCTGGGTCCTGTCCAACAATGCATGCCATGCTGCTTTCTCCATGTCTTCACCCTCTATCCATTCTTCTGCTTTTCAACACCTGTCTACCTTTTGCCCACCTAACTAGTCCCATCTCCTTTTCCAATTTGATTACCTTTATGGCCCTCTTTTCTCTTTGTAAAACTATTCCCTCCTTCTTTTCTCATCAGTAGTTAGGATTTATATTTACATCTAAGCTGCTGCGTGTTCTTATACATTAAAAACACACAAACAAGTGAATTTCCCTTTTTGTCCATAATTGATATTTTGGTTTTCCTCCTTTATCTATATGTCTTTCTTTGTCTGGTGGGTGCTATAAAGGTTGTGGATGAGCCATATTGAAAGACCCACTGGACCAGAGCAGGGACTTTAATATATATATATATATATATATATATATATATATATATATATATATATATAAAATTGATTTCAGAGAGGAAGGGAGAGGGGGGGAGAGATAGAAACATCAGTGATGAGGGAGAACCACTGATTGGATATCTCATGCATGCCCCCTCCTGGGGATTGAGCCTGCAGTCTGGGCGTGTGCCCCGACCCAGACCTCTTGGTTCATGGGTCGATGCTCCACCACTGAGCCACACCGGACATGCAGCAGGGAGTGCTTTTCGCCCTTGGGTTATGCAGTGTCCTATATCCTTTAAGGCTGCCCTTAGAATTCCAAGCCTGATTGCTGAGCTGAAAGGCAGGGCTGAAGGTTGTACCTTTCTCTCAGCTCCTGGTTCAGTATTTGTGACTAGTTTGGCCCCTCTGTCATCTTCCTGCCACATCAGCTTTGTGAATGTGTCCAGCCTCTGAGGCTGCCTTTTATTTTATTTTATTTTATTTTTGTTTGAGGGATGGTGGGGGTCACTTTTAATTTGGAAACAATTACAAATTTATAGAAAAGTTGCAAGAATTACACAAAAAACTCTTGCTCTTCACCCAGGTTCTTCAGTTGTTAGCATTTGACCATATTTCCTATAAGTTCTCTCTCTTCCCACACACACACATGTACTTACACTTATTTTTCTTCTGAACCTTTTAATTCTAAGTTGTAGACATGGTAGCCCTTTACTCCCAAATACTTGATTGTGTACTTCCTAATAACAAGGACATTCTCTTACATGATAGTACAGTATCAAAATCAGGAAACCAACAGTGATACAGTACTATTATTGAATCTACAGACCTTATTCAGTTTGTACCAATTGTTCTAAAAGTGTGTGTGTGTGTGTGTGTGTGTGTGTGTGTGTGTGTGTGTTTCTGGCCTAGGATCCACTTCAGCATCACACTTTGCATTTAGATGTCATATCTTTTTAGTCTCCTTCAATCTGGAATGGTTTCTCAATCTTTCTATGTGCTTTACAACCTTGACATTTTAAAGTGTACAGGCCATTTATTTTGTAGAATGTCCCACAATTTGGGTTTCTCTGATATTTCCTCATGATTAAATTCAGGTTATGCAGTTTTGGCAGGAACCATCTCAGTGCTGTGTTGAAGGAAAGCTGAAACGGGGTGAGAGGCCAGAATAGCAACTTCAACCAGGCCACAGGTGGAACAGAAACAGCTGTCTGCAGGGGCAAACCCAGTGCATTGGTTTTCTCTCTGTCCGCCCTTTCAGAATCCTCTTAGGTGCTGACACTTGTCCTTCGCTCCTGGGCCCAGGTGTCCTAGGACTTGGTCTCCCTTCCCTAAGAGCTTGCTGCAGCCCCAGCACCCCCAGGCCTCACTCGGGGGCCACAGCAAACATAGGCCCAGTTCTCCCCTTTGCCTCTGCAGCTCAGCCATCCTCTCCTGAGGATGAGGATGACCAAGATGACATCAAGGTTTCTTCCTTCGTTCCGGACCTGAAGGAACTGCTCCCCAGTGTGAAAGTCTGGTCAGACTGGATGCTCGGCTACCCAGACACCTGGAATCCTCCACCCACATCCCTGGATCTGCCCTCACAGTGAGTCAGCCTGCTCATTCCTTCAGCATTGCTGGCCTTGGCCCACCTGTGTTCCCACAGCTCCCCTCCCGGTGCTCTTCTTTGTTTCCTCCCACCACAGCCCCTTGTTCTCTCTTCCCTCCTCATTTGAACTTTGGTTTCCCCTTCCTTGAACATCTTCCTTGTCTCCTGATGTTTCAGGTTATTTTTGCCTATGCTCTGGTCTATCCCTCTCTTTCTCCTCTCTCCGTCTATCTTTTTCTCTCCATAGCTTTCTCTATTTTATTCTTTTTCCTTACCCTTCCTCTCTCATTCACATCATATTGTTCATGCTCACTGTTTCTGCAGCCACCTCTTGAGTGTCAGTGTGTGCGTGAGAGACTTTGTCTCTCTTACTTTATCTCTGTGCATCTTTCAGGCTATCTCTCACTGCTTTTTGTGCTCTGGTGCCTCTGTCTGCTTGCTTCCTCTCACGACATTGCAGTGTATGGGGAGGGATGAGTGCATGTACCTCTTTATTTCACTTGCTTCTTTCTCTTTCTCATCAGCATCTCCCACCTCCACCTCCCTGCTATGTTTCATTGTGGAGTAATGCCTGGGTATATCTATGTAGATTTTTTGTGTGTGTGTTTATATGACTTTTTTCTTCCTTTTTAAAAAATTATGGTAAGAAATGTATAAATAACAATAAACTTAATAAAAATATAAGTAACAGAATTTGCCATCTTAATCATTTGTAAGTGTACAATTCAGTGGCATTTTACATTCACATTGTTGTGCAGCCACATACAGCTGTTCTTTTGTCTGTATCTCTGTGTGTGTTGTATCTCTCTGTGTGCCTGTTTGGGTCTGGTTGTCTCTGTGTGTCTGAATGTCTAACTATATTTTAGTGTGAGGGTCTGTGTGTTTGTCTCTGGAGATCTTTTTAAGGGTCTTTCAGTGTACCTGTCCATGCCTGTCTCTGTATGTGTCCATATCTGTGTCTGTATCTCTACCTATCCTTGGGTGCATGTATCTCCGGGGGTCTGTTTCAGTGTGAGTCTGTGTCCATATCCATGTCTGTCTGATTTTGGGTCTATGTTTGCTTTGATCCTGTCCATGTTTCTTTGTGTGATTATGTCCTGTGCATGCCTAAATGTCTGTATACAAGGCTATCTATACTGTGTTCGTGTTTGCTTGTGACTCTGTCTCTCTGTTGGAGGGAAGAGTTCTGTGTATGTGAGTTTGCTTGTATCTACCTGCCTCTACCTGCTTCACCTGCGTCTCTTCGCCTGCCTCTGTCTGCTTGCCTGCTTGCCTCTTTCTCTTCCTCCTGCCTGTTCCTGTCTGTCTTGGCTTGTCCCTGCCTGCTTGCCTCTGTCTTTGTTTCCCTCCGCTATTTTTGTGTCTATATCAGGGTTAGCAAACTACATCCCATGAGCTAAGAATGACTTACATTTTTTTCATGGTTGAAAAAAATTAAAAATATATATATTTCATGAGTTGTGAAAATGATATGAAAGTCAGATTTCAGTGTCCATAAAGTCATATTGGAACACAGCCAGGCTTATTTGTTTGCACTTTGCCTGTGGCTGCTTTCATACTGTACCAGCAGAGACCTTATGGTCTGCAAAGCCTAAAATATTTACTATCTAGCTTGTTACAGAAAAAGTTTGCCAACTCCTGACCTACATCCGTGTTTCCATGTGTCCCATTCTTCTCTGTATTAATGTCACTATCTCTGTGCATATTTGTATTTGCACATTATTGTCTTAATGTATGTGCATGCAGGTGCCTATCTTTGGTCAACTATTGATTGTCCATCCCCGTTCCTCCTCCTCCCTTTCTCTTTCTCTTCTTATTACTCACTCACGCTCTCTCTCTTGGTTTCTCTGTCTCTGTCTTTGCCTCTCTATCTAATTCTCTGTTCCTTCTCTCTCCTTTCCACTCTTTGTATTGTGGCCTCTGGCAGGAGTAGTGCACTAAGAGCTCCTTCTGGCTCTCTGTTGGGTGTGTATGTGTGTGTTTGGTAACAGGCATCCATACCCAACATCTCATCATTCTCCATGCTCCTCTGAGGGGGAAATTACTGGAGGACACAGTGTGAAGACCTGGGCTCCTACAGACAGCATTTCTAGGGGGTGGGGAGCTTTTCTGGTCTGGGGCCAGCCATGTAAGTCTCTACTCGTAGGTGATCCACAGAGGGAATGCTGCAGCAGAGATTTCTAGCCAGCAGTTATTGATCTTTCTGTGTGCACTGTGTAGTCTGACACCCCCCCCCCCCTTTCCTTCCTCAAATTCCTTTCTTGTCCTCCACCCCAAGATGCACCCTGGACTGTTTGGCCCTCTTTCCCTATCTCCCCCAAGTCCCCCAACTCTAACTCTGTAACTGTGTGAGTGATTAGCATCAGACAGTCCTCTGCATCCTTTCTGTAAACCCTCCTAGGTTTCCATAATGCACTCTAGGCGGGGCCTCAGGAGCCAGGGTTAAGTCCTGAGCTGGGCAGCTGGGGCCACACAAAGGGACTGACGGATCTATGAGCTAGGGGTCAGCTGTTTCCCACCCACGTTCCCCAAAGAGTTAACATGTACTTATAGCCTCAAACTTTTCAGGCTATTAATCTATAATGCCGACTAGGCAATTTGCAATTTTAGAAAGAAAATGACAAAGGCTCAGCTCTCCCTAGTTTCTGAAGCCACTGCTTTTGAGCATGCGCAAGGTCATAGAATGTTCCTCCCTTCCTTTCGTGGGGTGGAGGGTGGGGAGGCAGACTCTTTGTCTCTGGAGCCTGGGCCTTCCCTGGGTCACCTCACCTCACCTCACAACCACAAGTCCCTTAGATATGGTCCATCCCACCCCTATTTACCCATATCCTGGGCCATCAGCCTGTTGACTCTCTTCTGCGGCTGTCTTCTTTCATCCCTCCTCCCTCTCTCGTTCCCTTTGGCTTTTGTTTGGCTGAGGAAATGGAAAGCTCACACAGGAAGTGCTGGGCCTCATTTGCTTGAGGTGCTGAGTCTGTTTTTTCTTTGGATGCTGCAGCAAATGGCCCGTTGCCGGCTTATGCAAGCTGCTGCCCATCTTTGGGCAAGGGCTCAATCAGCAGCTGGGCACGTGGTCCTGAGCTACAGCCATCCCCAGCTGGGCTTTACCTCCTGGACCACAGAGAGGCAGAGAGGGTTGGGATACTTGACAAATTTGCTTAGTTTTTTTATAGATTTTTTCACAGGGGGAGCAAATCTCACCAAGTAATACATTGAATTTGATTGTCCAGTAAAACAAGTTCCTATAGTTGTGGGCATCATTTACTCTCTGATGAATCCTCTAGGCTAGAGAAGTCAGTATGATAGAGAATAGAGTTCTCTTCTGCACTCTCTGGAGGGTCAGCAGCTGGTTGTCTCTGGAATGTAAATTTAAGCATAAAAGAGGGGCATTATTGTCCTGGTGCCTGACCACAAGGCATGGTGGTTTGAGGGTTGGTGCCACTGCTGGACAGAGCAGACCTGGCCCTACCTCATAGCCTTCAGATCCAAGCACTGAAAAAGTGGTATCTTCTTCCTTTTCAGTTTCTCATACGGCTGCCTAACACTGAGTAAATATTATGGTTGAGAGATTGGCAAGGATGGTAGTTCTTTGGGCTTCAAAGTTGCGTCTTATGCCTACTGATCTTTCATTTTGTGGAGCCTTTTCTTTAAGGCCGTAGGAATGACATACTACAGATAGTTGTGTAGATGTCAGAATAGTAGCTCCTCTGACATTCTTAAGGTCTTTGTGTGATCTTCATTTTGGAGGGTTTAGGAATGCTCTCAAGAGAGTAGGAAGGAAAGGGTTTCCACTTAACACCTCTGCTTTGCATGCTTTTATTGGTCTTTGCCTGAATTGTTCTCTGTGAAGACAAATTCCTCATTGATAAGGTGGCCAGATGGCCTACATTTTAGTTTGCTTCTCTTCCAGAATCCTCCACACCCAGTTGTCTCTCTTACACACTTGAACCCTTATTTAATCTTGTTCCCTGTATATTTTGTACTATCTTTCCTTATACAATTAGAGAATAATTTTGAAGCGATCTCCACATTTCTAGGGATATTCCAAAGCTCATCATTAGTCTCCTTAGCTCTCTCCTTTGGTCCATATTCCTCTTCTTTCTGGTCACACTTACTTTTCCTAGTCAGTAGCCACTTAACACATGTGGAACACCTAGGATGATAAGGGCAGGACTTCAGGGCCATTTGTGCCTTCCCACACAGTGGCACTTACGCATTCTTGTGTTGGGTCAGCATGTAAGTAGGTTGACTTCCCATTTGTACCTGTTGTAATAAGATGGCTTTATATCCCAGGAGGTTTTGGTACGGAGGACTATAGCAGGGTGTGCAAAGTTGTCTTGGGCCACTATAAGAGAATATCGAATGCTTTGGTCTATTTAGAACAGACCACAGTGTTTGGAGGGGCCATCTACTTATTGGGGTGGTGGTGAGGGGAAGGCACATTTCTGTTCCAGGCCTCTTACTAGAAGGGAAAGACAGCTACTCCCGACCTTAACAAGTGAGCACGAGTGAAGTTGTGAATGTCAGGTGGTGGAGAGGAACAGAGCAACAGTCCTTCCACAAGCCTAAGCATAGTGACCTCTTGCATCCCAGGACCTTTGGCAAGGCTAGGGCAGTGGGACAGCCTACCTCATTTCAGAGTCTCTGCTGAAGCCAAATCTTCCCTCATCTTGATCTCTAGTTCTCAGTAAGTGAAAGAGTCAGGGGACTTTGAGAACATCCAAACCTAGCCCAGCTGTGGCAGTTGGTTTATTGCTTTCAGCTGGTACTTGAACCCAGGTCCTGGTCTTGGAGGCTTTCCCAGGTTTAATCCCCAGAGCTTTCTCTGCAGCTGTATGACACTGCGCTGACCCCGAATGAGGATAGGAAAATAGAACCAGTGCCAAGCCAGAGTCTCTTTTTCATTTGGAGTCTGGCTGTCTGCCCATGACCAGGGTTACATAATGGGAAACATAGCTGGGGCTCTGGAGAGCCCGCGTTTCACCAGGCTGCCCAGACCTTAGCATTCTGATGCTATATATCTTCCTAATTGTAGTTCGGATGCATTTATCACACTGTTGGATTGGAGTACTGTTAAAAAAAAAAAAAAAAAAAAAAAAAAAGCTCCAGAAATTCCTGGACTTGCTGCTTTTCCGTGGCTTGTCTTGAATAGTCTACAGAGCACGCTGGAAAAGGCTTATAGGAAGCCCTCTGAGGTGCTGTCACATAGGGAGATGTAGGGATATATAGGGAGTATGCAGTAAGCTAATTTCCTCAGGGAGCCAACATGTGTTGACCCTGTAGGATGAGATAGAAATTCTTGAGTTAAGAAACAGCTAGCTCACTCACCCTCACAGGGCAGCTCTGAAATAAGAACTAATCCCAAATCTAATCGGCACCCCTTCAAGGACGCTTAATACGTCTTCCCCAAAGGGCATTTTAGGAGGTCACTAAGTAATAGTCCATCAGCACTTCCCTGAAGGAAGTGGTGGTGACTGTGGGAAGCCCCTTTGCTACCCTGGCTCCCCAGCCAGTCTCCCTGGCTCCGGGTTAGGGCGTCAGCACTACAGCCTGGCACCAGGGGGTTCCTCTTCCTCCAAGTGCTGAGTGTGGGCACATGTGATCTCTCCCACGGCAGGAGCCTCTGCCCCCTCCCCACTCCTCCCACAGGACTCCTTGTGAGAGGAAGGGGTGTTGGCCTAAGGCTCCAGTCTGACCCCGGCAGGGTACAGCAGCTGACCCCAGGGAGAGTACTTTCCAGCTCTGGGCTGGGGTTATTTGGGTCCAATGTGTGCTAAACTAAGAAGACGTGTTGGAGTGGTTACAGCTAAAATTTAGAGAGGCAGGAACCGTGAGAATCCGCACCAGGGAGGCCGCCGAGGGCTCCACTCATGCCGTGGAGATGTTGAGGTCCCCTGGGGGCTGCTCTTTCCCAAACACACAGTGCTGATGGGTTTAACACACCATAGGGATGTGACAGAGGCTATACATATGAATGTAGCTTGGGAGAACTGAAATCAAATAAGGCACTGACCTAGATAGAGGTTGAAGGAGGCCTAGTAGAGGTACTTAAGAAATCCTGGAATGAGGTTACGGTGACCTGTTTGCCATCGGGCTCCAGCTGCACTTCTTAGGACATGGAGAAGTTTATGTTCTTGGAGGAGTGTGGGGTGTCTGAGCGTCAGAATTTGACATGCCATATTGGGCAAAATTACTTTAGGTTGGGCACTTTCCCAAGGGCCCAAGTTATTGGATTCAGGTTCATTTCTGCTATTAGTTGCTCATCTCCTGCAGTTGTCTCCATTTGGGCCAAAAGTCCTCCAGGGCCGCAATGTCTTATGTTGCCCATTGAATCCTACATGGAGAGCTGTGGGCTACAGCAGTGGTCGCCAACTGGTGGTCAGCGGACCACTGGTGGTCCGTAAGGTCCGAAAGGTTAACGACTGCTGGTCTAGAGTATAATTGTCCACAGGCAAACAGGTTTTTAAAACAGCATATTTCATATCTTTTTTAAAAATATATTTTTATTGATTCAGAGAAGAAGGGAGAGTGAGAGAGAGATAGAAACATCAATAATGAGAAGAGAATCATTGATTGAATGCCTCCTGCACGCCCCCTACTGGGGATTGAGTCCATAACCAGGCATATGCCCTTGACCAGAATCGAACCTGGGACCCTTCAGTCCACAGGCTGACGTTTTACCCATTGAGCCAAACCAGTTAGGGAGTATTGCATATCTTAAGAGCATTTCTCTTGCTTTGGCCTTTTGTCTTTTCCCTTTGTGTCTATAGTCCATGGCCTTTCTCTTTTTCAACGTCCTTGTGCCTAGTTTCCATGCCATCTTGTCTATATTTCCAGAGCTTCTCACCCCAGGAACCAAAAGACCCAACTCATTTGCCATCTGTACTACTTCTCTGATCTTCCATAGCTCCGAAACACAATGCAGGGCTTCTTCTCACTCAACTCTTTCCGGGTTTGTTCTGCAGCTGTGGAGTTTGAATGTTAGTGTTTAAACAAGCTGGTATTACACAGGAAATGGCCACCTCCACAGGCCCCTGCAGGCTTGTAACATGGGGTCATTGTACTTGATATTAATCACCAGTCAGCCTGTTCCCCCAGTAAAAAAAAAGAAAGAAGGGGTGTGTGAGGGCTCAGTCTTCCTTAGACTTGCCAGAGGATGGCCTGGGCCTTGATCAGGCCTTAGCACTCCACTCTCCACACTGTCTGCCCACCTCTGTCACACCCCGTATGGAGCGTGCAGAAAAGGTCCCACCCGACCTTTTCCCTATAAAGCTGGCAGATCTGCCTTTTGTTCTGAGTTCTAGGAAGGAGACAGATTGTTGTGGTATAACTTACCTCACATATCTCTTACCTTCATCTTTCAGAGCATGTTCTAGTCGAATAAAACACGAGAAAACGCCAAAATTATAGAAACACAGAAATCCACTGGTCCACCTGAGACCAGAGCTTCTCACTTCCTTGGACTGAAGCTACTTTTCTTATGTTGTTTGCAAAACGAACTCCAGCCTGAAGGGTTAATCTGATTCCCCAAGTCAATATCCCCCAAACAACCAGCCAAGAGTGTGTGTTGGTTCATTTCTGTGAAATGTGTTTCCCCAGTCACCTGGGCTGGCCTGGGCTGCATTGTATCGGCCAGCAGCTGCACTGCACTCAAACTGACAGCTACATTAAACCTTGGAATTCTGAGGCAATAAAAAGTAAATTAACTCTTATTTTTTTCCTTTCCTGGTGGAGTAAGTGAATGCATGTCTGTGGAGAAGTGAGTGAGCCTTGGTCCTGAGTGCATACCTCTAACTAGCCACTGCTGGTCTGTCCCAAGCTAGGATCTGGTGTCCAGCCAGGGGTCTGCTTTCCTGGTGTGTGGTGTGTTCTGTGGGGTTGGGCCACTGGGTCACCCTACAACTGCTGATCCCTGCTCACTAATCACATCACAGCTGCTGAGAGGCTCCCTTGCCACCATTCTGAGAGCCATAAACGGACTCGTTGGACTCAGTTTCATACTCTCTGTCTGCTTTGTGTCTGCTAGGTGAAGAATGCACCCTAGCTTTAGTGGGATTTTGTGGGCTCTGGGAGCTTCCCCAAAATATGAGTGGGGACTAGAACAAGCCAGAGGGACTTGCCTGAGCCCATAGCACTCTAGAGGGTTCATTTAGAACCAAAGTTGGTTTGCAGTTGACTGGAAAACCTTTTGAAATGTCATTTCCAAAGCATTTCTAAAAGATTGGGAGTTGTTTAAAGCTCCTCAGAGCCACCAGAATTTTACTTTGGACTACTCAGCCCAGGCCAACCTTGAATCCTTAGACTCCAAGGGCGGCTGTGGGGTGAAGGTTGGAAGGCACTCCTAACTGGGATAAGGAACTAGAGCAGGAAAAAGCTAAGCTTTCCCCCCTTCTACTCAGGAAACCCTGTGTTCACCCACAGAACTGACCTCTCAGCCCAGAGGCCTGATTGGGGTAAGCTGAGGTGGTGATATCCCCCAGGTTTCAGGAATTGCCTCATTCTTTTGCAAATATCTTAACTTTAGGGTTTAGGCATCTCACCTCTTCCTTTTAGTGTTAGTTTCCTAACCCTCTGTGGAGAGTCACCATATGGCCCATGGGTGCCTAGTTAGTTGTGTTCTTGTCTGTGGTGCCACTTTAATTTCTGGACTCGGGACACACCCTGTGTCTTCTGGCACCAGCTGCTGTCTTACACATTAACACTGCGGTAGGAACTCCCATCCACTTCATTTTTGCAGGGAGTCTTAAGATTTTGGCACAAGGTGGGTGGGTGGTAATGGGCAAAGGGCAGATGTGGGCAGGGGTCCCTTGTGGTGGCCAGCAATCTCTGGGAGGAGTCAGTTTTGGTTTATCTGAGCCGTAGGGAACAGGGAGCATGGTAATGAGAACCACATGGTATCACATATTTCTTCTCTTGGATCCAAGATGGTAGGGGTAAGAGGATAAGAGAGGGATGTGGGGCCTCCCACTGTGGCAGCCATGGGTAATTTTCTTTTGTCCCTCCCTGGCTGGGGATGCTGCTGCCCACACCTTCCACCCCCAGCTATATCCTGAAGCAGCCTTGACCTGCTCAGCACCAACCGAGGCCCCCAAGCCAAGAATTCAGCTGGGAGACTTTTCACCTTCTTCCTTCTCACTGTCGTCTTTCCTGTTTATTTTCCAAATTGCTGCTCTGCAGCCGAGCAATGCCTGTTGGCCAGAGCTCACCAGCGCTGTGGGATCAGACTCAGGCAGTGGGCTCAAGTGGCCAGCAGGGCACTGGGGGAGGAAGCAGGGAGCTGGAAGAGCCTCCCTGTGCGTCTCCCATGGGCAGTGCTAACCTCGGAGGCGGCCCTGAGCAGCCCTATCACATCCGGTGCTTGTCTCTGCAGCCGGGACTGGAGGATAAACTATCAGAGCTGTGGGGCAGTGTATCATTCCTCTTATTATTTTCTTCTCTGCAGATGGGGTCGTGGAAAGTTCAGTTCCTTTTAACCCTCGAAGTTCTGTTTATTCTACAGCTGGTAGCCTGAATGCGCGTTTCCCATTACATCACAAAGGGGCTCAGGCAGATCTCTGCACAGAAACGTGTTGCAACTGTTTATTTTTTTCCATATTTAAACATTTCTGACAGCCAAACCCAGCTGAGCCAAAAGATGGAGCTTTGTGAATGAGTCTGGTTGTTGGTGTCTGTGCAGAGAGAGGCTTTAAAAAACCCTTGTCCCTCCGGTGATTCTTCCCAAACAAGTTCTTTTTCCTGGGCAAAGCCTGTGAAGCGAGTTACTTCTGCTGTACACGTGTGTTGATTATGTGCCGTTGTGTGATTAATGGGGCTGTGTTCCGCCTGGTTCCCAGGACACTCTTGAAAACAAGATGTTTCATTTCATTGCCTTTTCCTAGTGCAGTGATTACAGTAAATAAACCAGTGCAGGCTCCTTCCACCTGGATCCAGTCAGGGAGTCCCCACACCTCTACTCCACTTTCTCTTCCAGCATCACCTTCAATAGCATGTCCCTTGAATGCCCTCCATTCTGCCATCCCCCCAAGCTCCTAGCCTCCAGGAGCAGCAAATTGCTTATATTTGAAGCCCCTCCTTAGCAGATTTGGCTCATGCGCAGTCACTGGGCTGGGAAGATTCCAGGATGTAGCTCATTCATATACCTCTCTTTGCTTTTTGCCTCTTGTCACTCCACCTCTTGAACCAAATTGTAAAGCTTTTTCTTTGTAATTCTTTGTTTATGGGTGTCACTCCTTTTGGAGTACAACTTAGCATCCATAGGGTACTTGACTGTTCCAGACTCCCTGGTTAGGTTGTCCTCTGGGGAAGAAACGTAAGTCTGTGGACGTGGCAGGCCCTGAATCTGACCATTTTGGCTATTTGAGCTTGTCTTGGGCTTGTCAAAAGAAAGTTGAAACGATCCTTAGCTCCCACCAAAAGAGGAATCTGAACCACGGGAGATTTTTGGCAGTTGGTGGCGACAGAGAAGCGAACCTTTTAATAATTCTGCCCTGAAGTTTGAACAGGGGAGAACCAGATTTTGCATTTTCAAGATTTATTCTCAGGTTCACCCAGGGCCTGGTGATATGCAATTAGGATGACCATCCATTCCAATCAGCCCAGGACTGAGTTGTTTCTGGGAATGCGGGGCTTTAAATGCTAACACTGGGATAGTTGCAGGCAAACCATAATGTTGGTTACCCTATGTCTAAATTTCTACAAATGAGGGAAAGGAGAGGGAATACGATGGCCAGGATAGCGCTGACATGGTTCAGCTGCTGAAATGAATGGGAAGCTTGGCAGGCCAGGGATGAGGTTTTTATTGGATGTGTGTTAATTGTTTTTTTGCTTATATATAGGAATAGATTTCTAAAGCACTCGGAGAAAGGAAAAAGCCCACAAACACATGACTCTCCCTGGTGTGGCTAGCCCCTCTGGCTGTGCAAGAGGAGGGAAGATTGGCTCTCTCTAGCTGTCTGTATGGCATATTCTTGGCTGGACACGAGTGGGGGAATTCTGGGAGCTGCCTCAGGCACTGGGTGTCCAGAGTGTTTGAGTAAGTGTCTTAGGCACACTGTCTGGAAAGGTGACAGGACCTGCATTAGGCAACTGATTCTCTAAATTCTTCTCTCTCTCTGGTTAGGATTAAAAACTCCCCCAAATCAACTTCAACTTTACACGGATATACACACATTCACCAGATTGCTGCCAAGGGTGCAATTTTGTGTCCTAGTTTTTTGGTAAGATTTTCTGGCGGATGCCAGCCACAGACATTTGCCATAGGTACTTCCCTAGTCACAAGTGCTTAGAATACTTGAACTGGTCCCTCTTTAGAGCTGCTCTTCTTTTCTTGCCTTATTTCTCACAGGGTTGCTGTGGATGTGTGGTCGATGCTGGCTGATTTCTGTAACATATTGACTGCGGTGAATCAGTCTGAGGTGCCACTGTACAAGGACCCGGACGATGACCTCACCCTTCTTATTCTGGAAGAGGATCGGCTTCTCTCGGGCTTTGTCCCCTTGCTGGCTGCCCCTCAGGATCCCTGCTACGTGGAGAAAACCTCGGATAAGGTCAGCCCCAGGCCAAACATCACTCCCCATTCACCCTTCCTCTTAATTCTCCAGACTTTTTTTATTCTTGGGAAGTTTTCTGTGCAAACGGAACATGATTAAGTCATTGAGAAGGGTGTTAAGGGAAAATATCGACCTTTTAGCCGCTGACATCCAGCTCTGTGTCCCGAAAAAAAAAAAAAGCCCTCTCGACTTCCTTTGGTGTGTGTGTGTGCTTGCTGGCATGTTGTATATACGATCATTTCCTCACTTGTTTAAATAGTCCAGCTTGTGTTGGCAGTGCTCTCACTCAACTCCAAATGGTTTGCATCATGCTTAAAGCACCCTCCTTCCTCCCCCCTTCCTCCTTCCCCCCAGCCACAAAACTCTGCACTAGGAAAACAGCCAGGGCTTTTTCCCTTTTCTAAGGAGGAGAGTGATAAATAGGTGACTAGAGAGAAGCAGACACCATGTGTTAACTTACAAAAAAAACTTTTAGGAATATGAAGCATTCCCCGTTTGTTGCCTGGTTTCTATTTTTCTTCCTCTGAGGACTGATTTAACCTGAACCTTTTTCTTGTCTGTCTGTTTATAGAAAACAAAGTCCATTGCTGTTGCCCTGGTGGGGACTGTGGAACTTAGTCTCTGTTTAACAGTTGTGTCCTTGGCCAGGTGCAGAGAGTAAAGCAGTTCATTCTGCTTCACATTCCCATGTAACAGTCGCTAGACTGAGGAAGTAGCACCCACAGACCCTAGGAGCAGAGTCTCCTGTGCTGTGCAGGAGAACCCGTGACTGAGCTCCCTGTGGAGTTGCTAGCATTGATTCCTGGGGGAGAGGCCTTTGGGTAGAGTCCACAAATGGCTCCTCAGGAAGAAGTCTTTTAACTTAGATGAAGTATGTATAGAAATGTGGGTAGATTTTTTTTTAAGATAGTAAAAACTAAATACCAGACTTAAATTACAAATATAAAGTATTTTATACTTAATATAAAAAATGTTAAACTTGTTCTTAGTAGAAAAAAGTATAAGTTCCTTGTAGACAAGTAAAAAGAACATTTATCTACAACCCCTCCCTCTACCCAGAGGTTATATCACTGTTATTTTTGCTGATAATACATAATCATATTTGACTAATAGTATACACATACACTTTTAAAAAAAAAACTGGGGGGTCATATTATACATACTATTTGTAGTCTGCTTTTTTTTTTTACTTAATATTTTTAATGTATTTTTATATGGAATAATTTATATAATTCCTTAATATTCTTTTATATACCAATTATTTCTTTAACCCATTTTTGCTTCATTGAACCAAAGGATTGTTCCCAATTTGTGCACTATCAATAGTGAAGTAATTCCTTATAGCAGAATTTTTTATATATATTCCCTTTGATTAAATTTCTGTAAGTAGATAAAAATTCTAGACATTGGCATACCAAAAATCCATATTCTTTGGATGCATTTAATGGCTAGTAGGTTTTGGGAATGTGAAAGCAAAAGAAATATTTATTTTATGTTTTTCTAATGAAAAGTTGGAATGAAATCTTGCTCTTTTCGTTTCAGAAGGGAATAAGAATAGAGAGTTGTAGTACGTGAGATAGGACAACTAACACAACGCTTACACTTTGTAAAATATGTTCAGTTAGAAGAGAAACTGGATAACCCTGGCTTGAGTCAGGGGATCCTGGTACTATTCTTATATGATCACAAGGTAGTCTTGACTCCAAGGACGCTTTTGAGAGTTAGCTCTTGTGTTAGCTATCTTTTAGTGCAGAACAAGGAGGAGTCCTAACCAGCATCAGACTTCCTACGCCCTATGTTCTCATCAGCTCTCCCCATGTTAGTATATGATACATGTATATAAGATAGCACATATGATAGATTTATGATAGAATACAGTTGTTACAAGTATATGATCTAGCCAGAGAAGAACACAGAGCCAGCTGTTCATGCCCTCTTCCTAGAGTAGTGATTCACAGGCTTTCCCGGCAGTTGTCACTCATTGACACCACGGTATATCTCTGCTTCAAGGATTGTGAAATAGGTGTGTCAAATAGAACATCTCCAAATCCAGACTCCTGAATTTTTCTTTCCCAAACCTGATCTTTCTTTAGTCTTCCCATCTTGGTAAATGGCAACTTTGACTTTTGAGTTGCTCGTATGAAAATTCTTGGGAGTTATTCTTGGTTCCTCTCTTTTTCTCACACCTCCATAACTAATTCATCAGCAATTTATGTTTCTTCACTTTCAAAATAAATGCAGATACAGCTCATTCTTACCACTGCTACACTCTAGTTCAATTCATCAAAATGCCTTCTAACTGGTTTCTCTAGTTCATCCCTCCTCTTACTCCCCCACTCTGTTTTCAGCTCAGCAACTGGAATGATCTTTTTAAAACATGATTAAGATCATGTCATGTCTCTGTTTAAAGCCTTCTGATGGCTGTTCCTCTCACTTAGAATAAAAGCCAAAGTTTTAACGGCAGCCTACAATGCCCTCAAGGATTTGACGCTACCTACACCCTCTTAACTATCTTACCTCAGCTCCTACTGCTCCTCATACCCAACATACTCTAGTCACATCGGCATCCTTGCTGTTCCTCAGAGATGCCTAAGAATCTTTGCACTTGCTTTCCTCTTAACCTGGGACAAACACTGTCCCCAGATAGCTGTGCGGCTTTCTCCTCTGAATGCCACCTTGTCAGCTGAGGTCTTCCCTAGTTACTCAATATAAGATGTTACCTACCTGTCTTTTTCTCTTATTCTGCTTTATTCTTCATGGCTGGGGGAAAATAACATCTCTTGAATATCAGCCCCTGGCCTAGGTATTTCATTACGTCCTCACAGTAAGCCTACCAAGTAAGTGCTAGTACCTTCATTTTTTTTTTTTTAAAGAGGTGACTGAAGCTTAAGAGAAGAGTGGAAACTGATGATAAACTCATGGATTATCTCCATGCCTGACCTGGGAGATTAGTGGAGATGTGTCAGAGAGAGTCTTTAGGAACTTGACCTTTTAGAAATCTGAAAATGGTAGACATTTTCTCCAGCTTCTTGTGTTCACTCCTAAGAAATGTAAAATATTTCAAGGACTTTTCGGTAACAGCAACATGAGCAGTGTCATTGCTGGTCAAGATTAATCACAAGTTTGCTCTAGCCTTGATGCTCATTCAACAGATAATTACTGAGCATGCCTACATTACACTATCTTACACATACAAAATGAAAAATCCAGATGTATAAGGCAGAGATCCTTCTATTCTAGTTTGGGAGGCAGTTTGTGGCATATACAACCATATGAGAAGCAACATAAGTTAATTTGAACCTATAATTAAGGGTGAACTCTTGAAATTTTATTGAGCTTATAGTATCTCAAGACATTGCCTAATGAGTACTGTTTTGGCATTAACATGTCATTGTATTTCCCAAGCATGTTCTATGGCACTCCAGTTTTGTAAGTTGTTAATTGTTGGATGAATGATCATATAAGTTAGGGTAAAGCAGTATTAACTTGGAGCTTTTTAACACAGCATACATTGTGATAAGGAGATAGCCTTTGCAGTTTTTTCCAAATTTGTTTCACACTTTTATTTACTAAACATCTTCAAGGATTAGTGTTCTGCCTAAAATAAAAATAAAAAAACCTTAGAGAAAACCCAGATATGAGATGAACAAGCAGTGAGAAAACAGGTTGCTATTGCGATTATCCAGAAGTAAGGAAAGGAGTACATATTAGGCTAAAAGCAGTAGAGTGGAGCTGGTTACTTTTCGAGAGCAACATCACATTGCAGATTTGAAATCAGAGCCAACTAGGGTGAAGAAAGTGATCTTCAGTTCATTGAGTGGCTGCTAGGCACCAAATTCCAGAAGTTAAGTAGCACATTCAAGGTCATGAGCTAGTAAGGAAATCTAGATTAGAACCCTTATAAGTATGACTTTAATACTTCATGTTTTGCCCTAGCTGGTTTGGCTCTGTGGATAGAGCATCAGCCTGTGGACTGAAGGGTCCCGGTTTGATTCCAGCCAGAGGCACATGCCTGAGTTGCGGACTTGATCCCCAGTGTTGGGGGGTGCAAGAGGCAGCCGATTGATAATTCTCATCATTGATGTTTCTCTCTCCCTCTTTTTTCTTCTCTAAAATCAATAAAATATATTTAAAATATTTTAAAAAATAAAACTTCAATTTTTGATGAATGATTTGATGTCTAGGATTTGCTTCAAATAATCTGTGGAGGGGGTAGATAGGAATATTAATGAAAAAGGTCAGATATTGATTATTACTAAATATCAATCATTATTATTGATTACATATTGATCATTATTACTAAATCTGATTAATGGGTACATTGATATCATTATATTCTACTTTTGTGTGTGTGTGTATATATATATATATATATAGTCCATAATAATAAGTTTTAAAAGAAGTAATAAATAGCCATCCTGAAAGTAAAACTCTTGTCCTTCCTGCCATATTATACTAGTAGTGCTTAAGTGATTGAAAAGTAATCACACCATCTATAATAATAAAAGCATAATATGCTAATCAGACTGGATGTCCTTCTGGACAACCTTCCAGATGAAGCTGGGAAGCCCGGGTCCCGGGTGCCAGAAAGAGACCGGTGCTGGCAAGGGGAAGGAAGGCCTACTCTTGCACAAATTTCGTGCATTGACCTCTAGGAATAATAATAATAAAGTTAAGCTGTTGCAATCACTAATCATGTTCTAGGCACAGTGCTAACCTATTTACATGCATTTCTCATTAAAACCTCAACAGCCCTATAGGCAGATAAGAAAAGTGATTAAAAAAAAAAGAAACTTTTAGGAGAAAGATGTTGAGTTCATGTTGTGCCTTAATATAAAAAAAGCTTAATTATCATCTTAAAAAATGCATGTGGATGTATAACTATAGGCGATAATAAACAAGAATTTATTTAGCAATAGGCTCATCTTTCCTTAGACTCTAAAGCTCTAGTTATTTAATGGATACCAAAGCATTTATTTCATAAGTGGTTGTAAACAGTACTCATTTTAGCATCCCCAGCTAGATTAATCTTCTGTGATATTCTTTGTCCCTCTCCATATTACTGTCTGATTGATAAGTAAGTGAAGAACCAACAAGCTAATGTTGGGGCCACTCTCTGTCTTGATAGAGAATAAATTATTTTACATTGTAAAGTCATGTTGTAAGTCTCACATCCCATCCAATCACCCTTACAGTCGTCTTTGCTTTCTGTCTGGATGTGGGATTCCAGGAAACTTTTTCATTACAAATATATGTAGTTGCCCTAATTAGTTTGGTTCAGTGGATAGAGCATTGGACTGTAGACTGAAAGGTCCCAGGTTTGATTCCGGTCAAGGGCATGTACCTTGGTTAGGGCACATCCCCAGTAGGAGGGTGCAGGAGGCAGCTGATCGGTATTTCTCTCTCATCGATGTTTCTAACTCTATCCCTCTCCCTTTCTCTCTGTAAAAAATCAATAAAATTAAAATATTTAATAAAATTAATATATTAAATTATATATATATAGTTGTGCTCTGCCACTGTGGCTCAGTGGTTGAGTATCGGCCTATGAACCAGTAGGTCACAGTTTGATTCCCCATCAGGGCACATGCCGGAGTTGTGGGCTTGATCCCCAATGTGGGGTGTGCAGGAGGCAGCTGATCAATGATTCTTTCTCATTGTTGATGTTTTTCTCTCTCTCTACCTCTCCCTTCCTCTCTGAAATCAATAAAAAATATATCTTAAAAAATAAGTTTAGAGTATCTGACTTAGAGCAACCCCACTCTCTAAACTAAAATAAAATAAATTAAAATGTGTATTTGAGGTTAAATGCGGCTTATTTCATCCATCTTTTGAAAGTAATAGCTTGTCTGTTTATTTATTAAATGACATTTTGGGCATATTGTTTGTTCATATAATTACCAAAAATGTTTTAAATAGAAAATACAGAAAAAGCACAAGAAAATAAAAATCACCTATAAGCTACCACTTAAAATTAACCAGTGTTAATAGTTTAGTATATTTCCTCTAGTCTTTTTCTGCTCATGCTTATGTGTGCCTTCCTTTCATAAAATTAGAACTGTACAATGTATGTTTTGTTCTTGTTTTATGCTTATAGTTTGGGTGGAAATGTTATCTTTGTTGCTTGGTGGTCTGGAAAATATTTATTGTAAGTACAAGTTACCAGTGACTAATTTTTTGAAAAACCTTTAATTTTTTATTCTCAAAGTATCAATATCATGCCCTGGCAAAGTAGCTCAATTGGTTAGAGCGTTGTCCCAATACACTACATTTTTTGGTTCGATCCCTGGACAGGGCACAAACAAGAATCAGCCAATGAATGCATAAGTAAGTAGAACAACAAATCGATGTTTCTCTCTCTCTCTCTCTCTCTCTCTCTCTCAAAAACCTATTTACATCCCATATTTAAAATGTGGAGATTAGCTGAAACCGGTTTTGCTCAGTGGGTAGAGCGTCGGCCTGTGGATTGAAAGGTCCCAGGTTCGATTCTCGTCAAGGGCATATACCTTGGTTGCAGGCATATCCCCAGTGTGTGTGTGTGTGTGTGTGCAAGAGGCAGCTGTTCGATGATGCTCTCTCATCGATGTTTCTAACCCTCTATCCCTCTCTCTTCCCCTCTGCGAAAAATCAATAAAAAATATATATATTTTTAAAAAACCAGCATTCAGGGATAACTGCTGCTAACAATTTACTAGTAATATTTTTTCCTCTCTCTTTTTTGTTTTGTTAATCCTCACCCGAGGATGTTTTTCCCTTGATTTTTAGAGAGAGTAGAAGTGAGGGGAAGAGACAGAGGAAGAGAAACATCTGGGTGAGTGAGAGAGACATCGATTGGTTGCTTTCCACATGCACCCATACCAGGGCTGGGGATTGAGCCTGCAACCGAGGCCTTTTCCCCTTGCCTGGATCAAATGCATAACCCTTTAGTCCACAGGCCGACACTATCTACTGAGTCAAATCAGCTAGAGCAATATTTGTCTTTTTAGACCACTTCTGTGCCCATTAAAACATGTTTGTACACATATATACACATATGATCAAAATGATCTCTTCCTTACTTTGCTCTTTTTGTTAATATATTAAGGACATTCTTCATGACTAGGTTTTTAATACTTGAAATTGTTCTTATTTTGTTTTTGACCTGAATGGCAGCTTAGCTTAGGTTTACGTGTTTTTTTGTTGTTGTTGTTCTTTTTTTAAAACTATAGATATTATTCTATTGCATTAATAGTCAGAAAAAATTAGAGGCCTGGCCTGTGTGGCTCAGTGGTTGAGCGTCAATCTATGAACCAGGAAGTCATGATTGGATTCCTGTCAGGGCATATGCCCAGGTTGTGAGCTCGATGTCCAGTAAGGGGCATGCAGGAGGTAACCAGTCATTGGATTCTCTCTCATCATTGATGTTTCTATCTCCATCTCCCTTCCTCTCTGAAATCAATAAAAATATATTTAAAAAAGAAAAATTAGAAAAAAGTCCATATGTGGGGAGGGGTTTGGGATGGGAATGGGGGGATGAGGACAGTTATGTGATACCATAATCAATAAATTTTTTTAAAAAGTCCAATTTCCCTTTTTTTGTAGGTAATTTTTCTTTTGTCTAACATGGGCAATTTTTTCTAATCTTGAATTTCAAATTGTATGAAGATTCATTTAGTTGTTAGGCTCTGTGCTTTAATTTTTCATGGTACCTAGTGAGCTTTTTTAATATGCACATCCAGTTCTGTCTTTGGACCAGAAAAGTTTTTATCGCATGTCCTTAATTGCTAATGTTCTGTTTCTTCTATTCTTTTCTTTAATAATTTCTGTTCTCCCAATGTATTGGATCTCCATTCTTTGTCCTCTGCATCTTTCTCCTGTCAACATTTTAATTGCTTTCTGCCTTGCTTCTGCATTTTAAAAAATATTTTATTAATTTTTTACAGAGAGAAAGGGAGAGGGATAGAGAGTTAGAAACATCGATGGGAGAGAAACATCAGCTGCCTCCTGCACACCTTCCACAGGGGATGTGCCTGCAACCAAGGTACATGCCCTTGACTGGAATCGAACCCGGAACCTTTCAGTCTGCAGGTTGATGTTCTATCCACTGAGCCAAACCAGTTAGGGCATTTCTGCATTTTAAAAAATATATTTTTTTATTGATTTCAGAGAGGAAAGGAGAGGGAGAGAGAGAGATAGAAGTATCAATGATGAGAAAGAATCGCTGATTGCCTGCCTCCTGCATGCCCCCTACTGGGGATTGAGCCCACAATTAAATATATTTAAATAATTCCCCCTGGAATTGAACCTGGGACCCTTCAGTCCACAGGCCAAAGCTCTATCCACTGAGCCAAACCAGTTAGGGCACCTCTGCATTCTTGAAGGTCTCCTCAAGTTTGTCTTCCCTGCAATTGATTCACATTTTTATAGTGCTGATTCTACTCTTTACTTCTTCTAATTTACTGTTTCAGTCTGCTATTGCATTATCTGTTCCCTTATGTTATTATCCTGTAATTTTTATATATTTTTGCCTGCTTTTTATCCAGGTCCCTTTGATCTGTCTTTGTTTTGTCATTCATCTTTCAGCATATTTCATAGGTCCTATGATTTTAAAAATTCTATTTTAAGAATAAAACAGATAACTTTATTTTTCTCCTAACATACCCTCTCTCCCCCCAAATATGCTTTGTTTCTCCATTTCTTAGAATGCTAGGTTCTCCTTTTTTTATGTTGCAGATTCTTTTCATGGACCCCAACTTGAATTTCTACAATGTATTTTGGTCATTTATACTTCTTTATACAAAGAAAAATTTACTCAGGTCTGATGTTTTCTCCAAACAGATTAGGAAAATTCTCACTAGATGCCTTCTTTGTCTCCAAATATTATTTAGAATCCCCTTCTCAAGTCTAAAGGTAGTTGATAGAAATTTGTAATATGAAGTCACCACCCTAAAAGGAGGAGAAAGAAGCCAGGTGGTATGCATCTCAATAAATGAATTTATTTTCTACATTTCCTGTTCTGTATGTAGTAGAGCTACTATACCATAGCTAGTTTCCCGTGTGCAGCCTTTGTTTAACATAAATGATATGGCAATTTCTGACCTCCTTCCTAGAGCTGTGGCCTCTCATGTCAAGAAGAAATTCTGCTCTCTGGCCACTTCCTTTGGGCTTCTCTGAACTGCTGATTATGAGTGGTACTTCTTTGTAGCAGTGAAAAAACTTCCAAGCAGTGTTCTGCATCTACCCCATGCCCTCGCACTTTGTGGTAGGCAGACTTTGTAGTAGGTAAACCAAGGGTGACCCACGTCTTAAACCCTGAAAACTGTTAAATGTAACCTTACAAGGCAAAAGGGCTTTGTGTGTGTGATTAAATTAAGGCTCTTGAGATTGAAAGATGATCCTGGGTTATCCAGGTGGGCTTAATGTAATCATAGGGGTCCTTATGAGGAAATAGGGGTGTCAGAGTCAGAAAAAGGAGATGTGATGATAGAACCAGTGGTCACACAGAGGGATTTGGAGATAGTAGGCTGCTGGCCTTGAAGATGGAGGAAGAGATCATGAGCCAAGGAATGCAGGTGGCCTCTAGATGCTAGAAAAGGCAAGGAAATAGATTCTCCCAGAGAGCCTCCAAAAAGAACACAGTCTTGTCAACACCTTGGTTTTAGGAATTCTGACTTTCAGAATTGCAAAATAACAAATTGTATTGTTTAAGTCATTAAATGTGTGATAACTTATTACAGCAGCAGTATGAAACTAATACACCCTTCAAACTGGAGAATTTTGCCAGGCAGCTTTCTTTTTCTTCTTTTAACCTTTTTATTTATGAAATATAAATATGAAAATGCAGACAATGAAGACTCATCACAAAGTGAGCAATGGTATAACCACTAAGCAAGTAAAGAAATAGAACGAGCCCTAGCCAATTTGGCTCAGTGGATAGAGTGTCAACCCTTGGACTGAAATGCCCAGGGACTGAAGGGCCCCAGGTTTGACTCCAATCAAGAATATACCTCAAGTTGCAGGCTGGCCCTGGTCAGAGGTGTGCCAATCATATCGATGTTTCTCTCCATCTCTCCCTCTCCCTTCTGTTCTCTCTAGAGATCAAAGGGAAAATATTCTCGGTGAGGATTAACAACAAAACAAAAAAGATATTGAATGAGACAAAGGTGATTAATTAACAGTTCCATTCATCTTATGTTTGAGGTCCTAGCCAGTACAGTAAGATAAGAAAAAGAAATAAAGTATTAAAAAGATGATTGAAAAAAGAAATAAAGCTATCTTTATTTGCAAATAACGTTGGTGCATGCTTAGAAAATCCAAAAGAAAATAAGGATAAATCATTAGAATTAATAAGTGCATTTAACATAGTTACTGGATATAAAGTCAGTATACAAAAATCAATTCCATGTTTACAAACTAACCTCAAACAAAAGAAAGGTTTTTAAAAAGTTGCTTTCTTAAGAAGGGAAGCTGTGAATTGGCTCTTAATGACCCCCTTCTAGCTAGCTATCCATCTGGCAGTAATTCTTTATGTTGATAGCAGATGGATGGCATTTCCCCATTTAATAGATATTGACTGACTGCTGTGCATCAGACACTGTTCTAAATAACAGCCATAGCAGTGAATAGTAGACAAAGGAGGGATCAAGGGGCATGGGGGATACACTCTGTGTAATCAGTTTGGTCACTTCACTTAGGGTATTGGAAGAGTGCTAACTCAAGTCTGTGCTTTTTATAGTTATAATTATAAAAATAATCTTTGTATTATAAAATAGATAATTATTTTATAAATACTAGAGAAATCACAGTTAGCAATAAGGAAAATAAAAGACCCTTGATCCTTGTATAATGGTTGGATAGGTGGATGAACAGATGGACAAATATGAATTTTTTTTTGCTTTTTAACAGAAATAGAATCAAGTTGTAATCTACTTTATTCACTTAGCAATAAATATATCTTGAATATATTTCCATGTTCATCTACAACATGAAGTATAATGGCAGCATTATATCAACTTCTTTGGACATGAAATTTGTTTAGTCCCCAATCATTAGGCATTTTAGGAAGTTAATGATTTTTCAGTTTTATAAATGATGCCATCTCAAAAGATCTTATACAGAAATCTTTACATATATTCATAAAATAAATTTTCTAAGTGGAAATTAATAGGTCAAAGAGAGTATGCAGACTTTTAAGACTTTTGATAGGTAATGCTGAATTGCCCTCCAAAAAAAGTTATAGCCATTTAAATTGCAGAATATGAGTGTCTGTGTACTAGCATTTTCACCAATCCTGAATGGTTTAATATTTTTATAACTTTGCTAGAAATGTGCAAAAATGGCATTTCACTGTTCTGCTTTTCATTCTTTGATTACTAATTGGGTTGATTTTTTAAAAGTTTTATGTATTTTTACATAAATTATATTAAATTGCCTTATGTTCTTTGTCATTTCACCATTGGAATGCTCATTCATTTATTCTTAATGATTTGTAAAGCTATTTGTGAATAACCTTTGAACTTTAAAAAAATGTTTTTATTTTTTAGAGAGGGAAGAAGGGAGAGAAAGAAATTAAAAACATTGATGAGAGGAACGTCATCAATTGACTGCCTCCTGCTCGCCCCCTTCTGGGGATGAAGCCTGCAACCAGGGCAGGTCCCTTGATCTGGAATTGAACCTATGACCTCTTGGTTCATAGGTTAATGCTCAACCACTGAGCCACACCTGTCAGAAGCTAGACACTCTTTTAATGCTTTATATGATCTCAATTAAATTTCACAAAAGCTGTATGGGATTTTGGACTATAAGAATCATTTGGTCAGGGTGGCAGCTAAGAATAAAGGAGTCAAGTCTGAGCAATCCACATCTAGAGCATGGTCTTAATTGACTATAAATATAGTAGAGCAGTGGTTGAACAAGCATATTAGTACTTCTAGTTCTCTTCCCAGCTTTGAACATTTTTATTTTCACTGGGAGCTTGATTTCTCTCCCAGAGCTTAGGAACTATTGACCTGATTTAGGGTAATAATTTTCTGGTCTCCCATAATAGTTTCTGAGGATGAGAAGTAAAAAAGTTCATGTTAGGGGAATGGATGCTCAGATTGCATTTATCTGCTTTCTTCTCTCTGAGTTGGATGCTCTTCAAATCTTGGAATGTTCTGGGTCCTAAGATACCTGAGTACCTAGAACATCAATTTTCAACTTTTTTCATTTCGTGGTACACATAAACTAATTACTAAAATTCTGCAGCACATTAAAAAATTTTTTGCCAATCTAACCAAAAAATATATAATTTTGATTCATTCACACCATACAGTTGTTGTGTTGGCTATTGTCATTTTTTTATTTGACAATCTAAGGGAAAAGAGGTCAGTGGCCCTGACTAAATAGTCAAGTATTACATGTTTTAAAATTCTTGCAGTATACCAGTATGCCTGGCACAGTCGTTGAAAATAAATATGGGCCATAATGAAAAATAACATTTATAACAGGAAGATCTATAAAACTTAACTATTGATTGACATAATTTTCTGCCTCATACTTCTGTCCCATGGCTTTTTAAAATTTTCTTTACTAATCTTTCCTGTATTATATTTTTACTTCATAACTTTATCTACCTGAATTTTTTTAAAAAAAATTTTAATTTATATATTTACTGTATCAACTTGTTGATAATTTCCATATAATAAAATCATACATTGAGTGTATTTATATATGTATACACCTATATAAAGACCACCTCAATCAACATGTAGAAAATTTCCGTCTTCCCAAAATATTCCTGAATGTCCATTTGCAGTTAATCTCTCTAGTCCTCCTCCCTGCCCCAGGCAACCACTGATCTAATTAATTTCATTATAGATTAGTTTTGCCTGTAAATAGAATCATACAGTATGCCTTTGTTCTTTTACTCAGCATAAGATCTGTGAAATTCATCCATGTTGTATTTTTCTACCCTTTTATTAATGAGTAGTATTCCATTGTATGGATGTACCACAGTTTGTTTATCCATTCACTTGACAATGAACATTTGGTTGTTTTAATTTCTGGCTGTTATGAATAAAAATGTGTACACTAAAGTACAGGTCATTTTGTGGATATATATTTTCATTTCTGTGGTGCAAATAGCTAGAAGTAAAATTGCTCAACCACTTAAGTTTATATCTAATTTAAAGAAACTACCAAACTATTTTCTGAAGTGATTGCACCATTTTATACTCCCACTAGCAATATATCAGAGTCCTTTTGTTTCACATCCTTGCCAACACTTAGTATTTCTAGTCTTTATAATTTTAGCCATTCTAGGAAGTGTGAAATATCTCAGTTTTGATTTGTATTTCCCTAATTACTGATTTATGATTAATAATTAATGAGCATCTTTTCATGTGGGTATTAGCAATTCATATATCCTCATTTGGGAAGTGTTTAAATCTGTTGCCATTTTTTAAAAAATTAGGATATTGATGTGTTTGTATTGAATTGTAAAAAGTTCTTTATATATTCTGGATACAAGTCTTTGTCCAGTACATTTCCTGTGAATATTTTCTTGCAGTGTGTGGCTGGCTTTTTCTTTTTAAAAATAGAATCTTTAAGAGTAAAGATTTTTAATTTTTATGAAATACAGTTTTTCACAATTTTTCTTTATGATTAATACCTTTTCTATTTTAAGAAATGTTTCGTCTTTTTAACTATATCCTTTTTAATTTTTTTCATTGGTTTTTCTAGGACTAACAATTTACATTCTTAACTTTTCATTATATATTTAGGGTCAGTATTGTATTTTACACTTTATACCTTATGCTTCCTGTTTCCTGCTTCACACTGCAAATGTAATAACCTTAAAACAGCATAAGTCTATTTATCCATTCCCTTTTGTTTTGTGCAGTTATCATACCTTATCTCTTTTACTTTTTATATGTTATAAACCCTGTACCATGTTGTTATTTCTACCTAACTGTTGGTTTAAGTAAATTAGAAACAAAAAGAAACATACTTTTATATTAATCCGTTTACTTACTGGTACTCTTCATTATTTTCAGTAGATCCAAGTTTCCATTTGATACCATTTCCTTGGAGCCGATAGTACTTAAGCAGATTGGTTGATGACCTGCTTAAGTCCTCCTATAGCTATCGTTTATCTAAAAATTCTCTATTTCTTTTTGGTTTTAAAATATTTTTTAAACTAGATATAGAATTCTAGACTGAAGTTTTTTTATTTTAGTATCAAGATGTTATTATTACCTGGAACCTACTGTTTTCACATGAGAAATCAGCATTCTTAAGTCTATGTAATATGTCATTTCATGGGTGCTTTGAACATTTTCCCTTTTCTTTTAAAATATAGTTTATGGATTTTTTTTAGACAGAGAGGAAGGGAGAAGAGTAAATGTGGGAGTATTACATTAATCGGCTGCTCCTGCATGCCCCCTACTGAGAATCAAGCCTGTAACTGGGCATGTGCCCTGACTGAGCCAGCAACCATGGGACAATGACACATAGGCTAGAGCTTAATATTTCTTTTTATTTTTGGTGTTCAAAGGTTTGATTGAGATGTACATAAGTGTAGTTCTTTTTACATTTATCCTGCTTGATGTCCACTGATCCTCTAGATTTGTAAGTTGGCATTTTTCATAAAATTTGGGGTATCTTTTAAGTTCTTTTTTTCTCTGTCTCAGTTTCCCCCTTTTTGAAATTCCAATTATATGTATGTTAGACACTTTGATATAGTCCCCCAGATTTGTGAGACTGTTTATCTTGTGTTTTTCTCTCTACTCTCTGATTACTTAGTTTCTATTGCTCTGTCTTCAAGTTCACCGACTCTTCTTCCATTTCTAATATACTTTTAAACTTAAACTTATCCTTAAACTTTTTATTTCATTATTTTGCTTTTCAGTTCAAGAATTTCTCCTTGGTTCTTTTTCTCTGTTTACATTTCCTATTTGTTTGCTCATTCAGATCATATTTTCCTTTAATTTTTTGAACCCCTTTCCCATGAATATTTTGGACATATTTATAATAGTTGCTTTAAAGTCTTTGCCTGCCAGTTCCAACACCTGGGCATCTCATATTTGATTTCTACTGAATATGGATTACATTTTCCTGTTTCTTTGTGTCAAGTAATTTATTTTTTAGAATTTTTATATAAAAGTTTATTTGAGCAAAACTGACATGCTGAGGAGCAAGCTCTCAAATGCTCTCTATTGATTTTTGTTAAAATCACTTGAGATTGTGGATAATTTGTTAGAGAGATTCTGGAGTTTGTTACCTTCCTCTGGAGAGTTTGTTGTTGTTGTTTTTTTTAATATTAATAGGCAGTTAAATTACTGCTTGATAATCTTGAACTTGTGTAGGGTTGTTTTTTACACATTATTAGTGTAGTTGTGTAGAATCCTTAGGTTGTTTCCTAAGTTTCAGTAACTTAGTGATAGTCAACCTCCAAGCCCTGACTACCCTGCAGATTTTGTTATAGGCTGGGTTTTAGGATCTATAATGTAGATTGATTTAACTCAGAAGTGTTAAAATCTCTTCACACTGACAGTGTTGAAACTCCCATCTTCCCCAGGCCTTAGGCAGTGTTCTTCCCCCAGTACTGCTAGGCCTCTGTTTCTCTCTCAGCCCCATGGCACCTGCCGTCTGATAAGCATTTGGTGGTCTGGACCTGCATATGTACCATACTTTTCTTGTGATTCAGCTTTCTGTGCTATGAAAGGACTCTGTGATCGCAGTCATTTCAGACGATAAATATAGAGAAATATTCTTTATTCTGCTTGTAAAGAAATGCATGCTAATACATTTCTTCAGGGATCACAGTCTTGCACTGCCTATTGTCCACTGCCAAAAAAAACAGTTGCCTCATGTATTTTATAGTTGTTTATAGTGGAAGGACTAGTCCAATACCAATTACTCCATCATGGTCAGAAACAGAAGGTCTTTACTTTGTAATTCATTTTCTCTGCAATAACATTAAAATAATATAGGACTATCTATATATATAAAAGGCTAATATGCTAAGTGTCCCTCCGACCACCATCCAGCCGGTCGCTATGACACATACTGACCACCAGGGAGCAGATGCTCAATCCAGGAGCTGTTGTGAGGTGCACAGGCCATTTACAAACAGCACCATGGACCTGGGGCCGACAAAGCAATACTCACCTTTCCCCCAAGTGGAACACAGGCCACCACCCCAGAGCGACAGTCCACCAAATTGCAGCCCACATTGCCAAGACCCCATGGCGCAAAATACAGCCTACAGCCCAGCTCAGCCCAGAAAGGGTGGCTATGAGCACAGGGTAATGATGTCACATAGCAACTCTCAGCTTCCTCTTCCTAGCAACTAGCCTTTGTAGCCAGGAACACAACTTGCTTTGTAGCCAGATGCAAACATTTTACACTTGAACCAAATGTTTGTGAAGAGTTTTCATATGCCTCATCTCATTTGATCCTCCAGAAGTCCGGGAGTAGGTATATGGGAGACTCAATAGAATCCTTTTTTTTTTTTTTTTCATTAGCCAGAAAACAGAGATTTAGAAAGTTCAGAAACTTGATTGTCTGAAAAGAAGTAAGAAATGATGGAACTTGAAAATGACTTCAGGTTTTCTCACTATGCAAAATATAGTCAAACACTGCTACAGATAAATATTTTACCCTTTGTTCTCCCTGTGTGATCTACAATAATAATGTGCTTCGTATTGATATTTACTGCTATGTTGCTGACAATTATCTGAAAGGGAAGTTGGGGTGCTTCACTGGGCTGGACAAAGCTTAGCTAAATCAGAAAGCAGGTCTAATTAAGCAAGTTTATTCTATGTATATAAAAGGCTAAGTTGACTAATGCATGCAGGATACATATAAAGCTCTCGCTGGTGCCAGTTGCACATGTGTGCGTTTCAGTCTGCATTGTTGATCGTGAATTTGGTTGACACTTCTATTACAGAGAAAGGATGAAAAGCAATATTAAAATATTTCTTCTAATTTGCCTTTCAGCATGCACAAATTCATGCATCTGGCCACTAGTAGAAAATAAGAGTACAAGTCCCTCCCTTCCCTTCTATAGATGATTGCTATTAACAGTTTGGTGATCATTCTTGCAGATATACATACACAGGGTATTGATTTTTCTAATACAATAAAAATGCATGCTATATACACATTACTTTCTTTTTTGCTTGATATACCTTTAAACTGTTTCTAAATCAGAACATATAAATCCACACTATTCTTTTTCAAGTTACATCATATTCTTTTGTGTAGGTATAATTTATCCATCTGTTATTTAGGTGATATTTAATTATGTCCACTTTTGTTATTACAAGCAGTGCTGAAACGAACTTCCTTGTTCCTACAAGTACTTAAAATACTTGTGCACTACAGGACTGTTTTTGTAGAATAGATTCCTACAAGTGGAACTGCTTTATCTAAATATATACAAGTTTGCTATTTTGACAAATACTGCCAAATTGCCCTCTAAAATGATCATTCCAATTTACACTTCTACTAACAATATATGAGTGTCTGATTCTTCATACTCTCACCAGTACTTTGTATCATTATCTCTGTTTTCAACTTCTGCAAATTTTCTGTGTTAAAACATATATTTTAAAAAATCATGGACACTATTACAGATGTCCCCCATTCCCTTCTGCCTTAACCCCTCTCTACCCAGCCCCACATTGTCTGTGCCCATGGGCTATCCATGTTTGCATATGTGTTCTTTAGCTAATCTCTTCCAGTCCCACCCACCTCCATCCCTTCTGAGGACTGCCAGCCTGTTCCATGTATCCATGCCTCTGGTCCCATTTTGTTCATCAGTTTATTTTGCTCATTAACTAGCATTTCTTTACTAGCAGAATAACAGATCTTTTTCTATATTTATCATTTGTTTATATTTCTTTTTCTCAAACTTGCATATTTTTGGCCTTGTCCTATTTTATTTTGTTATTATTCTTATTGATATATTATGTTTTATTACTATATATTGGCTGATATTTTCTCCTGATTTGTAGCTTGTTTTATATATATATATATATATTTTTTTTTAATTGACTTTAGAGAGAGAGGGGGAGAGAGAAATATCGATTGGCTGCCTCCTGCAGGCCCCCCACTGGGGATTTGCTCCAGAAACTCAGGCATATGCCCTGACCGGGAATTGAACCAATGACCTCCAGGTGAAGGGGACAACACTCAACCAACTGAGCCACACCGACCAAGGCTGTAGCTTGTTTTATAGTCCTGTTTATAGAATTTAACTTAAAATTTTTATAGAATTAGATCTGTCCTTTCTGTGTGACCTCTGGGTTTTCTTTTCATGCTTTCCTCATCTTTGTACACATCTATTATTGTTCTCCCTGATTGTTTGATTTCTCAGAGAGAGAAAAAAAAAGGTTTGTGATTAACAAGAAACACTGTGATTTACCCAGGCTTTCATTGGAATTTTGGCTGTTAAAGTAGGGACTGCCACTTTTAAGTGCTCCAAATATTCCAGAATTGCAGTCATTTGGAACAAAGGCTTTTGGAGGTTTGATGTTTTTGTGGACAATTTTTTGTGATATCATTATTGTCAGTAACAGGAAAAACTAATCTTTAGCGGCCTTAGAGTAAATCCAAATGTTTCTTAACTACTAGTAAACTCAGAAATAACCAGATGAAATAATGGAAAACCTCATTTGTAGTGAATGCTTATCTAGCAATAGATTCCCCCCCCCCCCCCCGTGCACGTAGCCCCCTCTAAAGTGAAGAAGAGAAAAATGAGAAACTGTTCTTAATTCTTGAGTGCAGTGAAAAACGTGGTTTGCATATGTGCAGCAAAAAACTTTGGAAGGTTGGAATTGCACAATGAGTGTAGGTTGAGCAATTGCTTTACAAGGCATACACATTGGGGCATGGGGGGAGGGGCGCTTTGCTCTTGTGCAATTAGGGAACTCCAGAGCTGCCTGAATAGGGGCTTTCCTTTTATTTCTTACATGCCATTTTAAAAATTTACTCCCCCCCCCTTTTCAATACTTTTTTTTATTTTATTTTCTTGAATTTTTTACTTATTTGTGATTTTCTCCTCTTCCCCCCCCCCCTTTTTTTTTTAAGGGAAGAGATTAGCCAGACAACCACATGTCCCCACCTCTGTGGCTGTGGTTAGAAATGAACCTGGGCCACGTTCTACAGATAGTAGGGGGATGTTTGATGATGGTTTAAGGATTTCTAGTTCAGCTTCTTCTCATATTTGCAAAACTCAGCTGATTCTCAGTGTTTGAAATATGGGTTACCGATCAGCCAGCATTCCCTGATTTCTTAGTACAATGCTAGAATTTTGCAGACTTTGTAATGAGTTTTCTGAGGTTTTTGCCTGTTTTGCTTTTAATAGCGACTGACACCTCCTGATGAAGATCAGCTGCAGACTTGACCAGACAGCGAAGCCAAACTTTAAGCTGAAAGTATAGGAGCCAACCAGTTAGAGCCAGAGCTGTACACTACTTGTTTCTCTCTTGGCAAAAGAAAACTCCTTGTTTTCTCCCTCTCCCTTTACTTTAGCCTGCTCAGTCATATTCATAGTAGGTGGTACTTAGTAATAAGCATGCTTCTGGTTCTGATTCTGACCCTCTTTCCCTTTACCTGTGTGCCGGGGGTACTGGAATCTCCTTGCTCTCAACTTTGCTCTGTTCCAGAGGAACAGGAGAGGTAGTTGGGTCAGAGTGCCAAAAAGCAGAAGTTAAGTATGTGGATTTCATAGCCGCATGTATGAGTGTTTGTG
Organism: Vespertilio murinus; assembly: GCA_963924515.1. Classification (NCBI taxonomy): domain Eukaryota; kingdom Metazoa; phylum Chordata; class Mammalia; order Chiroptera; family Vespertilionidae; genus Vespertilio; species Vespertilio murinus. The sequence goes on along the minus strand of OZ004718.1, from coordinate 33,774,536 downwards.
GGGCAGGGAACTTCTAATGGAAAACATTTGTGTTGCATCGAAAACAGAGCGAGGCCTGGTTACAGTCTGTCTGCTCTGTCTGTCAGTCTGTTCCCTACCAGCACTAGTCATTGTTCTCCTGGGAGTCTCAAGCGTATTGTGGTTTCTTCTGCTGTTGCTATCCCCTAATCATGCCAGAGTTTTTGTGTCACGGGTGGCCCCATTCGAATTTTGGAGTGAGAGTGCAATGGTGGTGACTAATGGCTTTGAAGGCATTCAAGCCCACTTATTAGCTTGGAGACCCTTCTCAGGGTGAGCCCGAGGAGAGGGAAAGGGCTCTAGCACAGACAGTAGGAGAAGCATGCTTAGACACATACAGACACTCTTTTAGTCCCTGCTTTTGCTGCTAGCAAAGCACAGAACAGAAGAATGGAGACCAGAGGCAAAGGCTTGCTGTTTGGGCTTGCCATTTCACTTGTAAATGCTCCTAAGGGATGCACCTGGGTGCCCAAGCTTGTCTCTGACAGGCTGGTGTCAGTCCGCGGTGTGGCTGGATCCCCTTTGAGAATGACAGAAGAGAAAGTGCTAATTTCCCTGAGGATAGTGTCACTCCAAGCGGGACCTGTTACTTGAGCTTTTCTTTTTTTTTTCCTACTCTGAAATTCACATTTGTTCATCATTTTTTAAAAAAGAAAGAAAACAATAAAAAGGCAACAGCTCAAAGTTTTCTGGGTCCCCAAGAAGGCACTTCACCAATGTGGTTTTCACATTTTCAGGTTTTTGGCTGGTGAATAAGATTGAGCAGAAATGCTCCTTCCCCTGATAACAATACATTCAGATGCAGGATCAGGAGTGTGTGGATTAAAACCAGACGGTGGATGATTAATATTTTTTCTTATAGAGGTAGACATGGCAGCTTCCTCCATTTAAATGAAAAAGCCCTTTCTCTGCATTTGTATGTGTGCATATGCTTACATGCTTGTGCTCTTCGAAGGTAGGAGCTGAGTTTCTAGCTTAGTTATAGTTTCCAAGTACCATTTCCTTCCTTTCACTTGAAGCACCCAAGAAGGACTAGAAGGATTGAGCTGTGAAGCTGAGGTGTGAAGATAAGCCACTAAAACGAGAGGGGGACTAGGTTCTCTTTTTCACGCTAACTGCCTCCACAGCTCTCCAGGCTCCGCACATCTTTAGTCACTCGGCATTCTCGCTCCCTGTGGTCCTATGACCTCATTATATGAGGTATAAATTTTCTTTCAAAATATTGCATCTTTGGAGGTGTCCATCCCCATCATTTCATTATTGGAAAATAATGATAGTAAAAGAAACTTTATTATACAGATATACTTTATGTTTTTTGACCTCACTGAAAACATGACAAGATTTCTTAGAGAATACATTTAATTAGAGGCCGGCAGGTGTTTGTTTATTTATTTTTTAAATATGTTTCCGGGCTTATTTTTTATTAGGTTCTGTGTATATTAACCCATTCAAGCCAGGAGGACCAGTTAGCCTCTGGTTTCCCCCATGAGTCTTAAGCTTTTCCTCTGAAGAAACAGATCTCTGCCCAAATGAAACAGGAAACAAAAGGAGGGAAGGAAATCCAGGCCGGCACTTGGTATCTTATTTTCTGTGTGAAGGTTGTATTATCTCTGCAATAATGAGAAGTTTGGGGGATAAAGAGTATAAAGGTAATTTTATTTCAGCAGCTATCTGGGTCTGTTTTAATGATGCTTCTAATTTCAGCAGAAGCGGGCTTTGTGTCAGCCGTGGCACCCTCTGGCTGCGTGCATTCCAGGTGTCCACAGTCACTGCCTGGTGTGGTTCATCTCCTTCCCCGGAGACCGAGAATTATTTGTTTGTTTACATCTATTCTTTGTTATGCAGTTTGACAAGCACTTAGTCATGTAACCATCACCACAAGTAAGATATTTAGAGCATTCCTATCACCCAAAAGCTCCCACATGCAACCAGCCCTTCGCCCATAGCCCCTGGCAATCTGTGATCTGTTTTCTGTCCCTATGACTTTGCCTTTTCCAAAATGTCATATAAATAAAGCCATGTAGTAATTGGGGTTTTTCTGGCTTCATTCACATAGTGAAACACATTTAAGACCCATATTAGTAATTCACTATTTTTTTGTTGTAGAGTAGTATTTTGTTGTATGGATATACCGTACTTTATTTATCCATTCACCAGTTGATTAATATTTGGGTTGTTTACAGTTTGGGGTAATTATGGATAGAACTACAAACATTCTGTATAGGTTTTTATATGAACTTACATTTTCATTTCTCTTGTGATAATGAATATATAAGTCATTTGGTGTGTGTTTGTTAGAAACTGCCAATTTGTTTTGCAAAGTGGCTGTACCATTTTGCACTTCCACCAGCTATGTGTGAGAATTTCAGTCCCTCCATATCTTTGCCAGCACTTGATACTACAATTTTGTTTGGCTTTTTTAAGTCGTTCTAATAGGTATCTTGTTGCAGTTTGATTTGCATTTCTCTAATGGCTAATCATGGTGAGCGTCTTTTTCATATTTTTATTTACCATTGTATATCTTTGGTGAAGTGTCTTCAGATCTTTTGCCTATTTTTAAATTGAATTGTTTGGTTTCTTACTGAGTTTTTTAAAAATATATATTTTATTGATTTTAGAGAGGAAGGGAGAGGAAGAGAGAGATAGAAACATCAATGATGTGAAAGAATTATTGATTGGTTGCCTTCTGCACACCCCCCACTGGGGATTGAGCCCGAAACCCAGGCATGTGCCCTTGGCCTGAATCAAACCTGGGACCCTTCAGTCCCCAGGCCAATGCTCTATCCATTGAGCCAAACCAGCTAGGGCTCTTACTGAGTTTTGAGAGGTCTTTATAATTCTGGATGCAAGTCCTTCTTTAGATATATGTATACTGCAAATATTTTCTCTCAATCTGGCATGTCTTTTCATTTCAGAGATTAAGTTTTGACCGATTAAATGCTGAGAGCTAGAGGTTTCAGGCTCTCTTGGTAGAGGCAAGTAAGGAAATTAAGACCTTAGTCAGCAGAAAGATGTGAGGACCACCCCTTTTGAAGCTGTTTGTTTGGAATAAAAGCGGAGGGGGAATGAGTGGGCCGAGATTGATTTGTACAGACAAATGTCTGAACCTTTTTTAATTCCTCTCTCTCTGGTCCTCACTTATGATGTGGATTCTGGGCTCTTACCTTCAAATGGGTTCTTTAGTTTCTGCCATCACTCCCAACTCATTTAGGCTTCTCCAGCTCTACAAACTCCATGGAATATGTGAGAGGGAAGGCCAGCTTCTTGCCCAGAGTATACTCCAGACTGAAGTCATTTTTGATAAGTAATCATTCTCAAGCCCGAAAGTGATAGCCTCCAAGTTGTCACCCACTTTGAAGAGCTTCTTTCATCTCCAGCTGGACTCTTTTCTAAACAAGCATCAGCAGAACCTAGTCAAGGCTCTGCCACACAGGGTTCTGCCATGAGAAGCAAATTGGCAGCAACAGGCAGCCCCCTGAGGCAATGGAATTCAGTTCTCAGAACATACATTAAATGTGGATGAGATACTTATTCATCATAGGACTCTTTCATGTTGCATGGAATTCTTTCTACAAGGCAGCCCACTTAGGTACAGGGGAGAAAATATGTCCTACCCCATTGGACAAAAGTCAAGAAAAGGTGGTATGTGCAATCTTGTCACTTTTTAATTGCTGACACTCTTAACATGTTTATCTTAAACAGCATTTGCCACTGGCTAGACACAGCAGAGTTTTTTTTCTTTCAGCACATGACATGGATCACTAACACTGCATGTGATGGTTGGAGGAGGCCTGCTTTAGCCCTAGAGGTCTGCCCATTTCTCCAGGATAATGTAGTCTGGTCAAGGCTCTCTGGCTTCTGACCCCCGTAGGAGTGATGTATACAGAGAAGAATTTCTGACCCATTACTAATCTCAGTTATTTAATGCCTTTTTGTAAGCAAAGCATCTTTTAGGCAAGCTTAATTTTTTCCCCTGTCTGTATAGGTACAAATTTCTCACTTTACTAAGGACAAATAAATGCAATTAAAGATAAAACTAGTGTGGAATCATAGTTCAGGCTTTAAAAACAAAGGGAGCGGTTAAAAACAAGTTCTGCAATAAATCTGCAAGTGTGAAATCTAAGGGAAATGATCCCATCTGGAAAACTCTACCAGTGGTGCCGCGGCTGGTTTGTGGAGCAGTGCGGATCGTGGAGTGAAAAAAGACCCTGCAGTCTTGAAAGATGACAGGCTCCTTAATTGATGTCCATTTCAGCTGGTGCTGTGCCAGCTTATGTTGGCCCCAGTCCAGCGTTCCTGTAATTTGGGAGCCAGGTGTGAAGCATTTTTGTTCCATCTTGTTCCCCAGCATCTACAGAAGCCTCACGCATCTCACTTGAGGCAGCAGCACTCTGTAGGAAACAGATGTACAGGTATATGTGGAAGGAAGTGTCACAGCTGGGTTATGGATTTTTTTTTTTTTTTTAATTCTCCCCCACACTCAAGAGACCTGGGCTTGGAGAGATGGGGAAAAAGAGTATTTCTCAGCCTCAGTATAAGGTGTGACTACCAAGTACCCTAACTACTCTGCTACTCACTTGTGATTTTTTAAAAACATGTCTTATTACTTTCTAATTATACTTTATGTAGGCAGAGAGACCTACAGTGATTTGCCTTCTTTCTAACTGGGTCTAACTCTGGGAACATATTGCAAGTGCAATATAAAGAACACTTCAAGATGGCTATCAGAGTTGGATCTGATCACTTCCATACATCTAAGAGTCAAAGGATCATAACCTTTTGAGAGATTAGGTGTGTCTAACCAGGTGGGGACATGACTGGGTTTTTTTTTTGGGGGGGGGGGGATCTTGAAAAACACAGTTGAAGGACACTAACAGCATCTGTCCAACGCTTTGATATTATGCCCTTCATGCTCAAGATCACGAGTAAGAATGCGGTTGGCTCAAGAAGACATTCTTCCCAGCGTCCAACCTGTAATTCTTTTGGCCCTCAGGCTAAAGTGAACACTAAAGAACAGGCAGTACTGCCTTTCAGGATTACAAAACATGGGCAGGATCCTCCCTGCTCGTGGGAACATTAAAGTCCTGTGGACATAGAACTTAAATGTTGGAATTGTTGCTTTGCCCACTGGCTTACATTTTGATATAAGGCAAGTTTTAGCCTTCTAGAACTTAGTCAACTCTGTTTCCTGGAGGGCCCAACCAATAAGCAGACAACTATAGGAATGCTTTGTTGTTTCTTCCCTTAACTTAGAATCTCATGCAGACATAGCTGAGGATAGTTTTTGGCCTGAGAATTAGACCAAAGAAGTCAAGGAGTAAATTTACAAGCCTGCCTAGGTTGCTTTTTGCTCCGAATGTGCTAGGGTCACAGGGCAGCTTTGGTTCATTGATAATGTTAATCTGTTCTTCTTTATGTTATCAATACCAGAAGCTGGAAAATGCATATACCATTCAGCATAACCGTTATTGCTTGTCTCATTTTTTATTCTTATAAGTATATTTCCAGTAGGACATGATCTCACTCATCTAGGGGAAATGGTGAATGAACAATCTAGACTGATGAACAAGAACAGACCAGACCCAGAGATAAGGAGCCATGGGTCAGACTGTTGGACCTCAGAGGGAGGGTGGGGATAAAAGGGAGAGATCAACCAAAGGACTTACGTGCATACATATGAGCCTAACCAGTGGTCAAGGATAATAGGGGGTGGAAGCATTAGTGGGGAGGGGTGGGGGATTGGAATGGGGGGGTTGAGGACAAATATGTGATACCTTAATCAATAAAGAAATTTTAAAAAAGAAAAGAAAATACATATACCAAATATTTCAAGAGGATAAGGAGCTAGGAAGGGTGATTTTCTTCTAACTAAAGTCTGATTCTCTAAAAGAGGTTTATTCCATTTTAAAAAATTATAAATTGTGAAAATATGCATAATATAAACTTTACAATTTTTAAGTGTGTAGTTCTGTAGCATTAAGTATATTCACATTGTTTTGCAACCATCACCAGCTTTTTTTATCTTTCCCAACTAAAATTCTACATCCATAAAACACTAACGCCTGCCCCTGGTGTGGCTCAGTTTGTTGGGTGTTGTCCCATGTGCCAAAGGGTTGCTGGTTTGATTCCTGGTCAGGACACATGCCTGAGTTGCCACACCATCCAAGGTGGGAGTTAGTGTTTTATGGGTAGAGTTTCAGTTGGGAAAGAAGAAAAAACATATAGATGGATGCAAGAGGCAGCCAATTGATGTTTTCACATTGATGTTTCTCTCTTACCCTCTCTCTCCATCTCTCTCTAAAAAACCAATTAAAAATTTTAAATAAAAAACAAAACAAAACTAACTCCCTATATTCTACCTTTCACACAGCCTTTGGTAACCACCATTTTACTGTCTCTGAATTTGACTACTCTACAAACCTCATCTAAGTGGAATCATACAATATTTATCTTCATTGTGACTGCTTATTTTACTTGGCATAACATTTTTAAAATATGTTTTTATTGATTCAGAGAGAGAGGGAGAGAGAGAAAGAAAGAAAGAAAGAAAGAAACAAACAAACAAACAAACAAACAAACAAACATCAATGATGAGAGAGAATCATTGATCGGCTGCATCCTGCTTGCCCTCTACTGGGGATCAAGCCCATAGGCAGGGCATATGCCCTGATTGGGAATCAAGCCATGACCTCCTAGTTCATAGGTCAATGCTCAACCACTGAGCCACTCCAGCTGGGCCTTAGCATGACATCTTAAAGGTTCATCTTGTTCTAGTACATGTCAAAATTTCCTTTCTATTTAAGATATCTATTCAAGTCCATGTGTTTATATTTTTTATATGTGTCCATAGTAGAATTTCTGGATCATGTGTTAATTCTATGTTTAATTTTTTAAAGGAATTGTTGTACTATTTTGCATAGTAGATGTTCCATTTTCATTTCCCACTAGCCATGCACAAAGGGTTCCAATTTCTCAACATTTTCACCAACACTTACTATTTTCTGTGTTTTGGTTTTGTGTTTTTTTTTAAATAGCCATCCTAGATATCTCATTATGGGATTTTTTGTTTGTTTTCTTTTTTGTTGGTTGACCCTTACATATGCCCTGACCAGGGATTGAACGCACAACCTTGGCATTCAGGGCAGCACTCTAACCAACTGAGCTACCCAGTCAGGACCTTTTTTCTTTTTTTTTTTTAATTGATTGATTTTTAGAGAGAGGAAGAGAGACAGGGAGAGAGAGAAAAGAAATATCAATTTGTTGTTCTACTTATTCATGCATTAATTGGTTGAGTCCTGTATGTGTCCTGACTGGGGGATCGAACCCATAACCTTGGTGTATCAAGAGGATACTCTGACCAAATGACCTACCTGGCCGAGGCTTTGTTGTTTTGATTTGCATTTCTCTGGTTGACTGATAATGATGAGCGTCTTTTCATGTGCTTATTATGTACATTTAAAAAACAATTTCTGGCCGAGGTTGGTTTGGCTCAGTGGTAGAGCGTCGGTCTGCTGACTGAGGGGTCCCGGGTTCGATTCCGGCCAAGGGCCTGTACATTGGTTGCGGGCACATCCCCAGTGGGGGGTGTGCAAGAGGTAGCTGGTCGATGTTTCTCTCTCATCGACGTTTCTGGCTCTCTATCTCTCTCCCTTCCTCTCTGTAAAATATCAATAAAAAATATATTTAAAAAAAACAAAACAATTTCTGCCCTGGCCAAGTTACAGTCTTTATTTTTCTCTTCTATCTGACACGTCTTAGTATACTTGAAATTCACCTTAAGTTTACTTTTCTCTAGGGCAGTGTTTCCCAAAGTGTGGTATGTGTACCCCCAGGGATGCGGGAAGAGTTTGGTGGGTGTACCTGTTGCACCGGAGTTTGGTGGGGATATGCACTGCACCGTGCTTAGCTCCGCCTAATTCTACATTCTCATGAGTCAAGTCAAGACAGTCTTGTAAGGCGTGAGATGGTCCAGGGTGCAAGTAAATGTTATTTATGATATAACTTTTCTTTATATTTTATTATGAATAATTTTATTTTTCGTTTATTATTATTTTGTGTATGTACCAAAAAAATAAATATATTTTGATTGTTTTTAAAATACATCCTTTTTTTGACGAGGGGTACTCAGCGTTAGGAAAATTATAGAAGAGGGGTACACGTATGTCAAAAGTTTGGGAAACACTGCTCTGGCATGAACATTTCACCATCACAATCAAATAGATTCTTGATCAGTGCTATCAAATATAATTGTCTTTGATGATAGAAATATTCTATTTCTGCACCATCCTATATGGTAGCCAATAGCAACATGTGATTGTTGAGTACTTGAAATGTGACTAGTACAAATTTTAATTTTAGTTCAACTGAAATGTCCACATGTGGCTAATGGCTATTATATTAGACAATCGAATTCTAGAGCTTTCTGCTGGCCAGATTTCTCAATACCCCTGGTTCGCAAATTGTGATACTGGGCCCAGCATCACAGAGATTCACCTGGGAACATGCTAGATGTGTAATGTTCTAGGCCCTATGCTAGACCTATGAATGAGAGACTGGGGGTGGAGCCAGTCAACAAGCTCTCCCAGTGATTCTAGTGCACTAACACTTGAAAGTAATTCTATTAGAAGTTCCTATTAGAAAGCAGTGCTCAGACATGATCTGATGTGCATGGGTTTCATCTGAAGAAAGCTTCAAGTGGCTTTTTAAAAGTTTGAATATTCTTACCTAGGTAACACAATATATAGTATAAAGTTAAAAAATCTGGCTATGAATAATTTTTTTAATATAACGTGCCAGTCACAGTTCAAAATAAAAAGAGGTAATGAGAATTTCCCCTAAATCTCACACATAGTCCTACAGTGTTAGGATTAGAACCCTGGGCTTTGCTTCTCACAGCCTGCTATGCTTTCCATCTATCATGTTGTTTATGAAATAGGCCCCACTGTTTGTTTAGTTTGGTGTCTCCTAGAAGAGAAAAATCTGGCATGTATTCCTTGAAATGAATTTCACCCTACCCCCTTTGGGGGGCATTTCTGCCTATTTTTATACTATTTCCTTATTGTTAGGGTACCTCTTTAGTTACATCTGATGCCCAGGGAATATCTCCCCTTTTTAGGGTTTGGTAGACTTCACCTCTATAGTTATCTCCTTTTAATATTTTTGTCCTCTTATGCTTGAAACCTTGAAGAGGAGCTGGCTTGTTCTGTTGCTGGCCTTGTGCCAGATGTCATGACTTCAGGCAGTGCCACGCTACACATCTCCAGCAGTTTGAAATGGAGAACGGAGTCAAGATAAGATCAGCAGCTTTAGGTGATGGCATTGTTTCAAATAAACCATGCATGACCCAAAGCTTCCCACTTCAAATGGGGAATGAAATTGCTTCATCCTTTGACAGCTTGCTCCATGAAAGAAATTTATCTTTACTTAATTGCTTTAGATCCCAAGAGGCTACATACAGTAATTTCTAGGAGATGATTATATTAAAATTTTAAAATATGTGACTGTGAACATGAATATACAATTATAGTGGACAGGGAGGGAAAACAGTGTGGGCCAAAAGGTCTGTTAAACTTGCTGGCAAGTTTCTGTTCTCATCGTTGGGAGTCTCCTTGCATCCTAGACCACTTACTCTCCTGATCTACTGATTGAGAATCAGGTCCTTGGTAGCCCTGTGCTGCTAGGGTTAAACCATCTTGTCTACTAATATGGCTGGGTAGCATTTTACTCGAAACTCCTCCCGAAGCCGGGAGAGTTCGGCTGGCTGGCTGGCTTCCGGCTGCATGTCTTCATCTCCTCTGGCTGGGCACAGTCTCCATACTGCGGGCCAGAGCCACGAGGGGTTCCGGTCAGTGGCAGCTGAAAACTAGCAAACTTGTTGATTTTAGAACATGACTATTTAGATGTTAGGGATAAACTTCCTGTAGGTTGGGACAGACTTCTTAATCTAGGCATGTTTGAATTTCCAGGCCTCCTTTCCCTGGCCTTTATGTTTGAAAGCATCTCAAGTTTCCACTGTCATTTTCACTAATCCCAACTGCAACCTGCCTTTACCCCATATTTTTTTCTCTCATTTCTAAAATTCCACGTTTTTCCCCTCCCATCCCCCTACCAAATAGCTCAATTTCCACGTTGTGATATAACAACCCCTAGGAAGATCAGAGGTATCTTCTGAATATGGACACAGCTCTCCTAGGTCATCTCTCACTCCTTTCTGCCTGCACCTGCCTTTAAGACTACACATGAACATTAGATTGTGATTTCCTTGAAACTACTCTTAAAGACATCCCCAAGTATCTAGTGCGGTGCAGCTGATCTCATGAGGGCTTGATAAATACTTCCTATGTGAGCAAGAGCCAGTGGGGCATACCTGGATGACATGTTTTATGGGCACTCCCTGCCCTAAGACTAGAGAGATCTGACTTAGAGGTCCAGGGGACTTTGGGGTTCTCTATATTCAGATCAGTGAATATTGAGCTAACGAAGGAGGATGGGGCTGCCAAAGCCAAGGTGGACCAACTCAAACAAGAACCCTCAGAGCCAGAGATTTCCATTTCCCATTAAGATCCGTCCAGGCCAGTCCCATGGAGCCTTCTGTTCACAGGGGTCATTCTCCAGGTGTTCTTTTTTCCTGGTTATCACTTAATCAAGGGCAGCCATCCTCTTCAAATCAGAGGGGAGTGTTGTCTTTTCTTTTAAACTCCTCCCCAAGAAACCTGACAGCTATAATGAGTCAGTCTATTTGCATTTGAAAAAGGTCACACTGGTATGCCTCTAAGGGAAATCTGCAGCAAGTACTGTCAGATCATTTCTTGGATTCATTTCAAGGAGTTTAGAAGGAATTATACTTTTGCTCACATCTAAAACACCAGCACCTGAGTAGCAGCCTGGAGAGGTCATCAGGGTCAGGATATTATTGGTTCTAGTCCAGCGGTCGCCAACCTTTCTGGACCTCACGGACCAATGGTTGGCCACCGCTGTTCTAGTGCGTATCTCTAGAAAAACATTTGTCTGTATTATTGCCACCCTTGGGTACCCTCTTCTGGAGCTTTTTCTCAGTCCCACCTATCAGCCTGATAGTAGACACCTAGGAGAAGTTGCCCAGTCTTAGGCTGAAATACTTAAGTATCTTAATTAAAATTGATGATTACTTGTTTTTTGTGCGAATAAGTTGGCATTGTTGAGAGGTATTACACCTTCATTGGGAGTTAAATTACCTGCAGTTTTAGTTTACTCAATCTCCCATCCCCCATTATGGAGATACTACTTCTCAAATTGACAGATTGCTTATTTTGACAGCTTTATTTACCATACCAAGCTTTTCAGCTTTCCATGGCCATTAACCTTGCTTCAGGCCATTTCTTTTAGTTTGATCTCTTAGTAGAAGAACTGGCCTGTTTTCTCCTCCTGTTTTATTTAATTAAAAATACTAGACTTGCTTTAGATACCATGAATAACTGAATTTCTGATGTCTTCAGACAAAAAAGAAAAAAAAATTTGCCTTTTCAGGAAATTAATCATCTTTGGTGCTGTGTGTGTATGTATTCCATGAACCTATTTATTCTGGTGGGTTAAGTAAAGCTTTGCCCTAAGAATGTCTCTCTCACTCGGATGGGGGGAGGGGGGGATGAAAAATATGTCTATTTCTCTGGAAAGAAGGTAATAAACCCACTTCCCAAATATAGAAATAGGGACTCTTCCCAAGGATTTAGTGCCATACCAGGAGTAGGCTAAGAAAAAGCATTTAGCATAGGTATTGACAAGAAATGGGATAAATCAAATAGGATGAGGAAATACCATACAATTTACTTCTCTTTCCTAGAGCTTAGTATATAAGACTGTACTGTCCAATAACAGTAGCAACTTACCATGTGTGTCTGTTTAAATTAAAATTACAGTTTAAATGCAGTTCTTCAGTCAAGAACTGGCCATATTTCAAGTGATTAATAGCCATATGTGACTAATGGCTACCATATTGTTAAGAGTAGGTATAGGAGACTTCCCTCATTGCTGGAAGTTCTGTTGGATAGGTCTGCTTTGTGGTGAAGTCAAAAAGTATGACTTGATTAGTAAGGTTGGGGGTAACAACAGGAAGGGAGACATTGGGATTTGAAGTGCAAAAGTCATCTAATTTAGAATGAGTCAGGCCGAAACTGGTTTGGCTCAATGGATAGAGCGTTGGCCCGCCGACTGAAAGGTCCCAGGTTCGATTCCGGTCAAGGGCATGTACCTTGGTTGCGGGCACATCCCCAGTGGGGAGTGTGCAGGAGGCAGCTGATCGATGTTTCTAACTGTCTATCTCTCTAACTTTTCCTTCCTCTCTGTAAAAAATCAATAAAATATATTAAAAAAAAAAGAATGAGTCAGCATCAGAAATAATGGGCTTCTAAGGAGTAGAATGTTTGAGATTCCTATTGATGATTTAGTAATGTCTTTAAGCAGGATTCAAGAAGTAGGGTATAACCTCGCTTAAGTGATCAATTTTCATGATATCTGTAAGAAAGTTTCCTGCTCTTATAAGCTAATGTCTTTTCCTAGATTCTTTTTCTAATTATTTTCTTAGTCTTTATCTTTGAGCCTCCAATCATTATCAACAGCTTTTTCTTTCTGAGTTTGTCTCATGTTTTCATTGGTAAAAATTACATCAGCATTCTATATAGTACTGTTAAAATGTGTTCTTTCACATAATTCCAGTAGCAACTCTCTGAGATAATATCCACATTTTACAGGTGAAAAATAAGATCTGGAAAGACTGATTTGTCTGAGATTTTATATATATAAAAAGACAAATCAGTGATTTGTCTTTTTATGTATATAAAAGCCTAAGCCACCATTATGACTAGTCGACTGTTCAACTGGTTGCTATGATGCTCACTGACCACCAGGAGGCAACACTCAATGCTGGAGCTTACCCCCTCGTGGTCAGTGTGCTCCCACAGCAGCGTTACTGAGGTGGAAGCAGTGTGCTGCCCTGCTCGAGCTCCTCCTGGCCACCTTCTGCTTCCTGCACTGCTACATCATGGATCGGACCGAAACAGGCAGTCCAATGACATCCCCCAAGGGAACCTGGATTGTGAGAGGACACAGGCCAGAAGGCCTAAATACATAAGGTATTACGCTTTCACATCAGCGTGCTGCAATAGGTAGTCCAGAGCTAGTGTGAGGGCTCCACCAAGTTGGCAGACACTGAGGCCTCTTCCAGCTAATAACTACAACATCTGTGGTCCCATCCCCGATGGCTGCTAGAGCATCAGTAGGCAGCAATAGTGGAGGACCTCTTACACTTTTAAAAAGTTCTTTGATTTTTTTACATAAAACTTTTACTTACATTTTAGTTACATAGTTGCTCTAGCTGCAGAGAAGGCTGGAAATGTAGTTACCTAGTTGGACAGAAATGTACCCAGCTAAAAATAAAAGTTATTTTATTAAAGAGGAGACTCGGTATTGGGAGGTAACTGGCAATCTCTGCCCAAACAGGCATTTTGATTTTTGGTCTAGTGCTGTCCCAGTGTTTCGTGTTGTCTCTGTTTTATTAGCTAATGATTTAGTCAGCCAAGCCTCCAGGGCTAGCATTTTTTTCCAAAGAATTAAACATAAGATCTCTGTCTTCCAGATAAGTAATTACAATAAAAGCTACCATTTATTGAGGACTTGCTACGTCCTGGGTGTTATTCTAAGAGCTTTACATGTATTAAAACATTTAATCCTTACAATAGCCTGATGTGGTAAGTACTACGATTAGCCTCCCTTTTATATTTAAGGAAACTGACGTACGAATGGTTACGCGAATTGCCCAAATTTTCACAGGTAGTAAATGGCAGAGTCAAAATTAAAGCCCAAAAAGTCTATCCCAGAACCCATCTGAACCACTGCTACTCTGCACAGCCCCATGGGGAAGTGTTGTAATTGCCCAAAAGTCAGTCGTGGACTTCACCATGGCTGAACCTTTCAGACACCCCCCTGTGGGCATGCCATTCTCCTCAGGATCATTCAGAAGCTGTGTTATCGTAAAAGCAATATATTTTATGTGTCCTCTTGTTTTTCCATTCCCTATGCTCTTCTGTCCTTCTCCCAAACCTGAAGCTGGTTAAAGTGATGAAATGACATGTTTTTAGAAAGTTCATATTCCCTAACTCATGTTGGAACTTGCCTGAGATTATGCTAGGTAATTAATTAGGTGTCGGCAGAGAATCCAGAGATTCAAAGTTTCTATCTTGTTAATAGAAACCTTGTTTTCAAATGTAATCTTTATTTTCTCTTCACTCCCACTTCCCCTGCTCTCCTGTTCCAGTTATAGCTGTAGCTGGTAATAGCACCACCCATATTCATTCCAGGCTGGCACTGAGTGTGCAGGTTACTTAACCTCTCTGTGTCTTGGTTTTTGTGTGAATAAAATGGGGATAGCAGTAGAACTGTCATAGGGTTGTGGCAAAGATTAAAGGAATTCTATAAGTTATCAGTTATATAAATTGTTTTGAACAGTGCTGGCACAGACTAAGTACTCAATAAGTATAGTCAATACTTAAAGTTCTGATACATATTACTAAACTGCCAATATTAGTATGTAATCTCAGCTTCTCTGCTTGGTTTGACATCTCCCCTTAGATTACTCTGGTAGGCTTGACTTCTGGCATTCATTTAACATTAGATATTTATTGAGCAGTTACTATTTCTGGTGCTAGGAATTCTGTGCTGAGTGTGACGGACGGACACATCCTCTTACTTTATGGTCTTCTGTTCTAGTTAAAGGGAGACAGACAGTAATAAAAAATAAAAAAAAATAAAAAATAAGTAAAATAAATTCAGCTTTTACCCTAAAGCAGTGTTTCCCAAACTTTTGACATATGTGTACCCCTTCTATAATTTTTGTAACGCTGAGTACCCCTCGTCAAAAAAAAAGTTATATTTTAATAACAATCAAAATATTTTTATTTTTTTAATTTTTTGCTACATACACAAAATAATAATAATAAATAAAATTATTCATAATAAAATATAAATAAAAGTTATATTATAAATAACATTTATTTGGATCAATGAGAAGGATGAAATTGACTTGACTCATGAGAACGTAGAATTAGGCGCAATTAAGCACAGTGCAGTGCATATCCCCACCAAACTCCGGTGCAACGCGCACCCCCACCAAACTCTTCCCATACCCTGGGGGTACCCGTACCACACTTTGGGAAACACTGGAAAGGAAATAAAAATGAGGCATTTGATAAGAGACTAACTGTGGAAGTTGATTTAATCATATAACCTTGTTCCAGCATTGCTACTTTGAAGTGTTCCATTGAAGTGAAGGACTGCCTGCCTAGCTGGTTTGGCTCAGAGGAGAGAGTGTCAGCCTACAGACTGAAGGGTCAAGGGCGCATGCCTGGGTTACGGGCTCGATCCCCAGTGTGGTGATCAGGAGGCAGCTGATCAAGATTCTCTCTCACCTTTGATGTTTCTATTTCTCTCTTCCTCTCTGAAATAAAAAATAAAATATATATATATATATATATATATATATATATATATATATGAATTCCAACTTTTCCACAGATTCACAAACACTAGGCATTTCAAAACTTAATTTTTGCCAATTTAATGGTACTTACAACATACCTTGTTTTATTTTGCATTTGCCTTATATTTTAAACTGTTTTTTTTTTGTTTTTTTGATATATATATATATATATATATATATATAGAGAGAGAGAGAGAGAGAGAGAGAGAGAGAGAGAGAGAGAGAGAGATGTGAGAGAGAGACACCGATTGGTCAGGGATTGAACCTGCCACCTTTTGGTGTATGGATGACACTCTAACCAAATGGGATTAAGCATTTCTTCCTATGTTGTTGTTTTTTTTTAATTTAAAAATATATTTTATTGATTTTTTTTACAGAAAGGAAGAGAGAGGGATAGAGAGTTAAAAACACCGATAGAGAGAATCATCAACCAGCTGCCTCCTGCACACCCTCCACTGGGGATATGCCTGCAACCAAGGTACATGCCCTTGACCGGAATCGAACCTGGGACCCTTCAGTCCACAGGCTGATGCTCTATCCACTGAGCCAAACTGGTTTCGGCTTTTGTTGCTAATTTTAATACTGTATTTTCTAGTTGACTATTACTGATATAAATATGAGTACTATTTTTTCTGTTAATATCCTATCTCCCAATCTTACTATTATTAGTACTAATAGTGACAATAATAATAGCATATTACTATGATAATATAATAGTAATCCTTACTTTGTTTCTGACTTTAATAGCAATCATCTAAAGTAATATCATTAGATCTGTTTGCCATAGATTTTTAAAATTTTAATTTATTGATTTGAGAGAGACAGAGAGAGAGAGAGAAACATTGATTTGTTGCTCTACTTATTTGTGCATTCGTTGGTTGATTCTTGTTTGTATCCTGAATGGGCATAAAACCCACAACCTTGGCACATCTGGATGATGCTCTAATCAACTGAGCTACTCAGTCAAAGCTGCCATAGATTTCTAATAAATATCTTTTATCAGGTTAAGGATGGTCCCTTCTATTTCTGGTTTGCTGTGTTATTTTTAATCATAAATAAATGAGGATTACATTTTATTAAATATTTTTCTTTGTATGTTGCTGATCATGTGGTCTTTATTTTTTGACCTGTTAATAGGAAACACATTAATAAATTTGTAGTGTAGAACTATGATTTTCTTCCTAAAATAGCTCAGTGTATTCTTTTTAAAAAAATATTTTTTTAAATTGACTTCAGAGAAGAAAGGAGGGAGAGATAGAAACATCAGTAATGAGAAAAAATCATTGATTAGCTAGCTGCCTCTTATATTCCCACACTGGGGATCGAGTCCGCAACCCGGGCATTATGTCCTGACCGAGATCAAACTGTGACCTCCTGGTCACAAGTGGATGCTCAACCGCTGAGCCACGCTAGCCGGGAGCTCAGTGCATTCTTATTCTTACTCTCCTCTACCCAAAATGAACATATTCTTGACCATTCTTATTTTATGGGAGATGCACCTTACTTTTCATTTATTTTCTTGAATGCTTTTATTCTGCTACCTTCAAGCCACTTATTCTTTCTGCATGTAATATTTGGTTTTTTGTCATTAATTTGGTAGGGGAGTACAGAAGAGGAAACCTGGGATCAAATCTGAATGTGATATGATAAAAAGACAGCCTTTCTTTAGTGGAGAGCTGTGGGGAGTAAAATTTTTAAGTGTAAGAAATACATTATATTTTTATATAATTAAGTGTTAGGGAATGACTTGACAGAATTGGAGATATAGAGGACTACTCAAGTGGCAGTAGTATTAAGGAGGGGAGAAACAGTGAAAGAAAGAGCCTGTGGGTTAGAGAGCATGTCCGTAGCTAAGATTGTGGTGATGGGACTCTAGCTTAGACCAGTAGCAGCAGGAACAAAAAGGAAAGGATGGATATGAGAGCAGCATTATAGTATGACTTGGTATTTCTTTAAATACAAATAGATTAAAGGAGGGAAGAATTTAACATTTCTATAGAGTTTTGTATCTAAATAGATTTGAACTACTGCTGATTGAAATGGGAAAGTTGGGCCCTGACCAGGTAGGTCATTTAGTTAGAACATTGTCTGGATACACCTAGGTTATGGGTTCAATCCCCAGTCAGGGCACAGACAGAAGTAACCAATGAATGTATAAATCAGTGAAAAAATAAATGTTTTTCTGCCCCCCACTTCCCTCTCTCTCTAAAAATCAATCAATAATAAATAAATTAATTAATTCACTAATAAATAATAAATAAATAAAATGGGAAAGTTGGAAAAGGAAGCCTTTGGGGATACAACATGTTTGAGGTTGGAAACATGATTTTATCCTGTGCTTTCTTCTAAGCATTTTAGGTCTTACATTTAGTTCTATCTATTTTGAGTTTATCTTTTTATATGTTGCAAGGTCTAACTTTATTCTTTTGCATAGGGATATTCAGCTTTACCAACACCATTTGTTGAAAACTGTCCTTTTACCTATTGAATGGTCTTGGCACCCTTGTTTAAAATCAATTGACCACATATGTGAAGGTTTCTTTCTGGGCTTTCTATTTTATTCTACTGGTCTGTACGTCCTTATGCCAGTACCATACTGTTTTGATTATTGTAGCTTTGTGTAATAAGTTTTGGAATTGGGAAATATGAGTCCTCCAGCTTTTGTTTTTCATGTTCAAGATTGTTTTGGCTATTTGTGGGTCCCTTAAGATTTCATGTGAATTTTAGGATCTGTTTTCCTGTTTCTGGGGAGAAAAAAACGTCATTGGGATTTTGGTGGGGAATAGGTAGTATTGTTAGGTGGGGAATAGGTAGTATTTGGTGGGGAATAGGTAGTATTGAATAGGTAGTATTGTTACCTTAAAATGTTGTGTTCTAAACCATGAGCATGGGTGTCTTTCTCTTTACTGGAACTGAGTTTTTAACTATATTTAATTTTAGGTATTTTAAAGTTAAGTTTAAACATTCACATGTGGCTAATAACTGCGATGTTGAACCACAATGCCCTAGAGATTCATTCTGAGATTTGCATTTCTTTCTAAAACATTGGACTATGGTGACATCTGCGGGGACCTTGTAGTACCTGAATCATCATTGGCCTCAGGATGACTGTGTCACATGGAAAGAGGCACCTTCGTACAGGAGGGTTTAAGTCCCTCTAGGCAATATATCTCTATTTCCCTCTTCCTCTGCCTCTCTCCCCCCCCCTTTCTTCTCCCTCCCTCTCCTTCTCCCTGAGAAATGAGATGCAACTCATGCAGCAAATCATGTCTCCTTCTGTTTTCCTTTTAGAAATGTCTGACTTCCTCCAGAACCAACCAGAGCCTATTACTTTAAAAAAAAAAAAATTAGCAAAAGACTGCCTCTGGCTGAAGTGCGCCTCCTTTTGTCTTTTCCGGTTTCCATATAAGCAGAGATCATGGTGCCCAAAATGGGGCAGATGTTTTCAAAGAAATTCCCTCTCGAAATGTAGATGGCGATTATTTTAAAGCACTTATACTTTATTCACTCTGATACTGTTCTCATGGGAACAGCAACAGAAAGTGCCCTTACATGCAAAGAATTGTGCTTTTAATTCCATTTACCATGAGGGTCAAGAGTCTAAGAGATCTCTACACATCAGAAACAAAAATAAATAAATAAAAGATAAACATTAAAATTAGTTTAAGTGGGAAACTCCCTCTCTATATCCATCCTTACTTTCTTGTGAAATAAAAAAAAAATAGTATAGGATGTAAAAGAGCTGTGCCGCCGAAACCGGTTTGGCTCAGTGGTAGAGCATCGGTCTGCGGACTGAAAGGTCCTGGGTTCGATTCTGGTCAAGGGCATGTACCTTGGTTGCGGGCACATCCCCGGTAGGGGGTGTGCAAGAGGCAGCTGGCTGATGTTCCTCTCTCATCAACGTTTCTAGCTCTCTATCTCTATCCCTTCCTCTCTGTAAAATATCAATAAAATATATTTAAAAAAAAAAAAAAAGAGCTGTGTCCTTAGTACTATTAACAGCAGTCCCCTGCCGCCCCCTTCCCCAGCATCTCCCTGAAGACGCCATAGGGAGATCTGCAGATCTTCTCAGCGTAAACAGGAAAACTTAAATAAAATTGGGAGTCTTAGAACCTAGAGGCTATCAAGACACAGCCCTCCAGGAAGACTATGCCTTCAGCCTTGGACAGCCAGGAGCAGTGGGTTTGTGGCATTTTGTATAAACAGTCTATACGACTCCTCTGCAGAGGAGTATTCCAGTCAACTTCTAGACCAGAAACGGAACAGCCTGCCATAACCTCTCTCCATCAGCTGCTCCTACAAAGAGACTTGGGACATCCCTTGTATAATCAGAATTGGACTAGCTCAGCAGCTACCAGTTCTCTAAAAATGATTTCTCCAGCTTACTACCCGAGAGCCTATACCCCACCCTCATTCTCACCCCTCTCTTTATATAGAGATAACTTCTTAATTATAGCATTTGGGTTTTCCCACACTATAGTTCGTCTATCACAGCTCTACCAAAATGCCTGTGCTAACCACTTGGGTGTTCTGGTGTCAAAACTTAGAAGTGTCCCAACTGTCCCACCCAGCCTCCTCAGTTCTCCTCTTTCTCTTCTGGGTTGTTGTGCTGGAATGGTATTCCTCTTGGATTTCAGTGTGCAGTCTTACTTGGGTGGAGCCTTGAGCTGTTCACAGGAGTGCTGGTAATGTCTGGCCTTCAGTGCTGCCAAAGGCAAAAAGCTGGCCTCCTCTCAGTATAAAGCACATAGTTGGATCGCCAGGGCAGTGTTAGATGGAGGGTGGGGTGAGCAAATACCACTCTCTTCCTGCTGTGTTTTCAGGAAATGATTATAAAGCAGCCATAAGTGTGAATGAAGTAAAAAGAATAGGTTGGCATTTCCTCCAACTCTTCTCTACCCCCTCCCCAAACCCTTCAAAAAAAGAGAAGAAAATCCTCTCTCTGATTCCTGCACTCCTGTAGGTTCTATCCCAGATCCACACCCTATTGTTCTCCTTGGCTTAACTTTGGTCCTATTCCAGAGCAAAGGACCCTTGTTAAACTAGCTCCGTTCTCGAGGGCTGAACTTTCCCTTTGGGCAAACTGGGGGCTCTACTTCCCTGTCCTCTCCCTTCCCAAGAGGAATGTGGGCAGAGGCATATACATGGGAGGTATAACCAGTGCCAAGATTTAATCCTTCAATTAAGGAATGGGCTCTTCAGAACTAGTAGTAAAATTGTTTGCAGAGATAGTTGTCATTGAAAGGAGTGTGCCATCAACACACCTCCATTCCTCTCTTCCAGCTGCCTCTTTCCCTCGCACAGCTCTTTTGCCTGGTATCTCCATGGGGTTAAGCCATATGGCTTTTATGAAGCTTGTCTGGAGTCTCCTAAAGTGGCAGCTTTTGCTGTGCAGATCACAGCGCCCCTGGGTCTGCCCCTCCCTTCTCAGCAGCTGTTTGCCACTGACCGAGGTGGCGACTGCGCCTGTGTGTGTGGCCGGAGTCGGTGACAAGCCTCCCACCCAGGCCTGGGGAAGCCCTCAGCCAGTGTGGTTCCTGTGGCAGCAGCCCAACATGCCAGAGCTCCTCATACCTTCAGGGCTGTGGTGTAACAGCCAGCTTCATGCGGTGGCATTGTTTAGTATTGGTTGACTTGACTTCTCCGTCCCCACCCTCTGTGTTTGAGGAATCTGGCCATCGCCCAGGAGAGAATAAGCTGGCATTTGCAGAGTGGCTTCCTGTCGCCTCTCTCGTAATAGGAGCCAGGACCACCTTCCATTCTTGCCTTCCTACCCATGTGGCAAAGGAAAATGGCTCCTCTGTGCTCAGCCTCCTGTTGTGGGGTTTCAAGTTGCCTAAGATGAGGACGCGGCTATCTGCCAGGTTATCTGCCCAGATAAACATTTATTGTTTACAGGGACGTGTTTCAGCTGCTCTGGCTGATCCCACTGGTGAGATCTTCTAGTTTCTTGAGGTTTTAAGCCAGTGTGTAGGGCTGATATCCAGACACAGAACTTCTGGAGCTTGAGAGCTCTGAGTGACCGGCCACTTCTGACTTAGCTTAGCCATTGCCCCTTCCCACCCAGTGCCAGAGCCAAAGTTTTCTCTCTCAGTTCCCACTCCTGCCTCTACATTTGCAACATTTCTAGCTTTAGAATTTGAGGATTTATATAAGAGCCAATGTTACAACACAAGCAGTTGGCAGCTTCTTTTAGGTGGCAAATCAGCATTCTGACACTTGCTATGTTTTCCTTAATAGTAAAACAGCCATTTAGTGAAAACAACAGAGAAAAAGATAGATTTCCTTTTTTTAAAAATTCAAACAACCATGTCCACTGCGTCCAAATGTATCTTGTGTTATTTTTAGTGATATAATTGATTTCCAACATTTTATTATACTGCCAAGTTGAAACGGTTTTAGTGAGCTCACTTATCCTCAGCATCTTATTCTCTCATTCTCGTTTTATTATTTATACTTCTTTATCATGTATCTATCCAGCTCTCTTCATCCATCATCAATTTCTTTTTGATCATTGTCATCAATACTATTTCTCTAATATATGTATCATTAACTAAAGTTCAATATTTGCTTATGACTTTTATTTTTGAGATTAAATTTATATACAGTGAAATTGACAAATATTGATTGTACATTTGAGATTCCTTTATGTTGTTAACATTTATCAGTAGCTTATTCTTTTTTATTGCTGAGTAATACTCCATTTTATGAATATGTCACAGTTTATTCATTCTCCAGTTAATGGATTGATGGACATCTAAATTATTTCCAGTTTGGAGCATTATGAATGAAATTGCTACAAATAGTTGTACACAGATCTTTTTGTGGATGTGTGTTTTCTCTTGAGTAAATGCCTAAGATTGGAATTGCTGAGTCATAGGGTAGATTAGCAATTTTTAACTGGTGTGTTGTGCACCCTTCACCTTTTTAACCCATTCTCCCATTCCCCAATCATCTGGCAACCATTAAAATGTTCTCTGAATCTAAGAGTCTGTTTTCAGCTCATTCATTTATTTTTTTTCTGTTTTTTTTTTCTTTTTTATATTTTGTTTTTTATAATTCTACATTTAAGTCATCTAGCATTTATTTGTCTTTCTCTGTCTAACTTATTTCACTCAGCACAATACCCTCTAGGTCCATCCATGTTGTTGCACATTCAAAATTTCATTTTAATTTATGGCTCAATCCTATTTCATTGTATATATGTACTACTTCTTTATTCATTCATCTATTTTATTTTTAATCCTCACCTGAGGATATTTTTCCATTGATTTTTAGAATGGAAGAGATGGAAAGAGAGAGAAATATCAGTGTGGAAAAAAACACATCAATCGGTTGCCTCCTGCATGAGCCCTGACCAAGGCCCGGGCTTGGGAGGAGCCTGCAACCAAGGTATGTGCTCTTGACTGGAATGGAACCTGGGACCCTTTGATCTGCAGGCCAACACTGAGCCAAACTGGCAAGGGCCAAACATCTTTTTTTCCCCCAAAAAAAATATATTTTATTGATTTTTCACAGAGAGGGAAGGAGAGAGATAGAGAGCTAGAAACATCGATGAGAGAGATACATTGACCAGCTGCCTCCTGCACACCCCCCACTGGGGATGTACCCGCAGCCATTGTACATGCCCTTGGCCGGAATCGAACCCGGGACCCCTCGGTCCACAGGCTGATGCTCTATCCACTGAGCCAAACTGGTTTCGGCGCCAATCATCTTTTGATAGACACTTCAGTTGCTTCCATATCTTGCCTATGGTAAATAATCCTATATAATAAAAGCCTAATATGCTAAGTGTCCAGTTGTCCAGTCATCCGTTCAACCAATTAAAGCATAATATGCTAATGATATGATAAGGCCACTCAACTGCTCACTATGATGTGCACTGACCACCAGGGGCAGACGCTCCAATTGGTAGGTTAGCTTGCTGCTGGGGTCCAGCTGATCAAGGCTGAGCAAGACAGGCTGGACACACCCTGGAGCCCTCCTCTGGTCTCTCCCCGACTGGCCAACCTCCTGCATCCCTTCCTGGCCCTGATAGTGCACCAGTGGGGTGCTTCAGCCTTGCCTGTGCCCTCTCACAATCCAGAACCCCTTGGGGGGTGTCAGAGAGCCTGTTTCAGCCCGACAACGGAACAACCAGTCGCTATGATGCTCACTGACCACCAGGGGGCAGACACTCTATGCAGGAGCTGCCCCCTGGTGGTCACTGCACTCCCACAGGGGGAGTGCTGCTCAGCCAGAAGCTGACTCATGGCTGGTGAGCACAGTAGCAGTGGCTGGAGCTTCTCCCGCCTCCACGGCAGCACTAAGGATGTCTGACTCCTGGGGGGAGCGGGCCTAAGCTGTCAGTTGGATATCTCCCAAGGGCTCCCGGACTGTGAGAGGGCAGAGGCCGGGTTGAGGAACCCCTCCTCCCCCTGAGTTCATGAATTTCGTGCACCGGGTCTCTAGTGCTTCAATGAACATATGGATGTATGTGTCTTTTCAATTTAATGTTTTGGGTTTCTTCAGAGAAATGTGACAGGGGGAAGGGGAGGCTGGGGGAAGGTCAATGGGGGAAAAGGAGATTTATATACTAGGTACTATATGTAATACTTTAAATAATAAAGTATTGTATTGTATTGTATTCTTCAGAAGTGCAATTGCTGAGTCCTTCTTTGTCTCTTACTATAGCTTTTATTTTAAAGTCTATTTTGTTTGGTATAACTATTGCTACCCCAGCTTGTTTTGTTTTGTTTTGTTTTGTTTTGTTTTGTTTCCAGTTTTATGAAATACCTTGTGCCATCTCTTTCAGTTTGTGTCTTTCTATCTGAATGGAGTCTTATGTAGACAGCATAAGTAAGAGTCTTGTTTTGTTATCCATTCAGCCACTGTATGTCTTTTGATTAGAGCACTTAATCCATTTTCATTTAGAAATGTGTTCATTGCCATTTTATTATTCTTTTTTTAAAAATATATTTTATTGATATTTTACAGAGAGAAAGGGAGAGAGATAGAGAACTAGAAACGTCGATGAAAAAGGAACATCGACCAGCTGCCTCCTGCACACCCCCCACCGGGGACGTGCCCGCAACCAAGGTACATGCCCTTGACCGGAATCGAACCCGGGACCTTTCAGTCCGCAGACCGACGCTCTACCAGTGAGCCAAACCGGTTTCGGCTTTATTATTTAAAGTATTACATATAGTACCTAGTATATAAATCTCCTTTTCCCCCATTGACCTTCCCCCAGCCTCCCCTTCCCCCTGTCACATGCCCTCATCCCACCCCCACCCCCAGTGTCTTGTGTCCATTGATGTGCTTATATGCATGCATACAAGTCCTTTGGTTGATCTCTTTCCTCCACTCCCCAACACTCCCCAGCCTTCCCGCTGTAATTTGACAACCTGTTTGGTGGTTTACTTCCTCTGAATCTATCTTTTTGTTCATCAGGTTATGATGTTCTTTATTTTCCATAAATGAGTGAGATCATGTGGTATTTTTCTTTCATTGCTGGCTTATTTCACTTAGCATAATGCTCTCCAGGTCCATCCATGCTGCTGCAAATTATAAAAGTTCTTTCTTTTTTATAGCAGCATAGTATTCCATTGTGTAGCTATACCATAGTTTTCTAATCCACTCACTCATCTGCTGATGGGCATTTAGGCTGTTTCCAAATCTTAGCTATGGTGAATTGTGCTGCTATGATCATAGGGGTGCATATATCCTTCTGATTGGTGTTTCTAGTTTCTTGGGATATATTCCTAGCAGTGGGATTACTGGGTCAAATGGCAGTTCCATTTTTAGTTTTTTGAGGAATCTCCATACCGTTCTCCACAGTGGCTGCACCAGGCTGCATTCCCATCAACAGTGCACAACGGTTTCTTCATGATGGTTCCTTTTTCTATGCATCCTCGCCAGCACTTGTCGTTTGTTGATTTGTTGATTATTGCCATTCTGACAGGTGTGAGATGGTACCGTATTATTCATTTTTTTTCTCCTCTTCTTCCTCCCCTTTAACATTTCTTATAATATTGAATTGATGGTGGTGAACTCCTTTAGCTTTTTCTTGTCTGGGAAGCTCTTTATCTGTCTCTGAATTCTAAATGGTAGCCTTTCTGTATAGAGTAATCTTGGTTGTAGGTCCTTCATTTCATCACTTTGAATATTTTGTGCCAATCCCTTCTGGCCTGCAAAGTTTCGGTTGAGAAATCAGTTGACAGTTATGGGATCTCCCTTGTAGGTAACAAACTGCTTTTCTCTTACTGATTTTAAGATTCTTTCTTTGTCTTTAACCTTTTGCATCTTGATTATAATGTGTCTTGGAATGGGCTGCTTTGGATTAATCTTGTTTGGGACTCTCTACGCTTCCTGACTTTGTGTCTATTTCATTTACCAGATTAAGGAAGTCTTCCTTCATTATTTTTTCAAATAGGTTTTCAATTTCCCTCTCCCTTTCCTTCTCCCTCTCCCTCTCCTCCTCCCCATCCTTCTCTTTCTTCCCCTCTCCCTTCCCCTCCCCTCTTTCCCTCTTCCTTTCCCTCCTCTTCTCCCTTTCCCGCTCCCTCTCCCTTTTGAATTACCTTCTCATGTTCTCATGCCCACTTTCTTTTGAAATATAATTTACTTATTTTTTGTAAAGGCCTTTCTAGTGTTTTTAACTTTGCATCAGGTAGATTGCTTGTCTCCATTTTGTTTAGTTCTTTTTCTGGAGTTTTATTCTGTTTTTTCATTTGCGACATGTTTGTCTCCTCTATTTTGTCTGTCTCTCTGTGTTTGTTTCTATGGATTAGAGCTGCTACATCTCCTGGTTTGCTAGAGTGGCCTTATATGGGCTCCTGGCGGGACGTCTGGTCACCTTACTTATGTAGTAAGTGTCCTGGAGGACCCAGTGGCATAGCCTCCTGAGTCATCAGAGCTGGGTACTCCAGGTGTGTCCCCTCATTCTGTGTGGGTTGTGTTCACTCTCCTGTTGTAGTTGTGCCTTGATTGCTGTTGGCACATCAATGATAGGGATTTACCCCCAGGCTGATCGACTGCGAGTATTGGCCATGGATGATCTGCTGTGCAGGGGCCACTCCCATGAGCAGAACTCATTTCTGTGGGACTCAGGTACTCACTGAGCGCCGAGATTCTAGAAGCCCTTCATCTTACTCAGCCACAATCTCTGCTAGTTCTTACAGCCAAAAGTTATGGGGACCTCTCTTCCTGGCACTGGAACCCTGGGCTTAGAGGCCTGGTATGGGGCCAGGACCCCTTGCTCCTCAGATACCTCTACCTCCAAGATATCCCTCCCAGTTTTTAACTGCCACGTGTGGGTGTGGCGCCAGCTCATTCCATGTCTCCACCTCTCCTACCAATCTTGACGTGGCTTCTTGTTTATATCCTTAGCTATGAGACTTCTGTTCAGCTAGATTTCAGGCAGTTCTGAATGATGGTTGTTCTGTAGTTGTAAATTTGATGTGGTTTTGGGAGATGCTGAGTACCATGTTTACTTAGGCTGCTATCTTGACTGGAAGCATCTCGTGACTCTGATGTTGAGCATTTTTTCATATGCTTATTTGCCCTCTGGATGTCTAGTTCAGTAGATGTCTATTCAGGTCTTTTGCCCATTTTTTAATTGGGTTATTTGTTTTCTTGTTAAGTTTTGAGTCACTGACTGAATTTTAAGTATTAAAATAGCATTGCATTACTTGAATAAGCCCTATTTGCTGTATAGAATTTGTTAATATTTTAGTAAGGGCCTTTGTATCTGTGTTCACAAGGGATATAATTTTGTTCTTTGTTATAACTTGTTAGGTTTTGGCATTAGAATTATGCTGATCTCATTAAATGACTTGCCTCTTTTCTATTTTCTGAAAGAGGTTGTGGAATATTGGTGTTAATTTTTACGTAAATGTTTAATAGAATTTACTGGTAAGACAATCTTAGCCTACAGGATTTTTTAAATTTATTTAATATACTATGTAGTTACTCATATTTTCTCTTTTATCTCATCAATTTGGCTTAGTTGTAGTTTTCAAGGAATTTGTTTCATATAAGCTGTCAAACTTGCTGGCATAAAGTGGTTCATAATTTCTTACTATCATTTTGATATCTGTAGGATTTGTAGTGACATGAATTATTTAGAAGTGTGTTTAATTTCTAAATATCTTGGGTTTTCCTAGATATCATTATTATTGTTTCTTGATTTAATTCCATTGTGATCAAAGAACACAATCTACATTTTTTTCAGTCCTTTTAAACGCATTGAGACTTGTTTTATGGCTTAGCACATGTCTCTCTTGAAGAACGTAACTGTATGTTCTTGAAAAGAATGTAATTCTGTGGTTGTTGGTGTTGCATTTTATAAATATAAAACTGGTTAATGGTATTGTTCAGCTACTCCATGTCTTTACTAATATGTTGCCTAGGAGCTTACTTGGTCATATTGGAAGCAGAATTCCTGCATTAGCTATCTTAAGAATTTGTACACATGTATAATAGTGCTATTTCTATCACTTAAAGTTTAGGGACCTCTGTTTTCTATGCCCATAACACATTCTTTAGATATCTTTAAGGATGTCAAATCTTTAGACTTTAAATCTAGCTTTGATTTTTTTAAATATATAGACAGAACAACATTTGGAGTCAAGAATAGTAAATATATTTTCCAGTGAACAATAAATATAGTGAGCGCCCTAGCCAGTTTTGCTCAGTGGATAGAGCTGTCAACCTGTGAACTGAAGGGTCCTGGGTTCAATTCCAGTGAAGAGCACATGCCCGGGTTGCGGGCTTGATCCCCATTAGGGAGCGTACAGGAGGCAGGCTCTTGTCATTGATGTTTCTATCTCTCCCTTCCTCTCTAAAATCAATAAAAAATATATTTTTTTTAAAAAATAATAAAATACAAAGAAATTAACTACTGTGAGCAAGCTCAGTTATTCCTTTTTTAAATATGTTTTTATTGAAGTTTAGAGAGAGGGGAAGGAGAGGGATAGAGAAATAGAAAAATCAATGAGAGAGAAACATCATCTATCACTGCCTTTTGCACGCCCCCTTCTGGGGATGGAGCCCGCAACCTGGGCATGTGCGTTGATCAGGAATTGAACCGGTGACTTCTTGGTTCCTGGGTTAACACTCAACTGCTGAGACACAATAGCCAGGTGAGTTAGTTATTCCTTTCTAAGGTAAAAAATAAAATGGGTCTTTTAATAATGAAAATTACTACCATAATTAATAAACTGATTTTGAAAATGTTAAAAGAAGAATTTTCAGGGAATTTTCAGCATAGACATTTGAATTACCTTCTCATGTTCTCTGCCCACTTTTTCTTGAAATATAATTTACTTATTTTTTGTAACTCTTTTCCAGTCATTTATATTGAAAATATTTTGTACAGCCGAAACCGGTTTGGCTCAGTGGTAGAGCGTCGGTCTGCGGACTGAAAGGTCCCGGGTTCGATTCCGGTCAAGGGCATGTACATTGGTTGCAGGCACATCCCCAGTAAGGGGTGTGCAAGAGGCAGCTGGTCGATGTTTCTCTCTTATCGACATTTCTAGCTTTCTATCTCTCTCCCTTCCTCTCTGTAAAATATCAATAAAATATATTTTTTTAAAAAATATTTTGTACAGTTTGTCACTTACCTTCCATTGTCTATGGAATTTTCTCAAATGCAAATTATTTTAAATTTTGTATAGTCAATCTTTTCATTTTCTCTTTATGCAATTTGTTTTTATACTTAGAAAAGTCTTCCTAACATAAAATCAGATGAATAATCCTAGTTTCTCAATATTTTACTTTTTGGAAATTTATATTAAAACTTGCCTCTGGAATTTATCTTGCTGAATAATGAGGTAGAGATCTAAACTTAATTTTTTTAAATACTTGTGTATTCTTGAAACATAATTTCACTGTTTTAGTTACTATAGCTTTGTAATATGTTTTGATACTTTTCTCACCTATTTATGCTTATTCAAACTTCAGAGTAATTTTAAGTTCCTTTAACTCCCCCCTCCAATAAAAAAAAATTATAATTGTCTTTTTTGAGATATAATTGACCTCCAACTTTATATTTGAACTTCAGATGTACAACATAAATGATTTGATGTATGTATATATTGCAAAATGATCACCACAATAAGTCTAGTAAACAGCTACCACCACACAATTACAATTCTTTGCTATTGTTGTAATGGGAACTTTTAAGATCTACTCTCTTAGCAATTCTCAAATATTCAGTAAAAAATGTGGGACACTTCACAAATTTATGTGTCAATTTTGTGC
Organism: Vespertilio murinus; assembly: GCA_963924515.1. Taxonomy (NCBI): domain Eukaryota; kingdom Metazoa; phylum Chordata; class Mammalia; order Chiroptera; family Vespertilionidae; genus Vespertilio; species Vespertilio murinus. The sequence continues at coordinate 33,744,766 of OZ004718.1, read as the reverse complement.
ATTACCATTGCTGATCTCAGTATCATTCCAATTTTAGTATATGCTGCAAAAGTTGCCACTCATATTTTGATTGGAATTGCAGTCACTTTTTAAAAAAAAAAAATTGACATTGTTAAAAATTTTCTTTTTAAAACAAAGTGTTCACTGCATATCAGTTCTTTTATGTGTTTCATATTTTTTCATTAATTTTCTTGCTATAATTAATGGGACTTTTTCCCATTACCCCCTCAGAATAGTACTTGGAAAAAGCTAACTTACATACATATTTATATCCAGCCATCATATCAAACTCTTATTAATTCTAATTTTTTTAGCACATCACTTTGAATTATCTTAGTATATTAACTTCAAATAAAGCTAACCTTTGATTTCTGCTTTATTGCTTTGAAACTTTTAGAACCATTAAATAATAATGCTGAAAGTAGGGATTCTTTTCTAGTTTATTTTAATAGGAACATTTAGTATTTTAAACATTTCTATATTGTTTCTATTGTTTTAAATGGCATAGAGTAAAGGTATTTCTATTTGAATTTTACTGAGTCTCTGCTTGGAATAAAAAGTATACTGAAGTTTTAACAAATGCCTCTCAGTAACTGTTAATTTATTCTTTAATTTATGTGATATGATAGATTAATATATTTGGACTCAGTATAGTTAGTTGTACTTTAATTGTGTGCTAAATTTGATTTGCTGTTATTTTACTTAGGATGTTTACATCTATTTCCATATTGGGCGTGTCCTCTGTTTTCTGCCTTTGCTGTTTTTTTCCCCCTTTGGGTATTTGAGTATGTGCTGACTTTATTTTTTTTTTAATGGGAAGCGGCTTTTCTTTTTGTGATCTGGAAAGTGTTTATCACTTTTTAAAAATCATTATTTATTTTATTTCATTTTTTTAGTTGATGTTAGAGAGAAAGGAAGGGAGAGGGCCAGAGAGGAGGGGAGAAAGAGAAACATTGATGAAGAGAGGAACATTGGAACATTAACGGGAGAGAAAGCATCGATCTGTTGCCTCCTGTATGCACTCTGACCGGGGATCGAACCTGCAGCCTGGGTATGTGCCCAATAACCTTTACAAAGCTCCAGCCAACGGAGCCACATCATCCAGGGCTTAAAAATTATTCTTGACTCTTTGCTGGTAGACTTCAGTGTCTCAACAATCATAACTCTCTTCCTTTGAACTATAAAATCCAGCTATTTCACGAGCACCACTGTAGTCCAATGTTACTTTCTTTTGCTTACACTGTTACTTACTGTATGTAGGCTTGTTCAGACTATTTGCCCCACTTCAATCTAGTTTCAGCACAGCAGCTAGAGTGATCTTTTAAGATATAAACTGGGTTATTTGACACAGCAGCTCTAAGTCCCTGTAAAGGATCCCCATCTCTTTCAGAAAAAAACAAAAACATATCGAGACCTGACCTAGGTTTACTTCCTTTCTGACCTCATCTCCTGTCACTCTCTCCTGTTCACCTATTCTGCACTGGCCAAACAAGCCTACTCATTCTTTAGTCCTGCCAAATACTTTATGCCTCTGGACCTTTGCACTTCTGTTCTGCCGCACTCACTGTTACCCACTGCATCGTTTACTTTCGAATGTCCTTCAGATCAGGAGTCAGCCTCATCAGAAATTTCTTTATCAGAGAACTATTGAAATGAGCACCCTCTGCCCCTTACTGTATTTTTCTTCTTAGTACTTTACCATCACCTGACACTTGGTTTTTGTTTTTGTTTTGTTATTTTTATTTATTTTCTTTCACTAAAATGTAAAAGCCTTGTTTTTATTTACTGTATTAACCCCCAGTACTTGGGAATTAATACAGTAAATAACAGTTCCTGGAGAATAAAACCCTCTTCCATACCACTAATAAATATTTATTAACTGAATGCGTGAATGAACTGAAGATAAAAATAATAGGCATCTTTGGGAAGAAAATTTTTGGCACCTCCTTTTTCTGTTTCTTCCTTTATTATTAGTCTTTCAGATATTTTAGCTCTTATGTCAAAATTTTGTGGCAGAATTGTTGAGTCATAATAGATATATATAAATAATTTTCCAATTTTAAGTGTTCAATTGGATAAGTTTTTGAAAAAAATATACAGTAGTATAAACACCAGCACAATCATGATAGGGAACATTCCCATCTTTTCTTGTGTCAATTTTGTTAACTTATATTATCCAGAAAATGATTCATTTCTCTAAAATCTTTATTTCTTTGTTTTCCAATATTTTTCTTAAATTTGTTAACAACTTACATTTTTTAGTTATAAAAACTGGTCATTATATTTATTGTTTAATAAATTAATTTATCTTTATTTTATTTTTCTTAAGCTTGTTTTGTTCTGCTTCTGTTGGATCTTCTATGTTTATTCATTTTCTACTAGTGAACTTAAAAGCTTTATGGTTTTAAATATGCCATTATTAATACTTTGGCTATATTCTAATCCATTTACATGTACACTATTCTAGTGCTGGTTTTCTCAGTAGTCTTTATTGTTTTGATTTTTTCTCTCTGATTCTAAACTTATTTGGAAGAGTTTTATTATTTGAAGTTGAATTTCTTAAACTTTTATTATTAATTTCTACTTTTGGGTACTTTTAAAAATTCTATAACCTAATACTTAATTTTAAAAGATATATAAGGAATTTTGAGAATGTATTTTTATAGTATACAAATTTCAACATATAGCTATTGAATAACAACACTATTCTAACAGTCTGTATTATTATTTTTACCTGCTTGGTATGTATGTTAAAGACTGAAAGTGTTATTAGTCTGCCACTACAGCAGTGTTCTTGTCAGTTTCTTCTTCTATTACAAAGGGTGTTTTGTGGTTGTTGTTTTTACTCTATTTTCATTTCAGTTCACTCATGCCTTTACTCCTACTTTGCTTTTTTATTTTGTTTTGGTATTTGTCTTTGCCTAATAAATTTTGGCCTATCCACCCCACCCCCTTTTAAAGGAAATTGCATTGTTTTAGGTATATCTCTTCTAAATTCTATGTACACATTGCATGTTTAAAAAAATTTTTTATTGAACCCTGGCTGAGTAGCTCATTTGGTTAGAGCATTCACCCTCACGCCAATGTTGTGGGTTCGATCCCCGGTGAGGGCACATATAAGAATCAAACAATGAGTGCATGAATAAGTGGAACAACAAACCCGATGTTTTTTTCTCTCTCCCCCTCTCTCACTTCCTGTCTCTCTAAAAATAGGTAAACAAATTTTTTTTTTTAAATTTTTATTGAGATGAACTTTGTATAGCATAAATTTAACCACTTAAAGTGCAAAATTCAGGTTGGCTGGTGTGGATCAATGGGTTGATTGTCAATATATGAACCAAGAGGTCACAGTTCAGTTCCCAGTCAAGGCACATGCCCAGGTTACAGGCTCGATCCCCGGGGGTGTAGAGTAGGGGCAAGTAGAAGGCAGCCAATCAATGATTCTTTAATTCCACTGGCTCATCTTTAAAATGAAATATTTTTAATTATTTGTCTTTGCTTTCCCAATAGAAGAATTAAACAGAATATAGTATTTTTTCATTTTAGTTAAGTTTATGTTCAGCTGCAAGAAATAGAAAATCCTAAAATAACAGTAACTTAAATAAGATAGAAATAGCTTTCCCTCAAGTGAAACAAGTCGATATTTTCTGATTTGGCACTCAGTGGTGTCACAGGCTGAGGTCCTTTCTGTTGCGTTGCTCTGTTGTACATAGCTTTTATTTCCAAAGACTCCTCATAGTCTAAGATAGCCGTTGGAATGTCAGCCATTTACTCTGCATACAAGCCTGTGGGGAGTAGAAACAGTTAAAGAAGGAATGCAGTTTAAAAAAAAATTTTTTTTTTTAAAGACACCTCTTTCAGGACCTATCCTGGTAGTTTGTACATATTTCTGCCTACATTCTCTTGGCCAGAACTGAGTCACATGGCCAAACCTAGCTGCAATGTAGACTAGGATATATTTTTATTCCAGGTAGCAATAGGCACAGCTAAAATCAACAGTTTTCTATTACAGATGAAGAGGAGAACAAATAATGGAAAATAACTAGTAATTTCTGCCACACCTCCCCAAGCATAAATTTAGGATACTGTCTTCTCTCACCACGCTTCCAATTTCTTAGGGTTGTTTTTTTCTTAATTGATTTGAGAGATGGAGAGAGAAAGGGAGAGAGAGAAACATAAATTTGTTATTCCACTTATGTATACACTTATTGGTTGAGTCTTGTATGTGCCTTGACCAAGGATCGAACCTGCAAACTTGGCATATTAAGACAATGCTTTAACTAACTGAGCTATCTGGCTGGGGCCTAATTTCTTTCTTTTTTCTTTTTCTTTTTTAAAATATATTTTATTGATTTTTACAGAGAGGAAGGGAGAGGGATAGAAAGCTAGAAACATCAATGAGAGAGAAGCATTGATCAGCTGCCTCCTGCACAACTGGGGATGTGCCTGCAACCAATGTACATGCCCTTGGCCGGAATCAAACCTGGGACCTTTCAGTCTGCAGACCGACACTATCCACTGAGCCAAACCGGTTTCGGCTAATTTTTTAGTTTTTATAGATATTAGTGAGATATTAGACAGTAATCCTTATTTTTTAAAGGCTTACAATCTATCAGTTTAATCTTCACAATAATTCTACCTGGTGTAAGTACTGTTATTATCTTTATTTTACAGATAAAGAAACTGAGACCCCCCCCCCAAAAAAAAAGATTAATAAGCACTTTACCTAAAGTCACACCCAATAATTCAAACCCATGCTTTATTTCTAGATTAATCACTGTACATTGTTAACCCTTTTGTCATTAAATACTTTTATTCTGAGGTATGTACATTGTTTACCTTTTCTTTGGAGAATAACTTTTGACATTTTCACTGTTTCAGAATATTATTAACATCATTTACATAGAATTAAATATATTTTACTTTTTTTGTTTTTTGCCATTTGTTTAATACAATTTTTCTATTTTTATTCTTGGATTTGGGGGTTTTCCGATTTTTTTATTTTGATTTTGTTATTTTTTACTATTGGAATTTTCAAACATACAAGAAAAGTAAATTGAATTATAATTCAAACCCATGCTGTAATTTCTAGATTAATCACTATGTAGCTTGATCAGTGATCAGCATTTTGCCAATATTTTAAAAAATCATTCTCCTTGTTCCCCAGCCAGATTTTTGTATGCGGAGGTTTTAAATCAAATTCCATTCATCATACTGAAAACATTTCAGTAGGTATCGCTAACTTGTAAGGCTTCTTCCCCTAGCATGACCTTCATAACATAATTATACATGTCAGAATTAATAATTTTTCTTTTAAATCCTTACCCGAAGATATTTTTTTCATTGACTTTCAGGGAGTGGAAAGGAAGGAGAGAAGGAGAGGGAGGGAGGGAAACATCAAAGTGAGACAGACACAACGATTGGTTGCCCCTGACCGGGGCCGGGATCGAACCTGCACCCCAGGTATCTGTCCTTGATCAAGAATCAAACCCATGACCCTTTGGTGCTTGAGCCAGAGCTCTAACCATAAAGCAACACCAGCCAGGGCTTAATAACTTGTCAATATCATATAATCCATTTTAAAATTCTCCAGCCTTACCAAAAAAATGCCGTTCCTCAATAAACCCGTCAGTATTAAGATCTAAGCAAGCTCTATGTATTTTGTATTTGGCTGATATGTCTCTTAAGACTTTTAATGTATAATAGTTTCCCCACCTCCCTAGTTATATCATTTATTTGTTGAAGATGTTCTTGCTTTTTTAAACTATCTTCTTGTTTTTTAAAATACATATACATACATACTTTGCTCTACTGTGTTAAATATTAAATACGTGTTTAGTGATTTTTTTTCCCTGAAAGAAAATTTTTTAATCTTTCTAAGTTTATCTGAGAATGTCTTTTTTTTTGCCCTTCTACATTAATGCCTAGCTAGTTTGGAGACAGAAAAGTCTGAGACCCATCAGGGTGTGAGTGTGTGTGTGTGTGTCTTCATTGATCATGGCACTCTTTCCCATTGAGCACAGATGATGCCTCATATTTCTTAAAAGAAAATACACCCCCCCAAAAAAAGAAAAAAGAAAACACCCTTTTGCCATCCCTAATGAAGATGTTAGTCTCTTGTTATTAAGTTTCTTAACATGCCCTTTGAAAATTCAGGATTTAAATCTCTTTCACCCAGGGAAGTTTCCTTTTCCTTTTTTTTCTTCCTTTCTTATTTTTTAAAAGTATTGTTCTTTTTCTCAGTCTTAATCTTTCTGGAATAGCTTTTAAAGATTAGGGTTCTGTTTATACATTTCTTAACTTCTAAAAAATTTTGCCATTTTTATCTCTTTTTTTCTTCTGTGTTATAGATGAGGCTGAAGCAAATTATCCCTTTAACTAATTCAGGTTTCTTTTTTATTTAACTGCTGCTTAATACCCTGTTTTCCCAAAAATAACTGTCTTATATTAATTTTTGCTCCCAAAGATGCGCTAGGTCTTATTTTCAGGGGATGTCTTATTTTTCCATGAAGAAGAATACGGTACACATTTATTGTTAAATGAAAATAAAGGAAATGTATTACCTGTATACGGTACGGTAGTACAGTAGTTGCCAACACAAACCAGACAAACTATGAATCCTACAGTATCAAGAATTTACTCATTTATTCAATGACAATCATGTCATCATCTTCTGGAACATCATCATAACAATCCAATTCCTGAATTTCCTGGTGAATTTCTTATGACTCCATTTCTTTCAGAATCAGTGGACCAAATCTCTCATGGTTAGCAATAGCACTGTCTTTAAATGAGTCCTTCTTGTCAAGGTAGCCTGCTCGCAGTGCATTTGCAATGCAACTAACTGTCAGTGATTTTCTCCCATGAATTCTTCACCCAAGTCACAACTTCTTACAGTTTAGGTTTCACAAAGTTTCCACGCTGATTTCTCTCCATTCACACAGCAGTGACGTCAGGACTCTGAGTAACGTCACTGGTTGCTAGACGCCAGTCGGGGCGGCCCTAGCGACCAGTTTACAGTAAATTAATTTTCATTCTGAGACAGAGCCTGGGGCCTTATTTTTGGGGGGAGGCCTTATATTTCACTCAGAAGGAAACCTGTAGGTAGGTCTTATTTTCGGAGGATGTCTTATTTTCGGGAAAACACGGTAGTACTGCCTTACTTGTAGTTTTTCTGGACTGTTTTTCATCTGACTGCCTAATCTGGATTGAAATGCAATTTGCTGTTATTTTTACTTTTTTAATGATTTTTAACCTTTTGATGTAATGTGTCTTTTAAGTTTAAGCTCAGTACCCTTTAATATGTGTTATATTTAATGCTGACTGTTGCCCAGATCAAGATACAGAATACTGTGACATCCCAGCAGGCTTCTTTACACTGTCCTTCGCACAGGTAACTAATATTTTAAACCTCAGTCACGATCAGTTTTGCCTGTGTTTTTTTTTTTAACAGTATACAGGGGAAAGCAAAAGTAGATTTACAGTTGTGTAGAAAAAGAGCTGGTTACGATCATTACAATATTAACTCTGTGTTTTGCGTACTCACAATTTTTCCAATCCCTGTATAAATGGAATCATAGTACATATCCTTTTATCTGCCTTCTTTTGTTCAATACCAGCTGTGAGAGATCGTCCATGTTGTTGCATGTGAAAGTATTTTTATTGTTCGTTATTTTTGTGTATTGTTTTATCGTATGAATATACCACAATTTATTTATTCTACTATTAGTGAAAGTTTATTTCTTTTACCAGTCTTGGCTATTATGAATAAAGCTACCACGAACATTTTTTGTATGTCTTTTGATGGACATATGCTCTTATTTCTCTTGGATATATACCTAGGAATGGGAATGTTAGGTCATAGGGGGTATATGTTTGACTTAGTAGGTATTGAAAAATGGATTTCCAAGGTGATTGTACCAATATATATGAGCATCTGCAGTATATAAGAGTTTCACTTGCTCCACATCTTTGCCAACCTTGGTTTAATATTCATTTTAGCCTATCAGGTAGGTGTATATCTCATTGTGGTTTTAATCTCCATTTCCCTCGTGAATAATGATGTTGTACCTTTACTTCTGCTATTGGCCATTGAGAGAGCCTCATTAATGGTGTTCCCTTTCCTGACTTTTGCTTACTTCCCTTGAGTGACTTGTCGTCCTTGATTTATAGAATTTTTTTTAATATTCTGAATATAAGTCCTGTGTTGGATATATAGATTGAAGAGATCTTCTTCAGTCTGTACTTGTGCTTTCACTTCTAATGGCATCTTAGATGAATACAAATTCCTAACTTTAATGAAGTCAAATTTATCATTCTATCATGGTTAGTGTTTTATGTCCAGGATCATAAAAATACTCTATTTTTTCTCCTAGAAGTTATTTTTCCTTTCACATTTAGGTTTGTAATCCATCTCAAATTAATTTTTGTTTATGGTATGATGTAGAGCCAAGGTTAATATTTTCCCATACAAATAGCCAGTTGATCAAGCATCATTTATTACAAGATCAGGTTTACCCACTGAACTACAATGGCGCCTTGTCATAGTCAGGTGATTTTATATGCTTGGGTTTATTTCTAGACTTTCTCTTCTGCTCCAATGGTCTGTTTATCTGTCCTTGTGCCATAACTGTTGAGTATTAACTTAAAAGTTTCCAAACTTGCACTGGCCGGTGGCTCAGTTTTTTGGAGTATTGTCCCATACACCAGAAGGTTGCAGGTTTGATTCTTGGTCAGGGCACATACCTAAGCTGCAGGTTTGATCTCTAGTCAGGGCTCGTATGGGAGGCAGCTAATCAATGTTTCTTTCTCACATCACTGTTTCTCCCTCCCTCCCTCTCCCTCTCTCTCTCCCTCCCTCTCCCTCTCCCTCCCTCACTCTCCCTCTCCCTCTCCCTCCCTCCCTCCCTCCCTCCCCCTTTCCTTCTCCCTCCCTCTCTCTCTCTCCCTCTCCCTCTCCCTCCCTCTCCTCCCTCTCTTCCTCTGCCTTCCCCTCCTTCCCCCCCCCACTTCCTTTCTCTCTCTCAAAATCAATTAAAAAAACAAAATGTAGCCTCAGATGAGGATTTTTTTAAAAAAAAATTCCAAACTTTTCACAGTGACTCTTCTAGATAAATATTTACTTATTCTTTGGTAAGTATCCTTCTATTCAATTGTAATACCTTTTCATGTTAGGTGATTCCCCCACATCCTTATTAGAGCAGTCTAAACTGTTCCTGTTGAGAGCTTAGATATGTCTCTGTTAAGACTTTCAGGTGCAGATAAAGGAAAAGAGGAGCCTTTGATTTACACTGTTGGTATTCAACTCTCCTAGAGGAGGGCGGAAAGGAAACTAGAGCTAGAGATAGTCATGGCAAGGAGCTAACCCCTCTGTTTCCTAGAGTAGACCAGGTTTACTGTTCCTGTTTTGGCGAGGGTTTCCCCCTATTTTAGAAGCCAGCCTCAGCTTTGTCTTTCTTCTGCCTCATGTGGGCACCAACACCAATTTTAAGCCAGCAACTGCTAAGCTTCTTCTGATACCCTGGCTGTGCCTTTCTAAGTGAGCCACACCCACTTTGGTTCTTGTCCTAGTGCTCCCTGATAAGAGCATTAGTGGAGCACTGCTGCTGCAGTCTCATCTGCACACCCATCAGGCAGGCAAATGTCATTTTCCTCATTCCAGTTCCATCTGCACTTTGTCTTGCAGAAAATTCCTCATAGTTTCTGGTATGTGGTTGCCTAGTACCAATATATGCTTTCTTCAAACCTTCCTCTCTCTCCTCCCCCCTCCTGCCCCAGTAATTTCAATTGAAAACTGGAAGGGTGGACAAAATAGCTAGAAGCATGTACTTAAAGCCATTTTAATTACAAGTCAATGCGAGTTTTTTAAAAATTGAGTGTCTAGTTTTCCAAGTTGAATACTTTGAACGTCACTGTTCATTTTTTTAAGGTGAACATTGTTCTTAAAATGTGCTTGCATGGATTTATGCCTGTGTGATGTGTTACTTCATAATGAGTAGCTCTGCTATTCTCCTGTGAATTCAGGAAATCCAGTGTTCATGAAAATATCCTTCAAGTCTTTCTGTATTGAGTCAACTCTTCAGCTTGGTATCCCGTCTACCCTTACCCCTGCAGCCTGAATATGAGTAGAACCATAGCCCAAGGCGCAGTAAGCTGCTCTGAGAGAGATAGGACAATGACAGATATCCATAGTGGAGTAGGAGTGATTGTTTTGAATGCCTTTATTTGACTTTTTTTAAAAATGCCACCTGGCTCTCTTGCCACTGGGGAAGAGAAACTGACTCTGGGATTAGGGATGACCCAGTTTATGCTCTTCAGGTAGAGCCCTTTACCAACTTAGCTTGTCAGAGACCCAGCTGAGAGGCAGGGGCTATTTTCTATGTTCTTTGTAACTCCGGTACTGGTCATAAGTCTCAGGAATTAGTAGGCAGTAAATAGAATACACATTTACAAGTTTGGGGCTCATTACACCTGGCTTTTTTTGTTTGTTTATTTGTTTGCTTTTTAATATAGCTAAAGTATAAAGATTGTTCTGTTTTATATTTTATTCAGAAAAAAATAGTTAAATATATTTTTTATTGATTTCAGAGAAAAGGTGAGAGGGAGAGAAATATAGAAACATCAATGTTGAGAGAGAATCATTATCAGCTGCCTCCTGCACACCCCCTAATGGGGATTGAGCCCGTAAGCCGGGCATGTGCCCTTGACCGGAATCAAACCTGGGACCCTTCAGTCCGCAGGCTGACGCTCTAATCACTGAGCCAAACAGGCTAGGCCTCAGAAAAGTGTTAAAGTTTTTATATTCTCATTCAAATACAAGATCTTGGAACAGACCTTCAAGTGATTTTCCCCCACAATTTTTTTTTTTAAATAGGAAATTTAACTAGAAAGACCTTAAGCTCCAAATGTAAAGATACCTCCTTTCTCCAAGTATTAAGCCTGATCAGGTTCTGACCCAATATGGAGTGGGAGGGGATAAATCATAACTAAAGACTTTGGCACTTATATAAGAAATTTAAATAACAGGCAGACATATAGAGATTCGTAAATATGTACTTGGTGCCAGCTAAACCACAGAGAAGATACTGCATTTGTGGTCCAGAGAAGTTAAATATTTGTGGTCAATTTAAAATTCAACATAAAACTCTCATCTGTGATGGGAAACATCCAGAAACTGCATGGAGGCCATGCAAGCTACATAAACTCTCCAAGGCCTCTTCTTTCTCCTGGCTGGACTAGAAGAGCCTGTTCGCCTTTCCTCATGCTGCGCACAACTGGCAAGCCCTTCTAGGAGAAAAAGGGCTCCTTGGCACTCTGACTACCCACTTTCAAAGGCCTTCTCTGCTTTGTGGCTCACTCCTGCACATCTGATCAAGCAGCATATTATCCAGAACCTTTCCCTGTCCGTCTTATATAAAACTAGAGGCCCCGTGCACAAAATTCGTGCGCTCGGAGGACTCCCTCAGTCCAGGAACCTTAGGGGGATGTCCAACTGCTGGCTTAGGGCCACTCCCCACAGTGAAAAGCCTAAGCCAGCCACCGCCACTGCACTTGCCAGCTGTGAGCCCGGCTCAAGGCTTCTGGCTGAGCAGTGCTCCCCCTGTGGGAGTGCACTGACCACCAGGGGGCAGCTCCTGCATTGAGCATCTGCCCCCTGGTGGTCAGTGTGCGTTATAGCAATCGGTCATGCCACCATTCAGCCGATTTGCATGTTAGCTTTTTATTATATAGGATAGCAATACTCTCTCCAACCTTGTTACTCTCTGTCCCCCTTTCCCTAGTTTTTTATTTTATTTTTTATATAGTACTTACCATTACTTGTCCTGTATTGATTTGCTTATTTGTTTCTCCGTCCCACGAGAATGTTAAGCTCCATAACACCAGGAGCATTGTTTTATTGATTGCTATATTCCTAGTTCCTTAAATAAGGCCTGCTGCATAGCAGTTACTTAATAAATATTTCTTGAATGAATTCAGTAGAATACCTTAAAATGTTTCAGGAAGTACACTGTAGGAAGCAAAGAGTTATGTCCTGCTCTGTAATAGGTTACTGTTACATAGTAGAACCTCAGACTATGAGAGTGGCTTGAAACACTGTAAATGCTTTACTTTCTGTGTGTGTGTGTGTGTGTGTGTGTGTGTGTGTGTGTGTGATTGATTTAAGAGAGTAATAAGGAGGGAAAGAGAAATAGAAATAGAAACATGATGAGAATGAGAGAATAATCCATTGGCTGCCTCCTGCGTGCCCCCTACTGGGGACCAAGCCTGCAACCCAGGCATGTGCCCTTGACTGGAATCCAACCTTGAACTCTTTAGTCTACAGGCCGGGGCTCTATCCACTGAGCCATACCAGCTAGGGCAATGTTTTAATTTCTATTCCATGTAGCTGCATATGGTTCCCAAGAGGGAGACTTCCTTTTAGATGGTGCCTGAGCCTTCAGATGTATAAGGCAGCTGGCCTACTCATAGTGGTAGAATTAACAGTTTAATATTCATGTTGCAGTGTTTGTTTCTAGCCTTCAAATTTGTTGAAGACCCTTTGATGTGGGAGCTCTTTCTGGGCAGCACGCAGACTGGAGCATATACTTACACTTTTCATATTCTTTTTTTGTCATGTAAATGCAGCCTCTCATGGCCAGCTTTTTGTCACCTGAGACCCGGCCTGGTTGAGGGGACTGTTGTTGCTGATCAGGCCTGTTGGGCCTGATGATGAGTGGTGGACCTGGCTGATTTGTTCCTATCTGCTTTTCTTTGCTAGGTTCTCCAGTCCCCCCCAGTACAGAGAAATTGTTGCAATAAACACATTAGGTTTTCTGGATCTGTTCCAGAACCTTATTGTTTATGACCTTTAGCATTTGGTATGCAGTGTGCTTCACAAATGATGCTGATAATCTCTTAAGATTACGCTGTCAAGTTTGGCGATGTGTATCGCCATTTGTATTTGTAAGGTATATAGGAAGAGCCCATACTTAATTGTAGATGACAGTGTGTGCATAAATATCTCTGAATGACATACCAGAAACTGGCATGGGGCTGAGGAACAGAGGTCCTAGAAACCAGAGGTGAGATTTTGTTTTTAAAATTCAGCCGCTTGTACTGTTTGCTTGTTTTTAATATGTGCCATGTGTATAAACACGTTTATAAACAGCTTTGGTTTGGCTGGTACTTGAAGCCAAGGTGACTCCATATCTTCATTACCCCGTAGAAGAGAAACTGTCGTTGAACTTCCTTTCTGCTTTGTCAGCAGCAAGAGTGACTTTAGCCTAAGTAACAGAATTCGGTGACAGCTTTTAGCTCTGGTTGTCAATAAAAAAGATAGTTGTGTAGGCTTCCCTAGTATGGGCTGGTACAGAAATTTTCTCTTTCTCCTTCTTATCAGTATGAAGCACTGAAACTGTACTTTAACAAAGTTTATACAGTAGTTGCCTATTTTCCACAGGGGATTCATTCCAAGACCCACAGTAGATGCCTGAAAGTGAGGATTGTACTGAGCCCTATATACTGGTATATACTAGTACTATTTTTTTTATACCTACATACCTATTATAAAGTTTAACCTCCTCTTGTACTTTGGTGCCATTATTATGAAAAATAGGGGTTACTTGTACAGAAGCACTGTGATACCAGGACAGTCAGTCTGATAACTGAGACAGCTACTAAGGTTGGGTATCTGGCATGGATACAGTGGAAAAGGGGTGATTCATACCCCAGGTAGGACATAGCAGGACAGCATGAGATTCCATCATGCTACTCAGAACGGCGCACAATTTAAAACTTAATTATTGCCAAAACCAGTTTGGCTCAGTGGATAGAGCGTCGGCCTGCGGACTGAAAGGTCCCAGGTTCTATTCCTGTCAGGGGCATGTACATTGGTTGCAGGCACATCCCCGGTGTGTGTGTGGGCGGGGGGGGGGGTGCAGGAGGTGGCTGGTCGATGTCTCTCTCTCATCGATGTTTCTAGCTCTCTATCTCTCTCCTCTCCCTTCCTCTCTGTAAAAAATCAATAAAATATATATATATTTTTAAATCCTGTGAGGATATACTACATAGTCTTGGTGATCAGGAATGAACCAGATATCTGAGATACCCTAAACTCTAAGTCCATTTTGCCAGAATGACCTGCAGAATAATACATCTCTCTGACTTAAATAAAAGTCATAGTCTGGTCTATTCATGAGAAATATCCATGTAAGTTATTTTGTCTGGGCTTAGGTTTACTCACTGTAAAATGGAGATGACAATAGTCCCTTCATAAGATTTCAGTAAGGATTAAATGAAATAACATAAGTGAAAATGTCTAGATTATAAAAATAAAAGTCTCTTCAACATATTTGTTCTTCATAATAAGTGGAGGAGGCTGTTAAAAAGACTCCAAAGAAACAACCAGTTATAATCCAGTTTACACCAAATTCCCATATATATTCCCAGATTATTCTATAATTTCTATTGCTGTTTTCTGTAATTCATAAGGATTTTCTCATAATCTCTACTATCTTCAGGTTTTACCTCTCAGTTGTTGCTATTATCTTGTAGCTTTGAATGTGAAAAAACCAAACAAACAAAAACGCTTGTTGGATTTGCCTTCTAGACTATGTTCAGGCTCAGCAAGAAATTGGACAGGATTCGGGCATTTTTCTGAAGGCAAGGCATTATTCCAAGGATTCTCCTATAATGGAAACCCTTAAGTGAGAATGTGTGTACTCTTGAAGGAGAATAGCAAAACACCACTTTGGGAATAAAATCATGCTGTCCTGGGCATTCCAGTGCTTCCCGGGCTGGCCTTCTTTTGACACCATTCCTTTCTGCAATCCCACCCCACTCAGCTCTGGCACATAGTCCCATGAACATGCCACCTGCCTTCTCTCTTTCTCTCTCTCTCTTTCTCTCTCCCCCTATTCTTTGGCTGCTCAGTTTACTTTTTCCACATCCTCACCCTCTTCCAGTTCCAAACTAAATAACCTTCACAGATGGCTTGTTCCCTCAGAGCTGTTTAAGAACACAGGACAGTGATTGGGGTCCAGGAAGAACTGCCAAAGCCCAAGAGTGCCCTTCCTACACAGAAGAAGACAGCTTGGTCATCAGCTCCTAGAAGTCCATGGACACTAAGCAGAAAGGCTGGCAGATTGGGTGGTGGAATGTCTCTTTAACACTATAGTCCTCTAGCAGCTAGCAACTAGTTCTCACTTAGATTTACAAGTCAAAACCTAGAGCTGGATACATTGCATACTCGATTTTCCACATAAGACAGAGCACTTTGTAGTTGGCATTTCTCCCCCAGTTTTTTACAGCATGGAAACCCAACAGGAAATGACAGTCCCATTTGTGTTTTGGATCACGGTTTGAGTCCTTACTGAACTTCTTTGTGAACTTCTGGAGAGGTCTAGATCCCTGCCCTGCCTGACCTGAAGGGCAGTATTCCCAGCTGTCAGCACATCCTTGGGAAGAGGGTGAACTTCAGTCGCCTATTAGAAATCCTGCAGATGAGAGAAGACCCAGAATTTCACTCTTTCTTTCCTGTCAGCAAGGGCATGAAGTTTCCTGCCTGCCTTGTCATCAGCTTTGAGATACTTTTCTCCTACATCCCCCATGTAGGCAGTGGTGTGTAAGCTTCTGCCCCCATTCATGATCCCAGCACAGATCCTTCCCTCCGTTATAATCAGATGATGGGTCTGGTTAATTTTGCCCTCGTGACAAGACAGCCTTTTTTTTTTGTCCTCACAGTTATTCCTGTGGGACTTAAGACCTCTCTGGTCATGGTCTCTCCTCTCTTTCCCTTCCTTTTGTCTCATCTCTCTCTAACTGTAGCCTCTGGTTCCTCTGAGGTCACTGAGAAAAGGCAGTATGTGCCATTTACTGCTATAGGAGTCTCTCCTCAGTTAGCAGAGTTCCTTTGAAAGCCCCCCGCCCCTCTCCCTTCCTCATCAAAAGCCATGTTGTTGGCTTAATCTGCCTGAATTTGGGAATAACTTGACAGGGAACAATGGCATGTGTGGAGTGGGTCTGGCTAAAGGGAAGGTAACTCTCAGAGCGGACAGTTGAAGAAGCTTCCCCTGGAAACACCAGACAAGAGAAGGAAAGAGAAAATTCTGTGGCGGGGGAAAAAAACTATTCTTTCTCTTCTCTACCTTCATATCTTCCTCCAAGATCAAGAGTTACCAGATGAGCAGCACTGTTATTTGTACAGTAAACGTTTCTTGGATTGATGAGTTTGTGTAACCTTATGTGCCAGGTGGAAGAGGAAGCTTTGATTTCCTGTCTTGCCCCCATGCTCTATGATGGACCTTCCTCTCCACAGTACATCCAGAGGTTAACACTATGTAGTGCAAATAACTTTCTGGGGATACTCACGCATCGGTCTCAACTTGGCAACCAATAGTGACTAGTTTCCCATATTTATTCAGCTCATCAGCTGATTAACTGAAGTTTTACCCGAACTGTGTCCAGAGAAATTAAATCTGAACGATAGAATTCCTTTTAGGACACATGCATTGAGAAAAAAAATTTTTTCATGTTTCAGGTTGGTGTATTTGTTTAATCAAAAAGGCCATTTGTTTTCCTATGTGGTCTGTAATCTCATTTTATTTTTTATTCTTTAATCTTTATTGTTGAACATATTACATATGACCTCTTTCCCCCTGGAATTTTTAATGTTAGTACCTCTGTTCTTGCCTATAACTTAGCCAAGTACTCATTTGGTTTGTGTTTATTTTGTCTTGGGGGTTGGCCTTTTGGCTGCTGGGCAAGGGGGGTATCCGTTAGTGGGAAGGACTTGAAGTAGGTCCCTAAGTCCAAAAGAATCATTACCTTCATAAGAAGCTACAAAGTATAACAGACTGAGCGCAGACCTTTGGAGTAAGACAAACCTAGGTTCAAATCCCAGCTTCATCACTTACTGGATGTTTCTTTCCTCTGAGCTTCAATTTCCTCTTCCTCTTTCTATCTCACAGGATTACTGTGATAATCAAATGAAATAACATAATGCCTAGCAACCATCAGTCACCACTTCATCTCCACCACAGCTTTCCCAGTAAAATGGGATATGTCAGCCATCGAGAAGCTGTGACCAGTGAAATCTGCAGAGGAAGCAAAATGCTATTTTTTCTACTTGCCATTACCCTGAACCTCTGTCCTGGGCTTCTTGCATGTTCATGAGTTTCTGTTTTTAGAACGTGCCCAACTTGAGTTTGGTCAGTGTTCCTTCCCCTCGTGAGGACTCCTTTCGTGACCAAAACCCAAGGGCTTTAGGATGTCTAGATGGTGATTCTCCTCGAAGGCAAGCCTCATCCCTGTGCCACAAAGGTGTTGCTGGCAGACTGGTTTTCAGAGACCACTCTTGACCTCTTCACACCTTGGCTTTTCTTCAAGAGCCTTTCCTGGCTTCAGATCTGGTGAGAAGATAGCCAGAGAGCTTGTCCTCAGCCTCCAGTGGGACGCACAGGTTTGGCTTGTACCCTGCCAGTGGCCTGGAGGGAGCTCCGGGGTGTTGGAGATGGCCATGGGAAAGAGACGGCTCAGAAAAAGCCCCGTGCGTGAGCCAGCAGCTCCCCACTGCCTGCTGGAGCGGGCTCAGCGAGGCCTCTGACAAGAGGCTTCAGAACACTAAACAGGTGATTAAAACATCAGTCCGAGTCTTTCCAAACCTCACAGAAAGCCAAAAACTTAGTTTGGACACCAACAGAAATTTTCCACTCTGGAGCTTTATAAACTGATCTGCTGTTTCTTCCTCTGCTCTGTGGCCAGAGGGGAGCTCTGTGCTAATGATTCCATAAAACCCTCCAACTCTTCCTTAGTGGCTTATCATATGAGAAGAACCTATACCACCTTTTTCCGTCAAGACTTGTCTCCTGTGGAAACAGATTCTGAGTCACCAACCCTTCCAAAAAGGCTAAGCCCAGCTCTTGGCACTGTCCCCTAGGACAGAGCTGAGCTTCCCCATCAAGGTCAGTGGCAGAGCTCAACTGTCTTTCCTCTCCTCCTTTCCAAGATGCCTTCCCAGAATCATAGAAACCTTGAGGAATGGAAAGGGATCTTCAGGATCAACTGTATTTTGCAAACAAGGTTCAGTGACTTGCCTAGGTGAGGAGAGCATGAAGGAACTTTTCCTCTAGATCCTGCTTTCCCTTGACTGGGGCCTGTCAGCTGCCCAAGAGAAGCATACCCAGACCAGTTCAGTCTTCAGAAATCAGCAACAAGATTGCCCCTCTTGGATTTTTTGTTTTGTTTTAAATTTTTATTGATTTTTTTTTAGAGAGAGAAACATCAACTTGTTGTTCCACTTACTCATGCATTCATTGGTTGATCTTCTGTATGCCTTGACCGGGAATCAAACCCTCAACCTTGACATATCGGGAAGATGCTCTAACCACCTGAGCTACCCAGCCAGAGCGAGGCTGCCCCGCTTTGAGTTTTCCTACTAGATCAGATTTTTCCCCTTGTGAGTTGTGAGCATCTCTGTCCCTAGCACGGGCCAGTGGTCCAGATCCATGGGGAACTGTGGCAGTTGGACACTGGTTAAGAGGCACATTGCAGCTCCTCCACTTACTGCATAACCCTGAGTAAGTCTGTGCCTTGATTTCTTCATCTGCCAAATTGAGATAACAGCCCTTCCTACTTTATGGAGTTGTCGAAATTAGGTGAGTTGGTGTATGTAAAGCATTTGGCATGGTGCCTTGCATGTAGCAGCCATTCTGTTATTGGGAACTTTTCAGGATGAGTGAAGCACACAGCAGGTTTGTTGTTATGTCTTAGAAGGCCAATGGTGCTCTCCCAGGAAGCAGCTCTGGTGAGGTGGTGAGAACACTGGTCTAGAAAGTCATTGAATCTGGCTTCAGATCTCATTGAAATTACTCAAGTTTCCATTTTCTTACCTCTATTATCGTGATCTAATTTCAATAGTTAATTGCTTCATAGGGTGCTAAGGATTTTATAGATCCTAAAAGTGCCATGGTAAATATAAGGTAATACTTTTTGTACCTTAGCTGGAGTTGTATTTTGAAGAATTTAGCAAAATTGTGGCCACCTATCTTTTCAGCCTTTACATAGTGATTGTGAAACTTCAGTGTTCATAAGTACCTGGGAGACTTATTTAAAGTGTACAGTACAAGGCCCTACCCCCAGAAATAACTAATTTATTTAGTCCACAGTAAAGTCCAGGAATCTACAATTTTAACAAGCTTACTATGTGATTCTGATACATGTGGTTTGAAAAATAATGCTTTTTGGTATTCAGAGGTGAAGAAAGGGAACTAATACTTATTTAGCTTCTTCTGTGTGCCAGCATTTACCTTATACTTCATGAATAGACTTTAGTTAGGTTTAGTTATCAAAGCTTGTCTTGTCTCCAACTGTGAGGTACTATTAGCCACATTTGATACTCAGGACTGTAGATGTAGGACTCGAAAATGCAATTTTCTACCTCAGCCCTGACCTCAGAGAATTTCTATATATTTTTTATATTTTTAATTTGTTGTGGGGATTCTCAAGATATTTCTTGGGTGTAATATTTCCAAGAGCATAACACCAGTGCTTTGAAGAGGGTAAGTCTCACCTCTTGCTGAGATGTGTTATACCTTACCCTGGGACAACAGCCTCTACTTACAGCAACGTGTGATATGCCCTGAGCTTGGCTTCTTGTGGTATTGTATTTCAAACTAGAAATTCTGAAAGCAGTTTGTCAAAAGAGAGCACCTATCCCAAGTTATTGAGCCCAGGCTTCATGGGGAACTCCACCTAAAGCAGAAAGTAGCATCTCTGAATCTGTCCAGGGTGTCTGTGTGCAATGCAGCCTAAGGAGCATGATTCACATAGTAGACAATGTGGTTAGCACCTCTCATGGTCAGCATGGCCCCTGGAATTGTCCTAAGGTCCTGGGGCTGCCTTTTGCCTCCCACAATGAGTCATCTACATTGTCCTAATACCCATAGTATATGCTGCAGATAGATTTTCTGTGTGTATGTATATACAAATTACATTTTCTGCCCTCAGGAAACTTACTTAGGAGAGAAAATAGGACAGATTAATGGGAAAAGATACTGATAAGCATAAACTAATCAGCAGACCAAATTATGAATGTCTTGAACTTGAGAGGGAATACATTCTCAGATGACAAATTTAAGATTCAAAGGGAATTTTACAGGCTAGAATGAAAGAAGTACGTAACAAGATGAAATCAAATAAGAATAAATGCATAACCTTAACCTTATCCAGAAAGTCAGCTGCACATAGCAAGTAGCATGCGGCACAGTCCTTTATAATAAAGATGTAATATGCAAATTGACCCTCAAGCCCTCGCACAACATGGCTGCCACAAGATGGCCGGCAAGGGATGGCAGTTGGGGGCAACCAGACCAGCAGAGGGGGGCAGTTGGGGGGACCAGGCTAGCAGGAGAGGGCAGTTGGGGGTGATTGGGCCAGCAGGGGAGCAGTTAGGCATTGATCAGGCTAGCAGGAGAACAGTTAAGCATTGATCAGGCTGGCAGGCAGACAAGTGGTTGGGAGCCAGCAGTCCCGGATTGTGAGAGGGATGTCTGACTGCTGACAGATGAACATCCCCCAAGAGGCCCCTGATTGGAGAGGGTGCAGTCTGGGCTGAGAAACACCCCCACCCCCTAGTGCACGAATTTTGTGCACCGGACTTGTAGTACTAAATAATAGTGTCTCTTATAATGTGGGATACCTCAGTGAAGGAATAAAAGGGACTAGTTAGTGGCATTCTTGCACTTAGTGGGGGGAGATACTATTTAGTTACATATGTGAAAACAAATTGGGAATTTGTTCATTAAAAGCTCACAATGGCCGAAACTGGTTTGGCTCAGTGGATAGAGCATCAGCGTGCAAACTGAAGGGTCCGGGGTTCGATTCTGGTCAAGGGCATGTGCCTTGGTTGCGGGCACATCCCTGGTGGGGGATGTGCAGGAGGCGGCTGATCAATGATTCTATATCATTGATGTTCCTGGCTTTCTATTCCTCTCCCTTCCTTTCTGTAAAAAATCAATAAAATATATTTTTTTAATTTTTTAAAAGCTCACAATGTGTTAGTCAAGGTGGTGAACAGCAAAACCAAAGCCGTTTTAGTCTATTCCTAGAATCAAGGTTATCAATAATGGAACAAGGAGATGTTCAACTCTGTTCTCTGCCACTAGCTCACATGTGAGCGCTTGCTACAGGAGACACAGTAGTCTCAGTGAAAGTCTTAGTGAAAAATAAGCAGGATGTTTAGGAGACAGTTGAAGTGAGGAACAGTTGAAGGAAGTGGGACTGTTTAGCCTAGAGAAGGTATAACACAGCAGACTTCAAATAATTTGAGACCAGTCATGTAGAAGCATAATTAGCTTTTTTTATGTGGCCCAGGGAGAGGACAGAATTAGAAGCACTGGGAGGCAGATATGGGTTTAAAAGGGACAGACATTTTTATCAATTTAGAAAAGTGAAAAAACGAATGGGTTCCCTAGTAGGAAGTGAGCCCCCTTGTAGATTCAAGACAGTAGCAGACCTTTTATACAGCATGGTCTGAACTGAAGGTTAATAGGGGGAGCATTTGTTAGGTAATAATAAAAGTTACTTATTTGTTTCTTGCACATTAAGTAATGGTTTTAAAAGCTTCCTCGGGGTCTTGAATCCTTTTCCACCTGAAATAGTCAAGAAAAGGTTGGATCACGGGGAGATGATATTGAGGCTCTGGTGTGGCTCTGAATGATCAGTAACTCTGTGGCTTATTAGTATTGCCCATGTTGAGGGCTGCTGTGAGGTCAGGGAAGATGAAGGCGGTGTGGGGCTAACCCAGAGATGCTGAAAGGACAGCTGTGCGTTTATTTAGAAGAGGTTAGTGTCAGGTTACTGCAGAATCCCTCTAGAGTGAAAATTCTGTGAAATCAAGATCTGCCTTATTTCTCTCTTGTGTGCCCAGAATGTCTAACAGTCCCGGTCACATTTTAGAGCCTTAGGAAAAATGTGCGGACGGGAGGGGAGTGAGGTGGCTTTTTTATCAAACTTAAAGGAAGATAAGGGAATGAGTTGATTGCATAATGGTGAAGTCAGTATAGGTTAAGGAAATAATCTGTTAAGTCTCCAGGTGCAAATGGGAGCAAATGACTTGCAAGGGAATATCGCACAGGTTGCCTGGGGCCTGGAGTTGGGAATTGGGAAATAATAGCAAGAAGTGAGAGTGGTGATATACAAGTGGGGAGGGGTGGGTGGGTGCTAGAGGGATCCTTCCTTGCCCAGATCAGGAAAGCACTGAGAAAAGTTGGAGTTTAATCTTGTAGCAAGGCTAAGCCCAAGGGAATTCCCATCTGACTTCCTCAGGACCCTTCTGTGTAAAAGGGATAGAGGAGGGTGTGCCAGGTCTCCGCAAGGAGCTTCTCTTCCCCTCAGGCTTCCTCTCCCGTTCCCTTGGGAGAAGAGGAATGAGACTTCTGCCCTCCTGAGTGCTTTAGGTAATGTGTGAGTGTGAGGGGGGAGCTATTTCTCTTTTGACCCAGGGAGGCTTTGAGGTGACACCTGTCACATTCCCCCCCACTGGAGCCACAGGACTGTGCTTTGTTCTCTACTGGAATCCTAAGGGCCAAATGGTGTCTAATGCACACAGTAGGCACTTTGTAAATATTTGTTGAATAGAACGTCGACTAAATGTGTTGAATGCTGCCAGTGTCTCAGAAAGGGCATCTCACACACACACATAAAATAAATAAAACCAGAAACAAATCTGGTGAAGAAACCTAAACAGAAGTCTAAGGGGTGGTCTCCTGATCTTGCCTGTCCAGAAGGCAAATAAGAATGTGGCTCAGAGCAACTAGAGCCCAGGATATAGTGCTCCCGGCCCAAAACTAGCTGGCAGTATGGAAACAGACTGCATTGGATATTTGCAAACTGAGACAGATGCAAGGGCTTTCATCCCCAGGGGCTGAGCTCGCAGCCTCCCCTGCTGGTTCAGTGAGTGAGGGCCCAGCGCCTGTGTTCCAGGTTTCAGACCAGCTGAAGCCAGCCAGACCTGAAAGGCTTGTGTTGGCAGTGCCAGTATCCGCCCCTAACCCTGCCAATTTGGGTGGCTGCTCTCAGAGCACTCTGCAGGGGAAGCAGATTGGACTGCAGCCTGTCCAATCCACTGCTGCCTATAGTTTGCTCTCTGTGACGCGCTCTCTGTTAAGAATTCACCTTGCTCGTACAGCCAGAGCTCAGCGCTCTAGAAGGGAGTAGTTCTCTCTGTGGGGGAACAGTTCAAGAAGAGCAAGCTGTACTCTGCCCAGGAGAACCCAGACTCCTGTCTGGCTTTGTTCAGAAGGTCCAAGCTCAGAAAATACAGGTGGGTAGAAAATGCCTCACTGGGAATTTTTCTCTTCGTTTCTCTTGTATTGAGAGGCCTGGAACAGGGTTGCAGCAGGGTCTTGTTTAAGGAGGATACTATTCATAAAGACAAAGACACACACATACCCAGCATGAAGGGACCAGGTGGGCAAGGCAATTGTGATGTTCACTAAAGGGTGTTATTTCTTTTTTTTTTTTTTTTTTTTTTTTTTTTTTTTTTTTTTTAAATATATATTTTATTGATATTTTACAGAGAAGAAGGGAGAGAGATAGAGAGCTAGAAACGTCAATGAGAGAGAAACATCGACCAGCTGCCTCTTGCACACCCCCTACCGGGGATGTGCCCGCAACCAAGGTACATGCCCTTGACCGGAATCGAACCTGGGACCTTTCAGTCCGCAGACCGACGCTCTACCACTGAGCCAAACCGGTTTTGGCAGGGTGTTATTTCTGATGTGTGCATTGCTGGCATGCTTGTCCTAAAGCCCAGACTCGTAGGGCCTCTGGAGTCCTGTAAGATACACACACGCCTCTCTGACTAAGTCCAGGAATTTTGGGGGAGAATTAGGAAGAGCAACAACTAGAGAGAGCTGGGTCCTCCCTCCACCAAGTGGCCTGCCCAGCAGCCTGGACCCAACACCTTAGCTCTGAATAAAATACTTCAGCAGCTTCAACGTGCAGGTAAGCATCAGGGCCTCTCCCCCCAGCCCTAGGCTGTGTGCCAGCCCCAGGCTTCCTTCCTCACCTCCGAGTCTGGTTTCCACAAAGCTCAGGGGTGTCAGGCAGAGTGCCCCTCCTGCCTCTGAGCAGAGAGACGCAGCAAGGAAGGAAGAAAATAACAGCCATTTATTTATTGAGCACTTACAGGCCTAGGCACCTCACTAAATATTTGCTATGCATTATCTCCTTTGAACCTCACAAACAACTTGAGCAGCAGAGGCTCAGAGACTTTAAGTAACTTATCTAAGGAAGCACAGCTAGTAAGTGGCAGTTAAGGTTTGATCTCAGGTTCAAGTTTCATAGCCTGACTATGAAGCCCAGCTCCCTGTATTGCTTCAACTTGCCTCTTCCAGAATGGACCTGTGTTTCCTACTGTACTTACCTTCTCACCGCTAACGTGTACCCCACCACTCCTCTGTTCTCCCAGCTCTCTCCAGTGTGAACAAAATCTCCCTCTCAGGAGCCAAGTACCTGTACTTTTTGGAATCTTCAATAAAACTATTGGTATATTCTCTCCCCCCACTGCCACGTCTTCCCATCCAACCATTTGCCAGTCCCCGCGCCCCTCTTTCTGGAAGCAAGGCAGGATATGGGTGGCCTGAGCAGGCTGCATACCACTCTGAACAGGCGTCTGTCTGTACATTGCCAGCTGATTTCTAATGGCCCGCATAGCCTCTGCTAAGAAGGAAACACAGCTGTTGGGACCAGACACATGGAATGGTGTGACAACTCCAGGTTGGCCAGTGATGTTAACATTTCTTATGACCCACTGACCCCTCAGCTAGCCCAGACCAACTGTAGAACCAGGGAGGGCTGGGGCTGGAGATGGGGATCAAAAGGGACGGAGGGAGAGACCTATGCTTAGCTGTCTTGCATAGAAATGAGGTCCTGCCATAGCAGGGATAGGGGAAGCGTGAACTGCTGATGGAGCTGGTCCCCTTGGACAGTATGCCCAGGGGTTGTCAGGATATGCATCTGGCACAAGTACCCATGTCTTCTCTCCCTCTGATCCCTTTGTCATTTGGCCCCTGCATTCGTTCTTCTTCTCTGCCCCTCTAGCCCTCTCAGCTCCATTCTCCTTCAGGGAGGCTGGCTGCCAATGTCTGTGTCTCTGCAGTAAACTGTTACCTCTGTCTTCAGCGGGATTGCTCATCCTTGTGGCCGGCTTTCGCCTTGCCCCTGGAGTCTGCTCCCCACCTGGAAGCCCCTCCCCCTAGGAACGTGAATAAAGCATTTCCTCTGTCTTCCCAGCTCCAGAGGACTCCCTGCATCTGAACTGTAATTGGCAGGCCTCTTCTTAGGCCGACCCGCCCTTGGCCACTACAGAATTGTCCTGCCCACCCTCCAGTCTCCTGTGAGAGCGAGTTGTGCATAACCAGAGGTTCCCAGTTTGTGAAAACTCTTTAATCTGAGTTCATTTTCTTGTAGCCAATAATGTAGGCTTGACTCGTTGAAGATGATAATTAACCCATTGCAAATTGACCTCAAAAACCAGCCAAACAGCTTGTATTTTATCAGCCTTGGTTGTGGATTTGTAGGCTATTTTAAGGTTTCTTAATAATCTCAGCAAGACTTCACTTTCCAGTCTGCATCTTATTTGCTCTAAGGATATTCTGTAAAATTAACAAGCTATAAAGTTTGATTGAAGGGTTCAACAAATGTGAGAATAATTGACTGCATTTAGAGAAACATGAAAAACAACCTGTAAATTTGAGTTTGTAGGGGAAAACCCGTGTGATTTTTCTCTTTAACCAGAGTAGCAATAGCAAGCAGGACTTTCTAAGACAAAAAAAATAAAAAATAGGACTGGCTGATAATGCAAGTTTAAATTCTGATTCCCTCCAAATCAAAAGCTCAGAAAAACAAGTTTTGAAAAGTCTAATCATCTACTATGGTGCTCATGCCTTCCAGGAGGTCTGTATGGAGAAAACGGGGACCCAATAGAGAAAAAGAGTCCCTCATTCCCTGGAGTCTGCATCCAGAGGAGCCTGGTTCCGCTCTCTGACGCTGCCTCCTGTTCCCTGGCTAGGCCAGGGGTGGTGGTGGGAGGTATCCTCCCTTCCCATGGCTGCTTTGAGGTGTGCGTGTTAAATCTTACAACTCAGACTACAGCAGACTCTGGTGCCTGGTGCTCAGATCCTTTTCTCTCTCTTGCCCTCCTGTCTTCCATAAGACAGCTTTCAGAGAACTCCATTCTTGGCTTATCTGTCATTCCCTCAGGTTCCCCAGATCAGTAACTCAGTCTGCCTTCCCTCTTCTCTCTTGACCTAGAAGTTTCTTCCTTCTTCTCTCAAAACCTAATCTTCCTCTTAACTCCAGCCCCCACCTACCCCCCGTGCACGCTCACATTCTGTCTTTCTAAGGAACTGAGCCTGGGACTGGCCGGGCTCCTGTACCGCCTGCCGCATCTCGCTTTCAGTTTTCCTTTCTGCTTGGTTCTTTGCGTGTGGACCTGATCGGGTGATAACTGGAGCCCTGAAGCTAGAGGTTTCGGTTCCCACTGATGGGACACGCCGCCTCCCATGGTCCTCAGAAGGAAAGGGGGCTTTCTCTGGGCGCCTTACTTTCAGCTTTTCCCTGCCCTAAAGCTCCTGTTTTGTTTCCAAAGCTGACTGGAGTGATTTATGTAAGGCATTCTGTCCATTAATTCCAGAGTTCCTAATAATCTCTGCAGTGAGCCTCCCTCCAGAGGGGCCAGGACTGCCATTGAGGAGGTACAGGCTCCCGGGTTCCTGGGGTACTCGTTAGCCAGCAGCCCTTTCCCCACCTCCAGCCCCAGGCCAGCTCAACCTGTTAACAGCCCAGGAAGGAACACCGTGCTGCCCAGCTCTCTCCCCTCCAGAGAATCCAGAGTTTGCCCAGAGCTACAATGTACATACCACTTACATTCTCTGTTTTTCATTGATACAGGATGGAAAAATATACTCATGAAAAGAGCTGTTGTGGGGATTATGTCATACACTTCATCTGGACTCCTTCCTCTCCAAGCAGGGAGCCTAGCTTTAACCCCTCTCCTACCAGGAAGGCCTCCTGGGCCAGCCAAAGATTATCTTGGAGTTGCCTCTTTGTGGGTGGTTTGAAGGGCTTCTTCCATCACGATGTCTCTTATTAACCAAATTCAAACTTCCGTCCCCCAGATTCAAGTGCTGGAGGCTTTGTCTAGGAGAATATCCCCATCGATCTGTGAAAGTCTAGGGCCAAGAGAACTGGGTCCTCACCCCTTAGGCACATTTCTCCTGCCATGAAGCAGAATGCTTTAGCTGGCAGGCTAGCAAGCTAGAGACAGAAGGCTTCTCTGTGCCCTGGGCAACCCGAGGCTTTGTGCCTCTCGGATCCCCATTTACTGAATAGCTAGAACCCCGAGTCTTACACCCACAGTGCACTTTAGAAAGATAAGGAGACTGTACAATCTTAGCTGGTCCCCTGCTAGTTGGATCGCTAAGGAACAGGGACCCTCTTCTAAAAGGTTGGGTGACTTTTCTTTCTCCAGACAGGTAGAATCCTTTTCAGGCCTCAGCACCAGCTCAGAGACCCCCCTGGATCAAAGCCCTTTTGAGAATCAGCCAAGAGTGCCCTTGCCCTTTGGGGAGGGACTAGTGGCCTTAGTAAACAAAATCTCAGGGGAAACCAGGTGCTTCTAAAGGAGTGAAAATGAAAAAGGGACGATGGGAGGGGGGCGTTCCATTTTGCTGTTGAGTCTGTGAATGACAGTTCCCAGTGGTCCTCTAAGGATGTGTGCAGGCAGGCTCAGGATGTCTGCATCCCTAGGTCCCGCTGTGCCCTGGAAATCCCCATCTCCAGGAATCCACATCCACACATGTGGTCTTTCTCCCTCTTGGCCAGGAATTGCACACTTCCTGAGCCACTCAGAATGCCACCCAGCCTGTGTTCTAGCAGCGGGAATTTTCCTGCCCTCCTGTCAGCACACACGCACGGGCACACTCTCCTCTTCTGGGTAGATTTCTGCTGCACATTGCAGGAGTGCCGGCATAACCTCTCACCATCCAGGTGATGCCAAGGACCCTGGCAAGCTTCTTCTCTGTCCTCCTCCCACCTCTAAACCCCCACCTCCTCGCCATTCAGCTGTAGCAGCCTCATACTGAAAAGGAAAGTCCTGGACCCATTACATAATTCTCCATAGTGCAAGCAGTAGCTGGGGCATAAGGTCAGAGGTCATAGTGGGGTCAGGTGGCTGACACACACTGTAACGACAAGGTGGTTAAAATTAGACCACAGAGAGGAAACTGGCAGTCTTGTGGAAATGCAGAAGTTTCCTCTGCAAGTGTGAGGCTGGGGATTCGGGGAGGCCACTGTGCGTGCTGCCTGCCAGGCTATTACTCATTTCAGCTCTGTTCTTTAATGCCTTTTAGCCCCTGCTTCTGTATTTCTAGCCTTCTTCATCACGTGTTTGAATACACGCAATGGAATCCATGGTTACCTGCCCTGGTCCGAGGAGAGCTTCCTTCCTCCTCCAAAGAGGTGTAAGCCCAGGACCAGGCACCCCAAGCTCAAGAGAGCTGTTCTTTCCAAAGCCTTATCTGGATCCCTGAGCACCTTTTAGGTTAGCCTCTCAGGGGGAGGTGGTTGAAGGGCACAGCCTGGGACTCAGGCCCACAGTGATTCCAGGACGGTGGTGAGGAGGGTGAGCAGGGAGAGGAGCACGTTTTGCTGGGAAGAGGGTGAGGGAGGGAGTCACATAGCGCCTGCGATAGAGTGGTGCTTGTTTCCAGTGTCCAGACAACAGGGACCATGCCTGCCTCGTGGCTCCTTATGGTACTCAACCGAGTTTCTCTGTGCTTGTCCATCCTTACTGTGAGCTTCCTGTGTGCCCCACTCCCTGGCGAAGGGAGCTTAGGAGATGTAGCCTTTGCCACCCGTGGGTGATTGTTCGAGTGAAGGAGTGACAAA
Organism: Vespertilio murinus; assembly: GCA_963924515.1. NCBI lineage: Eukaryota > Metazoa > Chordata > Mammalia > Chiroptera > Vespertilionidae > Vespertilio > Vespertilio murinus. Next base: position 33,715,837 of record OZ004718.1, on the reverse strand, counting down.
TGCTCCTGTGAAACAGTGAGCAAACGATCACAGACAGGCTCCGAGTTCATACTTTACTGTGTGATTCAGACCTAGAATCCCCTTTCGTGTTGTGGAGTGGGGAAGCTTTGAGGGGGCAGGGGACACTCGGTTTGGGCTAGAATCAGTGATGATGAGAACGGGCTGCCACCCTGTGGCATGTCTGACCGCTGAAGTGTGTTTCCCTGCGTGGATTGGCCTTCACCGGCCTCCGAGCTTCAGATCAAGTAGGGCCCCTCCTCTGCCGTGGTGAGTGCCCTTCACATGGAGGAGAGGACCCCAGAGGCCAGAGACGGGGGAAAGGGCATGAGGGAGTGCAAGCACAGCAGATGGGTTTGCAGGTGAGGCCACCATGTGCGTGTGGTCTCCAGAGGAGGACTCCAGACAAGGTGACTATGGAGACTTATCTGAGACACTTACGAATTTGACGATTGCTCAATATATTGAATTTCATTTCAGCTAAATCAGCCCCAGCTTCTCTGACAGCACTGGCTCATGTGCTGATGTGGCCACATGGGAGCAGGATGGCGTGAACCCTGGAGGAGCAGAGCTTTGGTGAACACCCCCACCTGCTTTGCCTGTCTCCCTCTGACAACAATTTCCTGCCTGAGCCCCGTCTCTGAGTATGAGAAGCTCTTAGGTGGGGCAGAACCGCCAGGGGAAGCCCAAAGTGATCTGGCTGAAATGAAACAGCCAAGAAAGCCCTCATCATTCATTTTGCACTCGGCGGAAAGCTCTCCTTCTGGGAGTCTGGTGAGAGGGGAGCTTGGAGAAGAATGCAGAGTGGCTGTGAGGGGTCCAGAAAGCTGTGTGCTGTGAAAGCCAGTGGTTGGCACTTCACCCTTCCTTCTATCAATTAGATACCAAGCTTAAAAGAATTTAGTCTTTTTTATTATCAGGACTTTGGGAGGCACAACCCCAGAGGATACTTGTCATTGATTCTGGGGTTGTCTGCTCCCCTCAAGATGACCTAAGGAGAGACAGCAGTGACTTTCTTCCCTTAGAAGATGTTGCGCCCCGTGCCACACATGCACGCACACCGCACACTCACTTGTCTCCTTGCCCAGCAGCGTTGACACATTTCTCATGTGCTCCACGGCCAACAGTGTCCCCTCATCTTCGTCTTCCTTTTCAGAAAAGGCTGTTTTTCTTCTCTCCCTTTTGCCCTGTAGGTTATTGCAGCCGACTGCAAAAGGGTCACAGTGCTGAAGTATTTTCTGGAAGCCCTTTGTGGACAAGAAGAGCCTCTGCTGGCATTCAAGGGTGGAAAATATGTGTCAGTGGCACCCGTCCCAGACACCATGGGAAAGGAAATGGGAAGCCAAGAGGGAAAACAACTGGAAGATGAGGTACTGTGCGGGAAGAGCCCGCTGTGGCAGAGGGAAGGCTCCCCTGCTCCCCTGCCTCCCCCTCCAGCCCCGCGCTGCCCGTGGCTCCGGCTTCTCCCCCGGTTATTTATAACCGCTCAGAGCAGCGGTGTCAATGTTAACGTGACCGGCCAGCTTCTCGAGAGTGCACTCTGCTGGTGCCCCTTCCTGCCAGTCCCACCCCAGTGCCTCCATCTCTGCTACGAGTTCCAGATGCTTCTTTTTAATGTTGCATTGGAGAAGGGAGGGAAAAGAAAGAGTTTAATAATGTGCAGCTCCGGAGGCTTAGGAAAGGGAGTGGAGGGGGGTGTTAGGGTTCAGGCTGAGGATCAAGTTTATAGATGTGTGGAGCTCGGCGCAGCACAGGCCTGAACTCCAGCCTCTAGCACACGTACAGGAAGAGCTGACATTGCTGGCCCCGTGTGGAAAATCACCCCTCCCCCGCTACCCTCCCTCCCTCGCTCCCTCCCTCCCTCCCTCCTGCACATCCTGATGTGATTAAGGAATTCTCTTGTTTGTTTGCCCTTGGTTGTTCCTGTAGCCCTTGCTTCACTCTAAGCCGTGCGCACTCGCCCTAGTGTGAGCACGTGTGAGCCTGTGTGCCTGCCCCTGCTAACCCTCCCTGGCAGTTGCCCTGCCACGTATGTATGTGTCTTTCTGGGGGTGGTTGCCATTGTGGGTCTGTCGGTCCTGGGCTTGTGTGTCAGTTTAAGTTGCACACTGCTTCTAGCTTCCCCGCCGTCTGTGGTTCTGAGTAAATGTGAGTGTGTAGTGGTGTTGGCGCATGTGCGTGTTTAATATCACTGCCAGCTGCCCCGCTGTGTGTCTGGGTGTGGGTAACTCTGTCTGGGTGTGTGTGCACACAGCCCACTTTTGCCTGATGGTTGATTCTTACCTTCTTTTTACCCCACAGCGTTACAGACAGAGGGACTTAGGTGGGAAGGAACGTGGGACTTAAGGAAGGGACGGAAGCAATTCCAGCCAGAGGCCAGGTCACCCGCAGGCCAGCACAGTCATTTGGCCCGCAAGAGTCTCAAGCGCCTGGTGGAGCAGGGTGGGGTGCAGGGATGAAATCAGCAACAGGCCAGGGAAGCCAGATGTCAGCTGGAAGCTGTCGTTTGTGATCTGAAACAGTGATAGAGTGGCCACCTTTGGTTCAGTCTTCAGAGCAGCAAAGTCTTGGACCGGCTTCATTAAAATAGCTGGAGAACCCCACCCCACCCCTGATGATACAGGCTCCGCTTCCAGGACAGAGGTGGTTCCAGGGATAAAGCTGAGCCCACGACTCCAGACTCCCCAGATGAAACCTGGGCAGGGAATAATGGGAAAGAATGAGCTGTCAGCATGGGAGGAGACAGTGGGGTTGCTAAAGCCATCGGGGTGTCCAGGATTCAGGCGGGACAGAGCAATGCCACCCAGGCCCTGGGTACTGTGTTGGGAAGCAAGGGTGGGGCAGCGCTAAGTCAGTTATCTCACCCACACGGCAGGCTGGGGCAGCCGGGAAGGTCAGCAAGGCCAGTTCTCCAGGACTGCCGTGAGAGATGTCCTCTGGCCAGTGGAGCCTGCAATGCCAAATCAGGTTAGGCCAGTGAGGCCCAGAGAGAGGGGCTGAGCCACAGTTCTTTCTCTCCTGCAGGGAACAGTCCAGTTCTCTCGTCCCAGACCTTGGCGGTGCCCCCACTCTCCTTCAAATCATATTAACCAGACAAAGGTTGTGACCCATGCCACGCTGCCCACTTCTTCCTTTTCCCACGAGCCTTCTGAGTTCCTTGTATGTTAGTGGCCCCTGGGAAACCCTACTTACCCAGGTCTGTGTAATTTCATAACCCTGAACTTCCTCGTTTGCTGTGAGAGCTGAGCAAACCTCAGACAAGCCTTGATGACCCTCCTTTGACCTCAGTCAAGCTCACTCAGAGCCCCATGATAACCCAGTGTATCCTGATCAGAGCAGGCAGAGGCCACGTTCCCTCATGGGCCAGTCCGGCATCCTATTCCCACTCCAGTCCAGGTTAACCCATGAACAAGGAAGTAAATACGTAGTTTACTTCCTCCTTCCCAGAGTCTCTGGAAGTGCACCATGTGACACTACAGCCTGTGGGTTGTCAGACCCCAGACCCCTGAGACCTCTTGGGATAGAGGCAGTTCTGGCCCCATCCTGATATCTCATCTGTGCTCAGACTACAAGACTGAGTCACTTAAGCTGATTGGGAGAGAAGAGGTAGATACTTCGTCAGGCATAATTCTTCACGAAGATAACAGAGTCTAGTTCCTTAGGGATGCTGCCGAAGCACCAGTCTTTCCACCCTAGACTCTGCTACCCACACACTTTACCAACCACTTTCAGCCAAGACTCCACTGGAGTGTCATCTGGATGTGGGCAGTTAGGGGAGAGAGAGAGCAGGGTGTATTTCACAGGTCCTCGGTGAGGCAGGTCCTCGGAGCCCTGATGAGGCCGAGCCACTCTGGGGTGGACCTGGGCTTACCGTCCAGATTAGGCCCCTCCCCTTGTGCTGGTTGGTATTATTAGTAAGAGCGCAGACTTTGGAGTTGGACTCACTAGAGTCCCTGCTACGTCACTTACTAGCTTTGTGACCTTGAGCAAATTGTTTACCTCTAAACCTCAGTTTGTTCATTTATAAAATAGGGATTATAATAGCATCTATTTCTCAGGCCATTGCGAGACTTAAATGAGTAAATACAAGAAAAACAGCCCTGTCCTTGGCCAATGCTAAGCTCTCAGTAAATGGTAGCCATTATTGTCATAATCATTGTCATCATTATCATCGAGTTAGAAACACAGGAATCTCCTCCTCCTAAATCACTCCCTATTACCCGCGCTAACCCTGTCCCTCAAAGGAAGCTTCTTGGGCAGCTGCATGTTCTCTACTGACCAAGGCCAAAAGTGAGAGAGAGGAATGGAGCCTGGGACCACCCGGGGAGCAGTGGCTTCTGAGAGCGGAGGCTGCAAGCGGGGAGGTGCCATCCCCGCGGAAGTCTCCACCAGCCTGCAGGAGACTCTTAAGCTAGCAGCCCGAGCTCTGGGAGGGCAGCTGAGCAAGGTCATGTCATGTGAATTCCTATAAGGAAGCCCGGCCCTGACACCACCAGGCTGTGCTCTTAAAAAGAAACCAGGGCAAGGTCTGCTGAGCTACAGCATCTGCTCCCTGACGCCGTCTGGGGCAAGGGAGCTTCCATGTCTAACTCCCAGCTGTTGGCCAGAATTGATTCCTATCAGATTATTAGCATGAATTAGATTTACATTGGGTGGTTAACATTCTCTGTTGTTTTCCCCTTTGGTGATTTCAAAATGAAAATAGACCTAAATTTGGACTTTGTGAGTGTGGGCAAAGGACAATGAAGAGCTGTGAGTAGAAGCACGAAAGTTATCTGTGTAAGAGGGACTGATCGTGTAGATCTCTGGCTCTGGCATTCAGAAAGAGTCCTAGAGCACAAAAGGGAGCAACTGGTGGGGCAGGGAGTAACAGCTTCTCTTTACCACTCACACCTTGGGACCCTTTATAAGAGATGGTCTAAAGAAGCATGGAGTGGGGGTGCGGGAAGGATAGAAAGTGGATCTGGTAAGTGTCATGGGCTCACAGTATCCTCTCTTTCCTGGCCTGTTTCGCCACCCAAAGGAGGAGGATGTGGTGATTGAAGACTTTGAAGAAGATTCAGAGGCTGAAGGCAGCGGGGGCGAGGATGACATCAAGGAGCTTCGGGCCAAGAAGCTGGCCCTGGCCAGGAAGATAGCCGAGCAGCAGCGTCGCCAAGAAAAGATCCAGGTGGGGCCTGCATGGGGGTGGCTCCCGTCAGGGGCATGAGGGGATGTGGGTACAGAGCAGGGGTAAGCGGGATCGTCTCAGCTCACATGTCTGGTTCCAACCCTGTTTTCTTTTTTTGTCACTAAGTTCTAATAGCACATTTGGTGCCGGGAGGCTCCCTCCTCCTGGGATCTAAGTTTTGAAGTTCCCCTTGAACCTTATCCGTATTCTCCCAGAGAGGCCAGGGACTCTCTGCTGAGAACACCTCTTCTCAGCGGGGAGAATGTCATGGCCACAGTCTGCTTATCTGGATTCCCAGTGTGAGGGCCAAGCCCCTCTGCAGACCTCTAAACCTTCCCAGAGAGAAACTGCTAGATTGCCACACGAGGATTCTTCCACCATCAGCCCTCTGTGGGCCCATACCTCCACTTCCGGCAAGTTTTTCTTTTCTTTCCCTTTTTTTCTTTAAGCCTCACCCATGGACATGCTTATTGATTCCAGAGAGAGGAAGGGAGAGACAGAAACATCAGTGTGAGAGAAACATTTATCCATTGCCTCCTATACTTTCCCGACCATGGATCAAATACGATTGGGGATCGAGTCAGTCAACCTAGGTATATGCCTTGACTGGGAATTGAACCTGTAACCTTTTTGGTGCATGGGACGACACTCCAACAACCGAGCCACCCAGCCTGGCCAGCAAGTCTTCCAGGTCTGCCTGCTTACATTGTACACTCACTTCCTCTTATCCAGGGCTCAGGAGAGACGGAAGAGCCAGTCACACTCTCCCATTTCACTGTGTGTATGGCAAGCATCAGGCCCCTTTGGAACATCTGTTTTCAGCTCTTTTCAGACACCCCTCACCTTTGGCAGAGGCCTCAGCGCATGAGGTCAAGCAGAACTGACTATGGTCTGGGCTTCACCACTTAACTAGCTCTGTGACTTTTGGCAAATTATTTAATTTCTCAGAGCCTGTTTCCGCGTCTGCAAAGTGAAAGTGGTAACAGCACCTACCTCTTAGAATTGCTGTGACGCCTACAAAAACCGGCCCATGTGAAGTGCTTAGCACACACAGTGCATGGCACAAAGAATGTGCTTTATAAATGGCCATTGTGGTCTAATGCCGTTCTAATCACCCATCGTACAGAGCCCTGGCCTCAGCAGGGAATAAGCACCAGCTTGGATCCATCGTTCTTTAGATATTTTTATGTCCCCTGCATGCTGGAACCCAGCGTGTGACCCCTCTGCCAGCACCATCCACCCCAGGAGGGCTGCCTCTTCAGCCCTCAGCCCTCCTGTGGTCTCTGTTGTGGCCCACTAAGCAGCTTCATCCTCACGCTGTCTGTCTTCCTGTTCTGTGGTTCTTTTTTCCTCACCATCGGTCTTACCAAAAGTTCTACCTATACTCACCACCTCCATTGCTTTTTTTTCTCTTTTAAATATATATATTTCTTTATTGATTTCAGAGAAGAAGGGAGAGAGAGAGAAACATCAATGATGAGAGAGAATCATTGACTGGCTGCCTCCTGCACCCTCCATTGGGGATCAAGCTCACAATCCAGGCATGTGCCCTTGGTCAGAATCAAACCTGGGACCCTTCAATCCGCAGGCCCACGCTCTATCCACTGAGCCAAGCCAGCTAGGACACTACCTCCATTTCTCGATTTCTGCACTCAGCAAGTATACAATCTGTGTCATAGGTCACCAAGTGCCTGCCTTTGTAAGTCTCAGTCCCCATCATAGTTGACTTCCTTATAGCATTGGACCCTGAAGCTGCCTTCCCCCAGCTTCAGTTTAGCAAGTGAACCCTCATATCTATCTCTCTCTCTCTCTCTCTCTCTCTCTCTCTTTGACCCAGGCTTCCTTGCCACTATCCTTTGCTTGGTCTCCTCCTTCTTTCTATTATTTCTTAGTCTCAGCACATAGAGTTGGCACTCAGCAGGTATTCATTGAGTAACGTAATAGATGGTAGCAACTAGAGCATCATCTTAAATTCCTCGCTGGGTTTTAACTCCTTGGGTCTGATTTCATTTTTGTTTTGTTAATCAAATCTATCTGTTCACTCATTTATTCCCCTCTCTCTATTCTTATTGCCACTACTGCTCGTCTAGGCCAGGTACTAACGGGTTATAGCAGTCAAGACCTCTGTGTCACACAACTCCGGGGGTGCCGCCTGCAAATGACACCTCTTGCAATAGCACAGCCCACCACCGCCTGCGTGCGCGTTCACTGCCCCCAGTGCACCTTACGTGTCCTCCTCATTCTCTTCCCAGAAGAGCCATTCTCCTGCTCAGAAATCATCAGAGCCTTTGCTTGGCTGAATCCTTATTGCATTCAAGGCTTTCTTACGTGTTCACAACCTCCTCCCAAACCCCTTAAGCCCGTATCTATATATTTCACTGGGCAAATTGTTTAACTTCTCTGAGCCTGTTTCCTCGTCTATAAAACGAAAGTGGAAGCAGCACCTAGCTCAGACCTTAGAATGACAGTGCAGGTAAAGGGCCTGCCGACTGAGGCCCTCCAGCCTAGACGATGCTACCTTTCTCTCCTTTCCGCTCTTGGGTCCTCGTTCATGCTGTTCCCTTTTTCCTGTTCCGCATTTCCTATTACCTGTTGAAATTCTATTCCTCCTTCAATCCCCAGGTGAAACTCCATCTCCCCTGTGAAGCTTTCCCTGATTCCCCCCAAGAGGACTCAATCTCTCTTTGCTCAGTGTTCCCGTAGCACTGATTTATACTTCATGCGCGACACTTACATCGCCTCTCATATTACACTAATTTCTGGGCTTGTTCCTCCACTGTACTGTGAACTCCTTAGAATAGGGTACCCATTCTTCAGCTCAGCTTAGTAAGGTGGTCAGGGGCTCAGGAGGGAACAAATGCCCATCCCAGTGTGTACAGTGGCGTGGAGAAGCCAGTGGTTTGAAGAGTGAGCATTGTTACAGAAGAGAAGGACAGGATGCTGTGGGGGCACATGCTACGGGGACGTGGCCTTGTCTAGAGCGCGTGTTCAGTTCTGCCTCTCCAGGGACACGCAGCACCTTACAAATAGGGGGTCTTGTATGTAGCTTGACTTCCAGGGCCAGCGACTGCCCCTGTCCGAAAGCCCGTTCTCCCTGCCACCTCCTTTAGAGTAGGCTGCTCAGGCCCGGGCACTGAGGGCCTGCTGTGGTTTGACCAAGGCTTGGGTTGCTGTTGCCCCTTTAAGAACAGGCCCCACATGAACCGCTGCTGGCGGCCCTGCCTCCTGTCAGCCTTCTTCCTCCAGCCTCACAGCCACAGGAGGATTTCTCAGCAGAGGAAAAATTCCCCCCTTCCCTTCTCCCCCCCACTTTAATGCCCGGGGCCCTTCACTTCCATAATTCTTCATTTTCCAGCCTTGAACGTAAGCCAGACACATCTGTCTGGCCATATGCGTGAACCCTGGAGTCTGTGCCGAGGTGGCTGTAAAACAGGGCCGGTGAAGGCCCTTCTGGGAGAGCACACACATGTGTGTGCCCTCGGGCCATTGGCTCCCTGCCCAGAACCACGGGGCTGCAGCGCTCCAAACCCATGTTAACCTTTTCTTATTTTTCCTCTTTTTGTTTACTTTAAGGGGGGAAAATCCCAAGGAAAAGGTATAAATTGTCCTGGGAGTGGGGGAGAGGCTCCTAGCTAGAGAGGCCATTATTGTTGGCAGGTACCTGGGTCACACTAATACAATAAGGAAGAGAAGAGCATCGAGTGAATTAAGATGGGAGAGATGGGCTGTAAATTACACTGCTCTGAACTCCATCGGGTCTCCAGGGGTGTTAACCGAGAGGTGTAAGGCAAGTCCCCAGCTCCCAGCGCCTTTTACAGATGCAGCAAAACAGGAACCACACATGTTTGGGGAGGGGGATAAGAAGATGGGGTTGAAAAAAGTCCTCCTGGCCCCCATGACGGCTATAAAGTCCAACTGAGATCTGGAGCTGGAGCCACACCCCCACTTCCCTGCTTGAACCTAGACCCTTGGTCCCAAGCTCATCTGTGGGGCTGGGGGAGGGGGGCCGGCCTCCCTCCGTACCTCGCAGCCTGTCCTTCCCTGCTTCCGGCATTGCACAGAGGCTGGTAAGTGGGGCCGACTGGAGGTCAGAAAAGGGGTGTGGGCAGCTCTCGGGGCTTGTGCAGCTGGAGGCCCGGCTCCCAGGCAGGCCCCTGGATGCTAGGGGCCAAATCCGCCCACCCGGGCTTTGAGGTCACCCTCTCGAGCTCAGCCTTGGCTTTGCATGTTGCCTGAGACAGCTGTCTTCATGCTGGGTTGGTTCTGACCACCTTGCCACTTCCCACCTTTCCAGTTCTTTTCATTCCCATTGCCTTTCTTGGGAGGTGTCCAGAGACCACAGCAGGGTACATAGTTTGTCTGGGAAATTGGTCAGAAGTGTTTCATTCCTAAGCAGGCCCCCTAGGCAAAGCAGTCACTGAAAATCCTCCTCCAGGCATGAGGCGTGGCCTCTTGGCACCTCGCACTGGCCCTGGCCCTGTGAGTCCCCCGCCTCCCCTCTGCCTCCATGAAGCTTTGCTGTGATTTGTGCTGCTGTCGGGCGGGGTCAGGTTTCCTGAGCAGTTGCAAACATCCCACCTGAAACATAACAGGCTCTTCCTCTGGCCACAGCTATTGTTTCCCTCCGCATTATGGCCACAGTCTTGCTCTGTAGCCAGCAATGACATGTGTTCTGAAAATAGCTTCACTCCCCTGTCCCCTTCCCACCCACCCACTCTCCTGAAGATGCAGTCACTCCTTTGTGATGGCCCCAGGAGTTTTACTCTAAATATAGCTGCAGCCCATTCACGCTGCCACCCAGCTGGAGGGGGGGCACTGTGGAACAATGGGGCATGCACAGAGCCCCCCACACCTGTATGGAAGCTAGCGGAAGACAGACACTCAGCCCTGGCTCCTAGCTGTCGGAGGCAGGGTGGGAGCCAGTGCACACTACCAGGCCAAGGGCACGTTCACACCAGGGCAGGAAAGCACATCAGCCTGTGGAGTCCGGCAACCGCCCTCCTCACTCGAACCTGTTCCAGAGCCTTTTCCAGGTTCTCCGAAAACTAAGGCCTCCGGTTTGCTTCAGCTTCTCGTCTCCCTGGCTCCCCAGCACCCACAGGGTTCTATTCTCTCTCAGCACTGGCAGCCTGTTGGCTGGAATACCTTAGGCTGCTGCTTGGAGCAAGTTCAGAGGTGTCATGCTCAGGCCCTGTCACTCCCTTACTATCAAGAAAGGGCATCCACTAACCAGTTTGGCTCAGTGGATGGAGTGTCGGCCTGCGTACTGAGAGGTCCCGGTTTCGATTCTGGTCAAGGGCATGTACCTTGGTTGTGGGCACATCCCCAGTAGGGGGTGTGCAGGAGGCAGCTAATTGATGTTTCTCTCTCATCGTTGTTTCTAACTCTATCCCTCTCTCTTCCTCTCTGGAAAAAATCAGTAAAGTATTTTTTTAAAAAAAAAAAAAAGAAAGGAAGAGCACACTTCTTGGGCATTCTCAGAATAAGTGTTAGATAAAAGTCAATCTTTTTAAAAAATATATTTTTATTGATTTCAGAGAGGAAGGGAGAGGGAGATAGAAACATCAATGATGAGAGAGAAGCATTGATCGGCTGCCTCCTGCAAGGCCCACACTGGGTATTTAGCCCACAACCCGGGCATGTGCCTTGACTGGGAATCAAGCCATGACCTCCTAGTTCATAGGTCAATCTTCAACCACTGAGCCATGCCAATCAGGCTAACATTCAATCTTTAAAGTGCCTTCAACCCTGAGATTCTGTGATTTTAGCCCATTGAGTACCTGTGATATATCAATCTCTATGCAAGGTGTTGTTAAAGAAACTTCTAAGAAAAGGCAACTCTCCTTAAGCTCCTTATAGTCTAACTTGAAAATAAGATCAGTCCTCATAAAACAATCAGAAGTAGCAAGCAAGTCATCATACTTACAGCTTTAAAAATGAGCCCTAGCTGGTTTGGCTCAGTGGATAAAGTGTCAGGCTGCAGACTGAAGGATCCCAGGTTCGATTCTGGTCAAGGGCACATGCCTGGGTTTCGGGCTCAGTCCCCAGTTGGGGGCATGCAGGAGGCAGCCGATCAGTGATTCTCTTTCTTCATTGATATTTCTATCTCTCTCCCTTCCTCTCTGAAATCAATAAAAATGCATATACTTTTTAAAAAATGAATTCAAGTAGCCCTGGCCAGATAGCTCAGTTGTTTGGAGTGTCATCCCAATACCCCAAAGTTTTGGGTTCAATCCCAGATCAGGGCACATACAGGAAGTAACGAGTGAATGCATAAATAAGTGGAACAACAAATTGAAATCTCTCTCCCTCTCTCTCTAGAACCAATACACAAAAGTTTAGAGAAAGTGTATGTTAAGTTCTGTGGTACTAACTTTGACCTCTAGAGAAGGGATCCTAATCACAACTTTCTCATGAGCACCCAAACTTAGATTCTCAGTGTCCTGCTCCCCGGGGAGGCTGGTGGCTCTGCGTGCTCTCTATGGCAAATGCAGCATCTGCTCATTTGGTGTCTGCAGCTCAAGAAGAAATTGCCTCCTGTGCTATTGCTGGTTATCTTACCAACTCCTGTTTTTTATTTCATTTCCGTTTTTTATTTTTAAAAGTACCAATATGTAGTTAAAACCAACAACAACAAGAGTACCAGGAGTCTCATAATAGAAATGAACAGCCCTCTGCCTGGCCCCTTCCCCTCCGGCTCTGCTCCCTAGCGGTTTCCCCAGATATTTACCCTCCTGGTTGTATAGAAGTTGGAAAATGGAGCAAGACAGGAAGAAAGGAAACTGAGCTTTGTTAAGCTGCTAATGCATGTATCAGCCGCTTTGCTAGATGTTTTCACATACAAGGTGACTGTGGAAATTTGCTGTTAACAAAACTCGTTTTGGTGAAGACACTGCTCTGCCCGCCCAGAGAGGCCCAGGAGTAAATTAGTCCCTCGCCCTGTAGAAGAAAGGAAGCAGCCACGTTCCCTGTGCAGCCCTAAGGAGAAGGAAAACCTAAGGTTTTATGAACCGGTCTCCACGTCCCAGAATTCCTTTGTGAACTAATTGCATTATTTTTATTTGTAATTCTGAGTGTCTCAATTTTCAGTGGGTTAGCATCCCCAAATCATCCCGTGTCTAGAAGAAGGAATTCAGCTCTAGCCGGTTTGGCTCAGTGGATAGAGCTGTGGATTGAAGGGTCCCAGGTTCAATTCTGATCAGGGCACAACCTGGGATTGCGGGCTCGATCCCCAGTAGGGGGTGTGCAGAAGACAGCCAATCAAAGATTCTCGCTCATCATTGATTTTTCTATCTCTCGCTCTCCCTTCCTCTCTGATATCAATAAAAATAAATTAAAAATTAAAAGAATGTAGCCTCTAAAAGAGCCGCTCCTGGGAACCCATAGTTGGTTAATTTCCTCATTGGATGTTATTGTGGATTCCCTCTCCCCCAGTTCCCACCAGCTTGCTGAGGACACGCCATTACTTCAGAGAACGCTGGTTACTTAGCACCTCCCAGAAACAGAACTAAGTTCTTTCTCTTTCACACTTTATTACAACTTAGTCCTTATTGCCGGTCTGATTCAAAGTGTTAAAGCTTTCCCTTCTTCCCAGTTCACGGTCCTAGGACCACTGTAGCCAGTCTAAGCTCCTGTGCAGCTCTCTTCCGGGTCAGCACACTGGATTCCAGGCCAGGGCCAGTCTGTCTGAATCACAGCATTCCAGTTGCGCCCCCCTCACCCCCTACCAGAGGCTTCTGCAGCTTTTTACTCATACAAACAAAAATAAATCTCACTACCGGCCTCTGAACTCCACAGCAGCATGCTTCCCCTCTCCCCAAGCGTCCCATGGCTGTGACTGGGGACTTGGCACTCTCCCCACCGACATCACTTTTTCACTCCCTGCGCATCCTGTGTCCTTCTCTCACCGTGCGACCCAGAGATCGGAATGGGACGTGACGGCCGGCACAGGCGCCGTGCACAGCTGCCAGGAATCTGACGGGTAAAATCTGGAAAAGTTGGGAGGGCAAATGCTAAACACACACACACACACACACACACACACACACACACACACACAGCGCCACTCAGAGAGGGCCGGAAACAGACACCCACAGAAAGGGCTTGCAGACTCCCGATCCTTTCTTAGTCTGCCCTTCTTTGGAGGAGACTGGGTCAGTCTCATGACCAAGGTATGAACCCTCCCTCCCCCCAGAAGCCCACTGGTACCCCAGGAGGAGAGGGATCAGCTTCATTTTATCTCCTTCACTCCTTGAGGGCATGTGGGGAACAGGAAGCAGTTGTGTGGTGACTCACTGGGCAGAGCCAGGTTAAGGGAAGTTGTCTGCGGGTGTCCCTGGGACCGGATGATGGCAGTACAGCTTTGACCACCCTCAAACAGCTTGACCCCACCCCACCCCTGGGGAACCAACAAGGCTGCCACTTCCCTAAGAGGCTATGGCCTCCGTTCACCTTTCTGGCCCCGAGCCAGAGCTCGGAGAACTCAGACTGCTTCCCTTGACCCTGCTCCTAGATTTTGCTTCTGTCCTGTCATCAGAACACAAGTAGCTCAGCTAGCCCCCAGTGTCCCTTGGCCAACTGGCCTAAAGACCCTTCTGCCTATTGCCGGCTCTCAAGGTCTGATGGAATAAGGTCTTAGGAGCTCGTTCACACAGAGTCAAAACTGACAGCCAGTTCCACTTCCTTAGAGGCAAACCAGGCTGGAGTGTCATTTCTGGAGACAGAAAAACTGAGATGTGAAAGGAGTCTGTGCGGCAGTGGCATAGATGCCCGGCTCCGTTAGGGCCCTGAGGCCCTGCCACCACAAATGGCATCGCCCCTGTTCCTTCCTCACCAGTGCCGGTGCTTAGTCTGTCCCTCTCACCCAGAAAGATACTTCCGGGCCTGTGACATTGAGAAAACCATTCCTGGCGGCAGTGGGAAAGCTGGGCAGAGAACTCCGGGAGCTGGACCGTGAGGACCGGGTGCTGATGCTCCTGCAGTGTGAGGAGGAGGAGGAGTAGAGGGTTGTTAACTGCACCTGAGGGGGAACACGTGCTCTTCTTACAGAATACCCAAGCCGTTGCATCTCAGTAAAAAATTAAATATTTTAAAATGCCCAGGCTGAGGTTGGCAGATTGTCTGTCACCCTCTAGTTGGCAGCCCCATGGGGAGAGAGAATGACCCAAGTCCCCTGGGAAGGTGGCCAGCAGCAGTGGCACTTTCTCTGAATGAGGTGAGAGCAATAGTCCCAGCAGACTGGGCCTCTCAGCCGAATTTCTCATGCCTGCCAGCGTTCTGTGGCTTGTGCCTTCCACCAGCTGTGGTGGCAGTGGCAGCAACGACTTACTCATAGGGAGAGGTCCCCAGCAGGTCACAGAGAAGCCACCCCCAGCATTCAGAGGTATGCCCTTTCAGTTTTACTGTCATTACCAGTGAAACCTGCGCACCTTCCTCACTGACTGTTAGTGGCCAGGGCCCAGCATGTGGGCCCCATCTCCCTTGGCACGCACATCTCCGCCCCGGCCCTGTGCCTGGGCCCCGGGAGCTGGCGTGTGGTAGAAGGCCATGAGAGGGCGTGACAGGGCTGGGACCTGTTCCCCAGGCCTTTGCCAGGTTTGTGTCGGTGCCCTCCAGCTCTGTGTACTGGGAGCATGCCATCTGGGCAGATGCCAGCAAATCAGTTTGGTCCTTGGCCATGGCCCCCAGAAGAGGAAGCCACACAATAGTGACCTTGCTCTGTAGTGACAGGCATACCCACAGCCACTGCCACACATAAGGCTCCGTCAGACTGGAGAAAATTAGCTTTTCCCAGATGTGCATGGGGCTTCCCTGAAAGATGTGATCAGTCGTAAGACTCACAAGCACGAGGCGTGTGCTTTCCAAGGTGTGGTACTCGGGCCACAGGTGCTACACGAGATGGTTTTTCAGTGATGATGCATAAGGGACACTCTGACTTTCCGTTATGGAAATTTAGTTTGGACTAGTAAACATGTGATTTGACTGTCAAACCCCTGGTACCATGGATGTCATTGCCTAAAAAGAGGCTAAGTGCCTGGCCAGGTAGCTCAGAGTGTTGTCCACTACGCCAAGGTTGCAGGTTCAATCCCTGGGGAGGGCACATATAAGAAGCAACTGATGAATGCATAAATAAGTGGAACAAGAAATAGATATTTCTCTCTCCCTCTCTACAATCAATAAAATACCCTTGTTGGCATGGCTCAGTGGTTGAGTGTCGACCTGTGAACCAGGAGGTCACAGTTCCGATTTCTAGTCGGGGCACATGTCTGGGTTGCAGGCTCAGTCTCCGGTGTGGGTTATGCAAGAGGCAGTCAGTCAATGATTCTCTTTCATCATTGATGTTTCTATTGCTCTCTCCCTCTCCCTCCCTCTCTGAAATCAATAAAAATATATATTAAAAAATAAAATACATTTTTTAAAATATATTTTATTGGGTTTTTTTTTGTTTTTTTGTTTTTTTTACAGAGAGAAAGGGAGAGGGATAGAGAGGTAGAAACATCGATGAGAGAGAAACATCAACCAGCTGCCTCCTGCACACTCCCCACCAGGGATGTGCCCACAACCAATGCACATGCCAACCAGCTGCCTCCTGCACACTCCCCACCAGGGATGTGCCCACAACCAATGCACATGCCCTTGGCAGGAATCGAACCTAGGACCCCTCAGTCCGCAGGCAGACGCTCTACCCTCTGAGCCAAACCGGTTTTGGCACATTGTGTTGTGTTTTTTTAAGAAGAGGCTAAGCAAAAGATGAGTTGACTTAACGTCAATTTAAAGAAAAACCTCAGGTAAGTAATAGTGTAGGTTGTACAGAGTTATGGCAGAGGAGTGTAAATGGAACACAAAAGACTAATATTTAGGAGACACTGGGGGGGGGGGGCAGGGGAATGGGAATTGGCAATTCTGATCAATCTGAGTATTTCTCTGCGCAAACATGCGATCAGGCCCTAATCTGTCACCCCGTGTGGACTCCTGCTTCTGTGGGAGACTTAGAGATTAATTATTAGTTGTCAGCATCACTTTTTTTGTGTAGTCTTTGAATTTAACTTTTTTTTTAATCACACATAGTGAAATAAATTGAAATACAAATTTTTTGGGCTACATATGTACATATATAATATATAAAGTGTCTGAATTGAGAAAGAACCAGACACGCCCTTAAAGATTTTTAGCACAAGGTCTTACTTTCAGAGCCTGTTATTTTGAATACCATCAGGTCTTTTCTCAGTCCTAGGCAGGGTTTCAGTCACGCCCATTCCCTGGGCCATTTGGTCTATGTCCATTTTTATTGCAGTGTTTTGCCCAGTCCGTGGGCCTGTCCCCCGGGCCTGACAGGGGCTAGCTGTTCCTCTGGAGGGGAAAGAGGTTCAGGGGGCAGGATGCTGACACACTGTGGAGTCAGGGCCTGGCTCACCCACCCTCCTGCCTGCTCACTCTTTGGCTCACTCACCATTCTGTGTCCCTGTAGGCTGTCCTGGAGGATCACAGTCAGATGAGGCAGATGGAGCTCGAGATCAGACCCTTGTTCCTCGTACCAGACACCAACGGCTTCATTGACCACCTGGCCAGTCTGGCACGGCTTCTGGAGAGCAGGAAGTACATCCTGGTGGTGCCCCTCATCGGTGAGTCAGGCCAGAGCAGCCCTGCACGTGCACAGCAGCCCCCTCTACACAGGGGCCCGGCAGGCAGAGCCCCGCTGTGTGTGTAAGACGGGATTTGCAGAGAAGTAGGGAATGTGTGGGGCAAGGAAAATTGTTTAATAATCAAAGCAGTTCAAATTATTATGGCTGATCCGTGGCTTAAACTGCTTGAGCAAACGTACTCCTGTGTCCCAGCAACCAGAGGCTGCATGAGCCCAGCCCTTGTTTTTATCCTTATAAAGCTTGCAGTAAAACAGCAAAGCTGGTTCCCGTTATTGGTAAACACTCAGCCCTGGCAGATAACGGCAGTGCTGCTGGGTGGTCTGGCAGGGAGGCTGGGAGGATTTTGAAGTGGTTAGATGCCTTTGGTCTGATTGTCTTGTAGCTTTTCATGATCATTCTGTTGGTTCGAGGTAGCATTCTTCTGGCCAATGTCACCCTAAGGCCAGGCTGACAGAAACCCTCCAGAGCAAGCCCTTGGCTCACGCCTGTGGATTCCTGCCACTTGGGCCCTTACCACTGTCTGGTCATTGGTGCTGGTGCGGGGTCAGCATCTCAGAACCCAGCTAGCTCGCTTCCATCCTCAGGCCAGAGGAGCCCAGCTGGGCCGTCTCCAGGAGACTGTCTAGGCACCCTGAGTTCTCGGAGCTCTGTGGTAGGTCAGGCCCAGGATGGGCTTTGGGCTCTGGGCTCTGGGCTCCTGTCTAATCTAACTGATACAGCTAATGGAGCTGAGGGCTATGCTGTGGAGGAAGAGGGTCTGAGAGAGGATTGGGAAGCCCAGGGTTTTTTTAATGTCCCCTTCTCAGCAGCCATTTGGAGCAAGTTTGGGATCCCTGTCCTCTGGAAAAGCCACCAGACTGGCAGTCAGCCTGCCAAGCCACCTCTGACATCCATGCCAAGATGTTCCATTGGGCCTTCCCTCCCAGTCCCAAGTGTCTTAGTGCCAGATGAGGGTGGAAACAAAGGGCAGGAAACATCCGCCCCTGCAGAGGCTGTAGAACCCTGGGGGGTTGTGGGAAACACGTTAGCACCACCTGAGAATGTTGGCACTGAAGCAGCCCTCGTCCCGCCTCCACCCTCCCTGTCTTCCTTCCCCCTCCCCATGTGGCCTGGCCAGAACCTCTTACACCCAGGCTCTTAGACCTAAGGAAAGGATTTCTGTTCTTCAGAAGGCAGAGCAGCAAGACCATCCTGTTGTTCCAACTCCCCTCTTCCCTCGCTGGGTCCTGGGGGGGGGGGGGGGGGGCAGCTTTCAGGATAATGCATCTCTGTGCTTTCCTACCAGGAGATTTTCTGGGGGAAGAAAGTAAGTTGGGCACCTTTTTTGCTAGATGATCAGGAAATGGTGTAACTGAGAGAGGTGACGCCTCAGGAGCCTCAGACTTAGGAGGAGCCTTAGGCACCACCCCAGGCTACAGAGTTTTTGTTCATCAGCATGAATTGGGCCCCTGTTATGTACATGATCTCCTTAGTCTCTGGTGCTCCGGTGAATGGCAGGGCTACAGCCCTTGGTTTGGAGAAGCTTGTGGTTCCGTGGAGAAAGCCAGATTTGGTGAGGGAGCAAATATATGCGAAAACCCAGAGGATACATGCCGCCTAAATAGATGGCCCCATGGGGCGTTGGGAAATGACAACTCTGTTAAAACAGTCCGGGCCAGCCTCTTTGAATCTTTCCCCGCTGGGCAGGGCCTTGGACCCTCAGGGGCTGTCTAGGGAGCTCCTGTGTAATGAGGCTCCCTCAGTAGACTCCTGCCCCGTGTCCAGAGCACAAAGGGTTAAGCCAACAGCCTTGCCTGCTTGTTTCTTGTGCTCTTTAACCTGCTCCGTGCTCCTTAGGCCTGACCCCAGCATTGAGAAGCCCCGCCTGGTGCAGAAGCACAAACAAGCTTCCCCTTTGAAGCCTGTTTAGTTTGGAAGCAGGAAAGCAGATTTTGGGATGGAATACCAGTTTTTTTGTGTTTGATGTTCTGTTTTCTGTACTGTATACCCATCCACCACTATTCCCCAATCTCAACCATACATTGTTGAGTGTAGCCTCAGGTTGCTGAAAGCATGGGCATCGTGTGTGTGTGTGTGTGTGTGTGTGTGTGTGTGTGTGTGTGTGTGTGTTCCCACATGGGCCTTTTCCAGAAAGTGTCTCTGAATACCCAGACAGTGAGTGCCAGGCTCACCATGGAACAGCATGCTCATGCTGATTCCCCAAGCCATGAATCATTGCACCGAGGAGAGGCCTCAGACCCCAAACTCTCCCAGAGCCCCCAAGGAGTGCATATTTCCCACTTGACCTCAGGCTTTTGGCTGGAATTTTGGAAAGAATCTTCACCAGAAAATGAAGCCGTGTCCCAGACACATAGGCAGGCAGGCAGGCAGACAGGCACACACACACACACATATGCACACACACACGTGCAGCATCAAAGGAGGTGAATGTGCCAAGGGCATGGTTTGGGGGAATACCAGGGCTCTTGCAATGACCACTGAGGCCATAACTACTGAGTTCCTCTTGGTAACCTCCCTGCCCCCTGCTGGGGCGTGGGGCACAGAACTTTGCCCCCTCTTGAACTGCTGTGGTGGGGGCCCAAGTGGATGAGGGAGAGTGCCTCTTTCCCTTTAGCCGCTCCGAACCCTTACCTCTCCTGAGGAGCCCTTTCAATTTGATCCTATAACTAAGGAATGCAATAGAGGGGCCAGGTTTCTTCCTCTGAACACAGCAGCTCCAGAAAATCCCTGTAACTTCCTCCCAGGAGAAGCTCAGCGCCTGGAGGAAGAGGCAGAAAGAGGAGAGAGCACTGTGGAAAGTCTGGGATGCTTCTTGCCCCCCAAGGTCGTCTACTTTCCCTGGAAGACTCCTGCGGGGCAGGATGGATTCTGTGGTCTGGGAGAGTGAGGCCTAGGGCAAAGGTAAACGTAACTGCTGATTGCTGAGACTGATGCTTTGTGGAACTGTGTCTCCTCAGTGATCAATGAGCTGGATGGCCTGGCCAAGGGTCAGGAGACAGACCACCGGGCTGGGGGCTATGCCCGTGTGGTGCAGGAAAAGGCCCGGAAGTCCATTGAGTTCCTTGAGCGGCGATTTGAGAGTCGGGACTCTTGCCTGCGAGCCCTGACCAGCCGTGGCAATGAACTCGAATCCATCGCCTTCCGCAGTGAGGACATCACTGGCCAGCTGGTAAGACCCCAGGCAGAAAGGGAGATAGCCAGCCTTCCGGTCAGGGTCCCCAGGAGCAGGGGGCTAAAAGAAGGTCAGTCGATGAGCAGCTGAGGGGCAGCGACCATCGAGGCCCGGGAATGAGAATTCCTGTCCTGTAGATCACTCGGCACAGTTGGACTTGCTGGGGTGTGGATGGGAGGGACTCTGGGCGGTGACCCTGCCCGGCACCCCAGGGGCAGAGTGTATCTTTGCCTCCTCTGCCTGGCGCCCCCTCCTGCCCAGCAGCACTCCTCACACTGCCTTCCTCCAGGGTAACAACGATGACCTGATCCTCTCCTGCTGCCTTCACTACTGCAAAGACAAGGCGAAGGACTTCATGCCCACCAACAAAGGTACAGCTTTGCCTCTGCCTCAAGATCACCCATCCCCGGCTTTACCTTGTCCTGCCATCCTCGCTGCAGGAAAGTTTGAAAAATGGGAGGTCAGTGCTGAGGCAAGCTCAGCTTCCTGCCCACCTGGCAGTCAGACCCTCCTGTCACGGCTCCCCACCCCGAGGAGGGGTCAGGTGGCCAAGTAGGGATGGCCTAGCCCAGGAAACCAGCCCCAGGCAGGCAGCGAGCTTTCCCACTCGGCGTGCAGCCATTTCCTTTCTTGGGTCCTCAGTGAGTTCTCTGACAGCAAGAATGTCTCTATGATTCAGTGTAGCTTATTCTGGCCACAGTCTCCTGAGCCCAGCCCTCTGCTCTGAGGACAGTCCCCAGTGGTCCCTGCGCTGGGCCGTGCTCATCCTCTTAGCTCATCCCCGATGTGTGCCCTGTGCCAGGGTGGGCGGAGGTGCTTCCCCAGTGAGTGGTGGGTTTTCTTCCCTCCCCACGGCAGTGAGCTGCAGTACTTCGCAGGCCGCTGGAGTTTAGAGCGAGCGTTTGAGCTCCTCACTCAACCCCGAACGTCCTGTGCAGCCCCTCGGAGTCAGTGAAGCTCCGGCTTTTCTGCTCCTGACTCCCAGGAATCTGACATTGCTTTTGGAAGGAATTCTAGGACCTCCTAGCTCCGTGTCATCTGCAGAGCTGATATTCTCACCATTAGTATATGTAGTCTCTTGTCATTGTCTTTTAGTTGTCACCCACCTCTGCTCATTTTCCTGATCATGGCTTCCAGGCTGGTCTGGGGACTCTTTCCTACTGCTCCTCCCACCCACGCCTGTGCAGCCTTCACTCCTCCTCGGCCTCTGCACCGGGGCTTGATATGAGTCCACACTGCTCTTCCTCAGACAGGTCCTACCACATGGCCTGCACCTACTGCCCCTTAGAACCAGATTTGGAACATTCAGGGGTAAAAAGGAATCCAGGATAAGTCAAGCAGGAACCTGAACTCTGCTCCCAGGCAGCTTCCTAGGGGGCACCTTCTGGGTGAGGTAGGCAAGCGTGCAGAAGGCCCTGCTGGGAAGTATGGAACGGATACTGCCGCGGCCCCACCCAGCCTCAGCTGTTTCGTTCTTAGCAAAGACACATTTTGGCTTTGGCCATACCAGTCTCCCCACCCCCCACCCCCCACCCCCACTTCACCCCAAACAGCCTACAGGAACCCACTGCCATCCTGAGGTCCGCCCCTATCAGAATTACATCAGCAACGGCTGGTGTAATCAAACCCTATTTGTCAGTGTGAATTCTTAGCAGATTAACTTGTCAGATTCACAGAGAAACTGTCACCAAATGTTTATGCGTAAACGATGTTGAATTTTAAAATCATGTGGATTATGGCGGATGGGGCCTGACAAGATGACTGCCTCTGGTTTCTAACAAAGTGAAGTTACCAGTGTCAGAACAGAGGATGTTTATTGTTAAAAATGTCTCAGAGTATCCACAGAAACCCCTGAAGACCCCTGCCAGCAACGCCGGGCCGCGGTTGGCTGACCTAACGCCTGGGACTCTCCTGGTCTGAGTCCCAGGGCGGGAATGGCGGGCTGCAGACAGACTCGGGCAGCCAGCTGGGAGTCCGCACAGCACGACATGATACCACCCCACCCACCCTGCACTCCCACACCCAGAGGGTCAGAGCATCCCCTCTCTCCATGGCCACCTCCCTCTCCCTCTTGCGCACCACAGCCCCTCACCTCCCATCACACCCTCCTTCCACTCTCCCCTTCTCTCCACCATCAGCCGCAAGTACCTCTGCCTCCTCCTTCCCCCCAATTCCTCCCAAGGCTCACAGCCAGGTCTCAGCCTCCCTGCCTGACGCTGGAAACTGCCTGAAACTGCTCAGGTCCAGACACGGACGTTTGCAGCCCCCCAGCCCAGCAGCACCGCAGTCAGGAGCCCGCAGGTGTCCCCGCGCCTCGGCCTCTGCCGCCCCGCCTGGAAGCGCCGGCCTGGCCTGAGGAGGGCGCTTGCCACCTGAGGGGCCTGCCAGGGTGGGGATGTCACTGTGCGAGAACTTGGCCCTAGTTTACATTCTCCCCAATACATTAAAAGGTTAGGGAATTAGGGGAAGAGGGGTGGTGGGAGGCATCCTGCTAAAAGCCCTCTAACAAAAATGAAGGCTATTTGTGTCAGTATAGAAAGATCTTTAAAATGCATAAAATTTGAATAAAGTAAGTATGGCTAGTATGATTGTAAAGTTGTGGGGGGAAGCTTATATAACCAATATATATATATACTTTTAAATGAGTATAAAGAAATCTGAAAGAGGTCTACCTGGGAACAAGGCAGGGACACAGGAAGGGAGAGAACTGGGAGGATGAGCCTGGCTTTACCTCTCTTTTTTTCCTCTTCTGTGCTTTTCGCCATGGGTTACTTTTATTTAATAAAGGAAGTCATTTGACTGTAGCCTCAGGACCACCTTCATACGACTTTGCCAAGGACCTTTTTGCCCTCCCCCCAGAGCTCCCTTGAGCTAACCCCTCTCCTCAGTTGGGAGGCCTGGATACTGCTTTCTACGTCTTAATCGGGTGTGAAGACCCGCTGGCCTGGAGGGAGAGGGTGCAGTAAGACATGTGCTGTGATGCAGAGGGAGTGGGAGGAAAGGGCAGCTTCTGCTCCCTCCGTGCAGAGTGCTGGGAGAGGCTGTGGAGGCCAGCGGTTTGGGCAGCTCTCAAGACACAGGCAGCACAGACCTATGAGAGGCAGCCTCTCGGCATGGGCCTCCTGGAGCCGCAGGGGAGGGGCCCTCAGCTGACCATCTGCCTGAGGGAAGGGATTTGTGGGAGGGGCCTTCCACACATCCCCCTGGCCCCCCAGGACCATTCTCCCCTCCAGAGAGAGGAGAGGCTGGCCGTGTGCTGTGTCCGTCCCCTGCCTCAGAGGTCCTTCTGCTCTCTTGTGCCAACAGAGGAGCCCATCCGGCTATTGCGGGAGGTGGTGCTGCTGACCGATGACCGAAACCTGCGTGTGAAAGCACTGACGAGGAATGTGCCCGTGCGGGACATCCCGGCCTTCCTCACGTGGGCCCAGGTGGGCTGAGGGGGCCGCACTGGGGCCCACCGCCATGGAACCATTCCTGAGAGGCCACCAGGTGCCCAGTGTAGCACGGAAGATGCCCACATGCCTGAGCCACCAATCCACCCAGACAATAAACCATCCTCTTCCAACCCACACCGTGGCCGTGCTGTGGGGGAGCTGCTCCTCACAGAGCCCCTCCCAAGGGCTGGGCGGAAGCTGCTGGGACCCTCCTGGGCTGTCAAGACTTAGTAGGGAGGTGGCTGGCTGCAGTGACAGCAGGTGGGCGAGCTGGACAGGCTGCCGTGCTCGGCCTTTCTCCCTCCCCTGCCCACTTAAAGGGCTGGGGGGAGGCGTCTCAGCCTCGGGAGTCAGCCGCTTTCTCAAGCGAGATGGGATAAGGAGGTTAGCATTTCCATCAGATGCAGGTGAAGTCACGGGTCCCTTAATCCTCAGAATCCCTGTGCTGAGCGTGTCCAAGAGGCTTGGCCACACCATGAAGAGCGGGTCCAGGGGGTCTTTCCCTCAAGGCCTGGGTTCCCACATGGACCTAAGTTGGGCTCTAGACACCATGTTCCATACAGCAGCCCTAGACCCCCACTACTTCTGCCCCACCCCAAACACCCCCCCACCCTGCTGCTCTTCCTGCCCTTACAAGTCTGGGTCCATCACACTTTGCCACTTTCCCCCGTGAGTGGTCAGGGGTCTGGAGGGAAGGGACATCTGGTCTCAGGCCATGCTTCCTGGTGGCCTTTGCCTGCTTCCTCTCCCCTTGGCCTTCCTTTTGCTCTAGTTCCCACTGGACAAAATTTCCTCACATTTCCTCATTTCTCCCCTCCTCTCTCCTTGTGATCCTTCTCTCCCCCCCTCCCCCCAATCATCCCCACCCTCCTCTTTCTAGTTGATCCCTCTCACCTTCCTGGCCCCCTCAATCTCACCTCAGCTCCATGCCATGGGCGTTCTCACTCTGAATCTCCCTCTTGCTCCAGTACCTGTGCCAGGAACCCAATTAAGCTTCCCCGCCCAGATCTTCTTCCCAGGCCCCTGTGCTACGAGATCTCCCAAGCTCCTGCCTGGGAGAGAGCATTGCCTAGCCTGGAGTTTGCACCCTGTTTCTAGCTTTGCCCTAGAAGAGCTCCACACAGGGCCTTTGAGTTTTTTGTTGCCTCTTT
The DNA here is from genome assembly GCA_963924515.1 of Vespertilio murinus. Classification (NCBI taxonomy): domain Eukaryota; kingdom Metazoa; phylum Chordata; class Mammalia; order Chiroptera; family Vespertilionidae; genus Vespertilio; species Vespertilio murinus. The sequence continues at coordinate 33,691,271 of OZ004718.1, read as the reverse complement.
AGTTGGCACCTGTGTTCAAAGCCTCGCTCAGGAGGCTTCCTGCTGTACTGGGAATTCATTTTCTCAACCTAGGAGCAGGGGTGCGGGGAAGGCAGGAGTAAGTGTTGATGGGACCAGCGGGGGGGTATCCCTCAGAACCCCTAACAGTATGTATAGCCTGCCCAGAGGATGGGAGCATGACTGTGCCCTCCTGAGGCCGGAGGTATGCCAGGAGGACAGACTGTACAGGGGAGCCACAGTCCATGGTTTGGGGGGTATAAGGTTCCCAGGGCCTCAGAAAACCGGCCTCTTTGGGGTACAATGTCCCCATCCTCCTTTGAGACCCTCTGCCCTGGACGAAGGCTAATGACTGGGTGGGTGGGAGACCCAGCTCTCCTTTCTGTCCTGTTTGCAGCACTGGTTTTGTTTCCTTAATAAATTTTTAGTTATGAGACATACCTGACCTCTTGCTGATCTGTCTCTGGGCTGGGGAGGGAGGAAGGTCCAAGGTTCTGCCCCTGTGTCTGGTCCCTCCACCCACGCTGGTGCTGCCACCAGGTCCTATGGCAAGGCAGAAGAGAGCGGCAGCGTCCGGGCTCCTTGGTTACTGCTTTATTGCTTTCTGGTTCGAGTATAGAAAATGGAAGCGGCTCTGGAAGAGCCTGTGTACAAGGTAGAAAATATACAAAAGAGGAAGAGGGAGCTAAAGAGACCACGTTCCAGCCCAGCCCTGCCTGGGCTCGGGGTGTGGGGCTGCCCGGGGCGCATGCAATAAATATGGTCCGGGGCCTCGGGGAGGGGAGAGGGCGCCGCAGGAGTGGGAGACCGGGGGACCGGTCTGACTTAAGGGGGGGGGGGGGGAGGTTGGCCCTGGGGATAGTGCCGCTTGTGCAAAATGAGGAACTTCACATTATCAGTCCCGGGGCGGGCGGGAGCGGGGGGCGGGGGGCCCTCCGGCCGGCTCGGTCCCCTCCCAGCTCCCTAACCCTGCCCGACGCTCCGGCCCCCGCGGGGAGATTCACAGTGAGAATGGGTGTGGTCGCGAGGGCCGGAGGTAGGGCTGGGAGCGCCCCAACAGTGACACCCCTACCCCCGAGAGCAGCACGGAGCCGGGGGGCAGGGGGCCAACGAACCACAGGAAGAGGCGGAGAAGGGCCGGGGGTCTCCTTTGGTCAAAGCTGATATCAAAAATATAAATCTCCCTTCCCCCCAACCCACCCCCACCCCGGGGTTTCCCCCTCACCCCCATCCCCGGGCTAAGGCACAAAGCAGTGAGGCCAGGTGAGGCCGCGGAGGTGGGGCCGCTGCCGCCGCTGCGATTACGGCTGTCCCGGCGGCGAGGTGCGCCCGCCGGCTGCCGCCGCCCCGCCGCCTGGGAGCGCGGGCCGGGGCGGGGGGGGACCCCGCGGCGGCGACCCGGCGGGCCGGCCAGGGGGGGCGATCTAGGTGGGCGAGAACCGGTCGATGGTCCGGCCGTCGGGCCCCGCAGCCAGGTGTGCCCCCTGGCTCAGCACCTCGGCCGCCTTGTCCGGGCTGAGGCCCAGCTCCGCGGTGAACTTGGCCAGCGGGTAGAGGCTCTCGAGCGCCACCTTGGGGTCGTGCAGGAAGTGCGTGGTCTGCGCCAGCAGCTCGGCCGCGGCCGCCTTGTCCTGCTGCTTGAGGCTCAGCTGCTCCGCCGTGAGGCGGGCCACGGCGAAGACGCCCTCGGGGAAGTCCAGCTTGCCTTTGCCGTCCGGGCCGGGGACGCCGGGCAGCCCCCCGAGCCCCGCCAGCGCCCCGGCCGCGCCCGCCGCGCCCCCGACGGCGTGCATCTTCATGTGGCTGATGAGGTTGCGCTGCTGGGCGAACTTGCCGCCGCACACCTGGCACTCGTAGGGCTTCTCGCCCGAGTGGATGCGCATGTGCTCGGTGAGGCGGTACTGGCGCGTGAAGCGCATGCCGCACGCGTCGCACGCGAAGGGCTTGAGGCCCAGGTGGCTGCGCATGTGGCGCGTCATGGTCCCGCGCTGCGTGAACTTCTTCCCGCAGATGGTGCACGGGTAGGGCCGCGTGAGCCAGTGCGTCTTCTCGTGCTGCCGCAGCGTGGCCGGGTCCTTGTAGCTCTTGTCGCACGACGCGCAGCGGTAGGGCCGCAGCAGCTCGCCCAGGCCGCCGGGCGCCCCGCCGACCTTGTCCCCACCCGCCCCGAAGGGGGGCCCGAGGCCGGCGGCTCCCGCGGCCACCTCGGCCGCCTCGGCCCGGCCGTAGAGCGCCTCCTCCTCCTCCACGTGCGCCTCCACGTGCGCATTCAGCTGCTCGGAGCTGGGGAAGCCCTTGCCGCACGGGATGCACACGTACAGGTTGTCGCCGAAGCTCTCGGGCTCGCCGTACGCCAGGTGGGGGCACGGGTAGCCCTCGAGGTGGCCGCCGGGCGGGCTGGGGTCCTCGCTGCTGCCCGTCTCCTCGCTGCTGCTCTTGTAGTCGTCGCCGTCGCCGCCCGCGCCGGGCCCGTCCAGGCTGCCCGGGTAGCGCGGCGGCGGCGGCGCCAGGCCCAGCGGCGGCCCCCCGGGCGAGGCGGCCGGGTCCCCGCCGCGCTCCTCGCAGCGCTCGCCGCCGCCGGGGGAGCCGCGCTCCCGGCCCAGCTCGTCGCCGTAGCTGCCCAGGCCGGGCTCGTGCTTCATCCAGCGGTAGAGGAGGCTGGGCCCGTCGGGGCGGCCGGGGGGCTCGGGTCCCGGGCTGGCGCTGCCGCCGCGGAACGGGTCCGGGGGCTGCATCACCTCCTCCAGCTTCTGGAAGGGCAGCGGCGGCAGCGGCGGCAGGAGCAGCGGCGGCTCCTTGTAGGCGGCGGGGCCGGCGCCGGGGGGGCTGTCCGCGCGCGGCGGCGGCGGCAGCAGCTCGCGCTCGCCGGGGGGCCTCTCGGGCGCCGCGGAGCCGGGCGGGCTCTTCTTGGACAGGTCCAGGCCGCAGAGCGGGGAGCAGCGGCGCTCCGGGGCGCAGAGCGCGGCGGCGGCGGCCGGGCCGGGGCCCGCGGCGTACAGCTCGGCGCAGTGCGTGTTCACCGCGGCCTCCGGGCCCGGCGGCGGCTCGGCGGCGCCCGGCGGCGGCGGCGGCGGCGGCGGCCCGGCCGGGGACGCGTAGCAGGCCTGGATGACGGGCGTGGCGGCCCGCAGGCCCCGGCCCGGCCGCCCGAACGGCGCGTAGCCGCCGCCGCCGCCGCCGCCGCCCCGCAGGTGGCAGTACTTGCCGTGGCGCTTGAGGCGCTTCTTGCACAGCGCGACGAGGTCGGGGATCTGCAGGTAGCTGGCCGCGGCCAGCACGGCGCCCAGGCTCGGCTCCGACCCGGGGGCCACGGCCGCCGCCGCCGCCGCCTCCGCGCCGTCGGCCAGGCGGCCGGTGTAGATGAAGTCCAGCACCAGGCGGAACACGGCCGGGCTCACCATGTCATGGTCCAGGTTGAGCAGGTTGTCGTGCACCACCAGGGACTTGAGGTAGGCGCTGCTGGCCGCCAGCACGTTCTTGTGCGCGCGGAAGAGGGCGTTCTGGACCACGATGATCACGTCGCACAAGAAGCCCTTGGTGCGCTGGCTGTTGAGCTGCAGCAGCAGCTGCCTCGAGTGGCCGGGCGCCTCCATCGTGTCCAGCATCGTCTGCCCAGCACACTCTCCTGCGGGGAGGACACACACACCAGTCGGGTCAGGGCCGCCGCGCGGGAGGAGCCCCCGGCTGGCTGCTGCCTGTTCCCAGCCCGGCGCCTCTCTCCCCTCCACTTCCCCTTTCCTTCAGCCGGGCAGGGGCATCTCGCACCAGCCCGGGCCCTGGTGGAGGACGAGTGGCCTCGGCGTGTGGGCGCCTGGACCGCCGGACCACAACGAGCAGAGGAGCGGCCGGTGGAGTGGAGGCCAGGCCGGCCTGCACCCGCCCCGCGTTGCCCGGAGGCACCGGCCACACCAGCTGGGTTCTGGGGGGGCTTCGAAGAGGCAAACTGTTTTGGAGGCAGCGACCCTTTCAGGGACCGTTACCCGATTTGAGGAAAATGTCCGCTTCAGGAAAAGTCATTCAGGACCCAGGCGTGTGCCCAGCTGGGGATGTGAGGGAGCCGAGCGAAAAGCGCCTCCCGCCTCGGGAGAAGCTGCCCCAGTCGGGGGAAGCGATCCGGAGGAGGGGAGCGCCCTGGGGCCGCCCTGGCCCGGGGCTGTCAGGCCCAGGCCCGGCCGGGTCGGCGGCTGCGGCTCGGCTCGGCGGGGAGCGGAGGCAGCCGCTGCCGAGGCGGGCAGAGCTCGAAGGCCGGGTCCCGGCGCGGGGAGGGCGTTATATCGGGGCAGGAGGCTGAGGCAGGAAGCAGGTGGGGGGGAGGGGGAGCCACGCAGCTCCCAGGGGAGGGAGGGGGCAGCGCCCCGGGCGGGCGGGCACGGCGCACAGCCGGCTGCGGCCCTGACCCCGGCCTGCGCCCCACCCGAGTCCGGCCCGGGCCTCGGCCTGAGGTCTGTCTGCACTCACGGCCCGGCGCCTCCCTGCCTCCCTCCCCAGCTCCCCTCGGCCCCTTCTCCCCTGGATCTCCGCCGCCCAAACTTAGGGGAAAAGTTTCCCAACTTCAGCCGGGCCGGGAGGGGCGCGCCGGCCCCAGCCCTGCGACTCCCAGCTTTTCCCCTGGCCCCCATCTCAGCAGCCGGGGAGCCGGCAGGGCCCGGGCCGAGCCCTGAGCTGCCCTGCCCGCCCGCCCGCCCGCCGCCGGCCTGACGCTGCTCCCCGCCTGGTCCGCAGGGCCTCGCGGCCCGTTACCTGCGGTTGCACCCGGGCCAGGCCTCCCTCCCCGCGGCGGTGGCAGCTCCTAGCCGGCGCCCCACCCGCCCCGCTGCCAGGGGCCGAGCCGCGCCAGGGCAGCGCCCCTGCCAGCCCCACCCGCCAGCGCTCCCCTTCCTCGCCTCTCCGGCCCATGTGCGGCGGGCAGAGCCGGCCCGGGCCGCTGACCCCGCCGTGAACCCGGAGCCGATCAGCGACCCGGTGGTCCTCCGTCCCCCGAGGGCGACGCCCGGAGCTCTGGACGCCGGCCGCGCCGGGACGCTCGCGCGCGGGAGGAGGATGCGCCCCGAGGACCGGCCGGGCTGCCCCGGTCCCCTGTCCCTCCCGGCCCCCAGCCCCCGAGGACCCACCTGGGGGGCATGTCGGAAGCCCCGGGCCCGGCTGCCGGCGGATCCAGGGGGGGACGTGGCTGCGCTGCGCTGCCCTCCGCCCGCCGGGCCCCCGGTCGGTCTGTCCTGCCGGTCCGTCCTCCCCGCGTCCCGGTCGCGTCTCAGCCCCGCCGCGCTTTCCGCACTCTCTTATCTGAGCGGCCCGCGCCGGCGGGCTCCGCCGCGGCCGGGGCGCCACCTCGCGGCCGCGCGGGGCTCTGCGCGACGCAGCGCCGACCTCCCTCCCGCGCACCTGGGCTCGGGGGGGCGAGCAGATGCGCAGCTGGATCCGGGAAGGGGGCAGGGGGGGTGGGGCTGTTTGAAAGATCGCCCTCCCCAGAGGTGCCCACCGGGGGACCCACGACCCGGACATAAGAGCCACACATCCCGGGGTTTGTGCTGAACGCTTCCGTGGACCCACTTGGGGAGTCTCACATTGCCCCCCAATTCAGAGAAGTCCCGCTTTCAAGGAGGGAGCTCCGGTGACGGTTGGTGGTGGGAGGGAAGCTACGGAAATCATAGGGGAGGGGGATACAGACAAGATCCCCGGCTAACTCTCTTTAGACAGTCCTGGATGGGGCTATTTACACCCACCCCAAGCACACCCACCCTGCCTCACTCGTACACATGGGTTAGGTATGCATAGAGCAAGCTCATTTGCAGCCAGATCCTCTCCAGATTTTGACACCAATGGGCACGCATGTTTTACACAGACACACGCTTGCCCCCTTCCGAGAGCCAAGTGTGGCTCTTTGGGATACGGGGGGGTGGGGTGGCTGCCACATAGGATCCCCCGTGAGTCTGGGCAGAGGGGTTACCCAAACAGCTCGCCCTGAACTTGGTCTCTGGAAGGACCCCAGGATGTTCCACTGGGAACTGCCAGACGCCTCTTGGGGCCCCTGCAGAAGTGACTCCAGCCCCCGGATTCCCCAAGCGAGTCCGTTCTGAGAAACCCCGATTGGGCGACCTCGCCTCCCACCCACCGACTGGAGAGAAATGAGGCAAGAAGGCCTGCAGCCAAAACCGGTTTGGCTCAATGGATAGAGCATCGGCCTGCGGACTGAAAGGTCCCAGGTTCGATTCCGGTCAAGGGCATGTGCCTTGGTTGAGGGCTCATCCCCAGTAGGGGCTGTGCAGGAGGCAGCTGGTCGATGTTTCTCTCTCATCGATGTTTCTAGCTCTCTATCTCTCTCTCTTCCACTCTGTAAAAAATCAATAAAATATATTTTTTTAAAAAGAAGGCCTGCAGCCTGGCCCCCCCCCCCCCCTCTGCAAAGCCCTGTTCTTGCAGGTGACTCCCCTTCTGGGAGGGAGGGAGGGAGGGAGGGGGGGGGATCCGGCCCCGGGGTGCAGGCACTCGCCGAGCTACTCCGGAAGCGTTCCCCGCCGCCCAGCCGTGGCACCAGGCCGGCGGCGGGCACCAGGTCTCGCTGCGGCCCGCGCTCCGCCTCTCCCCACACCTCCGAACCCGAACCCCCGCCCACTCGTGAGGGTGGGAGTGGGTCCCAGAACCCCTGCAGCCTCTGATTGGGTAGCCTTCCCCGGCCGCCGCTCCGGAGGCTGGGGCGCAGGGTTGCCATGGTAACCGGCGAGGTTCGCGCAGACCGCTCCTCTGCGAGGCCTCGGAGCGCTTAGCAACCGCGCGGGCTGCGGGGCGGAGGGGCCGCGCTCCCTGCCCCCCCTTCCCCTCCCTCCTCTCCCCACCCCTTCCCCTTCTACCCCGCCCCGTGCGGTTCTCCGCTCCGAGCCCCCTCCGGAGGCAGAGGCTGAGTCATTCATTGGGGGAACGGGGTGCGGCGGCCCCAGACCGACGCCAAGGGCTCGGCAGCCCCTAGGGGGCGCCCTTCCCACCGCAGGCGGCTCCGCGGCCTGGGGCCAGGCGGTGGCTCCTGGCCACGGTCTCTGCGGGTCCTCCTCAGCCTCACCCACCGCATCCTGCATCCGCCCTCACCACTTTCAACTCGTGATCTGGGTCGTGTTATCCCAGTTCCTCTCTCCCGTCTCCCCGTGGTGCCCTCCCTAGGGAAGTGGTGAGGGTCCGAGGGTGAAAACGGTGAGCCCCAGCGCCGCCCGCCTCTGTGGGCAGAGGGTTAGGGTCCTGCTGTTTGCTGAGCAGGAAAGTGAATGGGGAGCGGGAGGGAGGCGGGAGGGCTCCTGGAAGTGCCCTTGGAGCTGGGCTTTGACGGATGGATAGGAGTTCCTCCCCAGCCAGGAAGGCCTTCCTGAAGGGGATAAGTAAGCTCTGCGACAAAGCCTGGAGCGGAACACGGACTCAGGATTCCCAGCGAGGACGGAGAACCTCTCCGGCGCCATCTCTGCCTTGATCTTTCATCCTCTCGGAGGGGCCAGATCCTAGGGCCACAGGAGCCGCCCCCTCTCCGTGTCTCTTGTGCAGGGGAGGAGTCTGTCCACTGTGAACCCACCCCGGTGTCTGCTGTGCCCACTGTCCTTGTTTTTCTTTTTCTTTTTTTAAATATATTTTTATTTATTTCATAGAGGAGAGGGAGGGAGGGGGAGGGAGTGAGAGAGAGAGAGAGTGAGAGAGAGAAACATCAATAATGAGAATCATTGGTTGGCTGCCTCCTGCACACCCCACACCAGGGATGGAGCTCCTAGCCTGGGCAGGGGGCCTGACCCCCAATCAAACCGAGACCTGGTTCATAGGTTAACTCTCCACCACCGAGCCAAGCCGGCAGCTTCCTTTCCCTGTTTTTCTCTAACACTTTTGTCAGATTCCCAATTTCCAAGTCAATTTACTGCCCCAACCCCTCCCCTCAAGCAAGCTGCCCTTATGTCCACATGGAGGGCCTTACCGAACTGCCCCCAGCCTAACTGCCCCCCCCCATGGACTCCACTCCCCAATCTTTGACCTTTCGGTCCTTCCCCAGTCCCACCTCCTCTGGCCTGGCCCTGCCTCCCCCCACCCCAACCCAGCTCCTTTCTCTGAACACAATCCCTCCCCCATTTGGAGCCCTCCTCCACCGACAGCGTTAGGCTGGGCCAGGAGCGTTCATCCCCTGCTCCTGTCCAGGGGAACTCTGGCCCCCATGGCATGCCCCTTCCTGCCAGTTCTGACCTCTAGGAAGTGGGCTCTGCTCTGCCACACCCTCGAAAGCCCTCCCTGCCGAGCTGCCTGCCGGGTCTGGGTCTCCTTCACTCGTGCTTACGCTCCTGGGAGCTCATGTGCCCATTATCCCACAGATGCGTCCTCAGCGCGGCCTGCTGGGGGCCCGGCTCGGAAACGGACACTGCCCACGACCTGCCAGGCCCCCTCCCCCAGCTGAGGCTCTTCCCCCTCTCACCCCCTTCTCCTGACACCTTTTGCCCAACTTCCCCACAGAGGACCTTCCCCCCCCCCCCCGCCCCTGCTCATTTCTGGGAGTCCAAGGGCCTCGCGCCTGTCCTCAATTTTCCTGCCTGGCCTGGGGGGGGGGGGGTCTCCAGCTCCCACCGGTACCTGGACCCCCACTGGGCACTCCTGCCAGGCCCGGCCTCCTCCTACAGCCTCCCCAGGCCCCCAGCTTCCCCGCAGCACAGCTGGACGCTGCTCTCCGAGGGCCCAGCTTCCTCCCTGCCCCCACTTCAGTGATCCACACACCGCAGGGGCTCTGCCGCCGCCGCCGCCGCCGGGGTACATCTTGTGACGTCACGGAGCCCTTGGGTCCAGGACCCTCATGAGGTGTGTGAGGGTGGGGACTGTGGGCCCCGGCTGACCTCCCACACTCGCCCCCGCAGGCCCCCAGCCCGCCGCAGTTCCGGGGCGTTAACCCCCTGCGGACGGTACAGGGGCGCGGGCTCCCCTCCCGTCCCCGCTTCCGGGCGCCCTCCCCAACGCCCAGGTCCCCGCGCCCCCCCCTCCGGGGCTATAAATAGCCCCTCTTCCCGTTTCCTAAATTCCCCGCTGACGTCGGCAGCGCGTCAGTGTGTAGGAGCCGCGGCCGCATGAATGAGCCGCCGCCGAGTACTACGCGCGGCTATAAAAGCCGCCGCCGCCGGCCGGGCTGCGGGGGGCGAGCGCGCGCGGGCGCGGCGGCCGGACAGGTAAGCGGGGCCCGCCGACCGACGGCGACGGACGGGGACCCTCCGAGGGCCCGGGGGAGGCCGGCCGGCGGTGGGTCGGAGGGTCCCTGTGAGGTGGGGTGGGGGTGGATGGGGTGGGGGGCGAGGGTGCCCTCGCAGCCGGCGGAGCCCGGGCCGGAGCGCACACGGCAGCGCCCGGTGCAGCACCTGCCCGCGCCCGGAGGCAGACGCGGCCACTTCGGAGGAGCGCGGAGCGGAGGGCCGGCCCCAGAGCGCCCGCGGCTTCACCTGGGGCTCCTGCGCCATCCTCCCAAGAAAGTGGGGCGAAGACGCTGCTGGTGCCTCCGGAGACGCACCCCCTCCTCCCCTCCCCGCGGCGCCGTGACTCAGCCCGGCCGCCCCCGCCGGCCGCCCAGCCGGGCACCCGCTGCGGCTCTCTCAGGACCCCCGTCCCCCCCCCGCCCTGCATCCCACCGGGGCGCCCCTCCCGGCCCGACCCGCCCACCCGTCGGGCCGGCCCCGCGTCCCTCGGAGTCCCGCCGGCCGGCCCGCACGCCCAGCGGCGGCCTCTCGCCTCGGCGCGGGGAGCTGTTCTCTCAGGACCGGGCGGCGGGGGTGGGGCCTCGGCGGGAGCGCCCCGCCCCGCCCCGCCGACCCCCCCTCCGGAAGTGCCTTTCCACGGGGACGTGTTTGACGTCACGGGGCCCTGACGTCAAGGCCCGCGTGCCCGTCCGCTAGCGCGCCAGCGCCGGGGCCCGGAAAGGCGGGAGACGCGGGGGAGGACGAGCCGCAGCGCCCCCGGCTGCGGGCCACGGGGGCGCCCCTCCCTCCCCGGCCCGGGCCGCGCCGGCACCTGGGCTGCGGACTGCTTACTGCCCGGCCGCCCCGAGTAACAGTCTCCAGTCACGGCCGCCGACGCCCGGCCCCGCCCCCGGGCCGCGGCCCCCGGGGCCCCGGTCCCCGGAGTCCTCAGCCCCCAGCTCGCGGCGCGGGCGGCCGCTGTCCGCGGTGCTGATCCGGCGCAGCTCGGCCACCGGGCGGTCCCTTCCCCGGTCCCCGGGGGCGGCGAGGGGCGGCCGGGAGCAGCCCCGCGCCCCGTCCGCCGCCGCCGCCGCCGCCGCCGCCCCCCCATCTCGGTCCTGACGTCAGCCGGACTGGAGCCGCCCCGCCCCCGCGTCTCCAGGGCAACCGTGGCTTTCGATTGTTACTGTGGGAACCGGAGGTAACAGTCTACAGCCATGGTCGCCCCGCAGCACGCCCACGCTCCGCGCCCGCCGCACGGAGCGGCTCGCTGCTGCCCCCGGGAGGGGGGAGGCCGAGGGCGGGAGGAAGCGGGGGCGGCGAGTCAAGACTCGAGGTGTCTGCGGGGGGCGGGGGGGGGGCGGGTGGAGAGAGGTTCGGGGTCTAATTGCCGCGCTTCCGCCGGGGCAGTGGAGAAGGAAGCGTGGTGTGTGGGGTATGTCTGACCGACCGCCAGCCCCGGGGACCGTCCTGTTTTCCTAAGCCAAGGCATTGCAGCCAGGGGATGGCGAGAAGGGCAGTAGTTACGATATTTGGGTTGTTGTTTTTTTCTCTTAATCTCCTCAGCAGGACGGAGGCTGCTGGGACCTGGATGCAAGAAAAAAAATGCCTCCCGTGGACTGAAGTGGTTAGACAGGAAGGTTTGCCTAAAGGCACCACAGCCTCATCCTTCCAGGAACCCTCAGCTGAGTAGGCAGAGGGCAAGGAGTAATTTTGAACTCCCTTTCGGATGGCGTTGCAACCTCCCCTCACTCCTCACCCCACTCTTGCTCCTCTTACACCATGTAGGGTAAGGGGAGGGTGCCAACCCTCAGGAAAGCCAGTGGGGTTTGTGAAGCTAACCAGGTCCCTAAAGCATTGTCTGAACGTATCAACATCCTCCCCTCAAGTCTAAGTGCTGGATTCCAACCTGAAACAGTGTCTCAAATTAGCCCTAAAGAGGGGGAGTGAATCGGAGGGGCTGAAGTCCTGTTGTGCAATGACCTCTTCAAAAACGTCACCTGCGCGCTAGCTCGGGCAGCACATACACTGACACTGGAACGATGCGGAGACGATTAGCATGACTGGTCCCTGAGCAAGGGCGACACGCTAATTCGTGAGGCGTTCCGTATTTAAAACAACACGACGCCACCTGCAGCCACCATCACCTACTGCAGGAGCTACTGCATAGTGCCTGCAGAATTTTCCTAGAGATGGTGTTGGGAATGGTTAATGCAACACAGCCCTGCCACCCATTAAGCCAGTTTTTCTTTACTCTCCCATACCCACTACTTTTCTAAGCTTCTCAGACAACTGGTGCTGGTTTCACAGCTAACCAATGTCCACGTGCTGCCTTCCTCCCACTTTAGGACCCTGAGGTCTTACATTAAGATGCTCTCAATTCTGGAATCCAATGGGCCTCCATGGGCAGATGTAGTGTATGCAGGTGGAGCAATGCACAGAGAAGCATCCCAAGCATCATCACCCCAAGCATCATCAGCTGGTTGTTATGGGCCATCTTGTTTCTGAGCTTTGTGTAAAATGAGATAGTTCTTCTTTTGGGCAAGTGTGATGTGAGGACCAAACAGGATCATGTAAGTAAAAACCTTTAAAAACTGCAGAATGCTATTTTGTTTTTAAGTACTATTCTATTAGGCTACTGTATCTTTATCGGGCCATGGTGGTGGTGGTGGTGGTGGTGGTGGTGGTGGTGGTGGTGGGAGAACCCAGCTCTGGGCACGTAGGCAAAACGAACAGGAGAAGGGGGAGAGGACACATCTTTCTAAGAGATCTCTGGCCCTGGGATTGCTGCAAGGTTCTTTCTAAGGGACTCTCTCTCCCATTTGCTTTAGGAGTCTAAAGCGGAGTGAAGAAGGAAAGAGAAATGTAGGGGTATTTTGAAAAGAACAAACCAAGTCTTTTGCACTTAGAACCCATTTAGAGGTGGTCGGAGGAGGAAAATAGCCAGAACACTCTTAACACCCCCCCCCCCAATCCCACTCCAGCTTGCTTTATGGATTAGGAAGGTGAGGCCCAGAGAGGACACTTAGCCCAAAAGGAGTGAGTGGCGGCCTCACCTTCCTAATCCATAAAATGGTCAAGAATGTGAGTTCTTGGGTCCGAACCAACTTTGGTAAGTTATTTAGTCTCTCCATGCCCGTTTCCTCGGTTGTAAAATTAGGTTCAAGTATCTCCCTCATGAAGGTGCGAGATTAAATTAGACAACTATAAAACTCCACTTACCACGTTTGGCATAGTTAGCACTCAATAAATGGTATTCCCCTTTCCTCTGAATCTCATTTTCCTTAGTTATAAATTGAAAAATGTTAAATCAGTGATTCTTGAGAGCTGGCCACACACACCCCCCCCTATGGAGAGCATGAGAATCACACGGGCTTTTATTAAGTAACACATATTAACAGAGACTTACATTCTCTCTAAACAGTTTTAAAATAGGGTGTCGCATGGAAATGACCAGGGATAGCTGTCGAAATGCAGATTTCTGGGTCCCAGTGATTGAAGATTTAGATCTAGAGTTTGGCTCCAGAAATCCAAGTTGTTGTTTTAAATGTATTTTTATTGATTTCAGAGAGAGGAAGGGAGAGGGAGAGGTACATCAGTGATGAGATTAATCATTGATCAGCTGCCTCCTGCACACCCCCTACTGGGGATGAGCCACAAACTGGGCATGTACCCTAACCTGGATTGAACCCTGACCTCCTGGTTCATAGGTTAACACTCAACCACTGAGCCATCCCAACTTTTAACATAATGCTGACGCAACATGATGCCAAGTGACAGACCATTGTTGGAGGCAGGTCTGTTCTGTTCTGGGTGATTTTATGATTTTCAGGGAAAATTCTCATATAAAGCACGAGCACTCCCGCTGCATCTAATACTGCTCTGCTCTGCCTTCACCCTCCTAACGTTAAGCCCTGGCTTAAAATCCATTCCCCAATGTTCCTTCCCCTCTCCTTTAATCTTCACAACAATCCAAGGAGCAGTGGCTGTAGTCAGCCCTGAACCGCAGAGCGGCTGCATTCATTCCACTTTGAGCTGCTTATTTCCAGAAAAGTCAGAAATCTGAGTTTTTGTGTGAAATTCATAAAATTCCAAATATCACAAATCTATTTTTCTCTAAAATGCTGTGGGCCCAACCCAACAGGCCTGCAGGAATAATGCAGTCCATTTCAGAGTTCTCACCATTTGCTAAGGAAACGACTCCTTTAAAAACCATGAGCAAGGCGGAGGCAGACTGAGCTAAGAACTTCCTCCCCACACCCACTTTCGGTAGCAAAGGTCCTAGACCCAGTAAACTGGGTCTGTCTAGGCAGGTAACTCCAGTTCTTAAAAAGAGTAATATCTGCCGAAGCCGGTTTGGCTCAGTGGTAGAGCGTCGGTCTGAGGACTGAAGGGTCCCGGGTTCGATTCCGGTCAAGGGCATGTGCATTGGTTGCAGGCACATCCCCGGTGGGTCGATGTTTCTCTTTCATCAACGTTTCTAGCTCTCTCTCTCTCTCCCTTCCTCTCTGTAAAATATCAATAAAATATATTAGTAAAAAAAAAGAGTAATATCTTGCACAGATGCTATAGTGACGAAGTCAGAATTTTTGGTAATTTAAGGACTATCAGTTGTCTTAGGGTGGGCTGGAGTATTTCTGCCCCATTATTTAAATCCCTGGGGGCAACCATGCTAAAGGGACAGATAGGTCGTTATGATCTTCTAGAAAAGCAACAAGCTGTTGAGCCTGCAGAGGGAACTGAAGTCGGAAGCAGTGAGGGCCGAGGGGGAGCGCAGGAAGCGGGAACGGCTGAAGTGGGCAGGCGTCAGAAACAACTGCAAACCAGATGGGCTGCTTAGGCCTGGCCTGTGATCACTACCGTGTACCATCAATCTCAGACACTGCACACAGGGGCAAGTTTGAAAAAGGGTTTCTTCTGTGCTGTCTTTGGCCTCAATCCAAGATTTATCACCATCCCACCCTTTGAACTCATAGCTCAGAGGAGCTAAGGAAGTTACAGAGAAAGCAGAGAACACAAGAAGCCAGGGTTCGACAAAAGGCCAGCGCACAACTCTCAGGGGTCAGGAAGGAGGAAGCCTCAACACAGTACGGTCCAGGCAGAGCCCTGTCAGGCACTCTCTTTCCAGAACTTCTGATATAAATTCTTCCCCGATTCAGCTGAGAACACCTTTCCTTCAGCTTGGAGCTTCAGACTTCCATCAAAAATGTGTGTGCGCACACATGGAAGAGCTTCTCCTGGGGGCTAACTGGAAACACCCCTTCCTTGGTGCTGCCCTGAGGCTCTGTGGAGATTTGTTATAAAATGGGTTTGTTTTCTGTATCAGGAAAAAAGATGCTTAAAATTCAAATCACCACTTTGTGTGGGAGGGTGGTACCGGCCCCTACTTTCCCCAGCCACCTTCCCCTCATTCAAGGCTAGGGTTCCACTAGCCTCCTCCATGAGTTTCAGATGCCAATGTCAATGGCCACTAAGGCCACCTGCTCCCCATTTCCTTTGAATACAGAGCTGGGCTTATGTAATCTGCGTTTTAAGAAATATTTGTCTTTTTAAAAAATATGTTTTTATTGATTTCAGAGAGGAAGGGAGAGGTAGAAATAGAAACATCACCGATGACCAGAGAATCACTGATCAGCTGTGTCTCTCATGCCCCCCACTGGGGACTGAGCTTGCAACCCAGGCATGTTCCCAGACTAGGAATGGAAACATGACCTCCTGGTGCAACCACTGAGCCATACCGCAGGGCAAGACCTGATATTTGTCTTAATTGGTGATGGTGAGGAGCAAAAACAGCAGTGGAGGCCCCAGGATAGGGGCAAGGGGAGAGCAGGGATCATAGGGGCTGCCCCAAAGTCAGTGTCCCCACAGGGGTGAGGAGGAGGACACAGGGACCCAGGCATTTGATCTTTCACTCTGCAAACTGGCCCAAGAACTTGAGGTAGGCCTGGCGCTGTGGTGCAGCTGCTGGAATGAAGTGGCCACCAGAGTGGGTGAGAGTGATGGATCCAGTGAATCGGCTAGCCAGTTGCATACTCTCCTGAGAGGGGATGACACGGTCAGTGTCCCCAAAAACATGGAGTGAAGGCAGCGACAAGGGACCCTGCAGGATGGATTCCTGGAGGCCAAGGCCCCGAGGACAGAAACCAGATACCAAGATGATAAACCTTGGCAAGGGGAATCGGGGGTCACCTGCTTGGCCAAGGGCGCACACAAGGGCTGCCAGGGCCGCCCCCTGGCTGAAGCCAAGGAGCCCATCAAAAGGTCCCAGCTTGGTCAGCGCCTGTGCCACCGTCCCCAGGGCTTCTTCCAGACCTCGGCACACTGCGTGCTCTTCCAGGGCGGAGAAAACGTCTGCCTCCTGTTCTGAAAACCACCAGCCTCGGGGCTGCTCCTCTGGAGGGCAGGACCCTGCAGAGATATGGGGGGATAGGGTGGGGTTAGGGCAAGGGGGAATGCAGGAGGGAAGAAATGAGAAAGGGAGGGTTTGGGGATGACGGGGAGAAAAGCGGCTGAGGGGAGAGAAGAAAGCCTGGGGGAAATGAGGTTGGGAATAGACTGATTGGCAAGGGGAAGGGCGGGCGGACCAAACCAAAGTGTAAGCGTGGGAGGCTGGGATTAAAGAAAGGAAAGGCATGGGTAGAATGTAGTGGGAGGGAGGGGGGAATGAATGAGGACGCAGTAGGGGTGCGCTGAAAGTGTTATAGAGGCGGGGCAAGGTAGAGAGGACTTGGAACGCATTTCCGGGGCAGGACTCCTCTCACCGGACTCCGGCCCGGCGCCCGCGGTGTCCACCACCGGGTGCGGGCCGCTGAGGCACACGAGCTCGGCGCGGCCCCGCAGCGCCTTCCTCAGCGCTCCCGTCTTCTCGCGGAAGCCCCGCTCGCTCTGCCGGAAACCCGCCAAGCACAACACACGCAGAGGTGGCGGTGCGGCCATAGTGCGAGACAGCGCGCCAGAGGGAACGGAAGCGGCCTTTCCCCGAGCGGAAGTTTAATTACGCGAGGGGCGGAGCCAGGGGCCGGTAACCCCCGGAAGGCGGGCCTCAGAGCGGGCGAGCGTTCCCACGACTAGGCGGAGCGGTGGGGCGCGGCCAAAACAGGGCGGATACCTGAGACTCGGGAGCGCCTCACGGTGCGAGTGGCACCGCTTTCTCTTCCCTGCAGCCGCAATCCCCGCAAGTCACGGCTGGAGAAAGGCGCGCGGGTCCCTCCTGCACCTGAGCGGCACACTTTGGTCAGGGGCCCACTTCTGGGGCGCTCCCTCCCGCTCGCATGCACTTCCCGTAGCGGCCGCAGGGCGGCGGCCGCGGCTCGCGTCGCCAGGGAGACCATTCTTCCCTCCGGGAGAGTCCCTGCCTACCTTCCCCAGCGCGGGCCGGCGGGGCGCCTGGGAGGGCCGGTCTCGTCCGTGGTTCACTGTCCACGGCCCCAAGGAGCTGCCCGCATAAAAGTCCATGGGGTAGGGCTGCTGCCAGGAAATGTCCCTCAGGGCCACCGCCGCCTAGAGGAGGAAAACCGGGCAAGAACATTTGCCAACACTTTTCGGCACAGGATCATTTCACCCTCACCTGGCATAGACCCTGTTATCAGTGCACACAGAGGAAATGTCAGGCTAAAGGGGCTGAGAGACTTGCCCAAGGCCGCTCGGCTAGGAAGTGGCTCAGCTGTAACTACTAGTAAGTACTGCCTGCCTGCCACACTCCACTTTATTTCTTAAATATATTTTAATGATTTTTACAGAGAGGAAGGGAGAGGGATAGATAGAAACATCGATGAGAGAAACATCAAACAGTTGCCTCCTGCACACCCCCTACTGGGCATGTGCCCACAACCAAGGTACATGCCCTTGACCAGAATCCACCCTGGGACCTTTTAGTGGTCACTCTATCCACCGAGCCAAACCGGTTAGGGCCACACTCCACTTTAGATCCCCTCCTTTGACAGAACCAGGTGCAAAGTCCACTCTGTCAATCAAATGTTGGTGTTACCTCATACGGTGTCAGCAGCGGCTTGGGGAAGGCTGTGCCCCAGTCAATGGAGAGGCGTGGACATGCCACCTGTACCCACCTGGGAAGGGAAGTCAGATCAGACCCAAGGGAGGTCTTGCCCCTCTCCTGGGCAGCATGCTGACGAACATGACTGTGTCCCCAACACACCCAGTGAATGCCTACTATGAATTCTAGTTAGGACGGTAGCTTACTGCTGTTTAGAATAACACTATAGTGTTGCTTGTCTTCTGTTTCCTTCCCTGACTACCCGCTTTCTGAGGACAGGGCCCGGGCAATCTCCTTTGTGATAGTACTCCCAGATCAAATTTAGTGCCTGGCACAAGGCAGATGCCAACCACCCCTCAATCTCATCTTCTACAGAACCACTGTGATGGTGCAGAAGCCTGCCAGCCCCAAGGCGGACAAGATAAGTGTGACCCAGAGCAGCCCCTGCTGGATGAGTGCTCTGTCAACATTAGGATTTCATGATCATGGAGGCAATTCCTGTTAACGCCAGCCCTCAACATGTGCTAGGAAGGACCCAAATTCTAAACTCTGCTAGCCAGTCGTAGCTAGATAGATGAGGTGGAGACACTCACACGTCTACCTGCGGAAGCAGACTCAGCTTGCTGGGGAAGATCTCGGAGAGCAGCAGCCTCACGAAGGGCAGCCCCAAGGCTTGCAGCCTAGATTCCAGGTGCTGTTGGGAGAGGAAGGCAGAGCTGGAGCCATCAGGATCCAGCTGTCAAGGCTGAATTCTTACTGATTTTCCCCACTGACTGACGGTTTCCCAGTCAGTCGCTTCCCCAGAGGCCACCCCAAGCCCGCTGACCTCCAGAATCTTGGGGCTGCCCTGACGGCCCAAGGTGCCCAGGATAAGGCCCCAGGATTTAGCTGAGCGGGCGGTGGCTATGGCTTCTTGGCGGTTAGTCTGCATTCGCTGATGGTCATAGTGCTCTCTGGATAGGACTTTGCTGTATGGATCGTATCTGGAAAAGAAGCTGTCGGGGTCACGATGACAGCCGCTTGTGGGACTGGGCTGTACACACAGCTCCCTGACTCGGCCGCTTGGTCTCCTGAGCCTTCAGGCTCCACGCAGGTAATCGGGAACAGAGGAAGAGCATGGATTGTCATTGGGAAGGTCAGCCCACAGCTGGGCAGGCAGGAGAGGGAGCGGGTTTTAGGGTAGCCATGTGAATCCCAGGAGATGGGTAGGTACTGTGCAGCAGCAGCCCTAGTTTTGATATTAGATTCAGGACCCATGTAGCTCATATCGTTAGGGCTGGGGGCTGTTAAAGGGCCTGAGAATGAGGATTTCGCTGAGGGCCTCAGTGGCAGAGAATCCCACCCTCCCTCCAACTGGTTGGCCCAGCTCCGCCCATACCGGTAAGCAGGGACATCAGGGTTGGCAATCATGACAGACTCCAGATGGAAGCGGCCATCTCCGAGATATCTGCGGGGAGGGTGGTCAAAAGGGGGTGGTGGTAAGTGTAGTGGGGCAACAGAAGCAGCAGGCACGGACTTGGGGTACAGAGGACTTTGTTCTTGACTGGCTATATGTGAACTGGAACAAGCCATTTCACTTCCGAGGTTTTGGTTATTTTACATGCAAAAAAGCAGCTTGAACTGAATGACCGTAAAGCCCCTCTAGTTATTTAATGCAGAAGCTAAGAACGCCCCAACCTTCTGGGGTAGAGGCAGAGCTGAGGCCAGGCAAGGCTGCTCCATGCTCCAGGCTGCAGAGATCCTCACGTGGAGGTGGGGAGCGGGGGGGAGACAGATTCTCCCTCGCTCAGTACAGACAAGGGAGTAGTGTTCAGGGTGTCATCTAAGCTGCAAAGGAGGTTCCGGGTATTACACTGGCTACTCTCTGACCTAACTGGCTCCTGGGCCCAGCTCCTGAGCTGCAACAACAGATACTGTTTATTGGACTTCTGCCTGCTGTGCACTGGGCCTGGGCTAAGCACTCAGACCTATCAATCCTCTAAGCTACCTATACCATTCCCATTTTATAGGATTCGGCTGAGGTTCAGGGATGGTAAGAAACTTGCCCACCCCTGGCCGGTGTGGCTTAGTTGGTTGAGCATTGTCCCCCGTACAAAAGGTTACCAGTTGGTTTGATTTCTAGTCAGGACACATGCCCAGGGTGTGGGTTCGATCCCCAGTAGGAGGTGTGCAGGAAGCAGCCAATCAATGTTGGCTCAGTGGATAGGAGAACTTCGGCCTGTGGACCTAAGGGTCCCAGGTCCAATTACAGTCGAGGGCACATAACCTGGGTTGCAGGCTCCTCCCCGGCCCGGGCCCTAGTCAGGGTGTGTGCAGGAGCAACCAATCCATGTTTCTCTCATATTGATATTTCTCTCCGTCTTTCCCTCTCTCTTCCACTCTAAAAAAAGCAATGGAAAAATATCCTCAGGTGAGGATTAAAAAAAATAAAATAAAGCAAGAAAGAAACTTGCCCAAGTCACACAGCTATGAAGCAGTCTATCTAGGGCTCAACTCCAGGCCTAACAATCAGGAGGCTGTACCCAGCATGCCCTGGGAGATGCTACCTCTAACTGCACCTTCGCAGAACATGAAGACGCCAAAGGGAGGAAGAAAACGTGCCATGCAGCTCCTTCCCTGGGAGACCACACCGAATTTTGAGGAATGGCCAACACTCAGGGTTTCCCTCCCTCCAACACACACGTCAAAGCCCCCAAGGGTAGCATCTGTGAGCTCAGCTATTCGGGCACGGGCACCCGGGAAATGCCGCTTGGGAAGCAGGACTGCCAGGTCCGGGCTGGCAGTGGGCAGGGGTGTCTGTGTGAGCACGGCAAGACCCGTGGAGCCAGAACCCGCAGCCCCAAAGGTGGGCTGAGTCAGGGGAGTGCCCCGCCCCCTTCCCTGCCATCAGCTAGGAACGGGGCGCCCCAGTCCCAGCCAGGAGCTGCCAGCTCCGAGTCTGGCTGCATTCACACAACATTAAGCATTTCCATTACCTAAAATAATTAGGCAGCAGGAGACACGCCGCTCCTACTTGTTAGCTGTCCGGATGCTAAATTAATGGGGCTACCGCCTGGGTGTACCCATCCATCTTCTCCAATTATATTCCCGCCGCCGCTAGCCCGCCCTCACCCCCGTCGGGCCCTCCGGCTCCTGCCCACCCTGAGCACACCCTTCCGGACGGTGGACAAGGGCGCCGGTGAGGGAGACAGAAACCTGAGACCCTATTTGGACCCCATCTTGCTGGTGACCTTGAGCAAATAGTTAAGGAGTTTTAGGCTCCTAGGGCGCATTTCTTATGCCTGTAAATGGACACCCCCATTTTTCACTTACACAACGGCCTCCACCTCTTTGGGCAGGCGGGGCGACGTGCAGCCCAGAATCTCCCCAGGGGACAGGGGCTTACACTGCGGGACACTCATGCGATACTCGGCTTTCAGCTCCTGAGCAACTGCCTGCAGGGAAAGGGAGAGAAGGAAAGCATGAGGACGGGGAGGTGGAGGCAGAGCCAGGGCCAGAGGACCGGCCTGCAGCTCCGGCACGGGGACTAATAGCGTAGAGACTGGCTGCTGCCTGTCCACTCACCTGCAGGGTTGACACAAACTGTATGGTGCTGACCAGGGCAAGGGCACTGGCCGGGGGAAAGGTGAGGCGGATAGAGTCCAGGAGGTGGGCAGTGTCTATCCGGATGTCCACAAAGACGTACAACACCAGGAAGTCTTGGGCAGAGGTGTCCATGGGAACTGGGGGGAGGGAAGAGTTCGGGAGACTGCGGTTTGGAAGGCAGGAGGGGCAGAAGGCCTGGCCCAGGCCAATGTCTCTGAGAGGCCAGTGGCTTCGAGCTGGGGGTAGAAGGAAGTGGTGGGGGAGGGGGCATCACGGGTCTGTTAGAATCTCCTTCTTGGTCACGTGGGGGGATGGGGAGTAAGGGGACAGCCTGCTATACCAGCAGCCTGTCAAACACCCGCTTCTGGGACGGCAGCATGGTTTCTAAGGCAACCCAATCCAAAGGAAGGATCCACCTGCAGAGCGGGAAGGCTGAGGCCATCCAGAAGCCAGGAGGGACCTCATGCCTGCAGGCAGGACAAGCACTGTGACGGAAATCAGCGTGCAATCGGCCTCCCTGCCGGTCCTGCCAGGGCCCTGGGGTGCTGTCTGCCGTACCCAGGCAGCTGTGGCCATAGTGCACCAGGAAGTCAGCTCCCAGGGCCCGTGCCGTAAAGTCATCCACGCAGCAAGCCCCATAGGTCACATCACCCATCACCATCGCTTCGGCCTCTGTGAACCTGTGGGGACGGACAACAGTGGCACGGTGGTCCAAGGAGCGAGGTGGGAGAGAGATCTAGCATCTCAGGGCCCAGCTCCTCCCTCTCTACATCTCCCAGTTCCGTGGGTAGCCAGCTGCCACTCTGCCAACAAAGAGTAGGAGGGGCCCAGCTGCCATCTCCTCCAGCCCTGGCAGCAGCTCCTGGAATTGTAGCTGCATGAGGATGGTCTCTGCAGCACCCTGATTCCTCTGCTCAGGCTCAGAACACGAGAGGGACCCCCAAATCTCAGACTGGCATACACGGGGTCAAACATAGACCTCCTGACTCATCCCACCCAGAGCAGTGAGCATGTACACATATACAAAGGCACCTGTCCCCACGTCTTGGTACTGCGGGGGGCGTGGGCATGCATATGTGGGTATACGTAGCCTCCTTGATGCCCAGACCCCCTGCTAACTCCTCACCCTTAATCAAGGCCCTCTGTGCCGAGGATGGGGGGGACCCATGCATAGCTCCCCCATAGCACATGGCACTGCCCACACGGCCCATGTGTCAGGAAGAGTGGGCTCTGGCCAGCACATTGCCAGGAGATCTGCTGCCAGGCCTGAATCACTGTGGGCTGGGGGTGGGTGGGAAGACCCTTCACCCCCCTGAATTCACTATGGGAATGGAGCCAAGGAACAGCTCCTCCCCGAGAGACCCATCCCTGGGGCATGCATTCTGGCTCAGTGACCGGGGTCACTCATTTCTCTCCTGGAGGCGTGGTGGAGAAAGCTGAACTGCTGCCAGCCAGCCCCTCCCTTCTCTCTCTCTCCCCATCCTCATCCTCATCCCCATCCATATTCCCTTCCCCTTCCCCAAATCAGGTTGTGCACAAAAGCAGATTTATTCAGCTCTTTAGAATGCAGCCCAGGCATGTGAGTCAGCCTGAGCACTTAATTTTTTATAGATTAAAATGTGTGCAAATTGGCCCGAGCCCCAGAGAGCATCCCTACGGGGGCAAGAGGACGGGAGCAGGGAAGTGAGTGTGTGGCGGCGGCGGATTAGGACAGGGTGCGGGGAGGGCAGCAGCAGCAGGGAAGTGGGAGGCTCCCATCACGAGATGACCTCCCCTTTCTCCCTCTCCCTCCCGGCTCCCGCGTGGGATCCAGATGGCTGAGCACTCACCCCCACTGCCCAAGGATGGCTCACTGTATTGAAGAAAGGAGAAAAGCAATACCATCTCTAAGCAATACCAACCCGATAAGCCCGTCCTCGCCCGATTCCCCGAGATGTGCCAGAGATAACGGTTCCCCTTGGCCAGACCCCGAGCCCACTAAGCCCATTCCAGGGTCAGCTCTGAGGATTCTTAGGCTTCTCCTCAGGCCCCACCAACTGCTCTGTTTTAATTTTGGGTTTTTTCCTTTGTATGTGCATGGCTGTAAGGCAGAGGTCCAGAAGGAAAGAATCATGTCAACAGGCAAAGCTGTAATGGCCATGGGGTCTTGGCTCAGCTCCCTCTCCTGTACCCCGAACCTCACCTTTCCAAGATGTCCACAATGGTGCAGGCGAAGAGCAGAAGGCCTTCAGGCATCTGCAGGGCCACTGCAAGACAAAGCAGACACATGAGAGCAGGGGATGGGTAGATAGAGGCTGGAACGGGAACGCTGACCCTAAATGGGCCAGGCAACCTCTCAGCCCCCCACCCCAGCTCAGAGGTTGGAGGCTTACCCTTCTTGGCCTGGGCCTGCTGGATCCTCCAGATGGTCTTTGGGATCTCGAAGTTATAGTTGGAAGGCAGGACTTGAATGGCTGCCTGCAGCTGGGGGTTGTTCAGGATCTCAGGGGGTATCTGATTGGCCAAGCGGCCCCGAGGGACTCGACCTAGGATCCACGTGGGGCCTGCGTCAGCACCTGGCCAATGCCGCAGCCAGACACAGCTAAACTGTTAGCTCCACCCAAGTCTCAGCCCCAGAGCCCAGATTCCCTGGGGCGTGCCCGGCCATCTTCCCAATGACCTCATCCTGAAGCTGCTGGGAAGAAAGCTCAAGCCAGGAGGAAACCTGCACAACTCATGTCCATGTTGTGAGATTATTGGGCATCAAAGACTTGAGCCATGAACGGGGTACAGTTCACCCCTTACCTCAGGAGTGACACCGGGGGACTGAGTTCAGGGACAGATGGGAAAAAAAAAGTCCAAAGAGCTGCTCCTTGATAGAGAGCAACCCCAAGGAAAACCCAGGATCCATGGCAGCCCAAGAATTCTGGGAAAATGTGCCTCCTCCCCCAACCCGAGAACACCTTGAAGTCCTGAGGTCCTAGATCAGGCATGGGCAAACTATGGCCCATGGGCCGGATGGCTGTTCTAAACTATTGAATTTAAAAAAAAAAAGCCGAAACTGGTTTGGCTCAGTGGTAGAGCGTTGGTCTGCGGACTGAAAGGTCCCGGGTTCGATTCCGATCAAGGGCATGTACCTTGGTTGCAGGCACATCCCTGGTAGGGGGTGTGCAAGAAGCAGTTGGTCGATGCTTCTCTCTCATCCGACATTTCTAGCTCTCTATCTCTCTCCCTTCCTCTCTGTAAAATATCAATAAAATATATATATTTTAAAAATAAAATAAATAAAATTAAAAAAAGACTGCACCCTTTATGTAATGATGTTTACTTTGAATTTATATTGGTTCACACAAACACTCCATCCATGCTTTTGTTCCGACCCTCCAGTCCAGTTTAAGAACCCATTGTGGCCCTCGAGTCAAAAAGTTTGCCCACCCCTATCCTAGATTCGAGATCTAGAAGCAGCACACTGTTATAAATTGTAATGTAAAAGACTGTCTTCCTGCGCAGCCGGTGTGGTGCAGTGGTTGAGTGTCAACCTGTGAACCAGGAGGTCATGGTTCCATTCCTGGTCAGGGCCCAGGCCCAGCTTGCCACCTAGATTCCCAGTACGGGGTGTGCAGGAGGGACGGAGTCAATCAATGATTCTCTCTCATCAGTGATGTTTCTATCTCTTTCTCCCTCTCCTTTCCTCGCTGACATCAATAATATACATATATATATATATATATATATATACACACACACACACACCGTATTTGCCGGCGTATAAGACGACTTTTTGGCCCTGAAAAATATGCCTCCAAGTGGGGGGTAGTCTTATACGGCGAGTATATAACAAACTCTGTATTTTTAGTGGAAATGTTAGGGGGGCGTCTTATACGCCCAGTCGTCTTATATGCCGGCAAATACTTATTTTTCAGGGTCAAAAAATCGTCATATACGCCGGCAAATACGGTGTGTGTGTGTATATATATATATATATATATATACACACACTGTATTATATATATATATTTAAAAAGATTGCCTTCCTTACTTGAGTACACTCATTATGCCTACACTGGTTAATTCCTGCACTCTTCCTTCTCCTGATTTAAAAGGAAAATAAATACCACATATGTAACTGACTTAACAAATTCCCGGTCCCATTGTTCTACCCCACTTCCTACCGCAGGAAGAGTGGAAACAACATACTGTAGGGAAAATGAGTTTAAGGGCAGAAAAGCTATTTGATCTTTAGGGGACCGTAGTCTAGTGGGGGCAAATGTAGATACACAAATAATTACAACCCCCTGATTAAAGGAGAAAACACTGTAGCCAGCCCCTTAGCAAAGCTGAAGCTCTTAATCTGAATCCTATTCCCCACAATTTAGTGTAGCTCAGCCCCGTTATCTATTTCTTTAAAAAATATTTTTATTGATTTTTTTACAGAGAGGAAGGGAGAGGGATAGAGAGTTAGAAACATCGATCAGCTGCCTCTGCACACCCCCTCGACCGGAATCGAACCTGGGACCTTTCAGTCCACAGGCCAATGCTCTATCCACTGAGCAAAACCGGTTTTGGCAACCCCGTTATCTCTTTAGGAGCCAGGCAGTTCGGGTATGTAATAGGCAAGAAACTAAGTAAGTGAATGAATACTGGCTGAGTCTGTACAGTATGTGCCAGAACTTCTGTTAGGGTCCTTTACTGTGATGGGTGGGATTCTCCCAGGCCTGGCGGGTGGGGCGGTGGCGAAGTGGAGAACTAGCGTGGCCCGTTCGGACCCTGAGGCCAGGTTTGGATGCTACCACTATGGTTCTGCTCAGTCGTTCCCAAGTCCTTGGAACAACCAGCCCCGCGCTCCTGGGCCCCTCACAGAAGCTCCTCGGACGGGCACCATTCCCCGGTGGTGGTTGCCGAGGCGTAGGAGCTGGTGGTCTTAGCAGCTCCGTGTGTCCCAGGGACCAGCAGGCGCCGCCTCCGGTAACACGCGGCTAAACCTTCCGTTTACATCACTTATTCACGGAAAGACCGAGGTCCCCGTGCCTAGTCCCTGCACCTGGCACAGGCCTGGGAGTCCGTGGGCGCCCAGTTAGGTGCCGGGTGGGTGAAGCCACGAGCCCCGCCCCTGGATGCATCCCCCGCGACCCCCGTGCAGGGCGCCCGGCTCCTTCCCGCCCAGCCAGGCCCGTCTTCCCCGGGGGGTGGGTGCTCCACTCTTCACGCCCCGGGCTCCGGCCTCGGCGGAGGGCAGTTTCTGGCTGGAGGACCACGAGCTCCAGGGAGGGGGCGGCTCCCCGTCTCGCCCTAAGGCCACAAAAAGCACCCCGGGCTCCGGTGACAGCGGCTCCGGTGACAGCGGCCCAGAGCGAGGCAGGTCCAGGGCCCGCCTCGGCCTTGGGGAGCCCCGCCCAGAGGTGCGGGGTCCAGAGGCCGCAGGGCTGTGAGCACCCACCTCTGCCGGGGCCGTCCCGGCCGCCGGGCCCCGCCGCCTCGGAGGCCACCAGCGCCGCCATCGCCGGCCTGCCCACGTGGGAACCGGGAAGGCAGCTCTAGACGAACGCGGAGCGCGCAGGCATAGCAATCGCTCGCCGATCGGGACGAGGGGCGGGGATTGGCTGGGCGGGACCCGGAGGAGGAGGAAGGGGCGGGGCCGCGCTGGGCCCGGCTCGGCCCCGCAAGGTCGGGGCTCGCGAGAGCCCCTAGTGGCCCCGGGCCGCAGCGGCTGCGCTCTCCCGGCTGCCCTGAAGCTGGCACTCCCCGCCCGGGCAGGGCTCCCCCGCT
Organism: Vespertilio murinus; assembly: GCA_963924515.1. Classification (NCBI taxonomy): domain Eukaryota; kingdom Metazoa; phylum Chordata; class Mammalia; order Chiroptera; family Vespertilionidae; genus Vespertilio; species Vespertilio murinus. The sequence continues at coordinate 33,664,781 of OZ004718.1, read as the reverse complement.
ATCTGCCCGCTTCCCTGCCCTACTTCTGCGGGCCCGCGTTCTGTGAACGGGGGCACCACCGGGTCTTCTGTCTGCTCCCCTCCCTGGTGAAAGCGGTGGCCGCGTGTGGGTGGGGCCACGTTCCCTTCCTCCGAGGACCCCACTGGTCCCACAGGACAGAACTCTGTGCCCAGCTCCAAACTGGTCACAGAGCACCGGCCGGGATGCCCTTCTCACTTTAGAACCCACAGTGTGGAGGGGGGTCACATGTGAAGAAATGCTACCGGGAGAAGGCCCTGAGACCCAGGGTGCTTCCAGTGAGGATGGGGCAGTCCCAGGACTCGGATTCGGGATGCTGGCCCACGTTTTCCCTGCCTTCGCTGCCCCTTAGGCTCATGGTAGATTTCTCCTGCTCAGTGCTGAGCTCCTGGGATCCCAAAGGGGAGGCAGAGCAGCCGGTGAGACAGCGTGGACCTTTGAAAGAGCAGAGTACCTTCAAGACTGGCCTTCAGCAAGGTCTGCCCCATGGAGCAACGGTTCCCCAGAGCCACTGGCCCACCCAGCCTTCTGGCACCATCCTCCCCTCTCCGCGGTGGTGATGTGAGCACACCGGGCCCTTTAAGACAGCGCTGTGGCCTCAGGCGCCCCTGGAGGCCCTCCCAGCTTGGAAACTCCTAATTAAGGTGCAGAGAGAAGTGGAAAACAAGCAGCCGGGAACTGGCCCTGCCTGGGAGGCTGCCCAGAGAGGAGGGCTGGCCGGGCAGGCTGGCCGTGAGCAGCCGAGAGGAGGACCAACCCGGGGCAATGTTCTGCCCCTCCGGCCACCAGCTCATGCTCTTCACCACTTCGAACAGGGATGTGGCCAACGTGGGTCCATAGAACACACCTCTCCCCTTGGTGAGAGCCCAGCCTGAGCTTCCCATCTTCCTCAGTTTTCCTGGGTCCCCACAGGATATCCATTCTAGGGATCCCCTCATCCCAGCGTCTCCCCCTTTGCAACACGAAGGTCCAGCCTGAGATCAGCTCTGGTTCTGGATGCAGCTTTAAGTTTCCAGAGGGGGAAAGACTGGCTTCGGCTGAGCAGTGGCTTCTCCCTAGCCGGCACCCCGCTGGGCCGTTTTCTGAGGTGGAGGTGGGGGCGGTGCGGGTAGAGGTGCTGGAGAATGGAAGGTCCCCCATTCTCTTATAACATCGCACTGCAGTAGCCTCTGTGCTGAATGAGCCGCCCCAGCCCCCAGTAGGAAACCAGGACAACTGGACACGGAGGACAGATGTGAGCATGTCCCCCAAGACCCTGCAGAGAAAAACATTGGGAGCTGCCATTCAAGCTGGTCCAAGAACACCTCCATCTGTCGGTGGGGGGTCTCCCTGCCCGCGTTACTCAGCAGTCTGAGTAATTACTGCCTGACAAGAAGGCGGGCGCCGTGCACCCCCACATCATACCACAACACCCGCCTACAGTCACCCCCACCCCTGGCTGGACTCCAAAGCCGCACTCAGCCCTCCCGAGGCTGAAATAACTCTGCTTCTCACACTCACGCCCCGTTCCAGCCAACTTTGCCTAAGATGCTGGAGTTTTGGGGGCAGGGGTCATGGGGAGGCGGCTGGGGGAGGTGGCAGGAGGAGTCACACACCCCGCTTCAGGCTGGCAGTTTGGCCCTGAGCTGCGGCATGGCATACTGAGCAAGTTGTTCAACCTCCCCGGGCCTCAGCTTGCTTGTGGAGGGCCTCTGCAAGTTGTGTCATTGAGTTCAGCTTTAGGGTCAGCCTGGCAGGGCTCAGGCAGGGAGTGGGGGCAGCCCAGCCCAGCTAAGAGAAAGAATGCCTTCTGTTCCCACCTTAGGGTGGACCAACCTGCCAAAACCCATTTGGCTCAGTGGATAGAGCATCAGCCTGTGGACTGAAAGGTCCCAGGTTCGCTTCCTGTCAAGGGCATGAACCCTGCTTGCGGACACATGCCCAGTAAGGGGGGGTGTGCAGGAGGCAGCTGATCCATGTTTCTCTCTCATTGATGTTTCTAACTCCTATCTCTCTCCCTTCCTCTCTGTAAAAAAAAAAAAAAAATCAATTAAAAATATATATTTAAAAAGATGGACCGATCTTCAGAGCAAGGTTACTTTCTCACCTTGTCCTCCCATCGGCACTTCCTAGAATGCCTTTCTCCTCCTCAGCCTGTTGAGCACAGCCCTCGAGATCTAACCCAGGCCGCACCTCTCCTGTGAAGCCTTCCTGAGGGGCCTTCACAGGGAAGACACACTGTCTCTTTTCGAATCCACATTTGAAAAAAAAAACAAAACGGATTGTGGGTCTTTCTTCCCTAAGCGTCTGGAAACCCAAGCCCCTACATCGTTAGCTCGCACCCAAGCTTCAGGGCATCGAATGCAGGCACGGGTGGTGAATGGATGATGCTGGCCTTTTTGACCTTCCTTATCGTGCCAGGTTTTCCTCCAACAAATCACACCACTCGTTCTCTCGCTTCAATCATCTCTCTGCTGAGGTGTCACTTTGCTCAAAGAGCTTTCCTTCCCCGACCCCTCCTTTCAGCTCCTGAATACCACCGTTTGCTTTTCTCCCGAGCACCGTCTCACCTAGACATCAGGTCCCTGTGAGACTGTAAACTCCACAAAGGCCTCCTCTTTTGGGGTGGCTGGAGCCTCCAGAACAGTAGCGCCTCACACGTGACAGACCCTCCATAAATACGTGGTGAATGAGAGACTTAGCCCACTTTTTTTTTTCTTTCTTAAATCTTCCAGGACCCCTCTTACCTTAGGCCAGCAGGGGGTGCCGGCCTCCACCCAGCATCTAGCCTTAGCCCGAACGCTCAGCCCAGCCTGCCCCCTGCGGGACCCACTTTCTAGGCGGCGCCGCCTCCATTTTCTACAAAGCCCCGGCGGGGTCCGCGCGGGCCGAGGGAGATCAGGGGGTCCCCCGGGCGGAGGAAGCTCACTTGAGCCCCACGTGGGTTCTCCCCTCTCTCTGGGGTTTGCAACTGGGCCTCCTAGAATGCCTGCCCCGAGGTCTAGACCCGCCCGGGGGGGCGGGGGGAACACACGCCACCCCTCCTCCCCAAAAGAACGGTGGTGCCCTGGGACGCGGGGCGCGAGGCGAGGCGGCAGGGTCCCGGGCCGGGAGGAGCCGTCGGGCCTCCTAGGAGGGAGCGGGGCCGACCCCAGAGGAGCTGGATGATGGGCAGGGACCCGGACTTGGTGACCGCGGGCTCCGGGCGGCGGTCGTCTCGTCCCAGCCGGTCGGCCGGCGGAGCGCGCGCCTCCAGCCGCCTGGCTGGGTGACCTCCATCCGCGAAGGGCGAACGGGCGGGGGGTTGGGCTGCGGGGACGAGCTTTGGGGAGCCCACGGGGGCCGGGAGGGGCTTTCCGAGGGGTCGGGTGGCCGGCCCGGGGGGAGGGGGGGCTGGGACAGGTGCCGGGACGGACCGGGGTGGAGGGTCGGCCCCGGGGGGCGGGCCCAGAGGAAACACCCCGGGAGGCGGCGCCGCGCGGCCGAGCGCCGCTGCGCTGGGAATAGGACGGCGCTCGCTCGGCAGGCGCGGCGAGCTGAGAGCACTTTCATAAATTTTGTATGGGAGGCGCTCCGTGAGCGGGGGCGGGGATCGGAGCGAGGAGGAGGGAGCTAGCGAGGGAGGGAAGGAGGGTGGGAGGAGGAGGAGAGGTGGGGGAAGCCGGGGGGAGGGAAGGGAGGCGCCCCGCTCCGCCGATCGCTCGGTCCTGCAAACGCGCGCCGGGCGCTTTCCCCGGAGCCCCGCGCTGCGAGCGAGCGCCCTGGTGCAGCGGCGGCGGCCCGAGGGGGCGGAGAGGAGGGGGCCGCGGCCGGTGTGGGGGGTGGGTGTTGGGGGGGGGGCGGCGTCCCCCCTCAAAACCGCCTGCAAAGTGCTCGGGGCTGCAGAAGCAGGCCGCCGGATTCGCAGCGCGAGCCGCTCGTCCCGGGGCTTGGCGGGCGCGCGGGGCTGCCGGGCTGCCGGGCAGCGGCCGCGGCGGGTGCTGGGGGGGCGCCGGCGCCCTCGGCGCGGGGCTCGGGCTCACCATGCCCCAGCGGGGCCGCGCCGCCGGGCACCAGCGGGTCCCCGGCTTGCCGCCGCCCCGACGCGCTCGGATTAGCTGCAGCCGGCGCCCGAGGATTTGAACCCAGACCCCGGAGGGAGCGCGTCTAGGCCGACCTCGGAGTGGCGGCGCCGCGGCCAACAACATGCTTCGCAAAGGTGAGTCGGAGCCGCAGGGGCAACTTGGAGTTGGGCGCGCGCGCGGGGCTGGGAGCCGCCCGGAGCCGGGGCTCCGGCCCCGGGAAGCAGCCCCCTGGCGGGCTGGCGGGAGGGCGGGCTTTGCGGGTGCGCACCGGCCGGCGGAGGGGTTGTCGCTGGAGCTCAGCCGGGCTCCGTGCACACCCCCACCCCCATCCCGGGAGACACGGGATTTGCCCCGTGGATCAAGCTGTCAGGCCCAGGGATCAGGTTCGACGAGGTCATTTGGAGACCACCGTGAGCCGCCCGTGGTGGAAGGGGAGCTGGCCTCCTGGGACCTTTGCTTCGCTGTTGCAAAGTTTTGCACTCGCAGGCTCCGTCCCCTGCGCGGGCACCCGTCGCCGGCGCCTGCCGCTCTGGGGGGGCCGCTCCGACCCGCTCCGGGGCGGCCTTCGCTCAGTCCCCGCGCGGCCCGGGCGCTCACCGCGCGCGCCCCAGCTTCCCAGATGGGGCCCGGGCGCCGGCCCCTTCCCTCTGCACCCCAGCTTCGGCCCCCAGGGACGGGGCCCGGGCACCCAGCGGTCGAGGGGGGATGGCGAGCGCCGAATGTCCGGTCCCTCAAACTTTCCCTTCTCCCGGGGCGGAGGGATGCGAACGCGGAGGCCGCGCCAGCCGCGCGCGCCGCCTGTGCCAGGCTCAACGTGAGGTCCGGCCCGGTGGCCACGGCGCCGCGACCCTCTGGCGGCGGCCCGGCTCCTCGCCCGGCGCTGCAAAGTTGGCGCCGGCGCCGGGGAAGTTCCGCCGCGCCCCCACGTGGCAGCCGCGCGGGGAGCGGTCCCCGGGGCCCCCCGGGGGGGCAGGTGACCCCGGCGGGAGTCCCTGGGCCCCACCACCCGCCGCCCCGACCTCCTCTGCCTCGGCCTCTCTCCCCTCCCAAGTCCGGAGGGCTCCGCGCCCCGCCGCCCCCACTCCCTGCCTGTGTCCCTGGCGCCGCCTGCGGGGACGGCGCGGGCCCCGCGGGGACCGGCTGCGGGGGGAGCGGGCTCAGGTAACGGAGGGGCCTGATCCCTGCGCTCCGCGCTCCAGCCTTAATCCGCCCTTGTTTCCATGGCAACAGACCGAGGTGTCGTAAGCAAGGGATTCTGACCTCACCGTAGGATGGAGAAGGAGAAAAGGGGCAGGGGGAGGTGGCCGAGAACGGGGGGAGCGAAGCCTCCGGGTGGGCGGGGAGAAGCAGATGTAGGGGTGATGGAAGAGACCCCCCCCCCCCCACAAGCAGGTTGGACGGGTGGGTGAAGAAACCAGGCCTTCGCCGGGAGCAGTCAAGGCTGTGTGATGGTCCCTCCTTGCCCAGGCTGCCCCCAGGATCCCGGGGTACCGTGTCGTGGCAATACAAACTTGTGTGTGGCTTGTGCCCTCCACGTGGGTCCGGTGCAGGGCCGAGGAAAGGGGGGAATGCCTGCACTGGGGTGTGGGAAAAGTCTCCCTGGCTGGCGAGAAAGCCCTTCCCCGGCGCACCCCAGTTCCTTGTCCCTGCAGAAGGGGACTAAAAATCCGTTCAGCAACCAGAGTGTCTCTGCACAGAGAGGGTGCTTTTCACAGAGCTGAGCGCGGGCCTGGAGCCTGCACACTTGGCCCGGTGGGGAAGGCTTTCTCGGCCAGGTTTCACAGGCCACCATGTTTGACTGCAGGTCTGTGAGGGAGAGAGGAGAGAGGACTTGACATCTCATTCCCCCTTTGGCCTTTTGTCTTTTGGCACTTCGCAGTGGAGAAACGAGCCATGAAGCAACCCCCACTCTCCTCTGGACGGTTTAGGTGCTCAGGGAGGTTTGAGCAGCCTCGGGAAGCCTCTCTCTCCCATCTTGGCTGGCCACAGGCCCCAGGTGGGATGAGCCCAGTGCATGCTGGGGGCCGTTCCTGGGGGAGGAGGCTCTTACCCAGCTCCAGAGGCGGCCCTGGAGGCTCGGCAATCACGTGTGTTTCCAGAGAGGCCTATTCCCCCTCCCTGTACAGCGCGGCTGATGGGAGATCTCCCAAAAAGAGGTTTCCACCTGGGTTGGCCTGAAGGAAATAAAGGAGAGGACTGGAGCCTGCTGCTTGTGTGGGCAAAGGATTTTTATTGTGTGTGTGTGTGTGTGTGTGTGTGTGTGTGTGTGTTTTCTGGGCAATTTTCTCCCTCTGCCCCAGATCTGATCCCCAGGACTGTGTGTGCTTTGCACACTTGCAGGACACTCAGATTCTCGGTGTGGATTCTAGGTGTGTGCCCGCAGCCAAAGGTGCGCCTGAGGCGGATGTCGAGGGAGGTGGCCATTGAAGTCCCTGCTTCTCGAATTGTTCTAAAGGCTCCCATCGAACCTGCGATCGGACGGGCTGCGGCTTCTCTGTCTGATGCGGAGTCCTGCTTGGGGCCGTGCCCCTGCGGAGTTCCACACTTCCATTACCGTTTGGAAAAGGGTCTGAAAGATGAAAAAAAAAAGTAAAAAAAGTAGCTTTCCCTAGGTCCCGGGGAGAGAGGAGAAGAGAAAAAGCCCTTCCCTTTCTGCAAAGGGTAGGGCTCGTGGTCTTGACAACGAGTGCTTTGTGGAGTTGGGAGGCTCAGTGGCCTGACGCCTCAGAGGAGGAGGAAGATGAGAGGGGTTATTGGGCCATGAGGGTCACTTCTGGTTTCTGATTGTCCTGTTCCGGCGAGGGCCTTTCAGGGGGTGCCGCCTTGCATCTCTTAATGAAGGGTTCTGCTGGGCACGGCCCTGCCTCAGTGAACCAGAGCAGCCCTGAGCGCTCAGCGGACCCTGCTGCCGGCAGGGCTGGGGGTAGGGGGTGGGTTGAAGGCTTCGGCAGAACCAGGGGTGTAAAAAGTAAGCCTCTGGTGGGAGGTGAGAGGCAGGCAGGGCCATCCAGGAGGCCCCGAGGCACCCAGCGCCATCCAGGAGGGAGGGGTGGCCGGCTGGGGATGCTGCCGAGCCAGGAGTGGCCTGGGAACGGTCAGCATCTATGGTTTTCCTGTGTAAGAGCAGCATGCAAATCAACAGCCCCTGGGCTCCTACGGAATCTTCCAGGTTTTGCCTTGTTAAGCAAGGAAACAGAGTGCCCAATAGGCTTTGTTAAGTGGCATTCTAATTAATAATTTAAACTCTTGTAGCTGTCTTTCATTAGAATTTATCTGCACACCAGCCACAAAAAATCAGTCAAACGCACTCATTTATAAGTTAATGCTACCCCTGAATAATTCAGCGAGAGCCCGATTAAGTCCCTCAGCCCAGTAAGATGCATTTTGCCCCTTTGGTCTGTCTCCATACAGCCGGGTGGGCTGGCCCGGTGGCTAGATGGGGGTCTCCTTTGTGGGAAGAAGGGGAGGCACGGGGAGGACGGGACCACGGGCGGGGTTGTCGGATGCTTGGCTGGTGTGTGAGTCCAGAGGTCCCCTCGAGGATCAGAGACGCTCCACGTGGCCGGGTGTGAACAGGCTCCGTCTCTGGGAGCCGCTGGTGACACGGCCCACTGTGGTCCCCGCGGAGAGGGGAAGAGAGGGGTGTTCCACGGACAGCCACGACACACTTCTTTCTGCTGCAGAGGAAGCGGAGAGGGGACAGAAGGAGCCCTGCTTGGGAGGGTGGGGACAGGAGGCTTCTACGCACAGACCCAGGTGGAACGTCCCTCTTCCCACACCAGTTGGGTCCCACGCAAGGCACGCAGCCTCGTGAAACCATTGTCACCAAAAACAGCTTCTTTAATCGGGAGCTTCTGGGATGCTTCTTTTCTCAGAGCTCCTGGCCCTTGTGCCAGAAAAGAGAAGCCAAGGGGAGGCATTTGGGGGGAGCACCAGGACCCCTCAAGAGAAAGGAGGGGCCGAGTGAGTCGCCAACGAAAGCCCGTGCATGCGTTTCCCGACTGGTGGCCCGAATAAAGGCAAGGGAAGCAGTGGCGGCATTCCACTTGTGAGCTCAGAAAACCACATAGAAAATGAGTTTTGGTTCGGTTCCTGTCATGCCAACACCTCGGGGCAGTCCAACAGGTCCATTTTCTGCACAGAAACTGTTCTGGACCCAAACTCCCCGCCTGGGTCCACTGACGAATCCCACGGTCTCTGGTCTCCGTCCCAGGCTGCCAACCCGGAGCCCTCAGCGGCTCTGGGGATGGGGACCAGGTAGCTCATCCGGAACAGACGGCGGACTTGATGCCAGGAGAGGTTCTCGGCCAAGTGTGAGGAAGAGGAAGTCTCGTTAGGGAAAGGGAAAAAAGGCCCGGGGAGGGGGCAGGCGTGCCCTCAGACCCGTAGCAGATTGACGGCAGATGGATCCGAGGAGGGAGGCTGGCGGGGAGAGCCCAGCTCCACGCTTTGGAGTCGGGGCCCGAGGAGGGCCAGAGCAGGAGTTCACTTGCGGGAGACGAGGGAGGAGGGGGGCAGGCGTCGTGGAGGATGTCAGGAGCGGATCTGCGGGGTGCCATCTGCGGCAGAGTAGTGGTTAAGGTTAAAGCAGAGAGGAGATGACAGGGAGGGAACAGATGGCCGAGGAAGCAAACGAGCTGGCGAAACAGGAACAGAGCCTCCAGGGGCAGCAGGCGGCAGGACCTCCTCGCCGAGCGCCGGAAGCAGCCCTTTCTTCGGGGTGCCCTGGCCGGACCGCCCCGGGTAGAAGCGAGTGAGAGAGAGGAGCGAGGAGGAGACCTCAGGGTGAGGGCTCCTTGGAGCTGGCCGGGGGGCGGGGGGAGGGGTCCAGGAGCAGGGGCCTGCTTCGATGCCGTGGACTACGGAGAGGAGGCACAGCTGACCGGGTGTCCCTCACTAGAGTCAGGCAAAGCCACCGCGGGACTCGGCATGCCCGGCCGTGCCCGCCGGGAGGAGGGGGGGATGCTCCCTGAGCTTGCCTTGGGTCCGCCGGTGCCAGCCCCTGTCCACCTGCTGATCACACAACTGGTTCTAGTTACTAACGGGCCACGTTTTCTCCACGGTACACCTTAGCTCACGTCACCCCCACAGCCACCCTTCAAGATCATGCCGAAACCGGTTTGGCTCAGTGGTAGAGCGTCAGTCTGCAGACTGAAAGGTCCCGGGTTCGATTCCGGTCAAGGGCATGTACCTTGGTTTGTGGGCACATCCCCGGTAGGGGGTGTGCAAGAGGCAGCTGGTCGATGTTTCTCTCTCATCGACGTTTCTGGCTCTCTATCTCTCTTCCTTCCTCTCTGTAAAATATCAATAAAATATATTAAAAAAAAAAAAAGATCAGCCTGCGCCTGTCCCTGCTGTACAGGTGGGGAAACCGAGGCACAGACACAGGAAGTCCCTGGCTCTGGGTCGCTCCTCGTCGACTCGGAGTGCCATCCCAGGCCCGTGCGCTGCCCGCCTCTCCCCGCCTCTCCCGCCCTCTCCGCTCCACCGGCTCCAGGCCCGTCTGCCTTGATTTACGGGACGTTTGTTCTGCGGGTGCTGGGCGCTGCGGAATCCTCCGTGTCGTGTTGCAGAGCTCCCTGGGGGTCCCCATGCACCCCCCCTCCCTCCCGGTTTCCCCCCAGGAGTGCCTCTGGCAGGGGCCCCGCACTTCTGGTGCTCTGAGCCGCCGTCTCATGTGTCTCAGCCACTCTGCCCCCTTTGTGTCTGGGCGGACACACCCGCCACCTCTTGTCTCCTGCTCCCGTGTCTTCGTGCCAGACGGAGCTGGGACGGGGGTGGGAGGCAGCACCCGTCTGTCTGCGTCCACGCCCTTGAGGAAGGTCTGGCCGTGGCTTGTCTGGGGGCTGGGCCCTCTCCCTAGCGTCCCGTGGCAGCCGCACCCGTGGATGTGCCGGTGGCCGTGGTTGTCTGGAGAGCAGCAGCCCCAGAGCAGGCCGGCCCAGGCGGGTGGCAGTGGGCAGGCTGGGCGACACTGGGCCCCCCACCTGCACCTGCCCCTCCTCCTCCTCTGGAGTGCTCACCCCTCCTGGGGGCTGCCCTGCGGCCCAGCCCTGGCCTGTCCTCGGCGTGGTAACTGCTGTACTCCAGAGAGGACTCTGCCGCCGCCACCACAGCCGGGGGGGAGGGGGGTGTCTGAGCAAACACATCATGGCGGGTGCTACTCAGCCAGCCAAGCTGGGATCCGAAACTGCAAACAGCCCCTGCTATCTGATTCAGTGCTGGCACAGCAGCAGGAGGACTGGCACAGCACCGTGTGTGTGCGTGTGCGTGTGTGTGGTGTGTGTGTGTGTGTGCGTGTGTGTGTGTGTGTGTGTGTGTGTGTGTGCATTCCTGCAGAAATGCACCTGGTGAGCTCACAACAGGTTCGGGGAAGTGCGCGTGCCAGGCGTCCGCCGCGGCAGCGTGGAGCACTCGAGGGCACACTCCTTGCCTGGAAGCCCACGCTGGCACTCACGCCCCGGGGCCAGCGTGGCATGGTGCCACGGAGGAGCTGGAGAGCCACTCCGTGGGGGTTCCCGGGAGTGGGCAGGCGGGCGCCGTGTGTGACACATGTGAGCAAAACTTGTTGAGCGGGTGTGCGGCTCGTCCCTGCAGGGGTGGGCGGACGTGACTCATCACGGGGAGGCGGGGCCTGTTGGCAGCCTCCTGGGCCCACTCCAGAGGGCAGAGGCACTGCCGAGGGGCTCCGAGCCCTCCGCCCACGGAGGGGGTGTCAAAGTTTGCTTCTGCCCCTGAAACAGGTCCTAGCAGAGTTTGCCCTCTCTCTCTCTGTCTCTCTCTCGTCTCTCTCTCTCTGTCTCTCTGTCTCTCTCTCTCTCTCTCTCTCTCTGTCTCTGGGCTCCGGAGCCGACACAGAGTGCAGGGGCCTTTACACAGGGAGATTCATGAGGCCCTGGGGGGGGAGACTGGCATTCTCCTTACGATGATTTATTTATAGGGCGGCTGGATGGCGGGGCGTGGAGGCTAAGGGGCCTCCATTAGCGAGGAGCACACAAGGCAGGAAGCCTTGCTCTGCATTTGACATTTAGTGGGGCGACTCCTACCAGGGAGCCGCCTTGCCTTTGAGCCGGTTCTGCCTTTAATGTTCTATTCATGGGCTTGTCGGAGCAGGCTGGGCGCAGGAAGCAGCCTGCGGGGTGGGGGCCGTGGGGCCGAGCCGGCCCCGTGGGCGAGGCAGGACCCGGGAGGTCACGGGGTGGCGGGGTGGGCAGCCTGGGCAGGCCGGAGCGGGGGAGCGGCTCGGCTCCTGCGCCTCGGGCAGCCGGGCGGCCATCACCCCCCTCCTCCCGCCTGTCGGGGCGGCACGTGCTGCGGCCTCACACAGCGCGGTGTTTATGCTCCCGCCGGTCTCCGTCCTCCCTGGCCGCCGGCGATGCCTCCCGCAGCGGCCCCGAGCGACCCACCCGGGCTTTGGCCTGGCCACGGCCCCTTTCCTCCCGGGGACGCTGGGATGGCGGGAAGAACGCAACGCCGGGGCCTGGGGGCTGTGGCGGGTCCCATCTTCGTGGCCGACTCACTAGGCCCCGGGCATGTTCCCGCCTCTCTGGGCCTCCGTTTCCCCACCTGCAATACGACAGGATGAATGGTTTTCCAGCAGTTTCTTCAAATGTCATCCAGTGTCGGAGCCGGAATAGGAGACAGATCAGTGCGGGGCCGGGGCAGGGGCCACCTCCTCTGGCTTCCTGCCACCCCGGCAGCCTCCCCTGCGGTCCCTCTCGGCAAGTCAGTGCACCCGGGAGGCCACTGTGTGAGGGGTGTGTGTGCTGCCAGAGACGACCCTCCCTGCCCCGGCCTGAGGTGGCCACGCTCCCTCCTGGCTTCCTCCTCTCCTTGGACACCGTGACCGCTGAGCGCTCTGCAGACACTGCCTGCACCCGGCTCTCCTGGCCCTCCCCTCCCTCTAGCTCAGGGGTGGGCAAACTTTTTGATTCGAGGGCCACAATGGGTTCTTACACTGGACCGGAGGGCCGGCACAAAAGCAACCTGACCATGCTGGCACTCTCCTCTTGGGCTGCTGGTGAAGGAGCGGAGGGGAGAGCAAGAGAACCCTCCGCTCTTTTGGCTCCTCGGGCCGGATAGAACAGCCGAACGGGCCGGATAGAACAGCACGAGGGCCGTAGTTTGCCCACGGCTGCTCTAGCTCCTCGGCCGGGCTTCCGGCTGCCTCCTCCGTCTCTCCGCTGTCGCCGCTCTGGCTCAGCGTTGACCTTACATTTCCCGTCTCACCTGACCTTCCCGTGGCGTTTGGCCACAGGTGCCCCTTGGCTTCCCTGCTAGCAGCGCCCGCGTCTTCCTCTTGCTTCTGCGGCTGCCGCTCCTCAGCCTCTCTGCCAGCTCCTCCTTCGGCCAGCCTTCCCTTCCCGTGCCCCCTGCACGCGCCCGGGCCCTCTCTCCTCCGCACGCAGCAGCTCCGGGGTCTCAGCACACACTGGCTGTGCGCCCACTTGCTGGCTCCCCCCAACCCCCCCCCCTCCCGCCCCATCTCCAGTTGAGATGTTGCTTCTCATGTCCGGAGCCATCATCCCAGCCTACCCCATGCTCCCTGAGCTCACTGCAACCCTGCTTCTTCCTCACTTCCCTCCTTCTCTGGTGTCTGGTGCCGCAATCCTTGCTGGTGCCCTCAGCCCGAGGGCTGGACCCAGGGATGAGGCCCCCCCCTCTCCCCTCGGTCCAGGGGGAATGCCGCCATTCTCCGTCAGTGTCCTTCCCTCTCCTCCTCTCCTGCCTCTCCCCTAGCCCGGGCCACTGCCTCCCCCCAGACCCCGTCCGTGGCCTCCCTGCCTCCCCCCAGACCCCGTCCGCGGCCTCCCTGCCTCCACTCCTGCCTCCTCCCAGCCCAGGCTTCCCACTGTGGCCAGTTCCTACAGAGCTAACAATCTCGTCCCTTGCTTAGAAACCTCCAGTGGTTCTTGCCGAAACCGGTTTGGCTCAGTGGATAGAGCGTCTGTCTGCGGACTGAAAGGTCCCAGGTTCGATTCCGGTCAAGGGCATGTACCTTGGTGGCGGGCACATCCCCAGTAGGGGGTGTGCAAGAGGCAGCTGGTCGATGTTTCTCTCTTATCGGATATTTCTAGCTCTCTATCCCTCTCTCTTCCTCTTTGTAAAAAATCAATAAAATAGCCGAAACTGGTTTGGCTCAGCGGTAGAGCGTCAGTCTGCGGACTGAAAGGTCCCAGGTTCGATTCCGGTCAAGGGCATGTACATTGATTGTGGGCACATCCCCGGTAGGGGGTGTGCAAGAGGCAGCTGGTCGATGTTTCTCTCTCATCGACGTTTCTAGCTCTCTATCTCTCTCCCTTCCTCTCTGTAAAATGTCAATAAAATATATTTTTAAAAAATCAATAAAATATATTAAAAAAAACAAACAAACCACCAAACCAAAACAAAACAAAACCCTCCAGTGATTCCTTTTTCTTTGGGGAACAGTCCAGACTCCCCAAGTCCTGCCCCCTTGCCCCGCCCACAGCTCCACCCTCCCTTCTGCCCGCTGCCCGCTTTGGGCGCTGAGGCCCAGGCCTGATGGACTTCTCTCAGTCTGACTGCATCATGCTCTCGCCTCCGGAAGGATCTGCATGAGCAGCTCATTCTGCTGAGGATGCTCTCTGCTGCCTCTTTGGCTTCAGTCCTGTGCCTCAGGACTCAGCTTACACATGGCAGTCTCTGGGAAACCTTCCTGCGTGCCCCCCTCCCCCCGCCTCCTGGGGATGGAGCCCCACACCCTGGGCATGTGCCCTGACCAGGAATCAAACCGGAAGCCTCTGGGCGCCTGGGACAACGCTCATCAACTGAGTCACGCCGGCCGGGCTAAGTGCAGTTACATTTATGTTCTCCGCCCTGCCCCCTGGATGGCAAGTCCCACGAGGAGACGAGTCCCCCGAGACCTGCTCTGCACCCTTCTCCTGCCGTGGGTGTCAGGAGGGAGGCCCTTTGACTTCTACCAGGGGCTCCCATGCCCTCCCACTGCCAGTTGGATCCAACCAGGGGTGAGTCCCCATGGCTCCCCGCGGCTCTCTGCCATCACCCAGTCCCAAGACAGGATTCGAGGGCCAGTCGTGGATTTGGGAGGCCTCCTCCGGAATGCCCCGGGGCGTGGAGAAGAGAGACAGGGAAGGGGAGAAGCCAGTAATGGGCACCCTTCGAGCAAATATTGGACTGTGGGCAACCAGAGCTTCCTCCCACCGGGAACCTTGGGACACCGTGTAGACTCGGAGTGCAGTGTTTCCCAAAGTGTGGTCCGAGTACCCCCAGGGGTACGGTAAGAGTTTGGTAGGGGTACGCGTTGCACCGGAGTTTGGTGGGGATATGCACTGCACCGTGCTTAGCTGCGCCTAATTCTACGTTCTCATGAGTCAAGTCAAGACAGTCTTGTGCCGAAACCGGTTTGGCTCAGTGGACAGGCGTTGGTCTGCAGACTGAAGCGTCCCAGGTTCGATTCCGGTCAAGGGCATGTACCTTGGTTGCGGGCACATCCCTAGTGGGGGGTGTGCAAGAGGCAGCTGGTCGATGTTTCTCTCTCATCGATGTTTCTAGCTCTCTATCCCTCTCCCTCCCTCTCTGTAAAAAAACCAATAAAATATATTTAAAAAAAAAAGACAGTCTTGTGAGGCGTGAGATGGTCCGGTGTGCAAATAAATGTTATTTATGAAATAACTTTTCTTTATATTTTATTATGAATAAATTTATTTTTCATTTATTATTATTTTGTGTATGTACCAAAAAAAGAAAAAACAAATATATTTTGATTGTTATTAAAATACATCCTTTTTTTTTTTTGGACGAGGGGTACTCAGCGTTACGAAAATTATAGAAGGGGTACACATATGTCAAAAGTTTGGGAAACACTGGTGTAGAGCATGCGCCTCAAAGTTAGCTCACCCAAAGAGGGATTGGGGGGAGCGGGTGTTTATACACGGCTCCCACCTGTCACGGCTGAGTGCTGGGCCCGTGGGGGGATGGCTTCGCAGGCTCTTTTGGCCTGCATTGTGGGAGAGCACAGGCTCTCTGCTGCTAGAGGAAGCCCTCGGGCAAAGAAACGCGGGCTCTGGCAGTTGGAAGCCAGGCTGGTGTGCGCTGAGAAGGTAGAAGCAAGGGACATGGGCAGGCCCTCGGCAGCCGCTCTGCAGCTCCTACCAGCCAATCCGGCAGCTCCTTCCCCTGCCGCCCTGGCTCCCTGCCCCGGTTCCCACCTTAATCATGTACTCATCCGGTCGCTCAGCCTGAGAGCGCTCCCTGTTCCTCCTGCCAAGACCCGGTGGAACAGCATCCGGCACCGAGTGAGATGAATGAAATGAATGAAAGGTGGCACATAAGGTAGACATCGGGTAGATGGGGTTGAACCAGTCACTAAGGTCATGTCTTGATGAGCTGATTAGAAATGTTGGCTGAATGATTGTGCATTTAGTTGGAACCCAAGAAACTTACTTACTACCCAAACCTAATTTCTAAATTGTTCTGCAACAGTACGAGAAATTAAATCATGGTCACGTAGGGCTTAAAAAAGAAAGAAGGAAAAAAAAAACAAAAAAAAACCAGTGCCAGGGACCAGCAAGCAACAGTTGTGTGTTTTTGCTTTGTTTTGCTTTTGGTGAGGAGGATGCAGAAAGGCGTCTTTCCCCTGTGCAACGGCTCATGAAGAGCAGAAAAGGTGTGTGTTATTAGCCCCGAGTTACAGACGGAGACACTGAGGCTCAGAGGGGCCACACAGCTCATCCAGGGCCCACGGCTGCTTGCCTCGCGCCCCAGCCCTGCTCTGCTTGTGGCCGTGGCCGTGGCCGTGGCCGGAGGAAGCTAGCAGGCACAAAAAGGCAGGCCAGACGGGCCGCGGAGGATGTCCAGCGGGGCAGGAGCTGTGTTGGAAAAAAGAGGTAGATCTCTCACTCAGAAAAGTGTAGGGTGGTTCTTGGAAGATTTTTCTGGAGCAAAATTTGCACTATTGATCCCGTGGCAAGTAAAAACCCCTGGTGGACACTCCGGGCTTCAGAGAGCTCACAGGTTTCGGCGAGGCAGGTCGGAGCACAAGGAAATAACGCTGCCAAGTGGAGCTGAGCTCGGGTGGTGCCTGGGGTCAGGAGACTCTGCCTCTTTCCTCTGCTCTTCCATCCGTGAAAATGACTTGTTCCTTTGAACTGCTTCCCTCCCTCCCTCCCTCCCTCCCTCCCTCCTTCGCACGGAGGGCTCTCTGGTTGTTGCCCAGCCTGCGGTTGAAATCGAATCTCTGAGCAGAGGGAGCGGGGCTGGGGCAGCTCACAGGGCCGCCCTCAGGAGAGAGAACCAGCCGAAGGGAAAGTTTACCAGCGGATGGATGGATGGATCGTGGGGTGGCGCGTGGCCCTGGGCTGCCCAGAAGTAGCAGAGGCTGTTATCTGCCTGTAATTGGCCCATTGCCCCCATGGGCAGGCATGTCTGCTAATGGACTAATCCGATTGCGGGAGGAAGCTGGCTGGAAAATGGGGGGTTACTGCACGGAGATGCGTGATCTGGACTCCAGAAACCTCCAGAGCAGGGAGTGACACCAGGAGGTGGCAGCCTCTCTGGCCCCTCTCATGGCCTCTCTGTCCACCCAACCCAGCTGTGTTTGCTTCTGTCCACCTCCCCACCGCCCCCCAACTTTCCACAAGGCCCCCCGTGGTCACCAGCGTTGCTTGCTCTTCAGGGTGGCCTTCCCGCCCCTCCTCCCACCGCTAACGGCCCCACATTCTTGGTGTTCCCAGCTTTATTTCCCAGAAGAGAGACCCCACTGGAGCCAGCTATGCCTTTCCACTCAGACCTGTTACAGGTCATGGCCCCCCATGGATTATCCAGCTGCCCATGGGGGAGCTGGCCGCCTTTTTATCCTGTCAGCCAAAGGGGTGTGTGTGTGGGGGGCCTCTTCATCTGACCAACATTGACCCACTAATGAGTGTCTGTCTACCTACTGAGGACGAAACAGGGAATGAAAACCAAGACCGTAAGGACCTCACATTCTGGCGGGGAGAAGGGACAGTACATGCCTTCGCTATATTCCGCCCGGTGGGGGTGGGCGCGCAGGTGAAAATGAGCAGAGCGTGAAGGAAGGACCAGGGAGTGGCCACGGAGCTGCTACTTCAGAGAGACTGGCTGGACGTCTTTCTGAGAAGGCGACATTTGGACAGAGGCCTCGGTGCAGTGAGGGCAGGCTCCCTGCACCACCAGAAGGTCCGCTGCCGAGGGCGGGAGCAGGAGTGTGGGGGATGCCACACCCCGCTGCTTCTGGGACCTCGGCTGACTGTGGGCCGGCAGGTATTCTGAGGCGTCACCCCCGCTCAGGGTCCTTTGGAGAGGACCAGAGTTTGGGGTCAGCCCCAAGTTCGTCAGCCACTCGGCCGGGGGGAGGAGCCAAAGCTTAGACCAAAGCCACAGCCATGGTGGGGGTGGGGGTGGGGACGGGGAAGGAGAGGCAGGTCTGGGGATTCCCCTGCCCACGGGGGTCAGGCACCTCTCGCCTGCGTCCAAGGACAGAGATCAATTCCCAGAAGCCTTTCCTTGTACACCAGAGTAGGAAACACAGACCTTAGTTCTGCATACGGCCTTGTCTCGTTCCCCCACTGCCTCGTTTATACGGCAGCAGCTTCTCCCAGGGTAACATCTTGGAACTTCTCAAGTGATGCATACACGTGGCAGGAAACATTGGAAAACCACAGATGGGCCAAAAGAAGAAAATCGCATAATCCTACAGCCCCGGAGTGGATAGCGCACCCCTCCCAGGACACTTGGTGCCTCCTTTCTGCTACGCTCTCCGCTTCGTTCATGCAGATGTGCCCTGACTTGTTAAAGTAACGGAATATCTCAGAGGCTCTGAGGTTGGTAATTCTAAACCTGTTTTTAAATATATATATATATTTTATTGATTTCAGAGAGGAAGGGAGAGATAGAAACATCAACGATGAGAGAGAATCTCTGATCGGCTGCCTCCTGCATGCCACCCCACTCAGAGCAGGAGCCGGAGCATCCCGCCCTCGGTAGGAGCCGGGGCGGTGGCAGCCTCCTGTGCCGCCCTCCCGCAGGCCAGAGCTGGCCGCCCTTTGAGGGTTGGCCCTCTGTGTCCAGGGCTGAGTCCCTGTGAATGGCCTGGCTGACACCGGCCAGGGCTGGCCCGGGGGCAGGGATCTCAGCACCAGCAGGCACAACCTTGGGTGGAGGGGGCTCTCTTTGGGAAGGCCTGGCTCTATCCTGTACTCTGCCCTCCTCCACCCATCACCAGGGAGAAGTCTCCCGAGGCTGTGCAGGGGGCGCTGTGGCGACCATTCCCATTGGCCGAGAGAAGCACGGTGAGGTGGAAGGCCAACTTCTGGCCCCCAGCCCTTCCCTCTCCAGAGGGTCTCCCCGAGTGGAAAGGAAAACCCGGCCCAGCCATGCCCTGGGCTCCCGGCCTGGAAAAGGGACCCACCCTGCTTCTGGCCCCCTTTCTCTCGCACTTACTTCTGGTCCGCTCGGACTCCTCCATACAGGGAGCCAAGCAGCCGGAAGCCGGGGCTGTGGGGCCAGACCGGCGGGGGTCCGGGCCCTGCTCTGCCGCTGACCTTTTAATTCTTTGGGCCTCAGCTTAGTCATCTGAAAAATGGGGTTAGTGCCCTACCTCTTGCGGTTCTGAGATTTGTGACAAAATGGATATGAAGAGCCTTCTTGGCATGTAACAAGACCTCAATGAGATGTTGATATAATATATATGTTATATATATAATATATAATATATATTATATATGTATTATATATTTATTTATTTTTGAGAGAGAGGGGAAGGGAGGGGGAGAGGCAGAGAGAGAAACATTGATGGACATCGATTGGTTGCGTCTGCCCACACCCCGACCAGGGCCAGGCTTGGACCTGCAATTGAGAATCGAACCCGGAACCCCTCAGTCCGAGGGCCGGCCGACACCCTATCCCCCGAGCCAAACCAGGTAGGGCGAGACGTTATTTTCCATCCTCATCATCATCATCTTTTCCTGTCCTTCCGCAGACATGCGCCCAGGCCTGCTGTGTGCGCCAGGCTCTTTGGGGACCCCAAGTACCAAAACCAATGTCACAGCCCTCTGCCTGGTGGCCTTGCCTCAGTGGCCTTTTCCCTCATTGCAGATCCCTTATTTGTTCTGGGGTTCATACCAGAGGGGGCTGGGGTGTCCCCGGCCTGCCTGCCTGGCAGACCAGGCCTCCGTGGGCCCCAGGGACCTTGCAGGATGCCTCCCCGTCTTTGCACAACTGGCAAGCTGCCCCCTTTTTAACAGGCCTGTGCACGCCTGGGGGAGAAGGGTGTGTCTGAGCAGCTGGCAGCGCCCTTGGGGGTGAAGCCCTCAGAAGGCTGGGGTGAGACGTGTCACCCCCAGTGGGATCAGTTTCGCACGCCCAGCCCCTGGAGAAGAGCAGTAACCAGGGGGAAGGCCTATGTTGGCGGAGGGTTTGTCCCGAGAGGGGGAGGGGGAGAAGCAGCTGGTACTAAGGCCTGCCGTGGGCTCAGGCTGTGCAGCCCCAAATGGGGGCACAGATCCTTCCTGCCCCACCCCCTCTCCTCCTCTGAGATGGGGTGCCATCTCTCCCCTTCCCTCCCCCCATGCCTGGGGCGTGGAGGCTCCCTGGGGGAGACTGCTCACCCCTCGAGGGAGGGCCCAACCCTTTCGCCCCACTGGGAACTGGCCAGGGCATTTTTGCTAACAACTAGCCACATGACAATCCCAATAGAATTAATCAGGAGGAAAAAAAAAAGTGAATAAAATAATTTTTCCTTTAAAAAGGGAGAGACAGGGGGAGAAAAAGAAAGCAGCCCTTACGCACAAGCTGCCGCAGTGTCTGCCAGGACCTACGATCCAGTACTACCTATTTTTTAATAATTGAGGGTAATAAATATGTATTTCTTTCTCCTCACCCCCCCCATCCTCTGCAGCTTGTCAGCTCCCCGCGTCTCTCCTCTGATCAGACCAAGTCTTCCCCAAGCAAAAAAAAAAAAAAAAAAAAAAAAAATCCTTTAAGCAAAAAGGATTAAAGCCTTGAAAGTAGGTCTGCCTAAGCTCTCCCCGCCCCCTCCCTTCCCCTCTTCTCCAGTGCTGGTGAGACGCCCCTGGGGGAGCCGGGGACAGGGGTGGGTGGGAGGAGCTGATGCAGCCGGTCCCTGGGGGTGGGGCGGGGGCTGTAGGGCAGGACCAGTGGCCCCCCACCCCTGCAGCCCTTCCAGCTCCAGGCCCAGCCCAGCCCGGCCCGGCCCTCCACCGGCCCCCGAGGAGGGGCAGACCTGGGACCCGGGGACCCGGGTCTCTCACCGGACAGGATGTAGGTAGCAGGGCTTTGGTCTTAGTCTCAGCGTGGCTTACAACCTGGCTTTGTGCGTTCGGGGCCCGTGTGACCTTGAGGGAAAGCATGCGTTATACAGTCCTAGTGTCACGCTAAGGACTTCTCAAAACCTCGCGTTAAGAAACTGATCCCAGCGGCTGCCTTTTAAGGAGGCGTGCACACTCAGTTTCTCCGTGTGTAAAGCGGGAAGGTAAGCAGTATCTACCTCACAGAGAGGAGACAGTCCAGTGCCTGGAGATGGTAAATACACCAGAAATGGAATTGTTATATTTACCTGATTCTCAGACACACAGGGCACCCTGTGATCTCCCCGACCCCAGGGCCCTCCACAGCTCCCAAGGGCGTGCCCGGCAGACCTGCTCTGCACGCAGCCTTCCCCCCCACACCCTGTGAGGAGGGGGTGGTGTGGTCAGGGGCCTTGCCCGAGGCTGGTAGGCCAGTAGGTGACAGCACTAGAGCTCACAGGAGGACTTGCGTCCTCTCCCTCACTTCTTGTCCTCCCTCCACCCCGTGTGGCTTCCTGACAGGCACCCAGTATCCTGGGCCCAACCCAACCCACAGGGGCCCAGGAGCCGAACCCGGAGCCAACCCAGGGAAGGGCTGGCCTGACTGGGAAGCGAGCACCCAGGGCGGCGGCGCGGCTGCCGCTTGGCAGACCCCCTCCCCCTCCCCGCAGCTGCCAGCTTTGCAGTTCTGCTGCAGCAGCAGCCCTGGCCCGAGTGGGCCTCCCTCCCCCCGAGCTGGGCACACGCGTGCCGCATGCCGAGCCGGCTGGCCCGGTGCCCCTGCACCCACCCGGGCCGGAGTCCCTGGCCTGTGCCCGTGGCCGGTGCTTGGCCACCTGGTTTGGAGGCCCCGCTGCCCGCCCCGGGGACACGCCGGCCCGGCGGCTCTGGGCCCGAGGCAGGCGGGCAGGCAGGCGGGCGGGAGGGGAGAGACGAGGCCATGACGGCCGGAGGGCAGGGAAGCGGGAGGGAGGTGGCTATTTATAGCCGGCTTTCTTTTGTTCCTCTTCCAGCAAAGCTTCTCTTTAAATAGGAGCCGGGCTGGAGGCTGCAGCTCCTCCCGGCCGCCTGTCGTCAGTGCGCGTGCGTGTGTGCTGGTGCGTGTGTGCTGGTGCGTGTGTGTGTGTGTGTGTGTGTGTGTGTGTGTGTGTGAAGGGGGACATGTATATGGGGATGGGATGGGGGGTGGGCCCCAGAGCGTGCGTGTGTGCATGTGTGCCAGGACGGATGAGGGAGTTGCCAGCCCTGTGTATGTGTGCATGCGTACACCGAGAGGCACCGAGGTGGAGGCGGGTGTTCTTTGTGTGTGAACATGTGTGCACCTGCACAGGCACAAGCTGGTGTAGGAAAGGGGCGGTTTTCGGTATGCATGTGCGTGTGTTTGTATCAGTGAGCACACACACGACTGGGTGAGGCAGCTGCCCCTTCGTAGATGTGTGCGTGTATACGGCGCATGCACACGTGTAGATGTGTAGAGATGGGTCAGGGTGGGCACGTGTAGAGTGTGATGCGGGCAGCGCTTCAGGGTGTGCGCATCCATGTGGTGGGTCACTGGAGAGCAGCCACCTGAGTGTGCACGTGGGTGGTGGCGGTGAGGGTGGGTCTCCGTCCTTGCCCACACAAAGCTTGTGCCCTGTGAGTGTGAGTGTGAGTGGCTGGGAGTTGAGTGTGAGCCCAGAAAAGGAGCTCCGGGTTCCCCCTGGCTGCGGGAAGAGCGTCCGGCCCTCCCACCCCGCAGGCCTGTTTAGGGCGCCCCCAGACTCGGTCCCTGCAGGCTGAGACCCCTCCACTGGCCTTTCTCCCCAAGATCTCGGGTGGCAGAGCGGGCGGGCCAGGGCGCTGGCACCGCTCTCCTCTGGTAGAGAAGAGCAACCAGAGGCCAGAGGCCCCGGCTGCATCCAGGCCACCCCTCCCCCCATTCCCACCCCTCCCCCATGAGCTGGCGCTAACAACACGGCCAGCGCAGCCTCACTGTAGCAGGTGAGGGTTGGGGTTGGGGTCGGGGTCGGGGTCAGGATCGGGAACAGGGGTCAGGGTCGGGGTCGGGGGTCAGGGTCAGGGTTGAGGTTGGGTCGGGGTCGCGCGGGGGCTCAGGCTCTGGGTCTGCGGGGGGCGCGGGGCTACAGAGAGCGCGGCACCGGAGGGGAGGGCGCGGCACCCCAGGTCCGCCCAGCGGCGGCGGCGGGTCCTCGCCCGGAGGGGGGCGGGTTCGGCTCCCGGTCGCCCACCCCGGCCCCGCCCGCGCCCCTGGACCCGCCCCGCTTGGCCCACAGCTCAGATGGAGATGGCGATCGATGCGACAGTCCTCCCGCCCTTCCCCCAAAGGCCAAACAAAACGTAGTAAATATTTAATCCGGCCCGGGAGCCGGGAGGCCGCCGCCCCCTCCCTTCCCCTCCCCTCCCTTCCCCTCCCCTCCGCCGCCGTCTGGCTCCGCGGCCAGCCCGGGCAGCTCTGCTCCGGGGCCAGAGCATGGGGGTCGATGGCGGCCCTGGGCCGGTGAGGCCGGGGGGCCTGCGCCCTTGGGTGGCATCGCTGTCCACCCACCCCAGGCCCCGGACCCTGGAGGCGCCCGCAGACCGGGCTTGCACTTTTCCAGGAAGGGAGTAAGGACCCAGTTCCCCTTCCACCCCTGCCCCACATCTCCGAGGCTCCCTGGGAGTCTGGGTCTGTGAGGAGGGGAGAGGCAGCGGCGGCAGCCTAGGGGGAAGGGAACAGTGAAAGTGGGGGGACATCCGAGTCCCCCTTGGAGCCTGAGCTCCTGCCCCAGGGTAGACCTGACCTCCAAGGCCTGGTGGCCCAAGGGCTCAGGGGCTGGGGGAGGCCGGGGTGGGGCAGAGACCGCCCGGGAGGCTGGGAGGGAGGCTGAAGGATGTTTCTGTGGGTGGGGCTGTGCTCCAGCCTCCTGGGCATTGCGCTGGAGGATACCTAGCGGGGTGATGACATTCATTCACTCATTCATTCATTCATTCATTCATTTATGTAGTACCTACTTGTTGAGCGCCTACTGTGTGCGGGTTATAGGCGGCCCGCGAGGAGACTACACGACTGGGCCTGCAAGGAGATTATATTCCAAAGCAGGAGGCAGTGAACACATAACGCGAAGTGGTTTCAGGTGGTGGCCGGGCTTGGGGAACAAACGGCCATGTGGTATTGTGCTTGGCCAGGAAGAGGAGGGACACCGGCCACGGTGGCCGGGGAGGTGAGCCGCGGTGGTCAGGAGGTGGGGGGTTGTGGCAAAAAGCACCCCGGGCCGCTTCCAGCAGGCGCAGAGGCCGGAGGCAGGCGGAGGGGGGTGTTCTAGGCCTGGAAGCTGGAATGTAGCGTGTGGGGGACGAGGAGGCCGTGGCAGATCCTGTAGGGTTCTGCAGGTCACGGAGGGGTTTGGATTTTTATTCTCTGTGCAGAGCAAAGCCAGAGGAGCGGCACGGTCTGGTTCACGGGTTTTAAAAACTTCTGCGCCGAACCGGTTTGGCTCAGTGGATAGAGTGTCGGCCTGAGGACTGAAAGGTCCCGGGTTCGATTCCGGTCAGGGGCATGTACCTTGGTTGCGGGCACATTCCCGGTGGGGGGTGTGCAAGAGGCAGCTGATCGATGATTGTCTCTCATTGACGTTTCTGGCTCTCTATCTCTCTCCCTTTCTCTCTGTAAAATATAAATTAAAAAAATATATATAAACTTCTGCTGGCTGACTGACGTGTGGAAGGTGGAAGTTTGGAGCTAAGGGCGGAGGCAGGGAGGACGGGTTTGGGAGGGAGGATGCACTGGTAGGGGAGAGGGAGGCTGGTGCCCTGCCTGGCTTGGGCAATGACCACAAAGCGGCCGTTTAGGCTTTTACAGCTGACAGGGCTCGCATGCACACACACACACACACACACACACACCACACCACACACACACACACACACCACACCACACACACACACCACACCACACACACACACACACACACACACACACCACACCACACACACACACACCACACACACACACACCTCGGGCAGCCGGCTCCCGGCTCCCAGTCCCGCGGCACTCCGAGACCCGGGGTTGCCCCCGCCCTATCTCCCCAACCCAGACGCCACCGTGGGCAGCCCAGGAAGTTTGTAAAGGAGCATTAGATAATGTTGACATGTTTTCTGAAACAATTTCAGATCTGATACCGCTGCCAGATTGAGTTTGTAACGAGCTTTATTGTTTCAGCCTGCTGGGATTTCATCAAAGGCGTCTGCTGTTTACCCAGAGCCATTCCATGGGAGAAAACAGCAAACAGACCTACATTTCTATCTGATTTCACTCTTGTGCCTTTTCCTCATGCATGTAAGTGCTTGAGGAAAAAGCAAGGCTGATAAGGCGTACACCATGGAGGCTCAAACCCCGAGGAGGGGGCTCGGGAGGATCTCACTGAGGTGTATTAGTAGAGCTGAGGGAAGCGAGGGCCGGCTGGCCGGGGCCCGGCAGGCTGAGAGGCACTGCAGGCCGGCAGCTAGCCCGCCAGGGGGGCCCTGGGAAGGCGGGAGGGCTGCGGTCTCCTGCACCCGGGCCGAGAATTCTAGGCCATCTCCCGGTGTTTGCTGTCTTTATCAGTTGCCAGACCGCTTCAGACACTGGCACAATAAAAGGCGGAACATCGGCTCCGAGTGGGAAGCGGCGGTGACCCGACCCGGGAGACGGGTTCCGTGAGACAGGCCCAAGCCTTGCTGGGAACAGGCCGAGCAAGGAACCGGCCAGTCACAAGGCCCAGGGGAGCCAGGCCATGGGGATGCCAGGAGCACTGCCTTCCTGCGCCTGCTCCCCCCGCGCTCGGGACTCAGCCCTTCTCCCGCCGGGCCAGGGACCCCCGACACAGGCTCAGCGCCCCCTCCACCTCCCTGAGGAGCCTGCACGAGTGTCAGTGGGACCCGGAGCCGTTACGCAGGCCCGTGGGCCCAGCACACGTTTTATTTTTTATTTTATTTTTATTTTTTTAAAATATATTTTATTGATTTTTTTACAGAGAGGAAGGGAGAGAGATAGAGAACTAGAAACGTCGATGAGAGAGAAACATCGACCAGTTGCCTCTTGCACACCCCCTACCGGGGATGTGCCCGCAGCCAACGTACATGCCCTTGACTGGAATCGAACCCGGGACCTTTCAGTCCGCAGACCGACGCTCTACCACTGAGCCAAACCGGTTTCGGCCCAGCACACGCTTTAACGGATAGGGGGAAGCGGGGGCTCGGCAGCCTCTCAGGAGAAGGCGTCCTGCCTGAGAAATGTGGGTTACCTTGCTCAGTTGCTTGAGCAACAACTAGTGTAAGTGCAAGGATCGCTGGACACACAGGTCATCTTTTACCGGGTTTACATTAGACCCGCTTAGAAGGCCAATCGACTCGAACCGATTAGCAAGAGGATAAGGACTTGTTTGTCTTTGACCGAGTGGGGATCTCGCAGCGAGCCACCTCAGCTAAAGACGGAGCCCCAGAGGGTTGGGCTCCGTGGGCAGAGCGGCAGCCTGTGGACTGGAAGGTCCTGGGTTCGATTTCAGCCAAGGGCACGTTCCTAGGCTGCAGGCACGATCCTAGCCCCGGTCAGAGCTCGTGGAGAGGCAACCAATTGGTGTGTGTCTCTCCCATTGAGGTTTCTCTCTCCTCCCCCCCCCCCCCCCTCCCTTTCACTCTTTCTAAAAACCAATGGAAAACTATCCTCGGGTGAGGATGAACAACAAGAAGGTACAGAGGTGTACTTTCAGTGCTGAGTGCCGTCATCCTCACTGCGCCTCACTGCCTTCCGGCAGACGGTGATTCCGTGGACAGCAAGGGCCCGGCCCCTCCTCTCCGGAGGGAGCCAAGGAGAGTGAGGGGAGGTCAAAGGTCTTTATCTAAAACACAAGAGAGTCTAGGCCCACTCCACTCGCTTGTGGAGGCTCCCTCCACTGCCTGCTCTCACCGCCACACCGAGAGCTGGGCGGGCTCTGGGGCCTCCGTGACTCCTGCCATCCCTGTGGCTCATGGCCTGGCCCCGGGCTTCCTGGGAGGGCAGGGCAGCTGTGCCTTCCAGACACAGGCCTGTACCAGAGGCCCCTGTATTTGCTGCCACTCTCATTTCATCTTTATATGCCCCTTCCTGGCCCCAACCCCAACCCAAATAAGTATCAAGCCCCCCCCCTTTTTTTTAGAGAGAGAGAGAGAGAGAGAGAGAGCTGAAACCGGTTTGGCTCAGTGGATGGAGCGTTGGCCTGCGGACTGAAGGGTCCTGGGCTCTACTCGGGTCAAGGGCATGTACCTTGGTTGCGGGCACATCCCCAGTGGGGGTGTGCAAGAGGCAGCTGATTGATCACTCTCATCAATGTTTCTAACTATCGCTTTCCCTTCCTCTCTGTAAAAAATCAATAAAATATATTAAAGAGAGGGAGAGAGAGAGAGAGAGATAAATGTGAGAAAGACACATTGATTGGTTGCCTCTTGCACATGTCCAACCAGGGCTGGGCCTGGGAGGAGCCTGCAACCGAGATACGTGCCCTTGACCGGAATCAAACCCGGGACCCTTTGGTCCACAGGCCGATGCTCTATCCACTGAGCCAAACCGGCTAGGGCTAGTAAGCCTTTTTTAGACAAGAAAACTGAGGCTTGGAGGTGGGAGCCGGCAGAGCCTGCCTGTGCCCTCCCAGCCATTTGGGCTCAGGCCGGGCTGACCTGGGGGCCGGGGCCCTTCCCCTGGGCTGTCCTGCCTGCCCTTCTCAGAGGTTCCGCAGGGACGGGGTCGCCTTCCCGATTGTGGGCTGGGGAGGAGCAGGCTCACACCCGGGCAGGGAGAGGCTGGAGTGGGCCCTTTGGCATCTTCTGGCCGGAGACTCTCTGGGGACAAGGCTGAGGGAATTCAGACCGGGGGCAATCATTTGCCCAGTGAGTGTTGGCGGGACCTTTGGAACACTGGGTGTGGGCGCAGGGGAGACGCTGCTCTCTGCCCCCGGAGGCATCCCATCTCTGACCCAGAGTCCCTCCGTGTCCCCCGCAGAAGATGGAGGGAAGGCCACTCCATCCTCCAGGTAAGGTGTGGTCCGCCATTTTCAACACCTATCTCCCACCCAGCGTCTATAATTCCACCTGAGCATGCACTTCTCCGAGGCCGCAAAGCCTGCCTTCCCCCAGAGACTGGGGAAGGTGACCCTCAGGGTAGAACCAGGAGGCAGGGAGATGGGTTTTCCTTCAGAGAAGCGTTGGGTGTAAGTGTCCTCAGGAATGGGCTGGTTCTAAGTCATTGTGGGGCTGGAGCGTGGGGTGGGAGGGCTGTGCCCTATTCCAGGTCTGCTTGCTAACTCAAAGCAGTTGAGTCCTGACAAAAACGGTTTGGCTCAGTGGATAGAGCGTCGGCCTGTGGACTAAAGGGTCCCAGGTTCGATTCCGCTCAAGGGCATGTACCTTGGTTGCGGGCACATTCCCAGTAGGGGGTGTGCAGGAGGCAGCTGATTGATGATTCTCTCTCGTCGATGTTTCTAACTCTCTAGCCTTCTCTCTTTCTCTGTAAAAAATCAAATATATATATAAAACAGTTGAGTCCTTGGGAAATTGCTTCAGATCTCACGCTATTTTCTCCATAATAGACTCGGCCAGTGGCGGATCCTTGACCTTTGAGGGTGGGTTTGATTTTTTTTTTTTTGAAAAGGCCAAAAGTAATTTGAAGCTGTGTGTTGTGAATAAAGGAGATGAGCAATCTGCAGAATGTGGTTTGTTTTGTTGTTGGGGTTTTTATTTTTTTCAGGCTAAAAACAAGATGGGATTCAAGAAAGAGCCCGTTTTCTCACAAGGAAGTTCCAGAAGTGTTTCAAGGGATGGAGGTGCCTTGGAAAGGGAGGCGTGGGTCCAAGGGTGACCACTCTGACCGAAGGTCAGGGGGAGGAAATTGATGCTTTATTGTGCCACTGCTATGTTCCAGGCTCTCAACTGCCTGAATTTCTTTTTAAAAATTTAAAAACAATTTTTAAAAAGTTGTTTGCATTGACTTCAGAGAGGAAGGGAGAGGGAGAGAGAAACAGAAACGTCGATGATGAGACTCATTGATTAGCTTCCTCCTGCACGCTCCCTACTGGGGATCCAGCTCAACACCCCGGAATGTGCCCTGACTAGGAATCGAACCGTGACCTCCTTGTCCACACCAGGCTAAGACACAAGACGAGGCCCACCCCCTCCCCACTCGCTTGCCATGGGCTGGTGCTCAGCTACTGGGCCACACCCGCCGGCCCTGAGATCAAATGTGGAATAAGCCTGGTCTATAAAAAATTCCATAAATAACTCATTATCTGTTCACTCCTCCCGGTAACCCTATTACAACCAACACCGATCCCATTTCACGGGTGGGACAATTAAGGCTTAAGAAGGTTAAATGGCCGAAACCAGTTTGGCTCAGTGGATAGAGTGTCCACAGGCCTGCGGACTGAGGGGTCCCGGGTTCGATTCTGGTCAAGGGCATGTACGTTGGTTGTGGGCACATCCCCAGTGGGGGGTGTGCAGGAGGCAGCTGATCAATGATTCTCTCTCATCAATGTTTCTGACTCTCTGTCCCTCTCCCTCTCTGTAAAAAATCAATAAAATATATATTTTTTAAAAAGGTTAAATGACTTCCCAAGGCCACAGAGCTTACCGGCGTTCTTCTCCTGGGTTTGCAAGTTCTGGTGGCCGCCCCTTCCTCCTGCTTGTCCCCAACCACACACACACACACACACACACACACACACACACACCCTGTGCTTCATGATGTCACAGTGACATCATCCGGGCCGCACTCGCCGCTTTACAAAGGAAGCAGGTCACAGAGGAGTCACGTGCCAGGGCGAAACGCTGACTGTGTGCGACGGCAGGCGTCCCCGGCGGGCATCAGGGGGCGCGTGGGCGACGATGGCAAGGCATGAAGTATGGTGTTTATTAGGTGCCCGCAGAGGCCCGGGCGTTCCAGACGCCACGCGGCGATCAGTGGGAACTGCCTGTCTCAGCTCTCGTCCGGCTCCGAGTGCTGAGCAGGCGCCTTGATTCAATCGGACTCTGGACGGACCGACGCTGGGAGCTTTCCTGTTCGCCGGCAAGACAGCGCTTCCCCTGAAAAATAGTCATCATCATCATCATCATCATCATGATGCCGATAACAGCGCGTGCTGAGGGCGCGCTCACCCCGGGCCAGGCACGGTGCTCACCAACTGCCTTGCTCTTAAGCTTTGCTCCCTCTGCAGACTCTGAGCCCCTGACCAGAGGGGGTCTGCCTGCTCTTAGCTCCCAGCTGGGTCCCCAGCCACACGGGCCGGCTCTCTCTGAGCCCAGAGAGGGAATCTTGCCTTGCACGCGGTCCAAACACTCGCTCTGAGGTGGCCACGTGTCAGCGAGGGAACTGAGGGCCCGTGTGTGTGTGTGTGTGTGTGTGTGTGTGTGTGTGTGTGTGTGTATGTGTGTGTGTGTGTAAGGAAGGAGGCTGGTTGAG
The DNA here is from genome assembly GCA_963924515.1 of Vespertilio murinus. Lineage (NCBI taxonomy): Eukaryota > Metazoa > Chordata > Mammalia > Chiroptera > Vespertilionidae > Vespertilio > Vespertilio murinus. The sequence continues at coordinate 33,634,974 of OZ004718.1, read as the reverse complement.
GCTCAGTGCACACCATCTCCTCCCCTGGAGACACAGCCCCACCCCCGTTATCTCTCGATCGCAGCAATGCCGCCCCCAGCAGTGTATCTGACTGATACCCTGGCGCGGTGGGCAGAAACGTGGGAACGCTCATGTTTTCCTTGCCTCTAGTCACCGAAACCGGAAGCACCCTCCCCATCCATCAGCGGGGGACCGGTGGGGAGGTCACACCCCTGTGCTATGGGGTTCTGCGCTCCAAGGGACGGGGGGCCCGTGTGGCTGAGATGGGATGGGTGCCACGGTGCATGGCTGAGTGAACCGCAGGGGGGTGTGCGGCACTGCGTTCCGGCTTTAAAAGGAAAGATAAGCTTGCACGCGATGGAAGTTTTTGGGAGGGGCACACAAGAAACTGCTAACAGCGGCGTGTCTCTGAAGAAAGATTCCTGGGACTGGAGGCATGGGAGAGGGAAGGAGACTTACTTTTCCTCGTATACCCTTTTGTGTTCTTTTTAAAAAAATGGTGTTTTTTGTTTTTTGGGCTTTTTTTACTGCTTGCATGCATTATTGTTTCAATTAAAAAGAAAGTGGGGAAGGGCTTAAACACCCCACCCCCGGGCTTTATCTGGCTTCTCTGTCTACTTTTTCCTCCCTGTCTTCAGCCCTGGGCCTGCTAGCTCACTGACTCAGGCCATTTCTCAGGGCCTCTCCCTCCACGCCTCCCCTCCTCCTCTTCCTCCCCCCTCCTGCACCCCCCATGCACATCGCTCCTCAAGGCATCCATTACTGCTTCTTACAGGTACTTAAAACCTACCTTTTTGCCTTGAAATACAAATTAATCTGGGGAGAAGGCCGAGCTTCACTGCACTCACAGAACAGACAGGAATCGCCCGGCGCGGAGATGCCGATAAATGTTTGCCGAATCGAATTGAATCTGTGACTCGGTTGGTTACACCGAGCAAGGCACTAATTGGCCCAAGCCAGGCACCCCGTCGGCTCTGAATCCAGAGGGGGACGCCTTCCGTGCGCGTTCGAGCCCCGCTCCGTCCGATGTGGCCGCAGGTCGGGAGGGCGGGGGGGCCTGTGTGTGGAAGGTGGAGGGTGAGTAGAAAGCAGAACAGAACACCGTGTGCACAGGATGCCGGAGGGATCCCCACCCCCCAAAAGCTCCGTGACGGCTTTCTAAAAAAAAAAAGCATAAAAAATATATATTTCAGAGAGGAAGGGAGAGATAGAAACATCAATGATGAGAGAGTCATCGGTCAGCTGCCTCCTGCACACCACTTACTGGGGAATGAGCCTGCAACCCGGTGGGCACGTGCCCTTGACCGGAATCCAACCCAGGACCCTTCAGTCCACAGGCTGACGCTCTCTCCACTGAGCCAGACCAGCTAGGGATCCATGATGGCTTTACAGTTTTTTGGTTTTGTTTTGTTTTTAATGTTAGTTGGTTTGATTTTATTCCAAGAACTTCCTAACAGAAATAGGAAAGATGGAGTTCTCTGTGAAGCATACATAGGGCGCATTGCCTTTTGCGTGTGTTCAACCACAGGCTGGAAGGTAACCATAGTGGGCACCGTGTAGGGGAAATTAAAACATGAGGTAGTGGGTTATTTCTATGGACTATGAGGTATCTTTTAAAATTATTTATTTTACGTTATACAAAGCAATATAAAGTTTACTAGTTTAGTCATTTTAACTGCACAGTTTGTGGCATTACGTGCAGTCACAGTGGTGTATAGCCCATGAGGACCATTTAAAAAATATTTTATTGATATTTTACAGAGAGGAAGGGAGAGAGATAGAGAGCCAGAAATGTCGATGAGAGAGAAACATCGACCAGCTGCCTCTTGCACACCCCCCATCGGGGATGTGCCCGCAACCAATGTACATGCCCTTGACCGGAATCGAACCCGGGACCTTTCAGTCTGCAGACCGATACTCTACCACTGAGCCAAACTGGTTTTGGCTCACGAGGACCATTTTTAACGGGACCACTAGCACAGCTGCTACAAGTTAGAAGAGGCCTGAGAAATCCCCCCCCCCACTCCTTCCCTGCTGTGTCACTGGGTTTCTGCCTCAGGAGGGCCTTCTTGCTCAGCCTTGGCCTGTGTTCCAAACACTAGCTTCTGGAGCCTTCTCCGCTCTCTGAAATCCAGGAGGACACAGTATCGGTCATGGAAGCCTCTAGAAGCAGAGATGTAGGTGGTACAGGGTGGCGACATTTCTCCTGCGATTTCTTTTCTCTTGTGCCCAAAGTTCAGTCGCCTAGGCTCCGGGCCCTAGAGGAAGGAGAGAATGTCTCCCTCGCCCCTGGCCACGTGTCCTTTCTCGCAGTGAAATGCCCGCGGGCGGCAGTCCTCCGGCCTCCCCAGGGCACGAGGCCCCGGCTCCTTCCTCAGGGCTGTGGCCCGGGGGGCGGCGGGCCATGGGCGCCGGCTCTCTCACAGGGACGCTTCCTGTCTCTGCAAGGGCTGTTAGGATGAAGCAGCGTTTGCCTGCGAGAACAGTGAGTCAAAGTTTGATGTGCCTTTCCCCCCAAAAAAAGCATCTGTAATCTTTGGCTACATTAATAGAAGCGGCCAAATCTGGGACGGGGAGGGAGCCGCGTTGCTCTCTGCTGAGCACTCCCTGAGTCATCCTCTCTCGTCATCATCCACCAATCCGGTCCATCGCCCGCACGTGGCTGAAATGCAGCCCCTTCTCCCCATCTCCCCCGTCTCCGCCACCCAAACCAGGACCCCGTGTCGCTCACGTGGACGGTGGCCGTAGCCTCTTGGTCTCGTCTCCAGGTCCTGCCCTGTGGACAGGGGACACGACCTAATCCCATCACTTTGCTTAAAACCATTCAGGCTCTCTCAGAGCTCTTGGGAAATAGAGGCTTGTCTTATTTTGCTTGTCTATTTCTTTTAAAAATAATCCTTTACTGCCGAAACCGGTGTGGCTCAGTGGATAGAGCGTGGGCCTGTGGACTGAAGGGTCCCGGGTTTGATTCCGATCAAGGGCATGTACCTTGGTTGCGGGCACATCCCCAGTAGGGGGTGTGCAAGAGGCAGCTGGTCGATGATTCTCTCTCATTGATGTTTCTAACTCTCTATCCCTCTCTCTTCCTCTCTGTAAAAAAATCAATAAAATATATTTAAAAAATAATCCTTTATTGTTGAAAGTATTACATACGTCCTCTTCCCCCTCATTGACCCCCTGAAGCCCGCCCCGCCCACTCTCTGCCCAAGGCCTGCACTGCCCCATTGTCTGTGGGGCCCATTTAAAAAGGGTTTCCAGGCCTCCTGTGCTGAGCCCCCGTGTATCCCTCATATTAAGTGCTCGGTAAATGTCTATCGAACGATTGTGAACTACGAAGTAGTGAAGATGCTAAAAACAAAACAAAAATGAGGTCAGGCTGGGAACTCCTGGCGGCGCCACGTGATGGCCAGTCCTGAAGAAGAGGTTCGGGGGGAATTGTCTCCAGATGCCTGAAGGAGTTAGACTCCGGGGCTCAGGGTGGGACCTGGGAGGACCCCGGAAGCGTCTGGCGAGGCGTGGCCTGCACCCAGGGGCCCGGCGGCTTCCTAAGGGCAGGTCAGGCAGCGGAGGCGTGATGCTCTCTCCTCAGAGATGTCGGGGAGAGGGTGCCGCAAGGAGAGCACACGCGTGCAGGCCTGTCTGTGCACTTACACACAGGCATCACAGCCAAGCACACACATGCGGGTTTTCTGACCCTGAAATCACATGCTTCAGAGTTAGACAGATCCTTAGAAATGGTGGTGCCTGGTGACCTGAGAGTTGGGACACTGGTTATAAATGACCGAAACCTGCCCTAACCGGGTTGGCTCAGCGGATAGAGTGTCGACCTGCGGACCGAGGGGCCCCAGGTTCGATTCCGGTCAAGGGCATGTAGTAGGGAGGGGGTGTGCAGGAGGCAGCTGATCGAAGTTTCTCTCTCATTGATGTTCCTAACTCTCTTTTCCTCTCCCTCCCTCTCCATAAAAATAATAATAATAATAATAATAATAATAATAATAAATGTATTTAAAAAAAATATAAGTGACCGAAACCGGTTTGGCTCAGTGGTGGAGCGTCAGTCTGCGGACTGAAGGGTTCCAGGTTCGATTCCAGTCAAGGGCATGTGCATTGGTTGCGGGCACATCCCCGGGTGGGGGGTGTGCAGGAAGCAGCTGGTCGATGTTTCTCTCTCATCGACGTTTCTAGCTCTCTATCTCTCTCCCTTCCTCTCTGTAAAATATCAATAAAATATTTTTTTAAAAAATAGATAAGTGACCAAAACCCAACTGTTGGAATGAAAAAGGAAATTGCACCTGCTCCTAAAACTAAAAGGCTCATCTTCGGAGTAACTTGACCACTCCATGTCATCAGGACTCGGTGTCTTGGTGTGGCTTCCCCTGAGCTGGTGTCTGCTCAGACGGCTCCCACAGCTCTCGGTCCCCCCTCCTCCCCCCTTTACTAGTAGAAAGAGAGAGCTTCTCTCCCCCAACTGTCTGAAAAAAGCTGGGGTCCTGGTGTCACCGGCCCAGATTCCGTCCGGAACCAGTCACCGAGGCCTGGGAGTGCGTGCTGATTGGGTACCGGATGGGCCCCATGGAAGCACGCGGTGCAGAGCTGGGGAGGACCGGTTCTCCCAGAGGACAGTCCGTGCGCCGTGTCCAGAAGCTCAGGAGCACACGGTGGGTGGCCAGAAGCCCACACAAGCTGTGGCCTAAGGTGGTTTGCTAGGGCTCTTTTCTTTTCTTTCCTTTTCTTTTTCAAATGAACCACGATTTATTGTGAGAGCAAATCCATTAATTCATTCAGCAAATGAACTTTTTTTATTTTTTTAAAAACATATTTTATTGATTTTACACAGAGAGGAATTGAGAGGGATAGAGAGTTAGAAATGTCAATGGGAGAGAAACATCGACCAGCTGCCTCCTGCACACCCCCCACTGGGGATGTGCCCGCAACCAAGGTACGTGCCCTTGACCAGAATCGAACCCGGGACCTTTCAGTCCCCAGGCCGTCGCTCTACCACTGAGCCACACCGGTTTCTTCTAGGGCTCTTTTCTTCTTCACACCCGTGCTACTCAGAAGCCCACGCGTCCTCCTCTTCCTGCGGCAGCCCCGGAGGCACCCACCCCGCTTGTCCAACCCGTCCATTTCGCAGATGAGTGAGGCTGAGGCTTGGCGGCCTCCTGGCGGTCACATAGCTCGATTAGGGGAAGCCAGGACTGGCACCCAAACCTCGGGGCCTGGCAGCAATGCCGGGTGGGCACCGCCTGAGCCTGGGGTCAGCCTGCCAGGTTCTCGTCCTGGCTCTGTCGTTGGTTACCGGGGAGCTGTAGTCACCTCCTCGGGCTGCTGTGACAGCCGGCCGCGCATCCAGTGGCTAACACGGTACAAACTCATTCTCACGAGTCACCGGCATTGGCGGGGCTGCGCTCCCGCGGAAGGCGCCGGGGGGTGACCTGTCCCTTGCCACTCCAGCTTCTGGCGCCGGTGGGCACTCCGTGTGGCTGCGTCTCCCCAGTCTCTGGCTGTCCCCTCTCGGCTTCTCCTCTCCTGCGTCTCACAAGGACGTTTGGCATTACACGCAGGGCCCATCTGGGTGATCCAGGATAATCTCATCTCAGGATCCCTAATTACACCTGCAGGGGCCCTGGCTCCCAATAAGGTGACATTCACGGGTCCCCGGGGCTTAGACATGGGCATAGCTTTTTGGGACCCCATTCAACCCACTCCAGGGACCTTGTGGAAATCGCTTAACCTCTGACCCTCAGTTTGGCATCTGTAAAGTGGGGATAAAACTAGTGTCTTCTTCACTTGGCTGTCAAGAGATTTGATAATACGAGATAATCCTCGTTGCCAAGCACATACCGTGTTTCCCCGAAAATAAGACATCCTCCGAAAATAAGACCTACTTACAGGTTTCCTTCTGAGTGAAATATAAGGTATCCCCCCGAAAATAAGGCCCCCAGGCTCTGTCTCAGAATGAAAACTAATTCACCGTAAACTGGTTGCAACCAGTGACGTTACCCGGATTCCTGACGTCACTGCTGTGTGAATGGAGAGAAATCAGCGTAGAAACTTTGTGAAACCTAAACTGCAGGAAGTTGTGACTTGGGTAAAGAATTCATGGGAGAAAATCACTGACAGTTGCATTGCAAATGCACTGCGAGCAGGCTACCTTGACAAGAAGCACTCATTTAAAGACAGTGCTATTGCTAAACATGAGAGGTTTGGTCCACTGATTCTGAAAGAAATTTTTGGGGAAACAGGGTAGTAAGTACTGAATAAATGTCATTATTATTATTATTATTAATTATTATTACCCCCAATCCAGCCTGGTCTTCCTGGGGCCTCCTCCCAGGCGGTTTTCTTCACAGGTAGGCTAGTAGTTGTAGAGACGAGACAGTAGGTAGGTAGTTGTAGTAGAGACGGTAGGCTAGTAGTAGTAGAGACAGGTAGGCTAGTAGTAGTAGAGACAGGTAGGCTAGTAGTAGTAGAGACGGTAGGCTAGTAGTAGTAGAGACGAGACAGTAGGTAGTTGATGGCTCAGTGGAAACAGAGCTGCCAAGGTTATGCTCGCTCCTCCGCGGGGGCCTGTCCTACGGTCCCACAGGGCGGCCTGAGGAGGCCTCCTGCCAATCAGCCTCTCACCCGGGCTCCTGGAGGCCAGCGTGCACGCCCCATGATTTAGAGAGATGACATGCAAACTGCAGAGAGTCCCCGCTTCCCCACTCGGCTGAGATCCCATCAGCATCTCATTCCGTTCACCCGGGGCTCCTCCCGGTCTCGGTGGGTGGCCGCCGCCGGTGGAGCGCCTCCGCGGCGACTGCCACGCTGGCTTCCTGCATCTATCACACCTGCACTGTGACAATGTAATTCTTATCTCCGGGTGTTTATTTCTCAGACGGAACTACTTGTAAATTCCAAGAAGAAAACACATCCCTGTGTGTGACAGAGGCAGCCCAGGGCGATTAATCTGGGCTCGTAAACTGGGGATGCAAACCTGGCCGGCGCTACTCCCACGCCCAAGTGTCCGGCCACCAGCCACAGCCCCCGACTGTCCCCTGACGATCCTGCGGTGGCCCCAGGAGGGGTCGACTCCGCAGGATTTGATCCAACGGGATGAGAATGGGGCCCTTCTCTTCCCTCTGCCGGGTGGCTACCGGCTCTGGGGACACAGAGCTGGGGGCAGGTGGCTTGAGGCCACGAGGTGCAAGAGGTGGAGGGAGAGACCCATTTCAAGGCACAGTTGACCGTCGGCGTGAAAAGGAGGAGGGGCCGAAACCGGTTTGGCTCAGTGGATAGAGCATCAGCCTGAGGACTGAAAGGTCCCAGGTTCGATTCCGGTCGAAGGCATGCACCGTGGTTGTGGGCACATCCCCAGTGGGAGTGTGTGCAGGAGGCAGCTGATCGATATTCCTCTCTCATTGATGTTCCTCACTCTCTATCCCTCCCCCTTCCTCTCTGTAAAAAAGTCAATTAAAAAAAAAATAGCCGAAACCTGTTTGGCTCAGTGGTAGAGCATCGGCCTGCAGACTGAAAGGTATCAGGTTCGATTCCGGTCAGGGGCATGTACCTTGGCTGCGGGCACATCCCCGGTAGGGGGTGTGCAAGAGGCAGCTGGTCGATGTTCCTCTCTCATCGACGTTTCTAGCTCTCTATCTCTCTCCCTTCCTCTCTGTAAAATATCAATAAAAAATATATATAAAAAAGACAGGTGCCCTCAAGAAGCTCTCAGCAAAGGAAACCCAGCTTCCCTATAGGGAGTGACCTTCCAGCCATTGCTCTCCCCCCCCCCCCCGCCCTGTTCACTTTGCTGCCTGCTGACCCCCTCCCTTCCTCATTTCCCAGCTCAGCAAGCTGCTTAGCCCCGCCCACTCCACTCCAGGGGTACCCGCAGGCTTCAGTCTGGGGAGCCTGGCAGTCTGCCCTGTGCAGGGAGAGGCCAGGGCTGCCCGCAGGCACCTGAGGGGGGGACCTGTTGTTTGTGGCTCTGCCTTCGTGTCTGTTGGGATGAGCTCTGTCAGGGCCCAGGCTTTGGGCAGGTGGATGGGAAGATGGGGCGTCAGGGGCGTGGGAGCTGTGAGCGGCCTCAGTCCCTGCCTTCGCCATTCACCGAGTGTCTGCCGGGGGTCCGCCGGGTGCCAGGCTCTGCACCGGGAATAGGACGGCAAGAAACATGCCGCCGTGAGCCGGAGGCCGACCCCAGAGTGCCCGAGTGTGACTCCCGCTGTGTCGCTCTCTGCGAGTGGGTGCCGAGGAGGCCTCTGAACCTCTTTGAGCGTCAGGTTTGTCACCTAGAAGACAGACGGCAACACCTAGTTCGCTGGGGTGTGGAGACGGTCAGGGATCTCACATATGCAGGCGGCCCGGTGGTCAGCACCCGTACGTTCCCACCTACTGCGATCATCTTAGAAGAGCCAGTCATGCCCCTTGGGGTTCACACCCTTCCCTCGCCAGCATCCTGCCGGGTCTCCTTTTCTGCCTGGCCCCAGAGCTTCCTGGGACCACAGTGGTCAAGGCCTCATGGACAGAGCCCCCGGGGCAGTGCCTGCGGGCAGTGTCACTCCATCAGGCTGGAGGCAGGCCGAGCGGACAGGGGGCAGTGCCCTGTGCTGGGCTGGTCAGGTGGGGGCAGAGCAGCTGAGGCAGCTGCAGGGATGACGGAACCTCCCCCTCACCCCCCCCCCCCCAACTCATTCCCCTAACTTCTCCGGAGAGACAGAGCTGAGCAAAGAGAAAATACCGGGATGGAGTCAGCTCTGAGTCTAGGCCTCATCAAAGGGCAGCTTCTGGCTGGTGCCTGGGGCAGCTGCTGGCCTCTCGCTGCCCCTATGAGCGCCGCCACTTGCCGGCAGGGTCAAAGGGGGCTCACCTGCAGCCCCCAGTCCATCAGCACCTCCCTGCTCCCCCTGCCCGGAGTCGCCCCAGAAAGCAGCCTGGAGCAGGGCCACAGGCCAGTTCTGCCCCCGGGGAGACCCTGCTGCATCTCCGATAAGAATTTAAACCGGTTGTGGAGCAGGCCCACTAATTAATCTTTTGTTTTTATTTTTAGTGGGTTTTTTTGTGTTTGTTTTTGTTTTCTTTACTATAAAAGTAAAACATGCCATCTGGGGGAAATTTGAAAAGTATAGAAAACTCTAAAGAAGCAGGTGTGTGTGTGTGTGTGTGTGTGTGTGTGTGTGTGTGAGCCCAAACATCCAAGCAGAGTTGAGCACTGTTCACATGTTAATACGTTGGCATTCCAATGAAAAGCAGAAGCTTTCATTTATTTTTCAAAAATATTTTTATTGATTTCAGAGAGGAAGAGAGGGAGAGAGATAGAAACATCAATGATGAGAGAGAATCATGCATCGGCTGTCTCCTGCAGGCCCCCAAGTAGGGATCGAGCCCACAACCTGGGCATGTGCCCTTGACCAGAATTGAACCCGGGACCCCTTCAGTCTGCAGGCCAATGCTCTATCCACGGGGACAAACCAGCCAGGGCGAAAAGCTGGTCAACATTCATGGCTGCCTGGGATTCATGGAATGAATCTTTTTAAGAATTCGCACTTGAGCCGAGTGGATTTGGAGGAGCCCCCGGGCCTGGGGGTGCGGGAGGGAGCCTAGGTCTGCAGCCCCTGGGGCTCAGACAGGCTTCCCCGGAGGCTCCGGGAGGCCGGGTGGGGTCTGCCTCAGCCACAGGGGTCTCATTCCTCACCCACTTCCCAGCAGGGGCGGCAGCAGGGGCGGGATTGCTTTCACACTTGGCTTGCCTCCTCGCCTGTTTGCCTGGGAAGCAGAGACAGGAAGAAGAGGGTGCGGAGGAGGGAGGCACTCTCCAGAGAGAAGGGCTGCCCTTTGGCCAAAGGGCCGGAATGGGCTGGCCTGCTCCTTCCTTTCTTCCCTGAGGCGGGGAGTGTGTGTGTGTGTGTGTGTGTGTGTGTGTGTGTGTGTGCGTGCGTGCGATGGGGGAGCACCCAGCCTTGCTGATTTGCATGTACGTAACCACTGTCCAGGGAAGGCCAGTCTTCGGTGCGGGCTGAGGAGGACCCCGGAGAGAATGCTACCTGAGAGGGAGAGAGCAAAGGCAGGGCCAGGCCTGGGAGGGTGGAACTGGAGTGCCCCCACCAGCCACCCCCTCCCTGGTGATCCTCGAGGATGGTGGTACATTGTGCAAGGGAACAGCAAACACAAGGCCGCACCTTCTGCTGGCGGGGCGAGGCCACCACCTGGGGAGCAGGGTGCCCCCCCCCAGCCTTCCCCGGGTCCCACCGCTGAGAGGCCGCCTGCACAGCACGCGCACTGCTGGGCCTCGTGCCTGGTGGAAGCGGCTCCCGGCCCTCGTGGAGCTAGTTACTTCTCTGAGACGGAGGGCTAGACGTTTGCCAAGCACCGTGCCCAGTGTCCTCGGTGTGCCCGTTGCTCCCTCGGCACAGCCGCCCTCACATTACGAGTGCTGCTTCTCCCCATTGTACGGGTGTGCGAACAGGGAAGTTCCTTGGCTTGCTCAAGGTTACACAGCCAGCCAGCCAGCCGGCCAGCCGGGAGCTGGAATCCAAATGCAGGCCTAACTGCAAGCCAGCCCGCTCGGCACTCTTCCTGGCTGCAGCCCCCGCCCCGTGCCTCCGCTCGGATGGCTCAGCCCACCAGGTTCCTCCTTGGAGGCTGCCGCTCCATTAGCACCTTCTCCGGGGACAGAAGGAAGCGTGTGTGTGCGCCAAGGGAGAGCCAGATTCCAGAGGGGAGGGTGCCACCCAGCCCCATTCTGGAGTTTCTCGGAAAATACTGGGTTTGGTCCCGAGTGTGCGTGTGTGTGTGTGTGTGTGTGGGGGGGGGGTGTTGGGGGTCAGTTTGCACCAGGTCAGGGCCCTTGGCCACTGATTCCCAAGAGGATGACCCAACACCGGCTAGAGACAGCCGTGGAGGCAGGAGCACAGGTGTCAGCGCCTGGAAGCCGCCCGAACCTCCACCCCAGAGCCAATGGCGGTTCCTCCCTCTCAAAGGGGAGCAGGAGGAGGGGCAGCAGGAGGTGAAGGACGCACTGGCAGCGAGGGATGGGGATGGGGATGGGGATGGGGATGCGGGATGCGGTGTGGCTGCTGCTGCGGCTGCAGGCCCGCCCCCTGCGGCCAGCTCCTACCTGGACCGGCAGGGCGGGCGCTGGTTGGCTCCCTGGGAACGCCTCTCGCCCTATCACACACCTGCACGGTCGCCAGGCAACGGAGCGGCGTTGTAACACCTCGAAGACAAGAGCTGGGATGTTTTTATTTCCTAGCTGCTGCAAGTCTCTCCTTAGAAGTTGTAGGAAGATTTGGTTTCTACAAAGGGACCGCACCCACACACTCCCCTTTCCCCAGCCCACAGCCCAGCCTCCAGCCCAGCGGTTTCTGGCCAGACCGGGGCGGGCAGCAAGCTGCCTCCAGCTGGCCGCTCATCTCAGCGTCCTGGGAAAGGCATCCTCAGAGGAGCTGGGACCTTCCGCCCCAGACAAGCTGGCACATCCAAGGAGTGAGCTAGGACAGGCTCTACGGTCGCTGGCCTCCGAACAGCGTTAGGGTTATTGGCTGGTGTGGGTGCAGGGCACGCTTTGGGCCTGGATGCTGGCTTTACACCCAGGTTACTATCTAGGTGTTTCCCAAACCTTCTCTCTGCCTCACACCTTGCCAGTGGCTCACCCATCGGTGAGCCGCTGCACTATGTTTTCACTTTTTTTTTTCTTTTCTGCATTGACCCACTTTAGCTTAAATAAATGCATTTAAAAAAAAAAGGAAACTTGGTAACATGCCTGTAAGAGGCCGTATAGTTTGCCATAAATAGAAATTAACTGCATAAATAAATACAAAGAAACAAAATGTTATTAAATTTTGGCACTCGGAGCCTAATCTGGGAGGGCCATGATAATAACAACAAAATAACTGCTTATGAAGTACTCACTCTGTGCCAGAAACCGGCTGAGCACTTTATGCCGATTAGCTCATTTGGTCTGGTGTTAGTCATGGTCCCATTTCACAGATGGGGAAATTGAGATTCAGAGCAGCTGAGGGCTTTGGCCGAGGGCACAGAGACACTAAATGATGAGTCCCCTCTAAAAGCCAGGCCTTTAGCCCTAGCTGATTTGGCTCAGTGCATAGAGCGTTGGCCTGTGGACTGAAGGGTTCTGGGTTCAATTCCAGTCAAGGGCCCATGCCCGGGTTGTGGGCTCCGTCCCCAGAAGGGGGCCTGCAGGAGGCAGCCAATCAATGATTCTCATCATTGATGTTTCGATCTCTCTCTCCCTCTCCTTTCCTCTCTGAAATCAATATATATATTTTAAAGCTGGGCTTTTAGCTATGGGCTGTTGCTGTCTCTCTGCCCGGTGGCTCCTCTGGCTCCCTGCCCTGGTGAGTGGGTGGTGGCCCTTTCCAGGACTGGGGCAATGATGTCAGCCCCAGGGGCAGTGGGTCTTGCCTTGCTCCAGGGACTAGAACTCACCAGGTGCTCTTAGAGATAAGCCACACATTCTCCCCAAAGCCCTGTGAAGTGTCTCATCCTGTGGCTCGGAGAGGCCAAGCCACCGGCCCAGAGCCGCCGTGGCTGAGGGTGCTCTGCTCCCCGTGCCTGTGCAGTGCTGACTGCCTTGCACCTCATTCAGAAATGGGAATCTTGAATTCTTAGCAACCCTTTACCGCAGACGGAGCCTCTCACCGGGAATCACATCTCCATCTGGGAAGGAGGGCATTTGCCGAACCCACTCTTGGCTGCGGGGTTGGCATCTTTGGAACCGTGGCCTTCTGTGGGTGGGCGAAATCCCCCGGAGCCAGCCCCCCGCCCCGGGCGCTCCCCACACCTCAGGAGGACTCCCGCGCCCGTGGGCCCGTGGGCGGGGAAGCTTGGCTTTCTTATCTGCCTTCCTAGAAAGACAGTCCACAATCCCGTGTCAAAATGAGCAGCTGCACTTCTCGCTCCGGAGCCGGCTTGCTCTTCTTGCCTGGGAGAGGAAGAACCGGGGAGCCTTGGAGAGGGAGAGAAATCATGTTATTTTTAAAAGGCATTTTGAGTGAATGCTGAATGGAGTTCAAGAAAATTGCCTTAAAGACTTGCTCTCCGCGGGGATGGCGTTCCTCGTGGCTCCCAAGCATTTGGAAACTTAATTGCACACTTGTACAGGCTACTGTTTTTTATTTCTTTCTGGTCTCAGAGGTGGGCTTTGAAGATTGTGCTCTGTCTGTAATATTTAAAAAAAAATTCTCTAATACATTTTGCACATCTGCAAGGTAGAGCCGCTTGAAAGAAACGGTGTCAGAACCGGCTCTCAGTTTAATGAACCTGCAAATGGAATGGGGTTCAGGGAGATGATGTGGCGTGAGCGCGCCCTGAGCCTCCGGCTGCGGCTGCCCAAAGCGGCAGTGCGCTTTGCTGGTGATCTCTGGATTGCAGAGCCTGAGCTCACACCTTTGCTGAAATCCTTTCTCTACCCCAAGCTGGAAGCCGGGCCGCATGCGGGAGACCCAATTCCGTGTGGGTGTTTGGGGCCTCTTAGGCCAAGATGCTAATAAGAGCGTTTAGCTTAATTAGAGAGCCACAGTTCCCCCCTGCCAGCGGCTTCCTCAAACCTCCCACGCCATTTTGTATCTAAAAGCTAGAAGGTCCGTTTTGGGGTCAGAACATTGTCGTGAGCCAAAGTAGGGCTTAGATTGCAGTGCTTGGGGTTGGCAGGGGTGCCAGTACTCAGGGGAGTGGGGAACCCCAGATTTGTGCAGCCCCTCCGGGCCTCTGGCTTCCCACCCACGGGAACGTGGTCGTGGAAGGGCTACACGCCCACCTCTGGAGGCAGGCAGGCCAGGGGTTTGAATCCGGGCTCTGCCACGTTCCAGCTGGTGGAGGTGCTAGGGGGTCCTGCTTGTCATCCCGCCTTCTGCCGTGGGCACGGTGCCCGGGGGCCGGCCTGGGAGGCCACTCCTGTGGGCTCCTGCCTGGGCCTGGGGCTAACGCCGGCGCTGGCAGGTGACGGGGGAGGGGGAGAGTGAATCCTGGGTAAGCGTCCCCCTCCCTACAGGCTGGTTTCATCCCTGACCAAGGTCTCAGCTCTGGTCAGGGGCCCGCTCTCTCCTCACAGCTGCTCCGTTCTGGTTCTGAGTCCCCATCCCTCCCCTCCCCCCTCAGGATGAGGGTTGTTGACATCGGTGGTCTTTCTTTCTTCCTTCCTTCCTTCCTTCCTTCCTTCCTTCCTTCCTTCCTTCCTTCCTCCTTTCTCTCTCTCTCTCTCTCTCTCTCTCTCTCTCTCTCTCTTTCTTTCTTTCTTTCCCATATATTTTTTACTGATTTTGGAGAGGAAGGGAGGGGAAGAGAAACATCAATAATGAGAGAGACGGACTGAAAGGTCCCGGGTTCAATTCTGGTCAAGGCCATGTACCTTGGTTGCGGGCACATCTCCAATAGGGGGTGTGCAAGAGGCAGCTGGTAGATGTTTCTCTCTCATCAACGTTTCTAGCTCTCTATCCCTCTCTCTTCCTCTCTGTAAAAAATCAATAAAATATATTTTTTTAAAAATGAGAGAGAATCGATTAGTTGCACGCCCCACGCTGGGGATCGAGCCCGCAACCCGGGCATGTGCCCTGACCAGGAATGGGACTGTGACCTCCTGATGGATAGGTCGGCACTCCACCCTGAGCCACGCCAGGGCTCCTGGCGACATTGGTGGTTTTTTCTGTCTGTTAATTAGTATCCCTGTGCATTCTCTGGGCCCTGCACACACCTCCCTCAGTTGTCCCTTTATTAAATGTCCTCAGTTACCTGGTGACCCCTGATGGACACAGCGATCCTAAGCAAGTCTTTCACCTCTGGGAACGGTGGTCCCCTCACCTGTAAAATGAACTTTATTAGGGAACAGCTTGCTTGTGTGCCTGGAGGTGAGTGCGAGGTGCTTGACCCAGGGCCTGGGGGACAGTCCTCTTACCCCGCGGAGAGAGCGATGGTCCAGGGGGACTGGGCGGTCATCTCTGACCTTCGGCCCAAGGTGGCCTTATACCCTCTGCTCTCTGCTTTCCATCCATGAGCCGGCGGTGCCAGGAGAGCAACACCTCACGAGGCTCAGGAAGTCGGCATGTCTTTTGCCCTGGGATATCCCACAGAAGCCGCCCACCCCCGACCCTCGTGTGCACACTCTCTCTCATCTTTATGTATTGTTATCGGGGAAACAAGGCAGCTACAGATTCCACATAACACGGTGTCCCCTGAGGAGGCAGAAGGAACAGATGACAATGGCTATCCCAGCGGGAGCGGCCGGGTGGGTGGAACCACAGCAGACATGTCCAGCCGGCCAGCCCCTCTCCGCCTCGACGGCTCTGGAATCTCATTCCGAGTTTGAGGGTTTGAGGACCCAGGAACCAGAAGGACAGCGGAGGAGACAGGTGGGGGAGGAGTCTGCGAACCGCTGGTGTTTATGTGAGCGCCTGTCTGGGAGGGTGAGAAAGACACAGAGCCCGGGGCCCTGCTCCCGCGAGGACGGCAGCTGAGCTGGGAAGCTGGCACTTAGGAGGTGATGAGAGCCCGGGGCGGGCGGGAGAGGGAACACGCAGGCCCTGGCCGGCGGCCTGGCAGGGAACCGCCGGGAGAAGGAGGAGAGGGCATTTCCGGGGAGGGAGCACCGGGCCAGGAGGGTTGGGGGCGGCCAGGCTGAAGGAGGACGTAGGTGTGGTCTGGCAGGAGCTGGGTATGCCAGGGGGGAGCACAGTGTGGGTCTGGCTCTTTTGGAGTCTTGAAGCAGGACTTGGGGAGCCGTGAAAGAAGGAATTCTTAAGCTGAGGTTCACAGGCAGACCTTGGAGTATCCTAGAAGTTGTGCGGTGCAGCTTAAACCGGTTTGGCTCAGTGGCTAGAGCGTCGGCCTGCGGACTGAAAGGTCCCCGGTTCGATTCCGGTCAAGGCATGTACCTTGGTTGTGGGCACATCCCCAGTAGGGGGTGTGCAAGAGGCAGCTGGTCGATGTTTCTCTCTCACTGATGTTTCTAACTATCTCTCTCTCTCTTCCTCTCTGTAAAAAAATCAATAATATATATATATTAAAAAAAAAAAGAAAATAAATTGTGTGGTGCAGTGGCCGGGCGTGTGGGGGCTTTGTCATGGGTTGGACCTTCCTGCTCCGAGTTCCAGTGCCACTTTCTAGTTATCCCTTAACCTTTCCGAGCCTCCGTCTTCTCATCTACACAAGGGCACACAATGGCCATGTCTGCCTCGCAGCCGGTTTGGGGTAACACGTCGCAGAGCGGACACTCTGTGCTGCGCCCAGGCTCGGGCCCTCAGGAAGGACCTCGGAAAACAGCCGCCATCATGAAACGCTGCCGAACTGCGAGTGATCGCCCAGAGTTGCACTTCTCTCTCTCTCTCGAGGGTCTCCTGTAGCTCTCACGAGATCCCCCAAGGGGTCCCTGATTCAAAAAATGTTAAGCACCACTCGCCGCCTGAGAGGTTTAAAAATAGAGGCGTGCCAGGCAGCAGAGAGCATGTGTGTGTGTGTGTGTGTGTGTGTGTGTGTGTGTGTGTGTGTGACGGGGACGTGACGGTGTGGGCCCGGGGGCAGGGGAGCAGCGTGGAGCCTCTCTGCCCATCTGTTGGGCCCGCCATCCTTCCATCCATTCACCGGCTTGTCACGCCTGGCTGAGCCCTGACTCAGCCGGCCC
Organism: Vespertilio murinus; assembly: GCA_963924515.1. NCBI lineage: Eukaryota > Metazoa > Chordata > Mammalia > Chiroptera > Vespertilionidae > Vespertilio > Vespertilio murinus. The sequence goes on along the minus strand of OZ004718.1, from coordinate 33,618,359 downwards.
CCTGCTAGATGCCGAGGCCCGAGACCAAGCACAGGTCGGTGGGGAGGGAGATGAGCACAGCCCGCCTTCAGAGATGGCCCCCCAGCCTCCCGCTCTCCCGTCCCTGTCACGGCCCCTGCGACTCCGTCTAAACAGTGGGGTGCAGTGGAAGTGAGGTGGCCAGGGCCAGCCCCACGCCTGAAGGAGGCCAGCAGCCTCACTTCTGTTGTTTTGGGGGAACAGAGACATCCTTTTTTTTTTTTTTAAATCCTTACCCGAGGATGTTTTCCCACTGATTTTTAGAGAGAGTAGAAGAGAGAGGGAAAGACAGAGGGAAACATGGATGTGAGAGAGACACATCAATTGGTTGCCTCCCACACGTATGCTGACCAGGGCCTGGGCCGGGGAGAAGCCTGCAACCAGGGCACATGCCCCTGACCAGAACTGAACCCAGGACCCTTTGGTCTGAAGGCCAATGCTCTCTCCACTGAGCCAAACCAGCCGGGGCAGAGCAGACACATCCTGTAAGAAGCCTGGCTGCCCTGCATTTAGACATCTGGAGAGGGAGACAGGCTGGGCATCTTAGCTCAGATGACTCCAGCGCTTGCCGCAATCTGGCTGAAACCGTATGCGAATCCCCAGGTGAGAACAGAAGAACCACCATGCAGAACCCATTCTGCCCACTGAACCATGAAGTCAGGACATGGTTTTGACTTAAGCCCTCATGTTTAGAATGGCTTGTTACCCAGGTGGACATACAAGGAGACCAACCAAGTGAGGACAGGTACAGGCTATGTGTTCAGAGGCTGCTAGTCCAACGGAATTGGCCATTGCCACATACGTTGGCAGAGGCTCGGAGGCAGGCGGAGGAATGGGCACTTTTTCTAATAGAAAAAAAAGGAAGGCTTCAGGTCTGCCCTGAATGGAGGCTGTGGGCAGGGGGCAGCTGGAGGCAGGCCAACGAGAAGCGGAGGGAGGGGCCCTCTGTGGTTGGTGAGGGATGCGTATTTGGTTTTCTCTGCTCCGTCCTCGGTTGGAAGTGGGGACAAAAATCAGGGAGCGAAGTCCTAAACATTTGGGGCTGGTTGGCATAAGCTGTTGTTCGTTTGCTAGAGACGTGGTTCTGACTTCCGAGGAAAAGCCCGCCGGCTTCTGGGGTTGGTTCCTGCGGACAATGGCATGGTTTCCTGGGCTGGTTCCTGCGGACTGGGGCCTGGGCGCTCCATTTGCGTATGTGGTCTGGCACTGCTATATCTGGCTGTCGCGTGACACTAGATACCCACATCAAACTGATCGTTTTGATTTCCTGTTGAAGGAACAGAGTCCTCTAGGTAGGTCCGAAGTGGGGAGGACCCTCTCCCACCCCCCGCAGCCAAGTCTGAAGGACGAGGGAGGAGCGGCAGGCAGATGAAGGAAGGAGGGCTGTCCCAGGTGGAAGGGACCGCGTGGCCTGCTGGGCCGGGGGCTAGAGGAGAACAGGGCCAGTGGGGGAGTCGGCACAGGCTCCCCGGGCTGGGCTCTCGGCAGGCGGGGAGCGCTGGCTTGGGACCCAGGGCACCAGACAGCCAGGCGTCCTCCCGAAAGCAGATCACAGGTGTCTGGCTGGAGCGACACAATGACAGCCGAGTTTAAACAGAACTCTCCCAATGGAGAAGACGGAGGCGGGCGAGGGCGAGGGCAGGGCCGCCGAGGCGGCGGCTGGAGCATCCAGAGAGCGTCCCAGAGCCAGAAACTGCCCGCCCTGCGAACTGGGCTCCGGGAAGAGGAGAAGGCAGAGTTCAGGTTTCCCGCAGATCGAGGACTTGTGGTCACCGAGAAGGCGACCGGGGGAGAGGGGAGCAGGCCTGGAGGCGGCGATGTTGTTTTGGGAAAGCAGAGTCGGAAGGGTCCGGGAGACCCCAGCGAACACAGGTGGGGGGGGCGTCCTTGGAGATTGGGATTTGGGGCTGGCAGAGTCCGAGAGGGGATGAGTTTTTATGCATCACGGGGGGCCCCGGGGACTGTGGGTAAAATGACAGGATGAAGAGGTGCCAGGCCAGGGGCGGAGAGGGATGTCCAGTAGACCGTTCACCCAGGAGAGACTTGTGTCAAGGAAATGAGGGGAGATCTCAAGGGGTGCCCGCCCCCAGCAGCAGCTGAGTTGGTAGTGAGCGGAGACGGTGGGGTGTGGGCCCAGGCAGGGAGCTTGTGCGGGAGAAGGGGCGGGATGGCAGGTGCGGGGCCGGAAGGGAGGGGAGTGGGCCTGTCAGGCAGTTTGCCTGTGCGGGGAGGGAGGAGGGGCGGCTGCAGGGAGGGCTGGGGTGGGTGGGGCTTGTTGTTCAGTGGGAGACAGGAACTCCTCTACAGGCAGAGAGGGAGCCGTCTAGCAGGGCAGGAGCTGACGATGCCCGAGGCAGGGCACAGCCCGCGGGGAGGCGGCTGTCAGGAACCTTGGCCTTGGGCTGTGTTGGCCCACACAGTGTTTTCTTTTTTTGGCTGAACTCGCTGCCAACCAATTGCATGTAAAAATCCTGGTTCCCGAGTCTCTGGCAAAATCCGAAGAAGACCCGATAACCCAGGGCCCGCTTTCTGCTGGGCGGCAGGCGCTGGAGCCCGGGGCCTTCCCGCTGGGCCTGGCTTCCAGGTTGCCACCTGCCCCAACCTACCTGCCATCCCACCCTTTTCTGTTTCCGGCTCGGCCCCTCTAGGCATCTGAATGGACATGTTGGGGTGAAAGGAGGTGAGAGGGCAGGACTAGAGCCAGCCTCAGGCGGAAGCCTGGGTGAGAGTGCTGAGGGGTGAGGGCCTGGAAGCCAAGGGCAGAGATTTAAGGAGGGAGGGGCAGGGGGTCGAATGGCCACTGAGGGGAATGGGAGAGGAAGCCGTGGGCTGCACAGAGCAAGGCTGTGGCCGCCCCGGTGCTGGGACCAGCTAAGACTGAGCCGGGGACCTGCGGCCGCTCCCGTTCGTGCCAGTGGGTGGACAGCACAGGGGAGGGGCCGGAGGAGTCTGCTCTCGGGAGCTTCTGGACTCAGCTCGGCGTCCTTTGGCCCCGTGAGTGGGTGTGTGGGGTCCCGAGACTCGGGGGCCCCCTACACAGAGCCTGTCCAGTACCAGGGACTCTCCCAGGCCGGGGATGTGCGGAAGGCCCACTTGGCCCGGGACAGGAATCATTCTGGGGGGGGTCTAGTGTGGAGCTGGCAGGCAGGCACCTGAGATTCCGGCTCCGTTCCTCGGGGCAGACCCTCAGGAAGTGCACGCACTTTCTTGCACACACTTGCTTGCACACACTTGCTTGCACACCCCTGCTTGCATACCCGAGCTGTCCTCTTGCTGAAGTCTCCTCCGTCTCCCCCCTCTGTGGTCTCAGGACTAGTTCTCCGTCACAGGGTGGGACTTGCTGACCTGAGGGGCTGGGGTCCTCAAGATTAAATCTTCCTGCCTCGCTGGTTTGGCCCAGCGGATAGAGCTGCAGACCGAAGGGTCCCGGGTTTGAGTCTGGCAAGGGCACATGCTCGGGTTGTGGGCCCGACCCCCAGTAGGGGGCATGCAGGAGGCAGGCGGTCACTGATTCTCTCTCATCATGGATGTTTCTCTCTCTCTTCTTCCCCTTTCCTCTCTGAAAGGTTTAAAAGATTAAACCTTCCCAACCCCTCCCTGTGCGTGGACGCTCTCCTCCGGGTCTCCCTGGGAATCGTGTGCGACTGAGACACACGTCACTCACTGTCTCGGTGGAGCTGGACTGTGACTAGGCGACGCGGGCGGACATTCCGCCTGTCTCCCGGGAGCACGGGGGTAATGAGCCGTCGCCAGGGCCCCGGGGGCTGCGGGGGCTGCGGGGGCTGCTGGCCTGAGCAGAGGCCCGGCCATTCATTAGCTTTGGAGGGGCTCCCGGTCCGCCCCTCACCCCGGCTGCGTCCGGGCTGGCCCGTTCTCCGGCGGGAAGCGGGAGCCGTGGTGGAGAGCGAAAAGGGCGGCCGGGCTTGGAAGCAGGACCGTGAGCAAGTTGTCCCTGGTGGGGTGGGAGGGAGACGGAAGCCACAGTCCTCGGTGGTGGTGCCTGTCCCTGAGGCCTGGACACAGTGGCCAGGGGTCTTTTAAAAAATATATATATATATATTTATTGATTTTTCACAGAGAGGAAGGTAGAGGGACAGAGAGTTAGAAACATCGATGAGAGAGAAACATCGACCAGCTGCCTCTTGCACCCCCCCCTCCCCCCCAACTGGGGATGTGCCCGCAACCAAGGTACATGCCCTTGACCGGAATCGAACCCGGGACCTTTCAGTCCGCAGACCGACGCTCTACCACTGAGCCAAACCGGTTTCGGCAGTGGCCAGGAGTCTTTACCTGGAGAGCCCCCCTGGGAGGGGGCCCAGGCCAGCTCTAAGAGTCAACCAGGCCCACACAGAAGTGCCCCAGCCCGCTCCCCTCACAGTAAACACACTGGGGTCCCCGCCTGGGAGGCCGGAGAAGAGGCAGAGTGGCCCCCGGCTGGCCTAGGCACCCAGCACCCCATTCCAGCGGCCCCTTCTCCACCCAGCGCCCGGCTCCGCCCTCCGCTGCCTGTGTCAGTGATGGGGCCACGGCATGTTACCCTCTACCCCACCCCTTCCTGCTCCCAGGCAGGAACCTCCAATCAGCTTTTCTGGCCCCATCTGGTCGGCCTTTCACCAGCCACTCAACCTCGTCACCATCTCTCAATAAAACCCCATCAGTTCTTGGCAACAGAGCCCACATTCCAAATAGGCACCTTGCTTTCTTTGGACTCTCTCCCTCCCTCCCTCCTTCCCTCCCTCCTTCCCTCCCTCCCTCCCTCCCTCTCTCCCTCCCTCCCTCCTTCTCTCCCTCTCTTCCTCCCTCACTCCCTCCCTCCCTCCCTCCCTTCCTCCCTCTCTCCCTCCCTCTTTCCCTCCCTTCCTCCTTTACTCCCTCCCTACCCCTCCCTTTTCTGTCTTCCTTTATTTCTTTTTTTAATTACTTTATTGATTAAGGTATCACATATTTGTCCCCATCCCTCCCCCCCCCCCCTTCCTTTATTTCTTCTTCCCCTTCTTTCTTCCTCTCCTCTTTCCCTTCTCAGGGCTTGGCATTTCAGGTTGGGGATCTGGGACCGCAGCCTTCCCAGAGAGTCCTGTTCGCTCTCTGCTCCGAGCTGCCTCCTGGGCCTCTTCAGCCCCTGGGTGCCCCCGGCCCCCAGTCCCCCTCCCCGGAGGCCACCGGGAGCCGTCGGGGGGCCGCCGCCCCGTGGACGCGGAGCCTCTCGGCAGTGGCGGGCCTGTCCTGCCGCAGTTGTGCCCTCGGTGCCCGGGCAGGTGCCCCAGCTGTGCTCACCGGAGTGGATGACAGCGCTGCCCTTCCACCTCCACCCCCGACCTGCCCTTCCTGGGGGTGTCGGCGGGGCCTGTCGGGGCACATCCACCCGTGGGTGGGGTCACCCGTCTTCCGGCTGCCCTCAGTGAGGGGAGCCCTTTGAGGGGTGTCGGGAGCTGGTTTCCTCCGAGCAGAGAGGGGTCCCTGCTCTGCCCTCTTCCTGTTGTTTGTCCCCCCGAAGGGCCAAGGAGATGTGCCCGCCGAGCCCGTGTCCATCACTCCGGACCAGTCCCGTCCGGCAGAAACGGGAGCCGTGTGTGCTTCAGACGTCCTAGCCCCACATTAAATAAGTAAGAAGCAGCAGGTGACATCCATCTGAAAGCATTTGTACTTAACCCGACACATTCAGAAATAATTATTATTTCAACGCACGGTCGCTGTGGCAAGTGCTCTTTCCCAGGGTGAGCCTTTGCAGTCGCCACGCCCAGGCTCAGAGGCCGCGCCGGGTGGTGGCCCCTGCCCGGAGGGCCAGCTGCAGACACACGTGGGCACGGAGACAGCACTCCTGCTCCACGGCCAGCCGGCGCCCAGGTCCCCCCCCCCCGGACTCCTGAGGGCAGGGGGCACCCAGAAGCTGCCGGGTGGGAATGGCCAGGAGCCAGGCTTACCTCCAGGAGGTGGTGGTTGGGGGCCGGGGAGGGGGCACATTCCCTACGGCTTTGTTTGCCTTCTTAGTGCAACATCCTCTCTGATCTAGAGGTGGCGGGGTGAGGGGACCCCTGTGCACGGAGGGGCAGAGGAGGCTGGGCACAGCTCAGGAGCAGCTGGGGGTCCTCATGGGGGTGGGGGGCGGGGAGTCTGGGAACCCACGGAGCAGCCTGGAGGAGGGCGGTGGAACAGGTCCACAGACAGGTTAATGGCTCCTGCCTTGCACACAATTGGATTTGCCCTCCCAGCCTCCCAGCTTTGGGGAGAGGCCTGTCCTCCTGGCCGCTCAGCTGGGTGCCGGAGCCGCAGGCCCTGAGTGGATCGGGAGGAATGAAAGACGTGGGGCTCACAGGCCACCCGGGCCCAGGGGGGCTGGCGGCAGCTCCGTCCAGAGGGACAAGGCTGGGAGGGCACAAGGGCCCACAGGCCCCTCTCCCGAGAGCCCCCTGTTCTCAGAACACAATGGAGACTGTCTGCTCTTACGTCACATCCCCTCCCCCTGCCCACCCCTCTCAGGCTGGTTGCAGGATGGCTCCGCCAGAAAGCTTGGAAGGAACCGGCCTGTTTTCCCTGGTGGCCGGGGGCGGGCAGGCGTCCAGGGCGCGCTCAGACAGGGATGGTGCCGGGGAAGGCCCTTCCTTCCTTTCCTCTCAGTCCTTACCTCCCAGGCTGTGTCCCTTCTCCGTGGAAGTCTGGGGACACAGTTGGGGGACACGTTGCAAACTGGAGGGGCAGACAGCCCAGGACTCCAAAGCAGACGTGTCCTCTGGCCGCCACGCCTCTGGCCGGGCCGTCCCTTCCGCCTGGGACGCCCTCCGCTTCCCCCGGAAGGCCAGCGGGCCTCCCGCTCACCCTTGGGGGCTGCCTTCCCTCCGTGACCCCCCACCCTCCGCGGCACGGCCTGCTTCCGCCCTCACCCCGTTCCCATGGCACCGCGACGGGCTCCGTCACACTGTGCGCTTGCTCCTTCAACCTGCACCTCATTGTGGTGCCCCCCAGGTGCCTGGCACCGTTCCGGGGGCCGCAGACATCTCGGGGCACGAGCCGACAAGGGGAAAGACAACAAAACACGTAAACAAATAATTAAACGAGACACACTCGGGGAGTGTGCTGCGCTGAAGGGGAAACAGAGCAGGGTACCTCGTAATCAAGAGTGACTGTGGCCCAAACCGGTGTGGCTCAGTGGATAGAGCAGCGGCCTGTGGACTGAAAGGTCCCAGGTTCAATTCCGGTCAGGGGCGTGTACCTTGGTTGCGGGCACATCCCCAGTGCGGGGAGTGCAAGAGGCAGTCGATGGATGATTCTCTCTCATCGATGTTTCTAACTCTCTATCCCTCTCTCTTCCTCTCTGTAAAATATCAATAAAATATATATATTTAAAAAAAGAGTGACTGGGGTGGTGGGGGTGGGGGTGGGGGTGGGGGGGTGTGTGCTCCCGCCGAGGTCTGGATGCTGAGAAGGAGGCAGTCGTGTAAGGCCCGCGGCGGAGTGACCCAGCCACTGCACACCTATTGTATCATTCCATTGGTATGAAATATCTGGAAGAGACCAGTCCACAGAGACAGGAAGCAGGTTAATGGCTGCTGGGGGGCGGGGCCGGGGGGAGAGTGGGGAGTGACCGCTAATGGCTACGGGGTTTTCCCCGGGGATGGTGAAAATGCTCTAGAACTGGATGGCGGTGGTGGATGCACAACACCGTGAGTGTACTGCATGCCACCGCATGGAGTGCTTTAAGATGGAACGTCTGTGTTATGCGTGTTTTACCATAAAACGAGACCTTCCAAGGCAAGAGGGAAGAGAAAGGCTCACGCGGCCAGTGTCGGGGAGGCGGGGGGGAAGGAGCAGGGGCTGGAGGGGTGGCGGGGGCCGCAGGAGGACACTTCAGGCTGGAAGGGAGTCTGCGTTTCATTCTGGTGCAGCGGGAAGCCACCGGGAGGTTTCCAGCAGGAACGCACCACGACAGCACTGACCGATCCTGCGGGTCCTCGTGGCTGTGGTGTGGGCCGCGGGCGGTGACAGCAGGGTACGGGATGGAGCGACACGGACAGATGTAGGGTCTGTTTTTTAAAAATATATATTTTTTATTGATATTTCACAGAGAGGAAGGGAGAGAGATAGAGAGCTAGAAACGTCGATGAGAGAGAAACATCGGCCAGCTGCCTCCTGCACACCCCCTACCGGGGACGTGCCCGCAACCAAGGCACATGCCCTTGACCGGAATCGAACCCGGGACATTTCAGTCCGCAGATTGACGACGCTCTACCACTGAGCCAAACCGGTTTCGGCTGTAGGGTCTATTTTGAAGGCAGAACCCGTGGCACTTGGGTTAAAGGGGAAGAATGGAGGAAAGGGGTCATGGAGATGAGCTGCTTTCAGACGCTCATGGGGCAGTGTCCGGTGGGCAGTTGGGTGGACTGTGTGGAGCTTAGGACACAGGCACAGGCCTGATGTCCCACCCCTGCCCCGTGGGGATGGAGTGAGCTGCCCTGGGGAGAGGAGTGGCTATGGGAGACTGGAGGTCCGAGGGAGGGACTCCGGGGAACCAGAGCTGGAGCTGCCAGGAAGGCGGAGAAAAGCCAGCCGAGCCCTGTCTTGGGAGGGAAGGAAGAGGGGACGGCCGCCGTGGCCCGTGCGGCCCCCGGGAGGGTGAGTCGCCGAGGACAGAGTCACGGTCAGAGGCAGCAGTGTGACTCGGGGTCGGCCCCCCTGTGAGTCGAGTCCCCAGCACAGAGCGGGTGCTTATGAAGAGGGTGGTGGACTCGACGTGATCATGCTCGGCCCTGTGTGACACAGGCTGCCCTGAGCTGGAAACTGGGGGTTAGAGGGAAGTGCTGAGGTGCTGGGGACACCCAGGGGTGCTTGCCGGAGGGGGACTGGGGGCTGCTGGTGGAGCCGGGAACCCAGGGAGCGCCGGATTCCAGTCGCCCGCCGGCTCCTTTTGAGATGGCCGCCCCTCCCCGTCTTTCCCCCTTTTCCCCTCAGGAGGTGATTCATATTTCAGTATATTCCAGCTGAAAAAGGATCAGGTTTTGAGCAGGTGGTAAGTCAGTACATGGAAATGTGATATATTTTGACTAATGCAGTTTGAAATTTGAAAACTGCAGACAGTTTTATTCAAGATCCATTTTTATACCAACTCATTATTGGGGGGCTGTGTGTGTGTGGGGGGGGAGGCAAGGCGTCAGGTTCCGGGGGGAGGACTGTGAACCGGGGCCCCACTCAGGCGGCCGGACCTGGCCGTGCCCCCTGCCGCCCGCCGCCGCCCGCCTGGCCCCCAGGGCTCCAGCCGGAAAGGCTTTCTTTAGCAGCGGCTTTCAAGTCTCCCCCTGGGATTGCCAGTCCAATTTAATCTGACCTTCAGCCCCACCTCCGTTGCCGCCGCTCCAACTCCGGCAAACCCCCGGGGCTGGCACTGAGGACAAGTTTTGTGATAATACACAGAATTTCCACTTCCCTCCCCATCCGCCTCGTCCGTGTCCCCAGCCTCATGTGTGTGAAGCACACGAGAAGGCGATGGAGAGTGGAGACGGGGAGACATGGAGCTGCTGGCCTGGGAGGCGGGGGGCTGCCCCTTGGGGTGCGGGAGGGGGCGGGGTGGGAGAGGGGCTCTGAGGGGCAGTGGCCTTAGAGAGAGCGCGCTCTCTTCCCATTGTCGGATGCCACGTCCGTGGGTGGTTTGAATCCTGGCCCCACCCTCTTGGGCCCGTCACCACACTTGGTTGAGCCTTATTTTTTCTGAGCTACAGAACAAGGGGGATGTGGTCTGTCGGGGGAACACTCGATGTAGGTCTGACGCACGGGAGGGACTCCGCACATGCTGGTCTCTCTGCTTCCCCGCCCGGCAAGCTCCTCTTCATGTGAGCACGGAGCACTGTCTCCTGGGGTGTGTGTGTGTGTGTGTGTGTGTGTGTCACAGTCTGGCGGGGAAGGCAGGCAGAGGGCAGGCGAAGCCTCTGGAAGCCCCCTCAGGGCGTGTCTCTCTGGGTGCTGAACTCCGGGCTTTGTGGTCTACACGTTCTAGGAAGCGGCTTGTCCGTGGGCGTGAGGAGGAGTTTGGCTCAGCGGATCTCTGGTGCAGGGGAAGAGGAATTTGGACAAAGCTTTCTGCATGAAGATGTTCATTTCAGCGTTATTTAGCTTTACTTCAACCGACTCTTAAGAGGATCCGTGGGTACATCCACATGGTAATCCATCAACAATTCCTGACAGGTCTCCTGGGAAGACCCTGAGCTCCCAGCCGCGCCCCCAGGAGGCCACGGATGTTACCGATTTTGCCAAATTACGTCATAGCAGTGAAAAAACGAGAAGCAATCCGAATGTCTCGCAGATAAATTACGGTCTGTCCATTCAGGAGGATACTCTGCAGTCTCTAAAAATCATGCCTGTTACCGCTCTGTTCCTTTGTTGTGTAATTCTGGGTTGCCTCTGGCCTCACGCCCTCAGCACACGCTGTTCTCTGTGAACAGCTGAACCCCGAAAACCCGCCCCCTCGAGCCTTCAGTTTCCAAATGCCCAGCCTCCCCTCCCCAGTGGGCAGTGCTCAGCAGCTCCCCGGGTCGCTGTCCTCCCCTCTTCCTTCTGGGGTGCGATTAGGACGTGGCTGTTCCGTGAGTATCTATTTCCCCGTCGGACTACGCTCGCCCGGAGGGTGGGGCCGCTGCCTGCCGGCGCCCCAGGCTGCCTCTTTTCCTGGAGAGCTGCCGAATGAATCAATGGTTTAAGTTCAGCAGGAAACACAAGCTACAGAACTGCATCGATAGCACGATCCCAATTTTATTGCTTCAAATAAAATTTTTATTTAAATTTCATGTATCCCTCCATCAGCGAAGGGGGTGCTAAGAGAAGGTACAGCGAGGCACTGTGGATGGCTGTCAAGGATAATGGGATTTTGGTGATTTGTCTTCCTTTGTACTTCTATACTCGTTACTTTTTCACCGTCGGCAGGCATTATTTTAAAGTTAAATTAAATGAAGAAAACTGACTTTAAAGAAAAAAAACGTGTGGGGGAAAAGAGGGTTCAGGGACCGCGCCGGCAAGCCCATGTGGAGAGGCGGGGCCCGGAGGCTGGCCGGCGCTGGTGGCCGCCAGAGGGCGCCCCGGAGGAAGTGCAGGGCCCAGGCCAGAGGGGAAGAGGGAATGAGTCAAGGCCTGGGGCCCCGAGATGCTCAACTGGACTCTGCAGGATCTTTTCCTCTTTTGCATGATCTATTTCTTGTATGAAAGAGTAAATGCATACTTCAACACATGTATGTATAGAGAACAGAGGATAAAGCCAACACCGGTTTGGCTCAGTGGATAGAGCATTGGCCTGCGGACTGAAGGGACCCAGGTTCGATTCCGGTCAAGGGCATGTATATTGGTTGCTGGGCACATCCCCAGTAGAGGGTGTGTAGGAGGTAGCTGGTCAATGTTTCTCTCTCATCGATGTTTCTAGCTCTCTATTCCTCTCTCTTCCTCTCTGTAAAAAATCAATAAAATATATATATTTTAAAGAAATAATAGAGGATAAGAAAATTAGCCCACTGCTCAGTTTAAGACTGAGAACACCAGACATGCATTCCCTGAAGGGTGTCTAAGGGGACAGACCCGAGACATTCTGCAGGGCGGTCTGGGAAGTAAGGCCTCAAGTGCCCGGTAAGTTCTTTTATCTGCGTAGGCACGAGGTATCTGCCCTGGGGTCCTCTGGTGGCTAACACGTACTGTACGTCTACATGTACCCACAGTGCGGCCACCTTGGCTCGCCAAAGCACCTGTGTGCTTTTCCTAGAATTCCATCAGCAAAATCATTCACTCGCTCACTCCCCAGACATGCATCTATGTCCCACACCTCTGGTGGAAGCAGGTGTTTAAGACTGGTGAGTACTGCCCGGCCAGGGTGGCTCAGTGGTTGAGCACTGACCCAGGAACCAAGAGGTCACGGGTTCAATTCCTGGTCAGGGCACATGCCCGGGTTTCAGGATTGATCACCAATAGGGGTGTGCAGGAGGCAGCTGATTGATGCTGTTCATTTCTATCTTTCTATCCCTCTCTCTCTCAAAAAAAAATCTATAAAAACATTTTTTTAAAAAGCGTGGTGAGGACTTTGAGAGGAGGGAGCACTGACGAGGGTGAAGAGTCTACCACAAAGGAGGGGTCTGGAGAGGCTTTGTGAGTAGGTCCTGTCAGAGCTGAGCCACGCAGCGACCCTCTAACTAAGCTGGACTTCGGTTATAGCGAAAGAGAGATCTGGTCTGGCTGACTAAGCGACAGGGGAAACCCTTGGGAGGTGTTTCGGTTAGGACGTTTTGGGCTGCAAGTAATTGAAAACCCAACTCAAAACGGCCAAGCCGAGAAGAGGGTTTATGATGTCATATGCCGGAGGTTTACAGATCCCAGGATGGGTTGGCTTCACATGGCGTTAGGAAGCCAGGCCCTTCCCACCTCTCTGCCCCTAGTCCTGGCCAAGCTGGGTGTCAGCCTTCAGGTTGATCCCCTGCTGCCTCAGCTGACTGCCTTTGTGTCTCATTGGTCAGCGTGGGGTCACATGCTCCTGTTGAACGAATCACTGACCCACTCCCTAGGCTGGGGGCGGAGCCTCGCTCCTTAGAGCATCTGGCTGCCTGATGAAGGACTTTTGGATCCTAGTAGCCAAGAAGAGGGGTGTTGAGTGGACCTCTGCAGAAGGAAAGTGGGACCCAAAGGAGAAGCTGAACAGAAACGCTGGGGAGGGCAGAGACTGGGGTGGCAGGGTGAGGGGGTGGGGGGTGGGGGTCTTGGTGGGAACAACCACTGGGGCAACGTCCTCAGAACAGCCCAGGAGGGGGACCGGCCCCTGCTGAGTCACTCGGCTTCAAGTTCAGGTCCACATTTCTGGGGGAGCGTGTCCTTGGCTGAGTCTGGCCACTGATGGACAATCTTGCTTCCTGAATCGCCTGCCGTGTGTGTGTGTGTGTGTGTGTGTGTGTGTGTGTGTGTGTGTGTTGGGGGGGGGTGTGGGTGAATTTGGGGGAGCTGCACCCTCAAGAAGGCAAGGAGAGGGGAGTGAGAAGCTCCTGAGATGAGAGGGGGAGAGCAGAAACGGGGGAAGCAGGGCCAGACCACGGATGGGCTTGTGGGCCATGCTCAGCTGGAGGGACCTTATATCCGTAAGCACTTTTATTTGCAAGCAACGGACACCAGCCTTGACTAATTTAAATAAAAATAAGATTCATTTAAAGGGTCCTAGGGCCCTAAGCGGTTTGGCTCAGTGGATAGAGCGTCGGCCTGCGGACTGAAAGGTCCCAGTTTCGATTCCGGTCAAGGGCATGTACCTTGGTGGCGGGCACATCCCCAGTCGGGGGTGTGTGTGTGTGTGCAGGAGGCAGCTGATCGATGTTTCTCTCTCATGGATGTTTCTAACTCTCCATCCCTCTCCCTTCCTCTCTGTAAAAAATCAATAAAATATATTTTTAAAAATAAAGGGTATTAGGTAATTCACCAACTCTCTGGAGGGGTGGGGGCACCCCAGGCAGGAGCAACGTCCCAAATGAAGGCAAAGACACCTCCAAGCTCGTGCCCCCCCCCCCCAAGTTTCTGCCACAGTCACTACCCCCGCTGGCTCTGTCGCTGCTGCTGCTGTCCGTGCAGGCACGGATCCTGCTGGGTGCTGCTCACCGGCATCACTGACCCCTGGTTGAGTCAGGGAGGTGTGTGGAAGGGCTGAGTCCGGGGGGGGGGGGGGGGGGGAGACACACGGGAGGAGGGGTTTTGTCCAAACTACCAGAGAGGCTTCCAAAGTGAGGGCTTGACCTTTTCAGGTTCCACGGGGAGGGAAGGGCTCACTTACATAACACACTGGGAGATCTCCCAAAATACAGGAAGAGGCTTTGTGGCGGGGTGTCAAAAAAAAAAGTGACAAATGTCAACAGCGCGCTCTCTCCTGAAGGTATTTGGGGAAGACTGTCAGCTTGTGAGAGCCAGAAACTGGGTCTTTTGTCCCCAGAGCCCTCTGGGCACGGGGCCTGGCCCAGAGGACGGGGTGGAGTAAATATTTTCTGAGCTAATGCCCTGTCAGCAGAGGAGGGACCTGAGCAGACTTAATTGGACTGGCCAGCTAGCCCCAGCGGGAGGGGGCGGGGAGCTTGGGCAGAGGCCAGGGCAGTGGGTGGGCATTAGGAACCCATGTTTGCACACCCCCCCTTTAATTCCTTGTCCCCACAGACCTCCTCCTGGGACGAGGGGAGCTTGGTTTCCCAGCACATGGAATGCCCATTTCCTTCTGTTCTTTTTTCCCCGAAACTCCCAATCTCCTCCCTCCCTGGACTCCTGGCCGATGACCCCCTCTTCCTTCACGGAGAACGCAGCTCTGGGAGGCTAACTCCGGCTGTGTGAACCGACTTCCCTCCACTCACGGGCAGGCAGGGCTCCAGCTGAGCCCTGGACCTCGGTGCCGTGGCCCTCTCACTCCTGTTGCCTCAGTTTCCCCCTCTCTCTCCTCCTGAGTCATGCTCATGAGCATGCAAACGGGCTCTGGCTCTCTCTCTCTCTCTCTTTTTCCCCCCATCTTATAAAACACACACACACACACACACACACACACACACACACACACCACTCCCTGGACCCTATCTGTGCCCCTCCACGTCCTGCCCCGTTTCTCTGCCCCCTTCACAGCTAACCTTGTGATCACACATACTGCCCCCTGACTCCCTTGGGACTGTGCTTCCCTATCCCAGACGGGCCTGGCCACGTGACTGGTTTTGACCAATGAGACAGGGTGAGGAATGCCGCTTGTCACTTGAAACAAAAGCTATGAAAGCCTGTAGGTAGTTGCCCGGGTCCTTGGTTTTTCTCTCCCAGGAGATTGCGCAGAGCCCCCCGCTATCCTGCCTGCGCCACTGAGATGCTGGGACCACTTGTTACGTCAGCATACCCTAGCCTGTCCTGACTGATAGCAGTGCTCTCTCCCTTTCCTCACAACCTATTCCTTTTATTATTTTTTAAAAAATATCTTATTGATTTTCCACAGAGAGGAAGGGAGAGGGATAGAGAGCTAGAAACGATGATGAGAGAGAAACATCGACCAGCTGCCTCCTGCGCACCCCCTTACCGGGGATGTGCCCACAACCAAGGTACATGCCCTTGACCGGAATCGAACCCGGGACCCTTCAGTCTGCGGGCCGATGGTCTATCCACTGAGCCAAACCGGTTTTGGCCCCATTCCTTTTATTTTGCATTTATATTTAAAAAATTTTTTTTCAACGATGGCTGGCACACACTATATTATATTAGTTTCAGGTGTACAGCACCGTGATTAGCCATTTATAGAACTTACAAAGCGATCCGTCTGATACGTCTAGTACCCATCTGGCGCCATACACAGTTATTACAGTAACATTGGCTACATTCCCCACGCTGTGCTTCACATCCCCATGGCTGTTCTTATAACCGGCAATTCTACTTCTTAATGCTTTTCACCTTTTCCACCCATCCCCCCCCAAGCCCTCTCCCACCTGGCAGTCGTCAGTGTGTTCTCTGTAGCTATGCGTTTGTTTCTGTTTTGCGTGCTTATTTTGTTTTTAAGATTCCACGTATAAGTGAAGTCAGATGGTATTTGTCCTTCTCGGACTTACTGCACTTGGCATTGATGCCCTCTCCCGGGCGCCCTCGTCCCGCTCGGTACGCCTTCTGCCCCCACCACCTTTCCACCAGAAGTGAACCTGCCAGCATCACCGACCGCCTCCGTGATGCCACGTCGACCGGACACCTCTCTGTCCTCACGTAACCCCTCAGCGGCCCCCGTCACGGCCGAGCCCCCCTTGCCTTCTGGAAACACTCTTGGCTTCGGTCACACCACCCTTCCTGGCTTTCCTCTGACCTCATGGGCCCGGGCCTCAGAATGGTTGCGCTGCCGGAAACCTCAGCCCTGAATCTTCTTTCCTGGGTGACCTCATCCGTTCCCACGGATTGAACGGCCGTCTCTAAGCCGATGACTCCCCGGGGGCAGCTCGCCTCGGGGCTCTGGTTTGGCACTCCCCGCTGCTGCTGCCGCCGGGTAAACACCTCTGAAGGCTTCCCAGACTTCGCGTGCCCTCGGCGGAGCTCTTGTCTCATTCCCCAAGCTCCTCCCGTCTCCCTGCACCCGCATCCTCCCGGAGCCGCGCACGGGCCCCCCACCCCTTTCTCTCCCACTGGCTTAGGTGAACGTCCCCTCAACTCCACGTCCCGGACTCGGCTCCACGGCTGTCTCCACGGCCCCTCCACCCTCACAGACCACAGCCACAGGCCCCCCTGCCTGACTGCCTGCTCCGCCTCCACCCACACTCCAATGGCAGCCCCACACCCAGTCCCTCCCGCTGCAGGCTCTTCACCGGCTCCCGCCACGCCCAGAATCAGACCCACACTCTTGACCGCGGCTGCGAAGGCCCCGGGAGGCCTGCCGCCTGCACGTCTGACTGCGTCTCTCGCCCCATCCGTCCTCATCCGCACCAAGTTCAGTCCAGCCCCAGGGCCTTTGCACCTGCTGCTCCCTCTTCCCGGAAGGCTGTTCCTTGGCTTCTTCTTAACCCTTAGGTTTCAACTCGGGCGTCACTTGCCTCCAGGGACACACAAGCTAATGTCAGCCCCTTTGCTCGCTCGTCTCAGTCTTCACCCAGTGCCTCCCACCCAGTGCCTCCCGCCCAGTGCCAGCTTGGGAGGGGCCGGTTGCTCTCGTCTTTCCCCTGGGCCTGGAGGGTAGGCTCCGTGAAGGAAGCAGCACTGTCCCTGACAGTTGCAGCCCCGAGCACAGAGCTGCTTCTCGAACGAATGCAGGAGCGGAGGGACAGACAGAGCCACAGTGGTGGGGTCGACACCCGGGTGTGAGTCCTGAGCGTCTTCTACTGATGGCAGCCAAGGGGCGGCTTCTGGGGACGAGAAGCCGGAGCTTCCGGCAGAGAGCTCTGCACCTGCTTCTCCACGGCTGGTTTCACCTCCTGTTTTGAGCTGCCCAGTGCCAGGGCCTTCAGGACGTGGTAGAGCCCCACCCCATCTCTGCCCCTCACACCCCCTCAGGAGCCCCAGGCAGGCAGGCATCTCCATGGACACTTGCCTCTGAGGATTGTCTCGCTCCCACAGACGTTTCCTGCCCCACGGAACAGCCCGGATCCCACTCCGGCTTCAGTGGGCCTGGCTGGTTGCAGGCGGGCCCACCGCTCGCTGTGGTTTGGGGGGACGGACAGTTGGCTCCACGGGATTCAGAGGGAGGAGGTGGGGCCCAGAGCCATTTGTAAACCTCCCAAGGAGAAGTGGTTCCTAGAGGCTCTCAATCTTGGAGTCTGGGCTGCCTCAGCCCGGTTCTGGGTGCCCCAAACCGAGGAGCGAATTTGAGTGACACAGGACACACTTTATGAGCCCACAGGGGGGAGGGAGAGGGCTTCCCAAGGTGAAGGGCAGAGCCCACTGCCCTGGGCTCCCTGCAGAGAGCGGACAGCTCCAGGCTGCGATGGATGGCCCGGGAGAGAGCACAGCGCAGGGAGGTCAAGGGCCTGTCTTCGCCGGCTGTGCCCGGGGGCAGCCACGTCCTGGCAGGCAGCTTGAACCCGGGGTCGAGGCCCAGCTCCATGACTCCACTCGTGGCCTGATCTCTCAGGTCCCTCTGCCGGGCCTCTCGGCTCCGGGAGCCCCCGGGTGGGAAGGGCAAAACCCAGTGTTCCCCGGGGGCCGGCTGAGCCCTACGGGAGTGTGCGGCAGCTCCCTGCGATCACAGCAGCAGAAAAACAAACCATCCCCTCGGGGAGCACCTTCCTGCAGCCCCCCCCTGGACCAGCAGCCGTTCGAGGGCACAGCCTCACTGCTGCTCCCGATACCCCATGCGGCGAGGGCTCTGACCCCACTTCCAGGCTGAGAAACTGAGGCCTCCGAGGTCGAGTGGCCTGCCCGGGGTGGCCCCGCGGAAACGTGCTTCTTCCGGGCTGGTCCCAGACCCCGGCCACAGCTGGGTGCAGAGCCGTATGCACTAGCTGCCAGCCCCTCCTACACGGGGGGGCCCCCCCTCACCTCCCTGGCGAGGAGGCGGTAGAGGATGGGGAGCAGAGCTTGCTCCCACAGGCCTTCTGAGAGCTTGGCAGCCCAATTAGCGCGGCGCTCCTGGCCAGGCCTGCTCCGGGGCCCGGGCGCCGCAGATGAAAGCCGAAAGGTTATTTCAATGAGGGGCCGCCCGCCTGCCAGCCGAGAGTGATCCTGGTGTGCTGGAGGGACCTGGCGTGCGTACATAATTCAGCGTGTCCGGAGGAGAGTGGGAGCTATAAAGGCAAAGCCGGGGTGAGGGCCAAGCTAAGGGGATCAGACGAGGCATCAGGGGCCGGGGGGTGCGCCCTTCCTCCGGGAGGCCTGCCCTCGCGGGGATGGAAGGTTTCGGCTGGCATCCCGCTCCACGGTCTCCAGAGACAGGCGTGTGCTCACCTAGGCACACGTGTGTACCCAGGCCTGTGCACACGCGTGCCCACACCGCATGTACACACAGAGATAAACCCACACAAAGGCACACGGGTACACGTGCACACACACACAGGCTCCATCTGGGCCCAGGACTGACGGGCTCTGGGCTGCAGGCGCCGGGCCCGAGGCGCGGGTGTCTGGAGAAAACGCGTGCTTCGTGCCCGCCCCTGTCCCCTCCTCTGTGCTCAGAGATGGTCCCGGCTAAGGTTGGGGTGGGGGCACCGTCTTGGCCCCAGGGAGGTGAGTAGCTTTTCCTGGCTTGTTTGGGACTTCCCAGTTTTAAGACTGCAAGTTTTCTCCCCCCCCCCCAATTTTTTAATATGTTTTTATTGGTTTTTAGAGAGGGAGAGGGAGGAAGGGAGAGGGCTAGAGAGATAAAAATATGGATGAGAGCCAAAACCGGTTTGGCTTCAGTGGGTAGAGCGTCAGCCTGCGGACTGAAAGGTCCCGGGTTCGATTCCGGTCAAAGGCATGTACCTTGGTTGCGGGCACATCCCCAGTAGGAGGTGTGCAGGAGGCAGCTGATCGATGATTCTCTCTCATCGATGTTTCTAACTCTCTATCCCTCTCCTTTCCTCTCTGTAAAAAATCAATAAAATATATTTTAAAATTAAACATGGGCCAAAGCCGGTTTGGCTCAGTGGATAGAGCGTCGGTCTGCGGGCTAAAGGGTCCCGGGTTCGATTCCGGCCAAGGGCATGTACATTGGTTGCGGGCACATCCCCAGTAGGGGGTGTGCAGGAGGCAGCTGGTCGATGTTTCTCTCTCATCGACATTTCTAGCTCTCTATCTCTCTCCCTTCCTCTCTGTAAAATATCAATAAAATATATTTTTTTAAATAAAAAAATAAAAATAAATAAAATTAAACATGGATGAGGAACTTCATCCATCGGCTGCCTTCTGCAGACACCCTCACTGGGGACCGAGCCCACAGCCCAGCATGTGCCCTGACCGGGAATCACACCGGCAGCCTCTTGGCTCCTGGGTCGGTGCTCAACTGCTGAGCCACACCGGCCGGGCAACACTGCCAGTGTTACATCTTGGGAAACCCCCGAGTCCCAGGCAAACCTGAGCTGGTCCCCCTGCCCCCTGGCCTCGGGCGGGCCTGCTGTACACCCTCCCTCCCAGGTCTCTCTGTCCTGTCCCCTCTGTGGTGGCCACGGGGCCCGCCCTCAGGAGGGAGCCACGGCTGAGCCTTCTCTCCCTCCGGCAGTCTCAGTGCTAACAAGGACCACCGTGTGTGCCCAGCGCCTCCTGTGAGCGGGGCCCACGGGGTCTCTCCCTGAGCACCTGCCGTGGGCCGGGCACGGCCCCGGGCGTGTACCGGGGACACTCCAGACAGAAATCACTGTCCTCGGCCAGCTGACCCTCGGTAGGGGGGAGACAGGAGATAAACAAGATACACAAATGACGTCGTTTCGTGGAAGAGGATGAATGTTATGGTGGGGGGGAAGTGAACAGAGAAGGGGTCGGTCTAAAACAGGCCGCCGGGCCGGTGCTGTGGGGAGACCGGCGGGTGAGGGGGGGACCCTGCAGATACGCTGGGCGGCGCTCCAGGCGGCGGGAACGGCGTGTGCCCAGGGCTGGAGCCGGGCCCAGCCTGCGAGAGCAGCGAGGAGAAAAGTGAGGCCGGGGAGGGGGAGACGGGGGAGATGAAGGGGGCCGAGGTCGGAACCTGGGGGTGAGGCAGGGACTTCGTGAGGGCGATGGAGCCACGGGCTCTGACTCATACTTTTCCTGCCATGCGAGCAGAGATGCAGGGGCAGCGGGGGGACCCCCAGGAGGCTACTGTGACCGTTCTGGGAGGTGCGATGGTGGCCCAGACCGCGGGGGGGGGGGGGGGCGGCTGGGAGAAATGGGTGGATTCTGGTTCTGAAGCTGAGTGGACTGGGTTTCTGACGAATGGGTGAGAGCTGAGAGAGAGAGAGGAGTCTGTACGACTCTGAAGTTCTTCTTCTTCTTTTTTTTTTTAATGTATTTTTATAGATTTCAGAGAGAGGAAGGGAGAGGAAGAGAAGCATCCATGATGAGAAACATTGACCCAGTGCCTCCTGCATGTCCCCTGCTGGGGACCGAGCCTGCAACTCGGGCATGCGCCCTGCCTGGGGACAGAACCCAGGCTCCTGGTCAATGCCCAACCACTGAGCCACATCGGCTGGGCGACTGAAGCTCTTGGCCTGGGCAGCCAGCATGAAGGAGCTGCCTTCTCCTGAGCTGAGACGGAGGAAATTGGGGAGGTGGGGGAGGTATGAGGGGGTAGAGTGGCAGCGTAGTTTTGGACGGATTGCGTTTGGCCCGCGGAGAGCCCGGGGAGGCAGGTGGATACAGGCGTCTGCAGACAGAGAGGGCCAGGCTGAGCTTTCAAGGGCAATACCCCTTTTACAGGCGAGGAAGATGAGGCTCCCACAAGCAAGGGGGAACCCCTGGGGAGCCGGGACCCAGGTCCCTCCGGCTCCAAAGCCTGTGCCCGTCCCACTGCCCTGTGCTGGGAGACACCAGCCCCCCTGCCCAGCCCCCCATGCCTGGCGGTGGGGGCTGAGGAGGGAAGCCCAGCTCGGCCCTGGCTGGCTTCCTTGTCTCCGGGGCCTGAGCCAGGCTGAGGTGCTGGGGGTGGGGGGGGTGCCCACCAGGAAGTGGCCTGCGTCTGGGTGCAGCACAGAGGGTCCGTGCCAAGTGACCTGCAGCGCCAGTAGCTCTGTGAGCACGGCGGGCCCAGCCTGAGGCCATTATCTGACCACAAGAGCCATTTGGTTAGCATCGATTGGCTGAGAGAGGAGCATCTGGCACGGCTGGGCTGGGGGGCTCTGTCTGTTCACGGGGGGGGGGGGTAAGTGAAGAGCCAGAAGAATTGACCACATGGCTGTCAGTCCCCAAGGCTCAGGAGCCCTATGGACCTGCGGGGTCCATGGCGATGCCAGTCCATCGGCCGTTCCTGCGCAGGCGCATGGAGGGGGAGCCCCTCTGGGGCCAGGAGGAATCAGACTCAGGTCAGTGGGAGGCCGAGGTGTTGGGGTCAGAAAGGGCTGCAGCCTCAGGTGGGGCCGCCGTGCCCTCCCGAGCAGCATGTCGCGTCTGGGGCCGGGGGCAGTCGGAGGAGACCCGCTCCACCGCCAGGCTCACCAGCTGCGAGGCCTCGGCCAGCCACTCCCTTCTGCGCTTCGTGCCCTCCGCCATGAAATGGCATCACCCACGGGGCGCTGCGAGGAGTCCCGGTAGAGAACCTGGCACAGGCTCGGGGCTGGGTCTTCCCCGGTTAGCTCCCTTCCTGCTGCCAGGCGCAGGGGAGGGGCAGGCCCTGCCCCACTGGCCTTCTAGCCTGGACTGGAGTCCGAGCTGGTCCCAGCCCAGCCGAGCTGGTGTGACAGCCTGTGTGGGCGCTCTGGCTCCTGAGAGGCCGAGAGAGGGACAGACAGGGTAAGGTGGGGGCCTGCTTGCTTGCCACCCGTCCCACCGCATCCAGCCCCCGCGGGACCGCCCACAAGCCCATCTTAGGGACGGGCTGCTGAGAGGACTGGGTGAGTCCATGCCCCGGCCACCCCCCTCTGCCCCAACAGGCGAAGGGTCTGGGGGCTTTGCTGGCAGGGGGACATGAAAACAATGCCTGCACTCCACTCCCGCACATCCTCTGGGCTGGCAGGGGAACGGAGGGCTTCGTGGAGGCGGTGACAGGGGGCAGCAGGCGCCCTCCCCGAACTGCCCCACTCCTCCCACACGCCCCCCGGGAGCCTCTCTCAGGCCCCGCACCCGGCCAGACTGCCTCGAGTTATGAGACCCCCTGGCTGCCCTCCGGGCCACGAGGACTCGCCCAGATGGCCCCGGCCCCTCCCTGCCCTGGCACCCTGGGTACTCAGGCTGCATCTGGATGTGCCCGGCAGTGAGTGCTGAGTGGAGGAAGGGATGAACGAGGAAGCAGAGATCCAGGGAAGCTCAGCTATGTGGGAGACCAGGAGGTTAGGGAGTAGCTGGCAAAGCAGTCGGTCGGGTGCATGCCCCTAGAGGTGGAGGAGGAAGAGGAGGAGGAGGAGGAAGAGGAGGAGGAGGAAGAGGAGGAGGAAGAGAAGGAGGAGGAGGAGGAGAAGGAGGAAGAGGAAGTGGAAGAAAAGGAAAAAGAGGAGGAGGAGGAAGAGGAGGAGGAGGAGGAGGAGGAGGAGGAAGAGAAGGAGGAGGAGGAGAGCACGAGGAAGGCCAGCGAGTGGGGGAGGCCCAGCCTTGTTTTCTCAGTCCCCTCAGGCAAGGCAGCCCCCGCCTCACCAGGAGGGGGCCGCGGAGGCTGGTGGGAGGGGGCGCAGGGCTCCTCCCTGGAGACGTGGATCCCTGCTAATTTGCGTCTTAACGTGCACAGCAAAGGCGCCGGCCTCCTTGTTAGTCACTAATCAGCAATCAGTGGGCTGGGCTCCCGTGGGCCTCGTGGAGGGGGCACGAGAGGCCCAGCCGTGGAGCGCCAGCCTGCCTGGAGCAGCCCGGCAGGATGAGGATCCGGGGCCCAGGCAGGGGTGCCGGGGGCCGGTGGGGCCGGCGGGAGGGCTGGCCCAGGGCCTTGGCGGCGGGGCCAGCTTCCGGAGTGCAGACGCAGACTCAGCTGAGACCCCTCCGGCGCCCAGCGGGAGGGGAGCTTCCGGGGCACGGGCTCCGGCATCTGAGCAGTCATGAAGGACGGGGAGCAGCTCCGAGCTCTGGCTGGGCTCCTACCCCCTTCGGGGCCCCTCCCGAGAGGACAGGCAAGGTGGCTCCCTCCCCGGGGCCTGCCTTCACCCGCCCCTTGTCTCCTGACTCCCTCCTGCTCGCCAAAGCGTGTTCACGTGCCGGGTGCTAAGCTCACGCCTAGATTTTGGGGCAGTTGGCTTTTCCGGGTTTTCCCCTGTGCCCCCAATACTCCCTGGAGACACCTGTGTGAGGAAGGGGTGTTGTTCTCTGTGGTCCTCCCCCCAGCTTCTCTGGGGACCATTTCAGATAAACCCACCTCAGAACCTTG
Source organism: Vespertilio murinus (assembly GCA_963924515.1). NCBI lineage: Eukaryota > Metazoa > Chordata > Mammalia > Chiroptera > Vespertilionidae > Vespertilio > Vespertilio murinus. Next base: position 33,594,973 of record OZ004718.1, on the reverse strand, counting down.
AAAAGACTGGGCCATAAAGGCAGGCAGAAGGGCTGTCTGAACCCCCTCTCCCACCCCCGCCCCCCCCCGCCCCCCCCAGTTCTTGGGGCAGGAAAAGCCTCAGGGTAATCCCGAGGACCAGAGAGGCTTGCGCAGAAGTACTTTGTCAACTCCATAAGCCGCACAAATGTCAACTGGCATTAGTCTGCCCAAGCTCACCCCGTCCCCATGGTGCGCAGCTTCAGGGAAGGAGACGCCTCTGTCTTGGCAGGACCCTCGAGACGGGGCGGCTGGTACGGCCCCGTGTGTCTCCCAGGCACAGGCTCGCGGCCACGGCCCTGCCCGCTCAGCGCAGTGAGCACCGCGAGCTCCCCGGAGCGAGGAGGGGACCTGGGCTCCCTCCCCGTGGCAGGTGGGGGCTGCCTGGGCAGGGGTGGCCATGGAGCTGAGCGAAGGGAAAGGGAGTGTCAGGCTCCGGAAAGTGCAGCCGGTGTGGGGCGGGCCCTCCTCCCCGCCCTGGGTGCTGGAGGTTCAAGGCAGCAGGCAGGTTCTGCAGGAGTCAGCCGGCATCTGGGGTCCAGGTTCCTGTGCCCTCACACTTCTCCTGCGGGGCTGGGGTCCCCGGGCCAGACTGCGGTGGGAAGTGGGGGGGGGGGGCTGGAAGTCAGACCCAAGCCTCCACACGGTTGGCATGGGGATCACTGAGCCATGGCACAGGAGGGAAACGGGCTGAGGAGGGGTGCCAGCCTTGGGCCTGGCCTACAGGTTGCCGGCTGCCCAGGGGTCCTGGTGACCGAAGGCACTGCAGGGCTGCAGAGAGCCTGGCCTCGACCAGAAGGGGTCCCCACAGCTGCCACCACCACCACCACCACCAAGGTCATAATTGCTCTGAAGTCGTAACGGAACCCAATTATGCAAAACCCAAGTTATGTGCAATGATTTTTATGTGCTGGAAACGTTAGGTGGAAGCCGGGTGATTGCAGGGGGCCGGGAAGCAGCTGCCACTCTCTGGGAGACCGTAACTCCCAACAGCTGGGAGCTGTCGCGTATTTACGACGCCATTTCTGCCAGCTGTGAGGGGTGGCGGTGGCGGTGGCGGTGGCGGAGGGGCGTGCCTGGGCCTGGGCAGGCCGCCGGGGCAGGGGCAGGCTGGGCGCCGGCTGGGTGGCCAGCAGGGGGATGGGCGCAGGACGGGCCGGAGCGTGGCTGGGCGGGCCGGTTCTCTCGTTCTGCACACTCCGGGCACAGCTGGCAGCAGGAGGCATCGGCAGAGCCGCCCCAGGCCCCCGGCTCCTCTGGGAGGCCAGGCTGGAGCCCGGAGCCGGTCCCCCCAGCACCGGCGCGCCAGCCGGGCTGCCGGGGGCAGCTGCCACCCTGGAAAAAGGCAACTAATGACCGTGGGCCATAATGAGGCAGCTCCCGTAACGAGCCCGGGGCTATTATCCGACCGCGGGCTGGACGCATCCGAAAATAAATTATTTTAAGGATCCATTAACGCATGCCTAATTAATGCCCAATTAGAGGGAAGCTACAGAGAAAACACTCCGGACAGTCTGGAGGCACGGCTTGGCTTACAAGCATGGCCCGGGAGCCAGAGTGAGGTGGGCAGAGGGGCGGAGCCAGGCGGGACCTGAATGGCGGCAGCCTCTGGCTGGCAGCTTCCCCGGCCCTCCCCCAGTCCCCCGCACACCCGTGTCCTCTCGGTGCTCTTCACCGCTGTCCCATTTAGAAGTGAGGGTGCCACTTATTTGAGGATGTGGGAGGCCCTGTAACCGAGACATCTTCTTCTTCTTCTTTAAAAAAAAAATATTTTTATTGATTTTTTGCAGAGTGGAAGAGAGAGGGATAGAGAGCTAGAAACATCGATGAGAGAGAAACATCGATCAGTTGCCTCTTGCACACCCCCCACTGGGGATGTGCCCGCAACCAAGGTACATGCCCCTGACCGGAATCGAACCTGGGACCTTTCAGTCTGCAGGCCGAGGCTCTATCCACTGAGCCAAACCGGTTTCGGTGAGACATCTTCTGAAATCAACTTTGGTGTCCTGCATGCACGCTTTGCTTGCTTGGGGAAACAATTTAAACGAAGAGATTCCTCAGGCCGAAACCAGTTTGGCTCAGTGGATAGAGCGTGGGCCTGCGGACTGAAGGGTCTCGGGTTCGATTCCGGTCAAGGGCATGTACCTTGGTTGCGGGCACATCCCCAGTGAGGGGTGTGCAAGAGGCAGCTGATCGATGATTCTCTCTCATCGATGTTTCTAACTCTCTATCCCTCTCTCTTCCTCTCTGTAAAAAATCAATAAAATAAAATAAAATAAAATAAGAGAGACTCCTTAGAACGTCATGTGATACATTTGCTCGGGTAGGACAGGCGGCTGCCTCATTATGTGTTCACACAGGTAACAGAGAGGTTTACTGCGGTGTGACCCCAACCCCAACCCCATCCCCACCCCAAGGGCTGACAGCCTGGGGAGGTGGGGCTAGGAGGTTGGGGCGGGGCTAGGGTTTGGGGGCGGGGCTAGGGAGAAGGTGTGAGAATCAGAGCCTTCATGCACATCCCAAGCTTCCTTATCTCACAGCCCAGGCTGGGGAGAGAACCCCAGTAGAGGTGGGGAGCAGTATCTAGCAGCCGCAGATGGGGGGCTGGCTTGGGCCTGACCCCTGCCTTCCTCCCATCAGGAGCCAGGCCCTCAGGGGGCCACCACCCCAGACAAGTGATCTAGAAGAGACATAGACCCAGCCGCCAAGGAGCGTCACGTGCGGTCCAGTCCTCCCCTCCCCGACCACGTCCGCCCCCGGCCGCCCCTGACCCGCTGTGCTCTCTCCCGCAGGCTGCTGTGTGGAGCCGCTGCTGCTGCTGCTGCTGCTGGCCGGCCAGCTGCCCCGGGGCGGCGGCTGCCCGCGGGACTGCGTGTGCTACCCGGCGCCCATGACGGTCAGCTGCCAGGCGCACAACTTCGCCGCCGTCCCCGCGGGCATCCCCGAGGACAGCGAGCGCATCTTCCTGCAGAACAACCGCATCGGCGAGCTGCGGCCCGGCCACTTCGGGCCGGCCACCGTCACCCTGTGGGTCTACTCCAACAACATCACCGCCATCGACCCCCGCACCTTCGAGGGCTTCGCGCACCTGGAGGAGCTGGACCTCGGCGACAACCGGCAGCTGCGGACGCTGGCGCCCGAGACCTTCCGGGGCCTGGCGCGGCTGCACGCGCTCTACCTCTACCGCTGCGGCCTGGGCGCCCTGCCCGCGCGCCTCTTCGCCGGCCTGCACAGCCTGCAGTACCTCTACCTGCAGGACAACCACCTCGAGGCCCTGCAGGACGACCTCTTCGCCGACCTGGTCAACCTGAGCCACCTGTTCCTCCATGGCAACCGGCTGCGGAGCCTGGGCCGGGACCCCTTCCGGGGCCTGGCGAACCTGGACCGGCTGCTGCTGCACGAGAACCGGCTGCAGTGGGTGCACCCCAGGGCCTTCCACGACCTCGGCCGGCTCACCACGCTCTTCCTCTTCAACAACAGCCTCTCGGAGCTGCCGGGCGACTGCCTGGCCCCGCTGGCCGCGCTGGAGTTCCTGCGCCTCAACGGCAACGCCTGGGACTGCGGCTGCCGCGCCCGCTCCCTGTGGGCCTGGCTGCGGCGCTTCCGCGGCTCCAGCTCCGCCGTGCCGTGCGCCGGCCCCGAGCCGCTGCAGGGCCGGGACCTGAAGCTGCTGAGCGCCCAGGACTTCCGGAACTGCACCGGGCCCGCCTCCCCCCACCAGATCAAGTCCCACTCGCTCCCCACCACCGACAGGGCCGCCCGCAAGGAGCACCACCCGGCCCGCGGCGGCGGCGGCGGCGGCGCCAGGGACAAGAGCCACCCGCACGGTGGCTCCCGGACCGGCTCCCGGAAGCCGGGCAAGAACTGCACCAGCCACAGGAACCGCAACCAGGTCTTCAAGGCGGGCGCTGCAACCGGGAAGCAGGAGCTGGAGCCGCAGGACTACGCCCCCGACTACCCGCACAAGTTCGACTTTGACAGCATGCCCACCGCGCGGCCCAAGAGGAAGGGCAAGTGTGCCCGCAGGACCCCCATGCGTGCCCCCAGCGGGGTGCAGCAGGCCTCGTCCGGCAGCGCTCTGGGGGCCTCCGCGCTGGCCTGGATACTGGGGCTGGCGGCCACTCTGCGCTGAGGACCCGGGCACTGCCACGTGCCCACCGAGAAACAGCGTTTCTTTGTCTCTTCTTTTTTGTTTAACCACCGGAGGATCTGCTGGGTTTTAGGCTGGGCCTGAGAAAGGCTTTGGCGGCGGCTGCCTGGGCCCTGCCTGGTGGATTATCACCCCAAAGTGTACAGCCCCAAGCAGGAGGGGGTGAGCACCCCTCGCCCAGCCAGCCCCGCTCTGAGCGGCCAGGACAGCGCCCATCCAGCAAGGCGGGGAGCGCGCAGAGAGTGAGCGTCGTCCTTCCTGAGCAGCCGCGGGACCGGGCCCCACGGGGGCTGAGCTCTGTGGAATCCGGCGATTTGGAGAGGTCGGAGGGGCCCCTGCCCTTGTCGGAGGAAGCGGGACTCAGAGGAACAGAGGACGGTCACCCAGGAGGCTGGGTTGACCAGCCCGACTGGGAGCGCATGATCAGGTGTCGGGTTTTTTTGTTGGGTTTTTTTTGGCTTTTGCCTGAGGCCACTCAGTCCACCTGCCCGGGATCCAACAGTGCGCCACCCCCAGTCCCTTCCCTGGAGGGACGCCTCTCATTCCTGACGTCTCAGGCAACCCTGGTCCACCCGGCCCAGACCCTGGGCTCCAAGAACCAGTTACCAAAGGAAAGACCGTCGTCGTCGGAGGCTGAAATTCAGAACTTTATCACGTGCAACGAGGTTCTCACAGGAGGTGCAGTTTTATAACTACGTCCACTTATATATATATATATATACACACACGCACACACTCTCTACATCTATATATATATATACACACAGAGACACAGGTCCCTGCCCCACACCCTCACCAAACTGTATGTCTTACCATGTTTATAAACTAGATGGAAAACTGTATCTGCTGAACTGACAATTGTATTGGCGGTTTCTAGCAAGGAAAGAGTGTATAGGGTTTTTTTTTGTCCAGAATCCCGATCTCCAACAGCAGCCCTCATGCAACCTGGGCTATGCCAGGGGCCTGGGCAAATGGGTTGGCGAGAAGAGGAGGCAGCGAGAATCACTTCAGGGGACCAATATTCTTAGGTGTTTAGAGCATCACCTTGTTTTTTTATATGCAACACCGTCCATCTGCCGCCCGGAGCGCCGTCGCCCCCCACCCCCACCCCCCAGTAGCTGCTGGCGTCAGGGTGCGGTGTGAGAAGCAGCTGGGTGGCCATCGGGGAGCCGGGTCCTGGGGACAGGCTGCATGGAGAGAGGCAGCAGGGGCCCTGGGCTCCGCAGGCCGTCGGGCAAAGCGGCCTCCTCCGTGTGAGCTCAATAGGCAGGGCAGCGTCCTCAGCCCGGCGGGTGGCCAGCGACGGTCTGGGCTGTGGCCGGGGAGGCTCTGAGCATGAGCCCAGGCCTCCCGCTCAGCTGCTCTTTGAGGGGGGCTCTTTGAGGGGGTCCTAGGCGAGGACCCTGTGTGGGATGGCAGGGCGGAAAGGACCCGGTGGCCTTAGCAGAAGGGGAACAGTGAGGGCATTGCAAGAACCCTCTCAGGCACGTCTGCGCCATGGGGGCCCCGTCCCCGCCGGTCCTTCCGGAGATGCCGGGGGACCGGCAGGGGCCAGGGGCAGGGCCCAGGGAGCCAGACTCAGGAGCCAGGAGCGGGGGCTTGCAGGGCACGCAGCGGGCAAGCCCAGGCAGGGGGCGGGGGCTCCAGGCAGGTCGGCCAGGCCACTGGCTGGCTGGCTGGGGCCTGGGTGGGCGCGACCTCCTCTGCGCTCTGCACAAACCCGCATCCCCCGCCAGAGAGGGTGTGTCTGAGGAGCAGGAAACACGAAGGCCAGTTAGGAGAGAACAATAACAATAAAACACTTTTCTCTTGGACAAGAACCCTGCTTCTCATTTCCGAGCCCCGCATTCCCGAGGGGGTGCAGCTCCCCAGCGTTCCGGTGGGCGAGCCTGGCCGGGCACCGCTCCGAGGCGCGGCGTGCTTGTTGGCAGGAGGAGCTGGTGGGGGCGGGGGCACGCTGGCTCACTGGGGTGCATGAGCACATGCATGCACACACACACACACACACACATACACACTCACTCACTCACTCTTCGTTCCAGGGCTCTTCTCTCGCCCGCACAGAACATGGCTCACTTCCCACCCTCTGGCTGCGCTGTCTCTGCGGTCGGCACGGTCGCTGTGGCTTTCCCCGGAGCAGGCTGGCTGGGTCCTCCCCGGCCCGTTCCCCAAGGGTCTCCCCCACAGCGGCGGAGCTATTGATTCTTAGGGGCGTGGGGGTGGCTGGGAAGGAACTGCCAGTTCCGGGGGGACACGCCAGGCAGCGGTGAGAGAGCTCTCGGGAGGAGGGCTCTGTGTGTGTGTGTGTGTGTTTATAAAATCCTCACCCAAGGATATGTGTTACTGATTTTTAAAGAGAGGGAAAGGGGGCGGGGGGGGGGGGAGCGGATCGAGCCCACATCCTAGGTCTATGTCCCGACCGGGATTCGAACTGGCAACCTTCCAGCAACCTTTCGATGTGTGAGGCAGCGGCCCTCCAACCAACGGGGCCGCACCGGCCGGGGCCGGGCTGTGCTTTCAAGTCTGGGTCAATCCTCTCCCCTACAGGCCGGGAACGGGCACTGAGGGGAGACCACGGAGGGCAACACAAGTTGTCCGTGGCCCGTGGCGGCTCCCGAAGGCCCGCCTGCTGGTATCCAGGCCGGCGCCAAGGCCCGGCTGCCCCTGCGCGCCCGGGGATGCTGTCGGCGCTGTTGATCTCATTCCCAGCTTCAGACAGCAGAGCCCTCGGTGGGAAAATCAAGGGCCCGAGAACGTTATTAAATTTCTCCTAAAGACGCGGTAAGCCCCTGTAATGTGGGAGGGAGGTGTCAGGATGAGAAATGCTAATGTCCTGCCACAGATCGGCTTCTGTCACACACACGCTCGGCCTCTGGCTGCCGATGGTGATTGGGGGCAAGGCCGAGGGCCCGGGACGCCAGGTGTGTGCGTAGCAGCGTTCTCCAAAGCGTGGAAGGGATGCAGCCGTTCCACTGTGGGTGACGTCACGGTCATTGGGCAGGTTCCATGCTACCCAGCTACAGCCATTGCCCAAACCGTCAGAGCAAGGGGACAAATCGGGGGCTGCGAGGGGTGGGGTGGGGGCCCTGTATTCACCAGACCCAGCATCCCTCCCTCCCGGTGGTCCAGGGCCGGGAGGCGTGGGCTCCGGCCCCTGGACTCTGTCCTCCTCCCGGGGGCTGAGGGCACCCCTCTGGTCCTGTGGGGCCAGCCCTGCCGCCATCTCTGCTCAGCATCGCCCTGGGCCCCGAGATAAAGCTCTCTCCCCCTCCCTTCCCTCCAGCCACACAGCCCTCCGCTCTCAGGGGTGACCTGCAGGAAGGGCTGGGTGGCCACTGGTGGTCTGAATCTCTCTACACAAGCTCCTCCCATGGCCCCAGAGCTCTGCTGGCTCCCTACTCTTCATTTTTTTAAAAAATATATATTTTTATTGATATTTTACTGAGAGGAAGGGAGAGAGATAGAGAGCCAGAAACGTCAATGAGAGAGAAACATCGACCAGCTCCCTCTTGCACACCCCCTACTGGGGATGTGCCTGCAACCAAGGTACATGCCCTTGACCGGAATCGAACCCGGGACCTTTCAGTCCGCAGACTGACGCTCTATCCACTGAGCCAAACCGGTTTCGGCCCTACTCTTCATTTAACGCGCGCTGGTTACGGGCTGACGGGTGCCAGCCACTGGTCCAGGCTCCGGGGACCTGGCGAGGAGCATCCACGGCCCTCCTTCCAGGAGCCCGGAGCCTCGGTGTGGGAAGGCGTCTGTCAGTCTGGGATCGGTGCAGCCCGTGTGGGATTGCCGCCTCGGTGAGCGCCCCGCCGCCCCGCGCCCCGCAGTGAGAAACTCGCCTGGGGCGGAGGCATTCGGAGAGGGCTTCCGGGAAGCGGTGGCACCCGGGGCTCTCAGAGGACGCGGTGGCCGGAGAGGCACGGGGCGGAGGGCTGGGGCCAAGCCATAGCACGCACTCGGGGCGTCTGCTCAGAGCGGTGCGCGGAGGACGGAGAATGCTGTTTGGGGAGGTGCAGGAGGCGCGTCTGGCGGGAAGTGGGGATCTGGGAACCTACAGGGGGCCTTGGACTCTACCTGGAAGTGGAGGTGTGTCCCCCCACAGGGGTCCTCTTTCCCAGCTGCACCCCCGGTCCCTCTCCAAGCACATGGCTCCCGCCGAGGCCACGCTTGCCAGTGCTCAACAGCGAGTGTCTTTGAAACTCGCCTCTTCTGCCGTCGGATGCTCTCCTCAGGCCAGCACGCCGCGCTCCCCGGAGATCTGCTGGGGCCGGGGTCCCATCCCCAGACACCTGCCCTTCCAAGCTCCCGAGGTGCCCCGCCCGCCCGCCACCCACGCTCCCTCCTTCCCCACCCTCAGAGGGCTCGGCCCTCAGCCCCCTCCCTGCCCCCCCCCAGCCACCTTCAATGCGCCCGCTCTGGTGGGCTCTCAGCCGCCCCCAAGCCCCCCAAACCGCATCGCCCCCTCGCCTCTCCTGCTAGGGCTGTTCATTGCCAGGGAGCCGGGGAGCCCATTTAGCAAATGTTTGCTCATCACGAGCTAATCCCTCAGCACACCGCCCACCCGCCTGCCCACCAGCCCGCCCGCGGCAAATGGGCTCCAGAAGGCCGCTGGCAGGCTTCGGGCAGGAGGGCAGGAGGGCGAGCCGCGGGCCCTGCACCAGAGAGAGCGTTTCTCGGGGCCTCAGAGCGCCCAGCAAACCCTTCCTGGTCCTGTGTGTCCCCCCCCCCCCCAGGCTGTCCCCACCCCTGGGACCCGGCTCCTCGGGCTCCTATCCACGCTGGCCTGGAGGACGCCAGCCCTCCTCTGTGCACATCCGCGGGTGGACCGGGGCCGAGCGTCCGGGGCCCCGGGAAGCCTCCTGAGCGGCGGTGACCGCCTCGGCCTCCTCTGCCGGCCCGGCTCCCTGGCCTCACCCTACTCCCCGCAGGCGTGGAGCCCGCCTGCCATCACCCCACCCCCCGCCCCGCCACCGCCACCCCACTCCCAGCTCTGCACGGGCCAGGCTCCTTTCGCCTCCTGTCTGCTGGGAAAACAGCTCCAGAACCTTGGATTGTGCAGCAAAATGTCTTTCCCGGTCCTGTGCTCGGCCTTTCCTTCGGCTCCTCACGTTGTCCCCCTTAACTCCCTGCGCTTTGGAGATCTGTCTCCCAGCCTCCCCTCTATGGGCTGTTAGCAAACACACGCTCTTAAACAACACGCACAAGCACCTCTCGTTGGCTCAATAACTCAGCACCATGAAGAAGCGAGGGAAGGGGGGCTCGGAGCCATGCGCGCCCACCCGCTCTCTCGCTGGGGCTGTCTTCGCTTGTCTTTCTGGGGAAGGCTGGGCTCGGGGCAGCTATGGCTCTAGAAAGTGCACCGGGCGCAGGGACCGAGGGTGCCCCGGGGGAGAAAGAGAGGGAAGGGGCCGAAACCGGTTTGGCTCAGTGGTAGAGCGTCGGTCTGCGGACTGAAGGGTCCCGGGTTCGATTCCGGTCAGGGGCATGTGCCTTGGTTGCGGGCACATCCCCGGTGGGGGGTGTGCAGGAGGCAGCTGGTCGATGTTTCTCTCTCATCGACGTTTCTAACTATCTCTCTCCCTTCCTCTCTGTAAAATATCAATAAAAATATATTTAAAAAAGAAAAAGAAAGAGAGGGAAGGGGAGCAGCTAGCTCAGAGCAGTGGGGAGGAGTGAGGACGGAGGCCACAGGGCAGGGAGCAGTGGCTGGTTCAAGTGGCCGCTCCGTGGGCCGGTCCACAAAGCTCCCTACCTCCCCAAGGGAAGGGCCAGCCCCCCGAGATCCGCCCCCACCTCTCCTCTCTCTGCTCCCTTTCTCATGAGAGCCGCTGGTCTCTGAGCCCCGGGAGGGGCGGTGGGGACGGCTGCGCCTTTGTCGCCGGTTTCCGGGTGGCGGCGTGCACGCTAATGGCTGCCTGGGCGGCAGAAGCTGGCACCGCGGCTGCAGAATGCGCCTGGGTCACGGCGCTGCCCAAATGGGCGGAGGCTCCACGCCACCCCCTCTTGCTCCCTCTCACCCAGGCGTCCGGGGCGGGGAGGGGGGCTGCCAGCAGCAGCTCCTGCTGCTCCCCCCCTCCCGCTCAGGGCCTCAGAAAAGGGAGAGGAAGCGAGAGAGGTATTAAACTCTTCAATCTCTGTAAGTGCCGTTTCCCAGGGGGCAGACTCTAAGGAAGAAGGAAATGCAAGCGCTCAGGACCTAAGCAGGTGGGAGGCCTCTGAGGCAACCGGCTCTGTCTCCCCTACACACACACACACACACACACACACACACACACATGCATGCAAACACACGCATGCACACATACACACATGCAGGCACGCACAGAATTCAGGGACCATCAGGGGCAAGACATGGTGTCTGAGGAAGGGCAGCTGACGGGAGCTCACTGCCTCTCACTGGCTGCTCACCGCCCACCACACAGTAGCCTTTCTCAGTGATGAGGGGCCAGGGAGACACACCCACAGAGAAAGAGTAGCAAGAGCAAGTGTGGACGGGATAGGCAAGGCAAGGGGGAGCCTGGGCAAGACCCCAAAGAAAGCACACACACACACAGTGCCCCTCGGAGAGAGGTGAGCAGTCACACAGCCAGCGACAGAGGCAGGGAGAGACGCAGACAGACAGGCAGGAGGGTGCAATACAGAGAGAGAGCCATTTTGCACACGAGTGTGCGCGCGCACGCGCGCGCGCGCGCACACACACACACACACACACACACACACACACACGTCTCTCAGGCGCTGCGCCCCGTCCCGTCCTCACGTCCCAGGTTCAGTCCGCCCGCCGTGGGCACGGCCCTGGCAGCCCTGAAAGCCGTGGGAACGAGTGTCTCCTCGAGGAGCTTCCCTTCCACCAGGCGCAGCCCCTTGTCTGAGGACAAAGCGGGGCTGGGCGAGGGGCAACGGCTCTGTCACACAGATCCCTGCCCCCCACCCCCCAGGGGCAGTGAAGCCCTGCCCGCCCCCCACGCTGGCGGCCACCCGGCCCTGTGCGTGAGGAGGGCACCGTCCCGCCTGGGCCTGGGCCTCAGCGTTCCCTCTGAACCCTGACCCCCACAGGGGGTGTCCAGCTCCCGGCGACGTGGGGGCTTCAGGAGACCCCTGGCCCTTGACCCCCTGGCCCGGCCCCTCGCCCCAGCGAGGCCACGTTCTCCCCCTGAGCTCCGGTCACTGGTGTCCACGGGGTTTTTATTCTTGTCTGAACCTCAGGTCCCTGACCTCTTGGCTCGCCTGCCACCTGGAGAGTCTCTCACTGCCGAGTCTGTGCTTTCGAAGTGTCATCGAGCGTCTGGCACTTTGCAAGCCTGAGGTGCAGGCTCCCCTGAGTTTCCGCACCAGCCCCCCTTCCAGGAGGCGCCCCCAGGCTCACTCCCCTGCCCGCGCCTCTGTGGCTGCCACCAGCGCCCATCATGGAGGCGGGTCTGCCCCTGCGGGTCCCACTGCCTCTCAGCTCAGGCCCAGAGGGAGGCGGGCGGACACGGGGTGCTCTGGCTGGAAGCTGCTGTGAGCGCCACGCCTGTGAGCTGCCCCCCCAATTCCAGGCCTGTTCTCCCTGCAATCACTCCTGCTGCCTTCGTAGCCCCTTTCTCCTCCCCCACGGCCATCATGCGGGCCCAGCGCTGGCCTGGCTTCCCCAGAGCCCTCCATCGGGAGCTCAGGAGCTGCCTCCGTGGCCCTCGTGGCCCACGTGGCCTCCGTGGCCTCCGTGGCTTCCTGCTCACAGCTTCATCTCCGAGTCCCCGACCCATTCCGCCCCTGGGACAGGCCTCACCCCATCTTCTTACAGACCTTTGCTCCTCATCCATTTCCTCTCATAAGGTCAGTGGCCGGTGAAAATGAAAAAGCAGCTTCAAACTGGGCAGTTTTTCAAGTCTTGAAGGCCCCCTCCTAGAGACGACCTCGTACGGACCCGGGGAGCGTCACCTCGGAAGGGATTTGACTGTCATTCCCTCCGCATGGGCCTCCAGGTTGTTCAGACGCCAGCTGCTGAGTCCAGGGCAGGCTCTTCCCCAACACAGCCCCCCGCGCCGTCCCCGGAGGGGCAGGGACCAGAGGCTCCGGGCAGTGCCAGGCTCAGCCTGCCCCCAGTGGACACCCCGTCCCTCACAACCCGTGGCTAAGAGTGCGTCCGCCCCAGGACCCAACGCTTCTCTCCCACGCCCCGGAACGTCAAGCTTAGAAGACCCGACTTGCAAAAGCCCTGGAGGAGAAGTCAGAAGCTTTCCCTCCGGGTCTCTCCGCGCTCCGGGCCCCTTACTGAAGCTTTCCCAGACTCGGCCCCGGGAGGACTAAAGGAGCTGGCAGAGCCCTGCTCTCTGCTTTCCTTCCCACCAGGAGCAGGTGCCAGCCCGGCCGGCGTGGCTAGCGGGGAGGTCGCGGTTCGATTCCCGGTCGGGGCACATGCCCAGGTTGCCGGCTCAGTCCCTAGTGTGGGGCGTGCAGGAGGCAGGCGATCAATGGTTCTCTGCCTTCATTGATGTTTCTACCTCTCCTTCTCCCTTCCTGTCTGAAATCAATAAAAAATATATATATATTTTTAAAAAGAACAGGTGTGTAGAAGCCGGAAACTCCCAGCTGGCCAGAGGTATTTTTCCAGTTTCCTGACAGCTGGTAGCTGGATGCCCGTTTCTGAAAAGACCTCCCGTGAAGTGCAGGAGACTCCAATGGTGAGGCAGGAAAGAAGACCGGCCCTCGGTCCTTCCTCCTGCGAGGCACCCCGAGGGTCATTCCCCCGCCATATGGGAGGGAGACCGTGGGCTGAAGGGTCCCAGGTTCGATTCCAGTCAAGGGCATGTACCTTGGTTGCAAGGCGCATCCCCAGTGGGGGGTGTGCAGGAGGCAGCTGATTGATGATTCTCTCTCATCGATGTTTCTGACTCTCTATCCCTCTCTCTTCCTCTCTGTAGAAAAATCGATAAAATGTTATATATATATATATATATATATATATATATATATATATATATATTAAAGCCCCCCCCCCAAAAAAAAGGTACAGGAAGATCCTGAATCCTCTTCACCCAGTTCCCCCCATGGTAACATCTTGCATGTTATTTTGCCTTTTCAATTCTAAATTTATTTTCCGTCCATGGTATTTTCTTTACTTATTTAGGAAGGGTTTTCTTATATTTAAACAACTTTGATAAGAAAAAAAGTAAAGCTCCAGACAGGAACAAAGATATGGATGGCCCCACTTTTGCTTGGGTGTTTCTGAATGAAACATTAGGGTTTTTAGTGTAAATTTAGTACCAAACTGAGAAACGGGTGATGAGAAATGCTTGCCCAGAGTCAGGGACTGTAACCGGGGTGCACACCAGAGTTGGGGGAGTGAAGGAGTGTGCCCATCAGCTTCGGAGAGCTGATGCCCAGCCTTCGGGGAATGTGCAGGTTTCCGGAGAGAGCTTCTCCTGGGATCCTCCTGAGTTTAAGGCGTGTTCAGCTGGTTCCGGCGGTGTGTGTACTCACTCTAATGGGACCTCCAGGTCATCCTAGGCAGTGCTGCACCTCCTCACCCCGACCCATAGGTGGCGTCCTGCATGTGGGCTGACACCATTGGCTGGCTGTAAGGGCGGCACTGGCAGGAAGAGTTACCTTCTGGGGTGGAAATAGTCATTCTCCACCCACTTGGCTGTGGCCAATTTGTCTGCTCCCCCACTCTCTCACAGCAGGAGAACGGGGGAGGAGAAGATGGCAACAGCATTCTAAACCCAGGCTCTTCCACATCCTCTTCCTCCCAAAAGCTGTGGCCGCGGACGGAAGCGAAGCTTTCTGGGAACAGCAGTTTCCAAACGGCAGTTCGGAGGTCAGAGGAGCCTGCCATTGAGATTTCACCGATTTGCAATGAAACATTAATGTGCAGAGCTTTTCATTGAGCCAAATTTATTCAATGCAAAGAAAATCCTTTGTCCGGAAATTGTGTCCCTATTTTTGGTTAGGAGAGGGATTTCCTAAACAGGTTTGTTTTTTTGTGTGTTTTTTTTAAACGAAGGGAATGTATGAGTACACAGCAGCTTGCTGTTTCTCATTGGCCAAATAATATGTTGGCCACCCCAGGTAGGCCATCCAAACCAGTTTTGGAATTTTATAGCTCTGGGGCAGTGGTTGGCAACCTGCGGCTTGCGAGCCACGTGCGGCTCTTTGGCCCCTTGAGTGTGGCTCTTTGGCCCCTTGAGTGTGGCTCTTCCACAAAATACCGCAGCCTGGGCAAGTCCATTTTGAAGAAGTGGCGTTGGAAGAAGTCTAAGTTTAAAGAAATTCCAATCGTTGTACTGTTGATATTTGGCCCTGTTGACTAATGAGTTTGCCGGCCACTGCTCTGGGGAGTCCCAAAACTCTGGGATCCGTGGCTTTGGAGAGCTGGAATGCGTAACCCTTGCCTTGTATCCACCTGGGCCCACCCCACCCCACCCAGGCCAAGGGGCCTGCGTGCCTGGGCCGTCCCCCTTTGCACACCATTCTCCCTCTTTATTACCCGCCCCTCTGATATTTGTAGACAATTACCTGCAATAACTAGGCAATTATTCTGTAAGGCCATTATACGCGTCCACCAGCACACATTGATGTTCTCTCCTTGGGTCTTTTCATGAACCCGGTCTTAAGGAGACACGTGACCTACAGCCAAATGGCAACCTCCTTTTTGAGAAGGTTTCGGGTCCAGCACTAACGTTTCAGTATCTTCTTAACCAAGGGGCTGGTGCTCAGGGCTGATGGTCGGGAGGTGTTGGGAGACTTTCAACGCCTTTCAGCTCCAGGAAGGGAGTCGGGAGGACTTTTTCCTTCTTGCCACGAGAGGAGCCGCGGTGCAGGCTCAGGTGCCCAGGGGACCTGGCACCGTGTGCGCCTGCCCGCCCTGCCCGCCCCCGGCTAATGAGCCTGAAAGGATCAACTCATGAGCTCAGCCCTCCAACGAGCCATTCAGACGCGCTGCCCCGGCGGCGGGGGGTGGGGGTGGGGGTGGCCTCTTCCTGGCCACAGCCGCTGTCTCCCCGTCTCCCCTCCCGGCCGCTCCGGGGACCTCGGGAGCTCAGCGCTTCGGGGAGCGCGATTGAAATGGGCTCCTCGGCCGTGGCCGCTCAGAAAAGCTTCGTCCCGGGCAGGAGGCTGACCCAGAATGAAGGGAGGCCTCTCGCGATTCAGGAGGCCAGAGGGGCCGAGGCAGAGGCTCCCAGGCACAGCTCCATTAAAGAGAGGGGAGAGCGAGCTACCATTTTATCTCCTCGCAAGTGCCCCTCCGTCTTTACGGCTCGGGCCCTGCCTGGTGGCTATTTGTACTTGACTGGTTGTGGGCAAAAACAACAGTTAGATGCAGTTACTTTCAAAATTAGCAGGGGGAGAAAAAAACACACCCTGAAAGCGTGCTCCTGCTGGGTGCATAAAGAGCTGTTTTCTTCCTGAGCTCCGCAGCGTGGTGGCTCTCATCGGAGATTTCTTTTTAATCATAGCGGGAGTCCCCATTAGCATGTGGGGTAATCTTTCAAGTAGAGCTGGGAGTTCCGAGGCCGCGGAGAGCAGAGGGAACATGTGTGAAGCCCCCCTCCATCACCCCCCCAGCCCCCCGCAGAAACAGGGCAGGGAAGGCAGAGCCCTCGGGCCTGTGCACACATGTGTGAACCAACATGCATTGGCAGGCTGGCTTCCCACCCACAAGACTGGGTGCAGCCCTGGGACCCCAACACTGGACCAGGACCAGGACCAGGACCGGGACCGGGACCAGGACCAGAGAGAATGTGTGGAGCTGGAGGGAACACCTCTTCCCGTCCATCCAGGAGCCAGTGTGCAAACACACCGTGCGTGTGCCCACAACTGCCCCCCCCCTTGGGAATGCGGGGATGGGGGGGGCGGGGGAAGCGGGGAGCCACGCTCCGTGTGTAAGGCAGTGGGCACAGAACTCGGGGCGTCCCTCTGCTCTCCGTGAGATGGGCCAGCCGCACCCCCCGACTCGTCTGTCACCAGGGCCCCGCTCCAACCCGGAGCTGCCGGTGACCTAGTTTCCTTTGTTGTTGTTTTTGGAAGTGCTGATGTCAATGCCGAGCTCAGCAGAGAGGCTGAGGAGGAAGAAAGAGAGTAGGGGGAGGAGGAGAAGGGCGAGGACAGACGGGAGAGGCGGAGGGGGCCCGAGCATGCCGGAGCCCGATAATGGAGCGGGTGCCTGCACCGCTGCTGGCCACGCTCCGTCCCTCCCCCACCGTCCACCCGGGCGCTGCGGCGTTGGGCCGAGGAAGCAGGGACCCGGCTTCCCACAGCTCCCTCCCGGGCAGAGGTGCCGCCCAGGCAGCATGCCCAGGCGTGCCTTCGTGGGAGAAGGAGCTACGCCCTCTCCCCGGGGCCTGGAGGTGCTGGGCTGGCGTGGGTCTGCCGACGGGGGCCGGGTGCAGGCTCTGCGCATGGCTGGGCCTTTGGGGACCGGAAGGCAGTCTCCTGTGCCCACCTGCCAGTGTGGGGCGGCAGGACTGGAGAGAACCCTCCCACCGTGCAGCCCTTCTGGGTTCGGATCTCATCCCTTAGTCACTGCCGGGCGTTTCCCGCCTACAGTTAGGGTCCAACTCCAGAGCAAGGGTGACAAAGACCCGCGCACCTCCCACGCCTTTGCAAACCCCAGCGGCCGCTCTGCTGTCTCCGCAGGGCTGCTGAGCAGAACCCACCCCACGGCCGAGCCTTCCTCGTGACACTCGGTCAACAGATTTTTGAAAAATACATATTTTATTGATTTTTAACAGAGAGGAAGGGAAAGGGAGAGAGAACTAGAAACATCGATAAGAGAGAAACATCAACAAGCTGCCTCCTGCACACCTCTTACTGGGGATGTGCCCGCAACCAAGGTACATGCCCTTGACCGGAATCGAACCTGCAACCCTTGAGTCAGCAGGCCAGCGCTCTATCCACTGAGCCACACTGGTTAGGGCCGGTCAACAGATTCTTAATGAAAAAGTGATTCCACAACCATGAAACCGAAGGCCACAAGCCTCCTGATTCCCCAGGCAGACGCACTTCCCCTTCCACGGGTGCATCCATATGCCACAGGGAGTCCACTTTGGTGGGGCCGGGGGCTGGGGCGGGTCACATCCCCCTGCTCTCCCTCCCTCATCCCTTTGACCCCCAGACGGGCATCACACACGATTAGAGTCGCTCTTTCCTGCTCCATAAGCTCGCGTGTCTTCCGGGTGAAGAAATATGCCGAGGAGACAGAGCCCTCGCACACTGAAATGAGGCCGGGGAAACAGGTCACCTGACCGTCGCTGGCTTCTAAGTGGAGCAAGACCTGGTGGTGGACCCTGCTGCCTCTTCTGTCACTGGGTTCAGAGAGGAGACATCATTCCCTCCCCCTCCCGCCCTCCGTCCTCCGCCCTCCGCGGGCTGGTGGAGGCCGCCATGAATCAACATCGGAAGCGCTGGGAAGAGCCGGGCCCGGGACGCGCCGTGTAAGTACACAGCTCGCCGCCAGCCACCTCTCCGATCGACCCCCGGCTGATTTATTTACTTCCCGCGAAGGAGACAGCAATCATCACATCTGCACTCCAGGCAGCAGCTCCCTGCGTCCCCGCCGCCGCCGCCCCTCCCTGCTCCCACGCAGGGTCCACAGAAGGCGCCCCCTCCCCCAGCAGCTCTCCTGCCTGCCTCGGGGACCCAGCCGTGCTCCCCCAGATCACAATCTGTGGCCACAGACCACAGCCTCTCCGCGGGAGCCGGAGGGAATGGATTCTCTGGTGCAGGAGGCTTCGTTGGGAGGAAACTCAGCGGAGGATGGGGAAGCAAAGCAGAGGTGGGCGTAGGGAAAGGGTCCCGTTTAGACGTGGCACCGTCGGAAGGGTGCCCTGGGGCATGGGCTCCTCGTGGCCGCAGGGCTGCGGAGCGGTGGCCGGGAGGGCGGCGTGGGCCCTGCACCCCGAGGGGCGGAGACGGTTCAGCTGCTGCTGTCGGGGGTCACTCTGGGTTTTCCCTTTGCTTCCTGGCTTTTGACAACGCCTTTCCTTCTCCGCAGCAGAGAGAAAAGGGACATTAAGAGAGGAGAAAGAAGCCCTGGCTGGTGTGGCTCCGTTGGTTGGGCACTGACCGGTGCACCGAAGGGTTGCCGGTTCGATTCCCGGTTAGGGCACACGTCCGAGGTTTCGGGCTGATCCCCGGGAGGGGGCGTGCAGGAGGCAGCTAGCTGATCAAGGTGAGGCAGTCACCTTGACGTTTCTCTCTCTCCCCGCCCCCTCCCTTCCTCTGGGGGTGGAGAAGAAAGAAAGAGAGGGACATTTTTGAAAAGTTCTCATTAGTCCCAAGAATTCCAGACTGCCGCTCCCGAGACACCGAGCCTGGCTGGGAGGCCGCGCCGGCCAGAGCCCAGGTTTGTAACCTCAGTGGCAGGGTCTGTGCCCGCGCTCCGGGGCACCCCTGCCAGGAGGCAGGATGGATGTACGTCCTCTCCTCGGAGCACGGCCCGGGGACCGATTCCCCATCCTGATGTGTGAGGGCGACGTGAGCAGAGGTCCCCTGAAGAGGGATGTCTCCATTTCCATGCTAATCCCGGGCCACGCAGAGAGGAAGCGAGTCTTTCTGAAAAGCGATGGGGCCACCACAGCTTCAGGAGGTACACCCAGGGGTGCAGGCCTTCTCCCCGAGGAGAGGGGGGCGGGGCCGGGGGCTGCGGGGGGCGGGAGGCCGTACCCCAGCCCTCTCGCCCTCCGCACGGCCTCCTTCTGGCCACGGGCCTCGCCTTGTGCGTGTTTCCGACGGGCTGTCCCCGTGGGGCCTTCCCCTTTATCTCCCCGGTGCTCCCGAGATCGAAACCCCCAAACGCCTTCCTGGAAACTGTGCCCAGAAATCACCCCCCACCGAGGGGCCGCAGGGGTGCCCATCCTCTCATGGAAGTATTTTCCAACATGAACGCTCACGACGGTGGGCACGCGGCCACCTCGGGTTCGGAAGGAGACGCTGGAGAGAGGAGAGGAAGACGCCGTGTCCCGGGCGGAGCTGCCTGCATTCATGGCCGGCCGGCCGGCCGGCTGGCCGAAAGCGGCGTATTGCGTGCTTGGTGCTGCTTTTTTCTCTTCGGGTGATTTCCAGAATGTTCTTCCTCTGTGTGTGCGGAGCTTTCCTGGCACGGGTGCTTTCTAAGCTGCTGGCCGGTGTTTCTTCGTGTGGCGGCTTGGACGTCTGAGGCAAGAAAACCCCAGCCACCGAGAACACGCGGGTCACCCCCGTGCCCGAGGCGGAAGAGAGCAGATGCCAGGAGGCACGTGGGGACCGAGGAGGGGGGTGCTGAGCAGAGCAGCCGAGCAGAAGAGCCCGGGAGCGCGACATCCCGGTCTTGGTGGAGCCGGAGGGAGCCCGGGTGAGCCCCTGGCCCCCGCAGCCCAGTGGGAAGGGCAGGAGGGACTCAGGCGGCAGAACCGGCAGAACCGCGCCCGGCGTGCTTCCCGGGGCCCCAGCCTGGGCGACTGAGGCCACAGAGAGGACTCTGCTCCGGGCCTGGGGCCAGCAACCTGAAATCAAGGCATCGACGGGGCTGTTTTCTTCTGGGGGCCGCAGGGAGAGTCCGTCCAGCCTCGACCCTCGCTCACTTCTGGGAGCCGCCAGCCGGCCTGGCCTTCCCTGGCCTCCAGACACATCACTCCAGCCCCGGCCGGTCTGGTTCAGTGGATAGAGCGTCGGCTTGCAGACCAAAGGGTCCTGGGTTTGAATCCGGTCAAGGGTACATACCTCAGTTGCAGGCTCCTCCCCAGCCTGGGCCCTGGTCGGGGCTCGTGCAGGAGGCAGCCGATCGATGTGTTTCTTTCACATCGATGTTTCTCTCTGTCTTTTCTCTCTCCCCCCTCACCCTCTTCCACTCTCCCTCAAAATCAACAGGGAGCCCTGAACGGTTTGGCTCAGTGGTAGAGCGTCGGTCTGCGGACTGAATGGTTCCAGGTTCGATTCCGGTCAAGGGCATGTACATTGGTTGCGGGCATCTCCCTGGTGGGGGGTGTGCAGGAGGCAGCTGATGGATGTTTCTCTCCCATTGATGTTTCTAGCTCTCTATCCCTCTCCCTTCCTCTCTGTAAAAAAATCAATAGAATTATTTTTTTTAAAAATTTTTTTAAAAAACCAATGGGGAGAAAGAGATATCCTCAGGTGAGGATTAACAACAATCATAAAATGCGTCACGCGGTCTCTGCTTCCGTCTTCAAGCCACCGCCTCCCATGTGTATCTGCTCGCCTCCTCCCCCTCCCCCCTCTCAGGACCCTGGTCGTTGGGCATAGGCCCCCCCTAACGCAGGACGACCTCACCTGGAGACCGCTGACGTAATTGCATCTGCAAAGACCTTTCCAGAAAAGGTCCCGGGACACGTTCTCTCGGGGAGTCACCACTCAGCCCACCGTGACAGCCACAGCCACCGAGAGCTGCTCCCAGGACAAGGCCTTCTCCGCCGGACGCTCCGCCTGCCCTGGAGCTCCTGTGGCCCGGGCTGGGTCTCAGAGCCCCAGGGACACCGAGCCTCCCTCAGGCAGCCGCACCTTCCACCACCACTCCCCCCCACCCCCCAGCCCCTGGCCCTGGCAGAGCGTCCTGCCCACGGGGCATCCGAGGGGATCAAAGGCGAGTGCTAAGGGAACGCTGAAGCCGGATAGTCCTCCTCAGGCCGGTCCTCGCCCTGGGCTCTGAGCTGCCAGGGCCACGTGCCTCCCAAGCTTTGCAGCCGCTCTGCAGCCTCGCCGGAGCGGGAGAAGGACGGACGGAGGCTCCCTGCGTCCTAAAGTGACCTGTTCCTAAAGTCACTGGTCGTCCAGATCACTGGAAAACACTTCCTTTGGTGGCGTCAAAGCTGACCTGCCGCCCTGGCTGGTGTGGCTCAGTGGATAGAGCGTCGGCCTGCGGACGGAAGGGTCCCAGGTTCGATTCCAGTCAGGTCACATGCCTGGGTTGGGGGCGCGATCCCCAGTGGGGGGCGTGCAGGAGACAGCCGATTAATGATTCTTTTTCATCATTGATGTTTCTCTCTCTCTCCCTTCTCCTTTCCTCTCTGAAATCAATAAAACTGACCTGCCTATGATGCCGGCCACTCGCTGGCCCAGATGGGCCTTCGGGAGATCTAGAAATGAAGGCACCCCTGGGCTCCCAGAAAGATGCCTCGTTCTAATCAGTTGAGGTGGGACAAGTGCCCCTCCCCCTGGCAGCTGGGCCAGACCGGCCCAAGGAATTCCAGGCTTTCTACAAAAACAGACAGCGACTATTACTGAGATTTGAAGGGTGCAGCCCACTCTATGCTAGATGCTTTATGGATATTATTCCTAATTCTCCCAAGAGAGGCCTGAGGGGCATGCACCATTATCACCCGTGCTTCCCCCACGAGGGGACGGGTTCTGAGGCCGAGAGGAGGAAGATGCGAGACCCAAACCGAGACCTGTCTGACCACAGAGCGGCCACATCGCCTCCCCCCCACGCCGCCTCTCTCCTGGGCGAGGGGACCGTCCGCGTCCTGTGCCCGGGGCCAGAAAGTGGGGGAAGGACGGGAACCCTCAAAGCGGGGTGAGGACGAAACAGAAACGCCAGTTTCGCTTTTAAACCAAGCCATAACGCTTTATTTCCATTCCCCCGAACGTACAGTTCAGGTACACTTGGTTTAAAAAAAAAAAAAAACACGCAGAAAAAGCATAGCTGGCGCTTGAGAAATGTCAAGTATCACATTTCGGCGGACGTGTTCGGAACAATCAAAATGTTGAGATTCCCCAAACAGATGCAAACCTTTACCACAGCCTCTTCCAGAGGCGCATCGCCGGGGTTTGAAAAGAGCAGCTCACGCTGCCAGCCCGGCTGATTTTCCTAGCGTGTAAGTGTCTGTCTGCCTCCGAAGGGGTTCACCCGGAGGAGGAGGAGGAGGAGGAGGAGGAGGAGGAGGAGGAGGACGCGTAAATTACTCCTCGCACACGTCTGGGGTCCGTACGTGTTCGCTTTCCCACGATCACCGCCTTTGGTCCTTGCTTCTGCCCTGTGAGGTGGGGGGGGGGGGGGTTCAGGCGTCCCCCTCAGGGCAAAGGTCAGGACATGAAAAGGTGGAGTGGGCTTCCCAGGGAGGAGCCCCAGGAAGCAGGGCAGAGCCAGGACCCCCCTCTCTCTAGTTCCCTTCTTGCGGGAGCCCCACCCCCTGGGAGCTACGGAGCCCCAGGAGAGAGGGGGCCTTTTGAGACCCCACGGAAGAGTCGGGTAGGGGAGGAAAGAGGGGAGAGGGAGAGGAAAGAGGAGAAGATGGTCACTCGGGGGGCCCCTGGGGGAGCCCTCGGAGGCGCGGTGACAGCTTCCACCAGGGACTCGGAGACGGGCAAGGACCCCAGGCTCTTTCGAGGCGATGGGACCCCGAGGCCCTTGAAATGAGAGGCGCTCTTTCTGCCTGCAGGAGCTTTTCCTTGGGGCAGGAGCTGGCCCCCAGCAACGTGGCTCCGGAGGGTGTGCGTCAGGGGCCGGCGAGGTCCCGGGTGCGGGCGGCGGCCCCGAGGCCGTGGGGTCTGATGCGCGAAGGTGAACGGCCACGCAGGCCGAGAGGGCGCTGACCCTCACTCTGCTCCCCCGTGCCTCCCACCACACACGGCGGCGGCGGGGACCGCCCGCCTCGGCCTCAGTGCCAGGAGCTCGGGGAAGGGCGAGGGGTGGAGAGAGGCCTGCGGAATGCGGAGCGGACCGCGCTGCCCGCCCCCGAGGGCCAGGCGGGCCGGCCTCACGCCAGGGGTCTCCCACCTTCCTCCTCTGGGCTCACACGAGCTGGTTAGTGAAGCCCGGTGGCACACCAAAACGTGTGCTTTCTGCCCACCTGACCGAATAAAAAACGGGTGTGATTTTGATTCACTCACGCCAGATGGCTGTTGTCCTTTTTTGACAACCTGAGGGAGGGACACGAGGCCGGTGCCCCTGACTAAACAGTCAGGGATCGCGTGTTTTAAAAATCATGACAGCGCCGAAACCGGTTTGGCTCAGTGGATAGAGCGTCGGTCTGCGGACTGAAGGGTCCCCAGTTCGATTCCGGTCAAGGGCATGTACCTTGGTTGCGGGCACATCCCCAGTAGGGGCTGTGCAAGAGGCAGCTGATCGATGATTCTCTGTCATCGATGTTTCTAATTCTCTATCCCTCTCTCTTCCTCTCTGTAAAAAAAAAAAAAAATCAATAAAATATATATATATTTTAAAAATTATGACAGCGGTTGAAAATCGATGCTCACGCAAGGTCCCAGGACAAAGAACACGGAACAATCACGCTCAGACATTGCTGTGGGCTTAACCATCCCCACCCAGGAAAGCGCTGGGTCCTGCAGCGATGGGTGTCTGCTGCCCCGACGCCTGGGGGAAGCTGGCCCGTCCCCCGTAGCCTGGGAGAGTCCTCCATGCAGACGACTTCTTCCGATTTCTTCCCGGAAGCCTACACCTCTCTTTGGGGGGGAGGGGAGGGCACTCTACTCCTGAGCCGGGAAAGGAAGAATGGAGCCTGGCCGGTGTGGCTCAGCGGTTGAGCGTCAACCCAGGAACCAAGAGTTCACGGGTTCGATTCCCCGTTTCCAGTTGGGGCACCCGCCCCCGGGTTGCAGGCTCGGTTCCCAGGAGGGGGCGTGCGGGATGTTTCTGTCTCTCTATTCCAGGCGTGGGCAAACTATGGCCTGCGGGCCGGATGGCTGTTCTGAACTATTGAAATAAAAATTAAAAAAAAGAGAGACCGTACCCTTTTATGTAATGATGTTTACTTTGAATTTATATCGGTTCACACAAACACTCCATCCATGCTTTTGTTCCGGCCCTCCGGTCCAGTTTAAGAACCCATGGTGGCCCTCGAGTCAAAAAGTTTGCCCACCCCGGCTATTCTTTTCCCTTTCCCTGTAAAAATCAATAAAGGGGGAAAAAAAATCTGTTTTAAAAAAGGAAGAGTTGATTTTCACACGGTCATTTTCCGTGACAGTAATAAAAGCCTTGAAACGATCACAAAGGGAAGATATGCCTCCTCAGAAGAGCGGAGGCAAATTATTCTAGCAACTGAATCCTAAAAGGAATTTTCAAGTAAAAATATGGCTCATGTGAAGTTGTTATGGCAACTGACATTTAAAAGTAACTGGATTTGGGCAAGTTTCTCCCTCCGCCATCCCTGCAAAGTCTTGCAGGGACCTCATGCTAAAATTATGCTTTAATTTTAATTAGCCAAATAGGTCATAAATATAGCGTATTCCCAAATCCTTGCAAGCAGCTGATCTCCTAATGAGAAAATATTCCTCTAAAAACCCACTTACCATTAAAAAATCCTAATATTTTTCTAATATAATTCATCAATTTAAACACATTGCATAATGTGATATTCCGCAGCGTTCCATTAACGTGACAAATAGCAGTGTGTGTGTGTGTGTGTGTGTGTGTGTGTGTGTGTGTGTGGCGGGGGGCGGGGGGGGGACCAGGCGATTGAACAGATTGCAGGCCGTGTGGCTGCCCTGCGCCGGCCGGGCCTCGGCCGGGACGCACCCCCTGCTCCCCCTCGGGCACCGTCCACCCCGAGCCGCACGCTCCCGGCGACCGACGACCGGGGTATTGATAGGACAAAGGAAAGGGGGCAGTACGAAACGACAGGTGACTCCAGAGGAAATAAATTCCCATTAGCCTTTGTCGTAAGGTCACATCAGAGCGGTCCACGCGTTCTAACCCGGGAGGGAATGAGCAGCCGCTGGGGCCTGTGCCCGGGCCGCCTCTGTGCACTGAGCCAGGCAGTTTGCATAATGAACAGTCTTCCCTCCGTCGGGATCTCGGCACCCATGGCTCCCACCCCGGGGTCCCGGGCGCTCCTCGGAGTTTTTATTCTCCCGCTCCCCCTGCTGGAGAAGCAGCGCTTAACAGGGGGGAGAGGGGTGCAGGGCATCCTTCCCAAGCCACTGCTTTAAATGTAGACCCTAACGTTAGAGGCCCGACTGCACGGCCTGGCGACACACACACACACACACACACTCATACACACATACACTCACACACACACACACACACTCATACACACACTCATATACACACTCACACACTCACACACACACTCACTCATACACACACACTCACACACACTCATATACACACTCACACATACACATTCACACGCACACTCACACACACACTCATACACACACACACACTCATACAAATACACTCACACACACTCACACACAGACACTCATACACACACTCACATATACACACTCACACTCACACACTGACACATACACACACATACACACTCACACACACATACACACACTCACACACATACATACACTCACATACACACACACTCACACTCATACACACACATTCACACACACACACTCACACACTCACACACATACATACACACACTCACATACATAAATACACACACACTCATACACACACACACACACACACACACACACGCACACACTCACCCCTCCCGAAGCCCCTCTGTAAGGTGCCGGAGGGAACCTCCTCGGACAACGCTTGCAGGAGGCAGGGAGGCTCGGAGCAGGTGCCCCACGAACCCCTTTGCGCTTTGCACGGTTATTGAATTGGGATTCTAGAAACCGCTGTTTGCGTTCGGGGCCAGGCCGCGGGGAGACTGGAGTTGCCGGGTGGCAGTCTGCCCTGAAAGGCTGGTGGACATGGTCGCTGGTCTAAAACGCCGCGTGCCATTCCACCTGGCCAGTCTCCTAGCAAGCGTCCCAGCCGCCCAGGTCTTCGTAAAACAAAACGGGGGTAAAAAAAAAAATAAAAAGCCAACCCCACGGAATTGCATTTTCATGCATAAAGGGACACTCAAAAGCTGAACAAATCGTCTTGGCACAACCGACATCGGCTTGGAGGGAGGAGAGTCCTGGGCGAGCGGCTGCGCCAGGCCCTGGGCCTCGGCCTAATCCCTCTTATCCAGGGTTTAGCCCCCCTTTATCCGGGGTTTAGCGCAGCGGCTCCCCTCGCCTTCGCGGAAGCCACAACTCGGCCACGCTCCCCCCCCCCCCATCCGGAGGGCCACGCCGGCCGCTTTGAGGGGGGGGGGGGAGGCCCGGCCAGGAGGGGCGGTGACGTGAAGCTGCGTGAAACTGTTTTTGAAAACCTGGGATGATCATTTAAATGTTTAAAATATGCACATGGTAATTCAAAACTAATTACCCTGAGTACATTCGAAGCGCTGATGCCACCACCTCTGGATCCAGCCTGCGGACTGTGCCCCACAGCTCACACCGGTGTTTCTATAAACTGCTCCGGTGATTTCGACTTCCAGGCTAAATCGGGCGGCCGCGGGCCCTGCCTCCGGCCCCCGACTGGGGGGCCCCTCCCCCCACTTCCCTGCACCCCGCTTCCCAGGAGAGCCATTTGTCACGGTCATGTCGCTCCGGCTGCGAATGATTGCTCTCGCTGCTGTTCATAATTGTCATTTCCATTAGTTAATTTAGGTTAAAATGACCTCTCTCCCCACCCATGCTTTTCTCCGAGGCCCTCCCCATTCCCCCTTCCTCCGTCTCAGCTTGTGGCCTCATTTCTAAACTCGTTCAGGCACATCAAAAAGTCGCCTTGGCCGAAACCGGTTTGGCTCAGTGGATAGAGCGTCGGCCTGCGGACTGAGAGGTCCCAGGTTCGATTCCGGTCAGGGGCATGAGCCTTGGTTGTGGGCACATGCCCAGGGAGGGGGAGGGGTGTGCAGGAGGCAGCTGGTCGATGTTTCTCTCTCATCGATGTTTCTAGCTCTCTATTCCTCTGTCTTCCTCTCTGTAAAAAAATCAATAAAATATATATTTTTAAAAATCAATAAAATATATATATTTTTTAAAAGTTGCCTCGCCCTTGCTGGTGTGCTGCTCAGTGGTTAGCGCGTCGGCCCACAGCCCGAAGGGGTCACAGGTTCAGTTTCCCGGTCAAGGGCACATACCTGGTACCTCGGTTTCGGGTTCGATCCCTGGCCCCAGTCAGGGCGTGGGTGGGAGGCAACCAATCGATGTGTCTTTCACACATGGACGTTTCTCTCTCTCTCTCCACCTCCCTCTCTCCTTTCCACTCTGTCTAAAAAAAAAAATCAATGGGAAAACATCCTCCGGGGAGGATTAAGAAACAAACAAAATGGCTTTGACATTCACATCGCACCCCGTTACGTCTTCGTTTAGGAGCGAACATGGGAAGTTTTCAAAAAGACAAAGGGGTCGTGGGGGGGGGCACACCCACCAGCTCTCACAGCGGGTCCCCCTGCATGGACGGCAGCCATTGCCGAGCACACTGCCCCAGAGACGGGCGCCCACATGCACAAGGCACGTGCATGTGCACCCACACACACATATCACACACGCACACACACTCCTCGTATGTGGAGGGAACTCTGCTTACAGCCTGGGTTCACCAGACATGGGCGGGTCCCGAGGCAAATTCCTTTCTCCGTCTTCCAGAATAAAACGAGTCCTCTCCCTGTGGGGGCGCTAAGCCAGCGCGCCAGTGGCTACGAGAAGGACGATGCTGCGGCTGAAATAGCTTCAACTGCCCCCGTTTGTCCAGAGACAATTGGCCTCGGGCTGGGGAGCTGGCGTCGCAAGAGACACCATTCCGGAGTCAAAGAAACTAGCCGAGGCCTATAAACACGCTCCAGGAAGCAGAGGAGCGAAGGCTGCCTCCTGACTCGCTCCTGGAAGACGCCGGCGGCGGCAGGTTTCAGACGTTCAGGAATAGGAAACTGGGTTAGGCTCCCACGGCCGGCTGAAGGCGGGCAGAGTGGTGCTATTACCGGGTTTAACTAGCGCCATTAAGAGACTCTTCATTATCCCCGCACCACCACGGCTCACCAGAGTGAGCACACGAGCCACGAGGCGAGAGAGAATCTCATTCCGTCAACAAGAGAGGGAGCCGGCCTGTCTTCGTCCGGAGAAAATGAGCAGCCCAGCGTGAAGCTTGTGAGGAGTCGAGTGCACAGCACTCCAATAACATCCCCGCAGGATTCCCCCCGCCGTTCCGTGGGCCCAGCGGGGCCGGCGGCCCTGGAGCGACCTTCCTGGGTGCCCGGCGTGCCGGGACGCCCAGGCTAGGAGCGACCGAAAGGTCAATTGAAGACCAAAAACACATCCTTCTCTCAGGAAGGCAGGCAGGTGAGCAGGAGGACTTACATATTAAGGCCCAAGAAAATCAAGGCCAGGCTCTGCTCCCCTGATGGTCAGAAACCTCTTTTTAAAATGTGCCCCTTGACCCTAGCTGGTTTGGCTCAGTGGATAGAGCGTCGGCCTGTGGACTGAAGGACACTGGGTCTGAATCCAGTCAAGGGCACATGCCTGGGTTGTGGGCTCGATCCCCAGTGTGGGGTGTGCAAGAGGCAACTGAGCAATGATTCTCTCTCATCATCGATGTTTCTATCTCCCTCTTCCTCTCTGAAATCAATAAAAACATCCTATCTAATAAGAGTAATATGCAGATTGACCATCACTCCAACACACAAAGATGGCTGCCCCCATGTGGACACAAGATGGCCAGCAAGGGAGGGCAGTTGGGAGAAACCAGGCCTGCAAGGGAGGGTGGTTGGGGGTGATCAAGCCTGCAGGGGAGGGCAGTTAGGGTGAGCAGGCCGGCAGAGGAGGGAAGTTGGGGCAAACAGGCTGGCAGGGGAGCAGTTAGACATCAATCAGGCTGGCATGGGAGTGGTTAGGGGGTGATCAGGCTGGCAGGCAGAAGTGGTCAGGGGCAATCAGGAAGGCAGGCAGGTGAGCAGTTGGGAGCCAGCAGTCCTGGATTGTGAGAGGGATGTCCGACTGCCCGTTTACACCTGATCCCACCAGACATCCCTTGATGAGTCCCAGATTGGAGGGGGTGCAGGCTGGGGTGAGGGACACCCCCCACCCCCCTACTCCCGGTGCACAAATTTTATGCACTGGGCCTCTAGTACTTAATAAATAAAAACAAAATCTACTCCTTGGACCCAGCTGGTTCCCTGGGTGTCACCCGCCGCACCCGGTTTGTTTTCCTCTGCCCTGTGCCTACCCTGAGCGCCATTCCTCCAGCTTGAAATGGCCCTTCTCCCTGCCAACCTACTCCCCCCCCACCCTTGCAATCACAACTCCCCTGGTTTCGAGACTGCCTCCACCAGACCCTGCCCCCTCCTCTCCGCCACACACACGCCATCTGCTCTATATCACTTTGTCTACAAAGTGTTCCTGCATTCTGTGGGCCTCCTTGCCCCTCTCAGATTAAAATTTAGGGAAGGAAGGGAGTCTTATATTTCCTTTGCATTTCTTGTGGCACCTCAAATAGGGTTTTCGCGTTAGAGACACCCGGGCTAGATATACGGACGGACCTGGTAGTTTTATAGCTGGCGGCAGAAGATCCGTAGATGACCCAGTGTCCCCCCCTTCCCCCCCGCCCCCAATACACACACACCAACCAAGCAAAAATTGCACCCCTCATTCAGATGTTCCTGGCATCTGATAACTTGCCCAAAGCCAGATTTATTGCTCCCGCAGTAAAGTGTATCTTCTCTAAGCCTCACTTAAAAGCTACCACTTGGCAGCCGCTCAAGCTGGAAGTGCAGGGTAGGAGGTGATGGCGAGGGTAGGAGGGGGTGGGGAGGGCGGGATGGGGGGGGTGGGAGCCAGTAATGGAAGCTCCGAGAGCTACCAGCTCAATATTTAACCTAACTGGTAATTTGCTGTGACAATTACGCCACGAAGGGAACGCTACGACTGTGCAAGAATGTCGCGCCCTAATTAGGAGGGCTCTGCTCTTCCTCTGCCGCCCGCCCCCACGGTAACAGCGCCCACAAAACGCGGCTCGGCTCCGGGAGCTGAGGCTCCTGTTAGGAGGCATGAGCAGCCCGCGGCTGCGGCGTGCACATCTGCCCGTGAGTGATGCCGCCCGCCTGCCCGCCCGGGAAAGCGGGCTAACACCTCCCATCCGCCTTCCGATGAGAAGGGAAGAGAGCTGTTGGGGCGCCTCCCAACACAAGGCCCATCTGACTGACAGGCGTCTTCCCCGCACACCCGCCTGCACGTGCCCCCACTGCCAATCGCCCGCCTCCCCCCGCCCTGCTCTCCACAGGCAGGCTCGGGGAGGGTCTGATCCTTCAAGAGGAACTGGAACCAGGGTTTTCATACAAATAGAAGTCCACGGACACTCGTTTTCCTCTTAAAGACGGAGAGGAAGCCCTGACCGGTTTGGCTCAGTGGATAGAGCGTGGGCCTGCGGACTGAAAGGTCCCAGGTTCGATTCCGGTCAAGGGCATGTACCTTGGTTGCGGGCACATCCCCAGTGGGGGGTGTGCAGGAGGCAACTGGTCGATGTTTCTCTCTCATTGACGTTTCTAGCTCTCTATCTCTCTCCCTTCCTCTCTGTAAAATATCAATAAATTATATTTTTTTAAAAAAATAAATTAAAAATAAATTAAAATGACAATTCTTAAAAAAAATAAAAAGATGGAGAGGCAGACAGCAGGAACCGATCCCCCTGACTGACACCCCTCCCCCTACCCACCCCACACACACCACACCCTACACGCTGCCTGAAAGACAAAACATGATTAAAATCGCCGCCATAAAGAAGGACGTCGCCATCTTCTAAACTGACTGCTGGATTCATGGGTGGTGGCTGAGCAAGACAAACCGCTCTCTGCTTCATTAGTGGCTCCTGTATGGATGGGCTGCTGCCGGGAGAGGCCCATTAGAGGAGGAGAGCTCATTTGCAGAGATGCACCTTCGAAAGCCGTGGGGACGCACAGTGAATGGCGGGGAAGGAGCTGGGGTGGAGGTGGGAGCAGGGGTGCCACGGAGGGGAGGCAGGGAAGCGTCTGCCGAGGGCCGGCTCCGCGTTCCCAGCCCGGCGGCGCCGGGGAGAAGGGCACACGCAGACGCCTCTGCAATTTTAGGCCGACAGAAGTGACCTCTGCGCCATGGCTGACTGAAGATATAAATAAACTTCCACCTGAGCCGCAGTGTCAGCTGTGCGGGGAGAGATGAGAGTCCAGTCGGGGCTTATTCTTCCCAAAAGTCCAGGTTGTTCTGGCTCCGTTTCGGGGGGGACACACACAGCATTCAGGAGCACAAAGCGGCTGCTCCCCGCGGCGAGCCCCCTGCTCTACCAGGCCCCGGCCCCTCGGCCGGTTACCTAACCGGCGGCGGAAGCAGCACCGCACACGAGTTAAATATAGGCCGAGTCATCTGCATTTCCCAAGCACCAGGAATGTTACCTGAGGAAGCTGTCATTTATGATGACAGCACAAACTCCCAATTACCGCCTGGGCAATACACTCGGGAGCAGGGATGGTTTCGTAAGCCTGGCTCACCATGATTAGAAGTTTATATGGCTTCTTTGGAATTGGGTATAAATATTCCTCCCGAGGCAGGTGGCACGAAGTTTTTCAAGGGAACTGCATTCAAGGCTTGGGGGGGGGGGGGGAGACAGGGAGAGGGGGATTATTTTTTTTCAAAACCCTGTGTTTCCAGATTTATCAACAGCTAAGCAGTGGGTGCAAGGTGACAGCCACTAAGATCCTGGAGAAGCTGGAAGGTTGTGAACCTGGCCAGGGGGCTGGTTTGAAGTCTGAAGTTCACCGCCCACAAGTTCACTGGCAAGTCTACCTGACGCCCATGGCCTCTACACAGCTTCCCGAGCAGGGCCGGACGCGGGGCGAGCATTATCAGGCGCCACGCACACCCTCCCGCCCCGGGCAGCCCTTGACCTACATGAGGGCCGCAGTGTGTGCGTGTCTCAAGTCACCCAGTTCTTTGCGAGATCTTTCCGGGTGACACTGGTCTCCGGTGGTCTCCACGTTTACTGGGTTTTTTAATCTGACTTGTGATATTGCTACTTAGCTCCAAGCCTTGCTCCAAATAGACCACAGTTCTTGGGGGCGAGGTATCTGGCTTTAAAATCACCTGCGCAGAGGGTGCAACAGCAGCCCGTGAAGACACGTGCTACGTACTTTTTTCTCAAGGACTTCACGAAAATGCCCCCCTCACAAATGTAATTAAGAGATTTAATAATCATTGACAAGTAGATTTAGGTAAAGAATCAGGTTGATTTCTTTAAAAAATATATATATTTTATTGATTTTTTACAGAGAGGAAGAGAGAGGGATAGAGTTAGAAACATCGATGAGAGAGAATCATCGATCAGCTGCCTCTTGCACACCCTCTACTGGGGATGTGCCCGCCACCAAGGTACATGCCCTTGACCGGAATTGAACCTGGTACCTTTCAGTCCACAGGCTGACGTTCTATCCACTGAGCCAAACCGGTTTCGGCTCAGGTTGATTTCTAAAGCAAGTCAGGAGGCCATTTCTGCCACACTAGCAGAAAACGGGGGGCCCCTGGGCCTCTTTGCAGATACCACCCCCTCGTGTGGTAGGTGGGATGAACCTCCATGGACCCTCGGCCTTCTCTCCCCTCTCCTCCCTACATCAGTCTATCTATCTGCTTCTGCTCCAGAGGACCCTGGGACCTGCTCCAAGTACCTGCCAGCCCTTATGTTACACAGGTTACAGGCGTTATCACCCGACTAAGGCGAAGGAGAAGCAACCAGGGAACCTAAGAGAACAAGAAAGGAAGGCATACATTTTCCTGGCCCCACCAAGGGTACCTGCCCAGGCCCATCAAAGGCTGAGTGCTGAGGATAACAATCAGAGAGTACCAGCATCCAGCGAAAGTGAAGGGGCTCAATAAACTTACACATCCATGTAGCCAAAAACCAACCCAAATGGTGCAGGTCTGTTTTTATTGAAATAAGAATGTCCATGCTAGGAGTAAAGTATGCTTAGTAAAAAGCAGTCAGCTATACAAGTGATTCTTGCTGACGAATGGAATTATGGGTAAAGTTGTTCTTATCTGCAGGTTATTTTTCTACAATGAACACAAATTACTTGCATGAGAAATAATGATCCAAATAGTCCCTATTCCTTTCTTTTTTATTTTTTAAACAGTGTGTATCTTTTCATTTTAAACATATTTTTATTGATTTCAGAGAGGGAGGGAGGGAGGGAGGGAGAGGAGGGAGGAAGGAACATCAATGAGGAGAGAGGACCATTGATCGGCTGCCTCCTGGGATAAAGCCTGCAACCCAAACGCATACCCTTGACTGGAATTGAACCTGGGATCCTTCAGTCTGTAGGCTGACACTCTATCCACTGAGCCAAATTGGCTAGGGCTCCTTTTTTTCTTTAACAATACTTAACATTGGCTTTATAAAAGAATTTACTTGCCTTGGTTGATTTGGCTCAGTGGATAGAGCATTGGCCCTAGGACTGAAGGGTCTTGGGCTCGATTCCAGTCCAGGATACTGCAGTTGCAGGCTTAATCTGCGGCCCCAGATTGGGGCATGTGAAGGAGAGAACTAATCGATGTGTCTCTCTTACATTGTTTCTCTCTGTCTCTCCCCCTCCCTTCCATTCTCTCTAAAAACCAATGGAAAAATATCCTTGGATGAGGATTAACAACAACAAATATATATATATTTGAAACTGTCAAAAACATCATGTGTCTGTGTCCCAGGGGTCCGTGTGCCCCAGGTGAGCCGTGTGTCCCGAGGGAAGCAGTGGGACCCTGGGGGAGGGGCGGTGAGAACCAGAGGAGGAGCGGACTCTATTCGTGTGGTCCTGAGATAGTCACCATAAAACAAGCAGATTGTCAAATGACAGCGGGGAGGGGAAGGAGACCTGGGGGGAGATAAGAGAACAACCGAAGGACTGGTATGCATGCATATAAGTACAACCAATGAACACAGAACTCTGGGGAGGGAGGGCATGAATGGGAGGTGGGGAGGGGGGGGGCAATGGTAAGCTATGTACACATATAATACCTTAATTTTAAAAAAAAACTGGGGAAAAAAACATCACGTGTCATTCCACCTGGCTAATCTCCTTGCAAGTGTCCCAGCTGCCCAGGTCTTCATAAAATAAATTGGGGGTAAAAAAATAAAAAGCTAACCCCATGGAATTGCATTTTCATGCATAAAGGAAAATTTAAAAGCTAACTGCCCTCCCTGGGGGAGCAGAAGCTCCAGTCCTACAATTTACATCACTGTCGGCAGAATTAGGGTCAATTACATGTGACATAATTCCTGCTTGAAGATAATGAAGTCTCAATAAAAAGGACAAAATGAAATTCGTGCATTGTTTCCCTCAGCCAGCCAGCCTGCACCCTCTCCAATCTGGGACCCCCTCAAGGGATCTCTGACTGCCCACTTAGGCCCAATCCTGCCCGATCGGGCCTAAATGGGCAGTTGGACATCCCTCTCACAATCCAGAAGTGCTGGCTCCCAACTGCTCACCTGCCTGCCTTCCTGATTGCCCCTAACCACTCCCCTGCCAGCCTGATTGATGCCTAACTGCTCCCCTGCCAGCCTGTATGCCCCTAATTTCCCTCCCCTGAAGGCCTGATCACCCCTAACTGCCCTCCCTTGCAGGCTTGGTCCCCCCCACCCAAGTGCTCTCCCCTGCAGGCCTGGGTTACCCCCAACTGCCTTTCCCTGCAGGCCTGGTCACCCCCAACTCCCCTTCTCTGCTGGCCTGGTCACCCCTAACTGCCATCCCCTGCAGGCTTGATCACCACCAACTGCCCTCCTCTGTTGGCCATCTTATGTCCACATGAGGGCAGCCATCTTTGACCACATGGTAGCAGCCATCTTGTGTTGGAGTGGTCAATTTGCATATTATTTTTATTAGATAGGACATATATTTATATAATTAGAGGCCCAGCACATGAAATCATGCGCTCTGCCCCCTACCACCACCTACCCTGGGTCCCCGTTGGCCATTGGCGATTGGAACCTGCTGGGCGAGAGGTGGTCAGTGCACCTCATAGTGACTGGTCGGGCACAACTGCCGTGATGGTCGCTGGGCTTTTATTATATAGGATACACACACACACACACACACACACACACTCTCAGTAAAAATGTTTATAAAAGCCAGAACTCTACCAACAGAGTGGGTTATAAATCTAAGAGCTAACCAACCACATAAAAAGATGGCAGGGTGGGGGTGGGGAAGAAATCCTCTCTGAGATAAGGAAACAATCAATCTACCAGGCAAGCAGCGGCCTTCTAACAAGTGAAGAGACCGAACAACCTGTTTTTTTTTCTATAAATAAAACCTTGTAAGGCACATCGCCAAAGAAACACAAGTCAATATAAACCTTTACATACTGGGCTGCCAAACTTCACTTTTAGACAGTATATTAATTATGTAGTCAATAGCCATGGGTTTCATTGGTGTATTAAATACCACGATCAATATTATTTATCCTTTCCGAAGACAGGTCACTCAGTGGGGGGAAGAAGCCAGGGGAGGGGAAATTTTTGACCCTGCAGTTCCAAAAAGTCAGGACAGCACACTAGAGATTAGCAAGGCTTTAATGGGAAGCATAAAACACTAAAAATATGGGCAGAAATCAGATTATTACCCTTACACTTTTTTCCCTGCCTCCTTCACAATGAGACTGGAGGGAATCCAAGAACCATTTAAAATAAAGGCGAAATGATTAGATTTCTCCCCTAATTGCTTAACGCTGATGTCATGGTGTACGCAA
Source organism: Vespertilio murinus (assembly GCA_963924515.1). Taxonomy (NCBI): domain Eukaryota; kingdom Metazoa; phylum Chordata; class Mammalia; order Chiroptera; family Vespertilionidae; genus Vespertilio; species Vespertilio murinus. The sequence goes on along the minus strand of OZ004718.1, from coordinate 33,559,317 downwards.
AATCAGCATCGATCTCGAAGTGAAAGATGAGAAACAGAACAGCATGCACAGCCTTTAAACTACATCCAAGACAATTCTAAGAACTGTGGGCCAGAATCTATTTAGGCTCCCCTCGGGGACCTCGCTCTCTTAAAAGCCTAACAGCGGAGCCAATCTCTGATGCTCCTCTCCCAGCGATCTGGTTTTTAGCAGGAAAACCTGCTAACCACCCTCCCCGGAGGGAGCCGCCCACCCCAGCACCTGGCGGATGTCTCATCGCCCCCATGCAGAAACGCTGGTTTCACCAGAGTCACTGAGAGCGCACGGTGGCTGGTAACCTCTTGAGACATGTCAGGGCAACACGGCCAGTAGACGGAAGCGGGGTTTGTGAGTGGGGCGGGGGGAAGGCTGGGAGTGGTATCAAAGACTGGTCACTGGAATGGAAGCTAGTTTATCACTTCCAACCCACAACCTGTCCACCCAGAACAGTGCTCAAGCCAGTGCTTTGCAAGCCAGGCCAGACAGGTAAGAACGTCCACAAAGCCGAAACCGGTTTGGCTCAGTGGATAGAGCGTCGGTCTGCGGACTGAAAGGTCCCGGGTTCGATTCCGGTCAAGGGCATGTACCTTGCTTGCGGGCACATCCCCGGTAGGGGGTGTGCAAGAGGCAGCTGGTTGATGTTTCTCTCTCATCAACGTTTCTAGCTCTCTGTCTCTCTCCCTTCCTCTCTGTAAAATATCAATAAAATATATTTAAAAAAAAAAAAAAAAAGAACATCCACAAAGACTGTCGAGGCCTCGGCGAGAGAACCAAGTGCAGCCCAGTGACCATCTTCTGAGACTAGACTGTGCCTAAGCAATTGGCGGGCCTGAGAAACGACCCTGTGTGTGTGTGTGTGTGTGTGTGTGTGTGTGTGTGTGTTCTGACCGTGGGAGCCATCCTGCCTGGGGCCGCCGGCTCCTCCTGGGGCCAGCTGAGGCTGAGGCAGACCGGACGTCCACCACTACCGCTCCACAGAGGGCCTCCACCGGCCGCTCGCCCAAACCAAAACCCAGGTCCTCAAAACCACGAGGCCGGATACAGTGCTGCCTGGGCTCCCGGGGAGGGATGTGCAGCACATGCCAAGCGGTGGGCTGCGGCCGCCAGACAGGTAATTAGTATGATTAGGAACACACGGAGCAGGCGTGCTCTTGCTGACGGGAAAGCGAAGCAGCGTAATTACTGTTTTCTCACCGGCTCGCTGTCTGTGCACGTTCCGAAGCCCGGCTGGTGTTAGGCTGCTGTGTAAACATCAATAAAACCCCAAAGTGTCTTACCGTCGGCATCCCTCGGCACAATGGCTTTCTGTTTTTAGTGTTTGCATTCTTTTCAAGATGCGTTTCAGGGTTCATTCGTTAGGAAGAACTATCTCTGCGTCTCGGACCAATCTTGGAGTTTGCAGTGAGTGAGCGCCTCCCCCAGTGAGCATTTATCAGGAAGGCTAATTAACTGCTTTCTGGTTACAAGAACGCTCTGCATTCAGAGAGAGGAGGCGTCACAAGCAAATACACTGTTTATTAAAGCGAAGGCAAAATACTACCTATTGAACACAGTTTAAATCCAGAAATGAAACACAAATGCAAGAAATATGTACAGGTAGAAAGCAGGTGTGTGCTCACCCTCCGAAACGCAGTATTAATTGAAGTGAAAACGAAAGCAAAGCTTTGTAGGTGCCCGGACGCCCCTAGGGAACGAACGGCACATCAATGCTTATCGGCCGTCCTCAGAAGAGACAATTTTGATGAATATCAGACCCATCTGACTTGGTCTGTTAAGCCCTGGAGGAAGGATAGTCTTCAGATAGGAGAGATAGGTCTTTGATTAATAATTCTACCCGATTGCCATTCCGGGCATTAACGACGTGGCACCTCTGCAAGGAGGGCCTGAGTTCTGGGAAGGGGACGCGCTCACTCAACACCCGGGTCCCCACGACCGCCCCTCACGCCCCCCCCCCCCCCCCCCCCCGCAGAAGGAAGCCAGCTGTGAAGGTGTCCCCCCAGGGGGAGCAGAGGCTCCAGGCCTGCGATTTACTTTAGCGTCTGCAGAATTAGGGTCAATTACATGCGACATAATTCCTGCCGGAAGATAATGAAGTCTCAATAAAAAGGACAAAAGCCCGAAGACGGAGAGGCCCTGCCCGCCAGCCGACCCTTGGCTCTGACCGCCGCTCCGCGGCCATCGGAGCGTGTTTTCCCGGCCTGCCCACCAATGGGTTTCGAGATGCACATAAAAGAGGAAATTGCTTAGTCCACCATAAAGAGGCTCTAGTCACTGCGAAGCTAATGTGAAATCGCCGCACGGGGGGGTGAGAAGAAATCAATTTCTTTTCGACTCTCCATTTCTGAACTTCGGCCCCATCATCACGGCTCTGCTCACATCGCTGCATTCCTCCTGATGTTCGTGATCAGCCTTCGGCTGTATTCTCTGTACTCCACGGGCTTCACGTCCATCACGGTGGCCTTAATGCGAGACTCATCCTTTGAGAAGAGAAAGGCAGCTTGTGAGCACAGGGGAGCCGGGGGCACGGAGCTGCGGTGAGAACCCCCTTTGCTTCAACGATTTCAATGACCCCAGCAGGAGGAAACAGGGACAGGCTGGACCCAGAGTCCGCCATTCCAATACAGGAAAGTCGTGAGAGCCCGCCCAGACCTCCGGGGGCTGGGGGAGTGGACAGAGGCCTCCCTGTAACACAGGCCCTTTCATCCTTTCCTCACGCCCCAAGCCCCCAGAAACCTTGGACCCACACGGGATGCACCGTAGAGGGCTTGTCAAGTTCAACGTATTCTCTTTAGAGAGGGGGAAAGGAGAACCAGAGAAGGCCAGTCACGTGCCCAACGTGACACAGCGAGTTCTGAAAGCTGAGTGTGGTGTGGACGAAAAGCACCTGCAGCCGAGGAGGGAGACCTGGGTGAGGCCTCGTCTCAGCTCCCTGCACTTCAGCTTCCCGTCCTCACCAGGGAGGGACTGCATGGCCCTCCAACCCCCCCCAACCCCAGGCCCCACCTCACCCAGACATCCGTATCCCAGACGCCTGGCTCCCTCTCTCAGCTAATGCTTGTAAGAACACACACAGCCGCCAAAACCGGTTTGGCTCAGTGGATAGAGCGTCGGTCTGCGGCCTGAAAGGTCCCAGGTTCGATTCCAGTCAAGGGCATGTACCTTGGTTGCGGGCACATCCCCGGTGGGGGGTGTGCAAGAGGCAGCTGATGGATGTTTCTCTCTCATCGACATTTCTAGCTCTCTATCTCTCTCTCTTCCTCTCTGTAAAATATCAATAAAATATATTTAAAAAAAAAAAAAAAAAGAACACACACATCCACCCCCAGGGAGGAAGATGGAGGTCTGATCACAAAATGGAACGTGCTGACCCTGAAACAGGCAGCGATGTTCCGAGTTCTCCCCGGGCCCGTCCATTAGAATGGAACGGTCCCTTTAGAGGCAGAACAGGGTGACGGCCACCGAGGTGGCAGAGACAGCCCCAGGGCCCCCACGCTTCAGTGTGCTCAGTAAGTACTCAGCACAGTCCTATTCCTAGGCATGGCTGAGAGCAAAGCTCTGAGCGTGGACTGCCTGGGCCGGAACCATAGCCCCGCCACTCATTAGGATATGACTTTAGGCAAGCTACTTATTCTCTGTGGGCATCATTTTCCATTGGTCAATGGAGATAACCATCGTTCCTGCATATAGGACTACTATCAGGATCTAGTGAGATGCTCTATGGAAAGAAGAGGTGAAGAACAGTATCTGTCGGAAAGTAAATGCTTAACATGCTATCTTATTCTGACTATTACAACTAGATGACATTGTGGGCAATTTAAGGGATTTTCAAGGTAATTTTAACTACATACAGTCTTTGTTTCATATACCAACTTCAGAACCTATGCCTTATGGAAGATGCAAATCCACTAGACATACTACCATCCTTGGTCAGTATGTCTAGTGGACCAACAAAAAGCCCCAGGTTTTAACCGAAAAGCCTATATAGCATCCCACCCCCTAGATGTCCCACACTGGACAGGGCCTTAATCTCTGAGTCTGCTGCCTCATCTTACCACGGGGATGATTATGGTACCTCCGTGTTGGGAAGACTCAGTGAGTGCCACACGCAGGGTGCTGAGCTTAGGTCTGGCGCACAGCAAGCAATGCACTGACTCGGAGACGTGTGGGTGGCACACAGCAGTTTCCCACGCTAACCCTTCTGCCGCCCGGTGACCTTACTTACATTGTATGTCTCCAGTTTGACTCTGATCTTGAACACAAAAGACCGAAAGTTGGCATTCTGGAAAATTTCCTCAAACGCCTGCTCATTCTGCAAAAAGAAAACAGAAAACTTTAGGCCTGAACACTACTGAACCATCTGATAATATCTATTAGAGCTTAAAAAAGACTTTTAAGAAAAATCTCTGAGAAAATTATCACCCTAGTCGTTTGAAATTACTCAGGAATGACTCATCTACAGATAACAATTCATATATAAATCAGTTTAAGTAAAATTGTATTTAAAATGAAAATACTTTTATCTAGAGTATTCAATTTCATAAAGACAGAAATCAGAATGGTGGTTGCGGCGAGGAGGGGGGGGGGGGAAGAGGGGGAGAGGGGAGGGGAAAGAGGGGAGGGGGAAGGTTCAGGTGGAAAGGGGGAACCAGTGTTTGATGGGAACAGAATTTCAGTTTGGGGAGATGAAAAGTTCTAGAACTTTTATGTTCATGGTGGTGATGGTCGTACAACAATGCAAATGCACTTAATAAGCTGCGCAACTTAAAAATGGTTAAAATGAAAAATTTTATGTGTATTTTACTACAATAAATAAATAGAAACACTTCTAAAATTTGTGATGGAATAGATCTGAGGCCCAGCATCTTCCTTATAAATTGAGATTAAAAGAAACATTCAGAAAGAGGTTCAAGTTATCATATATACTGTTTCAACCTCTGTATTTTCAACTACTGACGTGATGAGCTGGTGAAGAGGACAGAAAAGTGGGCAAGGTTGAGGAAAGCCTAAAAATGCAGCCCTTTCCCTCTTTCTCTTGCCCCCAAATACTATTTGGTTAAACTTTTTTGTAAAAAGAAATCAGCTAAGTGTTGTCTTGGCAAGCCACGTGGACCATGGAAATGGCTTTGTTGGGTAAATTCTGGTGTAAAGGTTACTTCACACACAAAACAGCCCTCTGGGTTTTCAGATATTGGATAAAACCGTGTTCCACCTTCAGGAAATTATACCGGAGGCCATTATGCTTCCAACATCAGGGGATGCAGGGAGCGTTCGCTCCGGGAACACCCCAGGTCCTGAGGGAAGAGTTCCTCCATGTCCTCATTCACCAGCAGTAAAAAGAGTCAAATGTAATCAGCTCATAAAAAACCCGGAGAGGCTGCTTGGAGCCTTAGCATCTGACATGAAAATAGAGGGCCAGGCAAAACAGATCAGAGACCATCAGACTTTCCAGTCAACCCCAGTCATTTCTACGAGAGGGCTCGGTGGGGTCACTTCCAGGAACGTCAGGGACAACGTTTCAAAAAGACGTGGGGCAGAGGCACAGAAAAGAGTACAAAAAACAAACAAACGCCAAACCCCTTTCTGATGTTTTTCCAAGTATTCTAATGGACTTCGTGGAAATGGCGAGAAGGGGGAATCAATAGCTAGATGCCAATTTTTGACCCAGAAAACAGTCCTATTGGGTTTTTTTTACATGTTTTGAGCAAATATCTTTCCTAAGTTTAACATAATTAGTAATCTGTCCCCTGCACTAAATAAACCTAAAATGGAAAAATTCAAATGTATAAAAGTGAAATGGATAAAGTTAATGTATGAAAGAAAGTTACTCCATTAAAAAAATCGCATCTGATGATCTAAAACAGCAAGTACCATATCTGTGATTTTAAACCAGGAGTTGGTTTGACTTCCAGGAAGGTGGCTGTTATGCTGAAAGGCACGCCTCAGGTGACCACAAGCACACCACCTCCGGTGTGCTGACCATCACAGGAGCAACAGTGCTGCCCTGAGGCTTGTCCATGTGACTTCATCCCCACTGTTAGCAAACCCAAGATGGACAACGACAGATAAAATCAATCATACGAGCACCTCAAATGATCATCAGATCGAGAAACTGGACACAACACCCCAAAGAAACAAACACCACAAAATTAAAGAGCCACGTTCCAGCCCAGGAACTATTGCAGTGATGACAAAAGACGTGGCTGACCTTCTCCTTTAACTCTCCAAGGTACTCGGTGCTTTGTCCAAGGATGGCCTCTGCAGACTCCTGGAAACAAGTGACCCACTGGTTCTCTTGATAGTCGGCAATATTCACCTACAAAACACAACTCCATTATTTCAGGAAAGAAATCAGAAAAGGGAGACACGTTCAGAGATCAACCTTTTCCACTCATTAAAATAATCACCAGGGGCAAAACTATTACCATCGTGTATTTTATATTCTTTCCAGAGAATGTGGAAAATATTGAAAGAGTTTAAAATGTAAGTGTGGCCCCAGCCGGTGTGGCTCTGCTGGTTGAGCATCCTCCCGTGCACCGAAAGGTCACCGGTTTGGTCCAGGTGCATCTGATTGATGTCTCTCACATCGATGTTTTTTCTCTCTCCCCCTTCTTCTCTCTCCACAATCAATAAACACACACACACACACACACACACACACACACACACACACATTAAGTCTCTACTACAGCACAAGTACGATATGCTATGGATGTTTGGATTCAGGCCTCAATGCCGACACAGACACAGAATCCAGGCACCCTGGACTCAGCTCCCCTCCAGCTGCCATGCCTCTGGACTAAAGGGTTGAATAAGCTTCCACTGAGTCAGGGCAGGAGGGGACTGCATAACTTTCAGTCACTAGGAGGCTCAGTCACTAGGGGGCGCTCCATGGGGTAGCTCAGTCCGGGCCGAGCACCCAGACAATTTAAAAGCCTGAACTAAGGGGTAGGGTCAGTCACCAGATTTACCTAGCAACAGAAATGAGCAATCAAGTGTCTCCAGTTGGACCATGGTGTAAAATTAAATAGGGGAGCCGATGAAGAAAGTGGGTCACAAAGAATCCAGTTGCTAAAAGGGATAAGTAAATAAAAGGCTCAGTAGAAATAAGAGGGCCCTGCTGGGTAGCTCTGAGAGTGGTCCAAATACACCAAGGTTGCGGGTTTGATCCCAGGTCAGGGCACATACAAGAACCAACCAATGAATGTGTAATTAAGTGAACAACAAATCAATGCCTCTCTCTCTCTCTCTCTTTCTCAGACCAATAAATAAAATGTTAAAAGGAAACAATAATGAGAGCAAAATTTTTAAATAAATGTATCATTTTGATGATTTTACATATTCACTTTGCACATACATGGACTAATATGAAGGAGGCAGCCAATCAATGATTCTTCTCTCATCCTTGATGTTTCTCTCTCCCTCTCCCTTCCTCTCTAAAATCAACAAAAATATATCCTATATAATCCTATATAATAAAAGACAAATACGCAAATAGACCAAATGGCGGAAGGACTGGTCACTATGCCGCTCACTGACCACCAGGGGCAGGCACTCAGTGCAGGAGGGGGAGCGCCACTCAGCCAGAAGCCAGGCTCACAGCTGGCGAGCACAGTGGTGGTGACAGGAGCCTCTCCCACCTCCACAGCAGCACCAAGGATGTCCGACTACTGGCTTAGGCCCGCTCCCCACCTAAAGCCAGCAGTTGGACATCAGTCGGACATCCCCCAAGGGCTCCCGGACTGTGAGAAGGTGCAGGCGGGGCTGAAGGACATCCCCCTCCCCGCCAAGTGCACGAATTTCATGCACCAGGCCTCTAGTATAGATTAAGAAAAAAGAAAAATCAACTAGCAATAACCATTATTCACAGTCTGGTATTTGTACCCCTACTTGGTTTATATAACTCAAGACTATAAAACATACCATTTAAAATTTGCTATTTTTAAGCAATAAAGCCTGAACATTTATATACTTTTTTGTTAATCCTTACCAAAGGATATTATTTTTTTTCCATTGATTTTTTTTTTTTTAGAGTGGGAGGGTGGGGGTGGGGAGAGAGAGAAAGAGAGAAATATCAATGTGAGGGACACATTGACCGGTAGCCTCCCTCAACCACCTGACTGGGGCTGGGGAGCAAACTTGCAACTCAGGTATGTGTTCTTGACCAGAATCAAACCTGTGGCCCACTCTAACCACTGAACAAACCTGCGAGGGCTATTTATGTCATGTAACAGTCTTTGTTAGCATTGCTTTTCAAATATTTTAACTGTGGAAACTATCAAACAGCATATTCTAATGTCTTCATGGTATTCCGCTCTACAGATATTCAATAAAGGAATTAACCAGTAGACTGTGAAGGACATTTAAATTGTATCCAAGTTTTCCAAGTAAGTAACAGGGCAACAGACAACTTTATAGAGATGTAAGATCTCCAATTATTTCTTTAGAAGAAATTCCCTCCAGGTGCTTACCATGTCAGAAAATATAAATATTTTTAAGGCTTCCGATATATTACCACCAAATCATCTTCTAGAAAAATTAGTGCCTGGTTGTTGTTGTTTTTTTGTTCCTTTATCATCATTTAGTATAACTTTTAAGAAAACATACACCCTTCATTTGAAAGGTTTTTAAAGCCTTTAAAGAAGTTCTGACAATGCAAAGAAGCCACAATCCCACATCAGCATGCAGTCACATTCCTCTGAAGTCAGCTCTACTGAGGCAAGAGGAACAGATTATTCACTAGAAAAATAACTAAATATAGGCACCGGCTGCATAAGTATAATTACTGCTCTCCAGAAATGCCACTGCAAATTAATTTATCTTCGTAACAGTTAGCGGGCAAGTGCCACCCATGCGGTAATTGCACTCCACGCGCAGCAGACCGGAATCAGCTGGGGAGCTCAACGCAACTTTCTGGCAGGAAAAAAACGCCGTCGGCGGGAGCAGGCAGGCTGCTGCTCAACCGCAAGGCCCTGGCTTGGTGTTTACGGGACAACAAGCTCGTCAGCACTCACTCGGCTGCAGGCTTCCTGCCACGAGCGGCCGTTTTTTGCTGTTTCCACGGCGCCTGGCCCTCGGAAGAGACACCAGTCCCACAGTGGTTCACATCTACCCATTCTACTTACCGACAGGATCATGCGGTACTTGAAGTTGGGAAATTCGCGGTCACACTTCTCACAGCGGTATAATCCGTTCTGTTGATCGATCACTTTCTTATTGCAGTCCTGTGATGGGCAGGCCTGATACATAGAGTTCTCTTTGCGAAGGTACACCACTGTCGCCACAGAACTAAAGTAGTCTGCCTTCAAGAGAAAAGAGCGACACGAGACACTGAGCAACCAGGCTTAACTCAGGACTGGGCTTAGGGGCAGCCCAAGGCGGGCCCTCACACAGAAGTGCAAGTGTTTCTCATCACAATGTGACTACAGAGAATAATTCCTTATGCAGCTTTACAAATCACTTGTGCTAACCACAAAACCCATAAGAGGGTAATACACCAGGCATATGATTCCTTAACAATAAGAGTTAGTAATAAATTAAACTAATTAATTAAAACAGAAATAGAGTATAGGAAAGATAAAGACTTCAAGACAGATAAAGACTTCAAGACACAAAGATTACCTTTCCTGCTCCTCTGACCTCGGAAGGTGACAGACTAGGAAATACTGAATAAAGCAGTAAATCTAATACTAATACACCTACGTCCAACCATCCCCCCACATTAAAACGACAGCAGGAGAAACCAAGATGGCGGCACGGGTAAACACTTGTACTGCGGCCTTGCACAACAATTTCAAAACTGCAACTGGAAGACAGAGCGAACAATGTCCGGAACCACCAGAAAGCTGGCAGAGTGGAAATTCTACAACTAGAAGGAAAGAGAAAGGAACACTGTGACTCAGGGGATCCATGGAGGACAGGTGCAGAGAACCGCACGTGCGGAAAGGGCAGGCAGCAAGCATGTGGCTAGCTTTCTCGTTCAGGAGGGAAACAAAACCTCCTGACTGCACTAAAATCCGGTTTCAGGTGAGACTTTGAGTATCCAGACTCATTCAGGGAGAAACTGGGCTGTCTGGCAGTGGGTGAAACTCGGGGCAGCCTTCCTCAGAGGTGTGTGCCATGGGACACTGAGACACAGGGGCCTCGTAGGGTGGGGATGACGGGAAACCAAGGCTGCTGCTCAACCCTGAGACTCCACCCCATCCAAGCTGAGCACAAAAGCTCTCCCAGTGGAGACACAGCTGATCCCCACAGCCAATTGGCCTGGAGGTCAACTCCCCCCAGTGATACTAACAACAATCTAAGCTTAACTACAACAAGACTGCATACACAGCCCACAAAGCACATCAAGTGTGTCCACCTCAGGTAACTGGGGAGGCTGAGCCACTGGCCCTGCTAGGACACCTAGCACACAAAGCCACTCTATCAGCTCAGGGAATCAGCTAAAATGCAGAGACAAAAAGGCAGGTCACAAATGAAAGAAATGGAGAGTAAACATTGAGTTCAAAACCATGGTTATAAGCTTTTTCAAGAATTTCCCAAAAAAGGCCGATAAATTTAGCAAGACCCTTAAGGATATGAAAAAGGATAAACTAGAAATTAAGCATACACTGACTGAAATAAAAAATAATATACAGAGACCTAAAAGCATACTAGAGGATTGCAAGAACCAAGTTAAAGATTTAAAATACAAAGAAGTAAAAAACAACCAGAAAAGCAAAAAGAAAAAAGAATCCAAAAAATTGAAGATAGTGTAAGAAGCCTTTGGGACAACTTCAAGCACACCAACATCAGAATTATGGGGTGCCAGAAGAAGAGAGAATGCAAGATACTTAAAACCTATTTGAAGAAATAATGACAGAAAACTTCCTCCACCTGGTGAAAGAAATAGACATTCAAGTCCAGGAAGCGCAGAGAACCACAAACAAAAGGAATCCAAAGAGGACCACACTAAGACATATCATAATTAAAATTCCAAGAGCAAAAGACAAAGAGAGAATATTAAAAGCAGCAAGAGAAAAACAGTTAAGTTACCTACAAGGGAGCACCCATACGATTGTCAGCTGATTTCTCAACAGAAACTATGCAGGCCAGATGGGAATGGCAAGAAATTTCAAAGTGATGAATAGCAAGTACCTACAACCAAGACTACTCTACCCAGCAAAGCTATCATTCAGAATTGAAGGGCAGATAAAGAGCTTCACAGATTAAGAAAAAGCAAAAGGAGTTCATCACCACCAAACCAGAATTATATGAAATGGTGAAAGGTATTATTTAAGAAGAAGAAAAAGATAAAGATAAAAATTATGAACAACCAATATGTATCTATCAACAAGTGAATCTAAAAACCATGTGAATAAAAAATCTGATGAACAGTGTTAACTGGTGAATATAATAGAATCAGGGGCATAGAAAGGGAGTGGACTGACAATTCTTGGGGGGAAAGGGGTGTGGGGGTGTGGGAAGAGACTGGACAAAAAGCATATACCTATGGAATGAGGACAGATGGGGGGAGGTAAGGGCAGAGGGTGGGAGAACAATTGTAATAATCTGAACAATGAAGATTAATTAAATAAAAAACAAACAAAAAAACCCAACAGCAGTCACCCTAGCTGGTTTGGCTCAGTGGATAGAGCATTGGCCTGAGGACTGAAGAATCCTGGGTTCGATTCCGGTCAAGGGCACATGTCCAGGTTGCAGGCTTGATCCCCAGTGGGAGGCACACAGGAGGCAGCCAATCAATGATTCTCTCTCATCATTGATGTTTCTATCTCTCCTTCTCTGAAATCAACAAAAACATGTATTTTAAAAACAAACAAAAAAAGGTAACAGCAGTGATTTCTAGGGTTCAGAGTCACTTTTATCTTTTCTAGGCTAGGGGTCAGAAAACTTTTTCTGTAAAAAGCCACACAGTAACTATTGCAGGCTTCACAAGCCATTCGGTCCTAGTCTGCTATTGTGGGCAAAGCATCCACAGACAATATGTAAATCAAAGCATGTGGCTGTGTGCCAGCAAAACATTCTTTGCACCAGACAGCAGGCTGGATGCGGCCTGTGGGCTGGCCATCAAGCCCCAGTGTGACATCAAATTCAGTAGAATCCAACAATAACGGAACAAGGGCATTCAAAGTGGAGAAATCACTGACAAGTAAATGTAGCGAGGACTAAGTCACGTGCTGGGCTTTATGTTGTTGTTCTCTGTTTTGCCCTTTAACTCTCATAGAAAGGATATGGGATGGATCCTTTATGGGGGGGGTGAACAGGTCCCTCTGGGTATACTCTGACTCAGAGCCAAGTCAGCAATTCTGGGGCCTTCCAATGTTTCAGACCAAACCAGGCAAAAACAATCATGTGGATGTTTAAAGAGATTGGATGAGTCCTCACTCTAGAAAGCTCAGGAGGAAAGTGATGTCTCCTAGGAGAATGCCTAGAGTTTGTCTGTATTTCTAAAGAAAAATTTTTTAATCCTCATGTGAGGATATGCTTAGAGAGAGGAAGAGGGCGATGTGAGAAACACCATTCGTTGCCCTATGCACACTCCCCATGGGGGATCAAACCTGCAACCCAGGCATGTGCCCTGACCAGGAACTGAACCATGGCCTTCTGGTGCACTGGATGACACCCAACCAACTGAGCCACTCTGGCTGGGCAAGTTTTTCTGTATTTCCAGGTAAGGTCCAGATTCAAAGTATAACTGAAAGTTTGTGTGCAAATAGGGACTCTCTAGGTCTGATTTATTACAGACTGTCTATTTTTAGATCTTAGAGAAAAACTGGGTGATAAGAACCCAAACAGACAAACAGATCTGTCTAACACTTAGCTCTCAAGGTGCTGTGTAACAACAGTGCATTGCAAGTTGCAGCTGATGACAATGATGGGCAAGGGAATACAGCAAAATGAGACAGTAAGGAGTAAAAACCATATTGTATAATATGAAGACAATAAAGCAGGAATTGCTGTTCTGGGGAAGCATAAAGGAGAAATGATTTAAATATAAAACTGTGGACAGAATACAGGTTTAGATCAAGAAGGGAAAGGGTCATTCCATACACACACTGACAGGGAAGCTACATGTAAAGGCAAATGCTAGAGCCAATTCTTGTCAGAGACACTGGCGACTCTCAACCCAGGAGGGGTTAATGCTCTACAGCCAGCCCTAACCGGTTTGGCTCAGCGGATAGAGCGTCGGTCTGCGGACTCAAGGGTCCCAGGTTCGATTCCGGTCAAGGGCATGTGCCATGGTTGCAGGCACATCCCCAGTAGGGGGTGTGCAGGAGGCAACTGATTGATGTTTCTTTCTCATCGATGTTTCTGGCTCTCTTTCTCTCTGTAAAAAATCATTAAAAATATATCTTAAAAAAATAAAAGAAAATACTCTATAGCCATTGAAAGAATGGGTGAACTGCCTGATGTCTGTCACTGGGCCTGACCGATGCTCCATGGAGGTGTATACATAACCTCAAAACCTCTCTTCTTGGCAGCTGGGCATTTCAATCTGCAGGAACATTCACGGAAAAGAAATATGGACCCGAAGGCAGTTTATATTGTGATGCATAGCTTGGTTATGACCACTCCGTTAAGATCCCTCTAAGAATTAAACAACTCTCTAAGTAAGAGTTCTTCACATTTTCTGCCTCCGATACCTGAGGGGTACCACCTGTTCCTTGAGGAAGCACAGCTACTGCTCCCTGGCAGTGACTCCCGACCATCACACCACACTCTGGCCAGAGCCCCCGCCAGGAACCATAGCTCTGGAGTCATGTGAGACAGCTGGTACCAGAAACCAGATTCGGAAACACATCCCTCTGCACACGGTATGTGCTTTTGTGAGGAAAGTTAGGGATGTAGCCTACCTTGTCACCGTGGCCCAGGTTCTCCGATTTCACCTCATACAACGTTTTCCAGTTGGTGTTGCCGCCTGCTGTTCCTCCACCCTTTAGATCCGAGATGGAAACACCATCTAAGGCTTGTCCTTCAGAGTCAAACCTGAGAAACAAACAAATGGCAGGTTGTGTACTTATGGAATACGTCAGTCATTTCTTTATGCCCCATACAGGCTATCCACCCCCACCCAACGTTCACGGGTCACGGTCACGTGGGCTGCAGTGCGTGTCTTCCTCGTTGTGTCTTCAGCCACTGAGGAAAGGAGTGACCTCTTTTATCTCAGCTGCTTTGATGCCCCCCAGTGGTCAAGAAAGACAGTGCCCAAGTACCACGGGAGCTTTTCTTAAATTAGCCTTCCTATTGGCCCCCGGGCCCAAGGCCAAAGAAACACGGTAACCTGGAAAACCAGCAACAGAAAAGCAATAACTACCGCTCTGGTATAGTTCTTTGGGCCACGGATGCTCCTTCTCCACCCACAGCTACATTTTTACCATCAATGAGATGTATCAGTACAGAAAGTGGCAGCCAACAGATTGCAACCGTAGCAAAAAAAAAACCGTTCCCCTGGTGAAAGAGCTTTTAAACCCGATACTGGAGTCCAAAAGATTACATAACCCAAAGGAACGGACTGGAAGGTATTAGGTTTTCTTACACATTTACCTTCTTAGTGAGATTTTTACTTATGCCAATGTGAAAGTTAAAATTAATTGGTATTGAATTATTATTAAAATGGGTTCTATTTCTTGATCGATTATCAGCCAATACGAAGTGGCTCAGAAACCTATTTGTGGCAGGGAAGCCTGAGCCTGGGGTTAAAATCACGCCAGTGCCGTTCAAAGGGAGGATAACGACAAGCTCGCCGCAGCCAGGGCAGGCTCCCCAGAAAGAGACCGCCGAGGCCGTGGCCGCTGCCCTGAGCTGCAGAAGACTGCCTTCTCATTCCGTCAGGTAAGCAGCTAAATCCGTCACACGGGCACAGCGAGGTCCATAAATCTGTTTTGCCACGACCGGCTACACAAGTTTACGATTTCAAAAACTCCAAGGAGACACTTGCCACCAAAGACAGCTCATCAGGAGTCAACAGAGCAGGGAGAGAGGCAGCTCTTCTCACAATAAAAATTCCACATGGTTACAACCAAGAGCCAAACCTCCCCAGCCCCTGCCGAGTGGATTGTGGGCACTGAACCTCCTCTTAGATCAATGCCCAGTGATTTCGCTCTGGAGACAGCCATGTCTTTTCATGTTGACCGGGAGGACGGTTATTGACAAGTGGCATATAAAGACCTGAATGTGGGCATGCCATTAACCTGGGGCCACGCCCCAGAGCCTGAAAGCAAATAAAGCAATAAGGACCTAAAGCAGTGGCTGTTTCTGGGCAGACTACCAACAGGCCCCCGTCTGAGAATACAACGCCAGCTACCAGAGCAAATGCAGAGACATGTGGCCCCCACTCAGGAGGCTGGCTTAAGTGACGTGGATACTCCAGTCGATGCTTCATGAAACCCTTCACCTGCCAGTACCACTGGCTCGCATTGGGCACCAAACAAAAGCAGGGAGTATGCAATGTGAGCTAATTCTTTAGTGCCTGAAGCATCAAAACAGCTGGACACCGACCCCCTCCCCGTGGCTACAGCCAGACAAATTATTTAAGCTCAAGTTTACGTGTGCTCCCTGACCACATCGATCCTGCATACCGTGTTCCGGTGTGAAGTGCTCTTCTGAGGCAGAGTTTTAACACCCTAAAAAAAAGCTAGATACAGCAAGGAGGTTTTACAAGGCTCCCCTCACCCCCTCGAGTGCTTTGGGAATAGCAATAAAAGGCCAACCAGAGCCCCCGGTCCTCACGGGGCACTCTGTCGGGGCCCAGCGAATGCACACTAGAAGGCGCCATCGGCCCCACAGACCGGGCAGAACGAGAAAGCCCCTTCTCCCCCACGAGGAGGCCCAGGGCTGTAAACCCGGGGAAGAGAGGTGCCGTCAGCACGCAGCCGCCGACGCCGGCCTCGTCCTGCCTCCTCCTGCGTCGGCAGCACCGGGCTCGGCATGCGGCACTTCCATTCTAATTGCCTCCTCCTCCGACTCTCCAGGTTTGTCATGGGATTATAGGTTTGTCAGTTTAAGGGCTTTAAAGCCGTCCTCTCAGAAGGTGTAATGCCACCGAGAAATATAGGCGCTGCTCCGTTCAGTCACAAAGTCCCCGGCAGGCAGACAGCTCGCACACTGATCATAAGAACCGAGAGAGCCAGCTCTTCTCAAAGCTCAGGCGCCAACGGCCCCCTTGTTCAGCCCCGTGGCACTTACCATCCACGAAGCTTATAGGCCTCTGGGATGTCGGGATTCAAAATGATTGTGCTTGAAGACAGTACAGAGAGGCTCCGTCCACCGAAATCAGAAACTCTGGCTCCTTTGATGGCCATCACGGGTTGTCTAGAACCATCAAACTTATCAGCCTGCATCGCAACAAAAATCCCAAACAAACACAAACAGGTGTCACTGGCAGGAAAAACACACAGAATGTTTTTGCAGGAAACAAGGATAACAGTCAACAGCAGAGAGAATGCAATAAATGGTACACGGCATCTATACAAAGTAACCTCACACACAAGAGATATGTTAAAGCTAAGGTAGAAGAAACAGCATCTCACTCTATAAAACTTAAACCAAAAACAACGGACTAACCCAATCTCACAGAAGTAAATCAAACGAAGGATTTCCAACAGTCCGTGGACAGCCCGATCCTTCATGAGGGAGGTCTCCAGGACAAGTCGCCCCCCTCTGCACGTGCTCTGACGGCTCAACACAAGTACTTACATCTTCTCCCCACAGAGTAGCGGACACCACTTTCCCGGACATGTCCATCAAATAGATATTTCTCTTGGAAACTTCTCGGTTGTTGGACTTCACTGTGATCTTAATGGCATCTTCATAGCTCTTGCAGATCCCAATTATGTCTGAAACACAGGCACAATGTTTTCGCTAGAGATGGTCAAGACTCCCGAGACGGCAGGACCAAAGGGTGACCAGCAAGCAGGTAGGTAAGCCTCCCGCCTCCCCCACTCTCTCTGCGCCCAGACACGGGCTTACCGATGAGGGAGTCCTTGGGTTTGCTCTCGAGGTCATCGATCTTTGTGAAATCGAACTGAACGGTGGGTAAATTATGACCGTCTTCGCAGGGCACAACGGAAGTCTCGTTATTGAAGGTCATCTCATAGTCGTTTTTAACGGCTGAGAACTGTTTGTTGGCAATCTTCAGAGTGCCTTTAGCGAAATAGTAGACCTGCAAGAGCCCAAGCCACGGAACGTGGGACCGTCCATCAAATCAGACGTACAGACCCTTTACCGCCACACAGCTCTCTAAGGGAGGGGAGACCCCTCATCCTCAACTGTTTCCGTTCTGGACTCAGCACTACATACCTTGTTCACGTCAATGAGGGGAAAGAACTTGTCCACTTGCTCATTGAAAGCAGTAGCTCTGATTTCACCCTGTGGACGCATGCAAGAGGTTAGCATCGTGGTGGTCAGGGCACTTTCGTGTCAAATGACACCTTAAAGGAAACACATGTTCTTCAGTCACATATTCAAGATATTAACCCTATGGAACAATGTAAGCCTAGCCGGTAACACTGTCATCGTGCTTCATCGACCTCAAGTTAGAAACCTAAAAAAAGGAGATTGAAAAAAACAACCAACTAACCCAATGGTGAGTTGGCTATTCTGACAACAAAAATAAAACAACTGAACACTGAGTGACACGCCGGAGCCCACGGGAGGTAGGCTGAGCCAGTGACTCACCAGCTTCCCTCGCATTCGCACTAAGCAAGGAATTAGTCCATATTCAGGACTCGTTGCCAAAAATGTTACAGTAAAACATGTTTTTGAGCTGCTCGTGACTTGATTTTCACTTTTGCTTTTTTCATCAGTCCAAATGCTACAGATGGATAAACTTAACTCGCTGGAACTTTTGCCAACTGACAGAATAGGCCAATAATTTGATAAAAAATTAAGTTCTGATAATGATTCAGACATCACAGTCAACAGTATATTTGGGGTGTCATCCCATCTTCCAAAAACACGAAGTAACTACCTATTTTGTATCTGCTCTTAGAGAGGCTTGAACAAATAGGAAATCTGTTTGAAAAGAATGCTTCAGCAGAAGCCGGTTTGGCTCAGTGGTAGAGCATCGGTCTGCGGACTGAAAGGTCCCGGGTTTGATTCCGGTCAAGGGCATGTACCTTGGTTGTGGGCACATCCCCAGTAGGGGGTGTGCAAGAGGCAGCTGGTTGATGTTTCTCTCTCATCAACGTTTCTAGCTCTCTATCTCTCTCCCTTCCTCTCTGTGAAATATCAATAAAATATATTAAAAAAAAGAAAAAAGACAAAAGAAAAGAAAAGAATGCTTCAGCTCTAGTCAGATAGAGCATCGGCCTGTGCACCAAAAGGTCCCGGGTTCCATTTCGGTCAAGGGCAGGCTCCTCCCCAGCCTGGGCCCTGGTGGGGCATATGCAGGAGGCAACCAATCAATGTGTTTCTTTCACATCAATACTTCTCTTTCCCTCTCTCTAAAAAGTCAATGGAAAAACACCCTCGGGGGAAGATTAACAAAACAGAAAAGAATGCTTCAAGTACACACAGCATTAGGAAATATAAACGAAACTAATGGACAGAGGACTTGGATTTTTTGTCTCCTCCATCTCTCACAAAACCATTCGCTTATCACCATGGCTACGGCGTGCCTTTCACTGTGACTCAAAGCCCCACTTTGCTCCCGAGCACACATCACCTCCGAGAGCGTCAACGCAGCCTGCCAGCAAGTCACACCGAGCACCTCTGCTTTCTCCTGCCCAGGAGGCCACTTACACACTCAGAAAGCTAATTTTCACTGCTACAAATGCCTCCATTTAAAGTCAAGGATTTTATTTATGACCTTTGCCCTCAGATAGCATCAAAGACTACAAAAGAGGAAAAACAACAATTATGGCTCTTTTTGGCCCACCATGGTTTTTCGCCCCAGAGGGCTGCACAGAGGCGAGGAGGAGCTTCTGTTCCTCGGAGTACGCAGACCGCTGCTTGACAAATACTCACACTCTCATCGACTAGCTCCATGGAGAAGAGCTTCCCCTCCCCTCGGGAGTTGCTCCAGGTCCGGATCTGACTTTTGTTGGTAACACGAGCACAAATAGTCCACCTAAAAAACCAAATAGAGCACATGAGAATTCCGAGTCTTACTTGGGAAAGATATGAAAGGTGCCCTCACATCTTCCTGTAGCCTTTCTCATCTTTTCCAGACTCCATTTTTTTCAATGTAAGCTGTATTTTAATCCACCTAATTAAGCCCAAAGATGACACAAAGGTTTGACAGTTTATAGAATAATAAGCAAAGAGGAAAACATACAGGTGATTTAACACTAACTCATTATTCTGTCAAATAAGTAAACTTAGAAACTCCCTTCTCCAAAAAAAGCATCACCAAGGCAACAATATCCCCCTAATGAAAGGTTTGAAGCTAGAAAACGCAGTAATACCAGCAATTATATTTTGCCACTATTTTCATTATGGGAACCGATACAGCTGGTGTCAAACGTCTGTCTCAGTGCTCACCCGCCCTGAGGAGAATACGAGGCTATGGAACACGGTGTTGGTAGGTCCCCAAAGCAAAACACACGGAAGCAGCATGAACTCAGAAGCCACGGAAACAGGAGGCACGACACGCAGTCCTGGTGCCCATCCTGCACGTGGGCGTGGGGTACACCAGTTTCTCTGCTTATAACTTCACAGGGAAACATATCTCTCCTGCACTGCAAAGAACTGAAGAATGCAACTGCTAAAATTAATTTTTAATGGAACAAAGTAATATAAAAGACGTCTCTTCAGGGTATGTTAATGTGGTTAATACAAACAGAACAGATTCTTTTAGCTAACGATATCAGGGTAATGTGTTTTTTGGGTTTTTCTTTATTAATTTTTTACAGAGAGGAAGAGAAAGGGATAGTCAGAAACATCGATGAGAGAGAATCATCAATCAGCTGTCTCTTGCACCCCTCCCCCCCCCCCACTAGGGATGTGCCCGCAACCAAGGTACATGCCCTTGACTGGAATCGAACCTGGGACCTTTCAGTACGCAGGCAGACACTCTATCCACTGAGCCAAACCGGTCTTGGCAGGGTAATGTTTTTGAGACTAAAAGTAAGCTGTTTATATGACAAAATAAACAACTTATGAATTAGAACAAATATTTAGTTTTACTCACAAGACTATCAACAGATTTTTTTTTTGAGACATGTATACCTAAAACAAAAATTCTTAGTAATTAATTTTAGAGAGTGGAAGGGAGAGGGGTAGAAAGATAGAAACATCAATGACAGAAACATCAATCGCTGCTTCCTACATGCCCCCTATCGGAGATCAAGCCTGCAACCCAGGCATGTGCCCTGACTGGGAATTGAACCAGTGATCTCTTGGTTCATGGGTCAATGCTCAACCATTGAGCCACATCAGCCAGGCTATCAAATGATTCTTAAAGCATTAAATATTTTAAATTTCAAAATGAATGAAACCCATGCTGTATGCTACAGCAAACTGTTCTTTTGGCCATTCTTGTCTGATAAGAGTGCTCAAGGTTGAACAATTTGTACCCTCCTGCCCTGGGGGGCGGGGGGGGAAGAAGAGGAAACCTATTTTACGTGTGGTAGCAGTTCATTCATAAATAAGAAAAGAACTTATAATAGTCTCTTATACTGTTTTTATTTTTTTGTTAATCCAAGGATATTTTCCCATTGATTTTTAGGGAGAGTGGAAGAGAGAGGGAAAGACAGAGAAGCATCGATGTGAGAGAAACACATCAATTGGTTACCTTCTGCACACATCCTGAGCAGGGTCCAGGCCAGGGGAGGAGCCTACAATTAAGGTACATGCCCCTGACTGGAATCGAACCCGGGACCCCCTTTAGTCCACGGGCCAAAGCTTTATCCACTGAGCCAAACTGGCAAGGGCCTCTTCTACTGTTTAGTAAGTACATCCTGAAGTTATTCTAGAGTAACTCACTTGGACTGGTAAGGGGTGAGGCTGGCGATGGGGACCACTTTGGCCTGTGATCCCCCGGAGCTGTTCACCAGGCTGGTACCTCCAGTTTTCCCAAATATCTTCGAGGCACCGTAAGCCTTAGGTACAGCGGGCCCTTTAAAAACAGAAAGAAGGACAATCATTATGCTATCTAAATTAACTCTCAATTACTGAGGCGTCACTGGTGAAATGGTAACAAAACAAGAGGCATAAAGTTTTTCCTTTTGAGCAAACAAGAGATATGGAAATCAAACAGAGACCAAAACAAGAGGCTAAACAAACAATTCAGAGAGAGGACTGGGCCCACAGAAGTTCACTGTCTGCTGACTTAAATCCCGAGGTCAAGATAATGATGGCAATGAACACAGACCCTGATCCATCCTTAAACTTTTCTCGGGTATCAGTGGGCAAGATCATGGGTCAAGAAAAAAAAAAAGGTCACCCTCCTTGACTGGTAAAACTGATGGAAGTCACCAGCTGCATAAGAAAAAGAGCAAAAAGAAAGGCTAGGAAGTAAGGGTCACAGTGGACGAACCATCCAAGGTGAAGGATGCCTGTCACAATTATATCACCGCAAAACACGCCCAGAACACTCCCAGTCCTCCACTGTCTCCAGGACTGACCAGGGCAGGACAGTTCATGGGGTTGGGTTCAGTTGGGAGCAAAGGGCAAGAATCGGCTGTTGGTCCAGGACAGTAGGTGGCCGGCCACCAGGAGCCCGCCGGCCTCCTCAGTCCAAGCCCACGCAGCTGCCCCACGGGAAAAGAAGAGGTAGGTAACTAAAGCTTATAAGCACATGAACTCCTTTGCACACTGTTTCTGTAAAGCTTCAACCTCCAAGTCCAGAAAATGTATTTTAGTCCGATGATTTCATATCTTCTATATCAAAACATTTCTCCATAATGGAATTTGGCTAGAAGTATAAATCTACCATTATTCAGCACTTACTGAGTTTTTCCACAGCAGGCTATTCTAGGTATTTGTAGCACTTAGTAAAAAAATACAGAGTCGGTCCCAGATTTTAAAATGTTCTCTTCTAACAGCGGAATTGAGAGAGGGCGACACACACAACAATGATTATGCAAAGAAGCACATGTGCTTTGTAGAATAAGTATGTATGTATATCTACCTAACACATAATACACAATTATGTAAAATACACAAACACATCCCGTTTTCATGCCGGCAGCTTCCCCTCAAAACCTATCCAGTCTTTTTTCTTTTACTACCCAGCTGATGTGCATAGAGAACAGATTTTTAAAAATTAAATATTAATAAAAGCCAAAGACAGACAACAAAGAAAATAAGTCCATGGGAGGAGAGATAAGAATAACATACTCCTATCTGTATTTCAGCATAAGGAAGTGACTTTTTGGTTATTTACCATATATATATATATATATATATATATATATATATATATATATATAATTTATTTATTTATTTTTCTCCTAAATATATCTTATTGATTTTCCACAGAGAGAAAGGGAGAGGGATAGAGAGCTAGAAACATTGATGAGAGAGAAACATCGACCAGCTGCCTCTTGCACACCCCCTACTGGGGATGTGCCCGCAACCAAGGTACATGCCCTTGACCGGAATCGAACCCAGGACCTTTCAGTCCGCAGGCCAGCACTCTATCCACTGAGCCAAACCAGTTTCGGCTATTTATATATTTTTTAAATAGTTTTTTTTGTGTGTGTGTGTTTTGTTTTTTTATTGCAGAGATGGGGAGAGAGAAACATCAATGAGGGAGAATCATCATGACCTCCTGGTTCATGGTCAACACTCAACCACTGAACCACACTGGCTGGGCAGTTATTTACCATTTTAGATCATTTATTCTACCACCGTCCTTTAACAGTAGATAATGAGACTTGTGTATGAATAGCTGCACTTATGGAGAGATAGGAAGTAGGTAGATTTTGTAAAGTAGATAAAAACATCAACACCAATGGGGGAAAGTCACATACATTACTGATGTGCTAACTTTGCCTTTTTTTAGACTCTTAGCATTGAACAATAGAAACCAGCTGAGAGGAGAGGATTTGGTGTATGTGCGGCAGTACAGGAAAAAAGCGCCTCTAAAGAGGGATCCAACTAAATTCTACAAATCGCCATTTTCAATGGTGGTTCCTGAAGTCAAGGCCAGAAATGATCCCATCGCAGCCTCCGGGGACCAGCTGCGGAGAAAGTTAAAAGAAGAAACCATTTCTCACCCATAAGACGGAGACACAAATCTACGACCGATATAAATGACACTGTCTTCAAGCTAAGATAAGTCCCCACGAGCCCTACCTGGGAAACTTGGAGAGAGACAAGCCGCATGTAGTAAGCGGATCCTAGATAGTTAAAAGGCTGGAATTGAAAAGCTGTGTAAATTCACAAAGTCAAGCGGGTGTAAAACTCCCAAGATGTGAGAAACCACCAGGCATGCTATTAACAGAGAACCATCTATCACACCGATAAAAAAATGGCATATTAAGTATCTTTACAATACTATCTTTAATCATTTTTTTCAATCATACGGCGTTGTAAATGAGAATTGGACTTATTCTTTGTCACGGATGGCGTTCTGAACATTCCCTTTAGTCCCAGATTGAATTTCAAAACATTATTCAAAAGCCTGCGGCTTAATAATCAGCACGCGGCCTCCCGGGGCGGGCCTTACCCATTCCCGAGCTCCCATTCTGTGGCGGGGGCTTGCTGGCTGGCGGACTGGTTGTGGAGACCGGAGAAGGAAGCACCTGCGGCTGCCCATGTCCTGAGGATCAAAAGAGAAAGACCGTTTTGGTGCAAACAATTTAGGCTCGAAGATTTAAACTTAAGTAGAGGAAATACTCTGACAAAACCCGAATGTCCTGATTTTTGTCAAAGGCTCTCGCGGTTCAGAACGCGGCCGGCTGGGGCAGGCAGCGGCGTGCAGTGAATGTGCGAGGCGGCTCACTTTTGTTTTCATTACATAAAAGGTTGGCTCCATTTACCTTTCACCTGCTTATAATTGATAGCTCTCCGTTTTAATGAGGTGCTCCCCTAAAGCCTTGCCCATTTCTCTCCCGTGAACCTGAGGGGAAGTCACTGGGCTCCATCAGTGACAGTGTCACTATTTCCATAGCAACAAATCGATGTCATCAACAGAGCTTCTGTATTCGCGGCGGGCTCTAGTAGAAGAAAGGGCTGGGTGGCGGGGAAAACCTAAAAGCAGTTCAATTGTCTCTGAAGTGCTCCAGCTTCAAAGGAAGGCAGATATTCAGAAAGGATTCTCCCCCTTCCCTCCCAAACAAAGCCGCCTTATTTTGCAACTGGCAGCGGTGGGAAAGGAAGAGCTGAAAGAGGTGCAGGTGCCACGAAGAGCTGGAGAACCGGCGCAGCGGGCAGAGCCGCCAGCGGAGTTCAGAAGCGGGGATGTCAAGGAAACAAGAAGATTAGAAGGAGCGGAGGGGAGGCGAACATGCCTCTCAAGCAGAAAATAAGAAATGCCCGCATCCTTCCGACAAACGTTTATGAAGTTGAAAATGTTAAAATAGCAAAAGACACCTAATTGGGGGGAAAAGAGAGACAGAGATTTACGGGATGTGACTTGCCTAATGGGCACTCAAAGTTACAAGTCAGCCTAATCTGGGCTGCTCACCAAGAGCGCTTGCAGCACACGAGTGTAGCTCAAAAAAAATTTCCTAGAGAGCCCTAAGAACCAACTGGTGCGCACAGCCCACCAGCCCCTCCCGCCGCCCCCCTCGGCCTCCTCCCTTCGCTGCTGGGTCCCCTCCTCCCATCCTGTGTCCCCTCTCCAAGGCCCTCACTGAACGGGCACATCGCACACTGATGTCACTTCCTCCTGCCAATAGTACTCTTCACTGGGACAGCTACATGACAGTGAGCTGTGCCATTAGAGTAAAATTAATTTAGCATAAAATTAAAAAGATTAAACAGAATTGTTTATTCTTTAGTTCTTCCTATGGAGAGAGAAATTGTCCTTATTTACATAGGAAGAGTCTAGATTCTTGATAATACTGTCCGCTTTTCCACTATCTCTGAATTCACAAAGTGTCCCAGAAATTGAATAGAGAATGCTCTTCTTTGATAATGCGTCTTATGAAGGAACATTCTGAGATTCTACAGTGAATCTTATTTTTTAAAATCAGTATGAAACACATGAGTTGCTCAGTAAATAATATTAGGAGGTAATGGGGGGTGAGGGGGAGGGAGAGAGAATGCATCTCCCATCCCCTCCCTGCTTCGCTTCATGAAATATACTATTAAAAAGAATGGAAAGATTTAAACATTTAAAGATGTTACCATAAAAATACACAAAGCCCTGCTCTGCTCCACCCTAGTTCTTCTCTCTTCCACCGCCTCAAATACGTACAAACCCTCAAGTCCTCTTCTCATTACCATGCCTGCTTCTTCAAATCTTATTAAACAGGCCATAGTCATGGGACCACGCTGATCGTTTACCTTTAGTTTCTATCAAAATGTAACCATAAGAGATCAACCAAAGGACTTGTATGCATGCACACGAGCATAACCAATGGACACAGACAGTAGGGGGCTAAGATCATGTGCTGGGGGTGGGAGCAGCAGGGGAGAGGTCAATGGGGGAAAAGGAGACTCATGTAATACTTTAAACAATAAAAAATTTAAGTTAAAAATACAAAAAACAACAACAACAAAAAAGGTAACCAACCTTGCCCTAGCCGGTTTGGCTCAGTAGAGATAGCATCAGCCTGCAGACTAAAAGGTCCAAGATTCAATTCCAGTAAAGGACACATGCCCGGATTGTGGGCTCAATCCCCATAGGGGGCGTGGAGGCAACCAATCCATGGATCTCTATCACCATTGATGTTTCTCTCTCTCTCACTCTCTCGCTCTCTCTCTCTCTCTCTCTCTCTCTCCCCCTTCTTCCCTTCCTCTGTGAAATAATATATATATATATATATATATATATATATATATATATATATATATATATTTAAGTAACCAACCTTTATGAGGCACCTAGAAGAGTCAAATTCAGAGAAAGGAAGCAGAACAATGGAGTGGGAAATGGGGAGTGACTGTTTCATGGGTACAGATTTTCAATTTGGGATGACGAAAGAGTTCTGAAGTGGGGATGGCTGCCTAACAACGAGCCTGTACTTAAATGCCACTAAACTGTACCCTTAAAAGGTGGTGACGGTGCCTTGGCCCGTGTGCCCCAGTTGAGTTGGTTGGAGCATCATCCTGTGTACCACAGGGTCTCAGGTTCTATCCCCAGGCGGGGCATAAACCGGAGGCAACCGATGGATGTTTCTGTCTTGCATCAACCTCTCTCGCTCATATCAATGAAAAAATATCCTTTGGTGAGGATCTAAAAAATGGTTATTGTATAAATTGTCATATATACTTTAAAATTTTTATTTATTTATTTTTAAATGATTGTTGAATTTTTTAGAAAAAGTAGGCATTGATAATAGCTACCATATTTTGAGTGCTTACTATGAATCAGATATAAATTTAAGTGCATTGTTCCATTTAATCTCTAACTCTATGACATAGATAGTAGTATTATACCCACTTAACAGATGAGAAAAGAGAGTTACAGAGGTCAAGTAACTTGCCCAAAGGCACACAGCGAGGAAGAGGCGAAGCGTCATCTTGAACCCAGGTTTATCTGACTAGATCCATCTGCTTCACTATGCAGTTCATTTTTAATTGTAGGCAGCCAATCTGGCAGCTAAAATTCTAATTACATAGAACGTAACTAATGACCCTAATATCTGGTAGCTGGGAGAAGCTACTAATGCACTTATCAGAGCAATCATCACCTCCCGCTTTGGACCCCATTTGCAAATGTGGCACAGGACACCAGGGGCAGCCTCCGCGTAAATGGGTGGCCGGGGCCCTGGTGCGTCCTAAAGAGCAACAACTGCTCTTCAACTTAACGCACCGCCCCACAGCCACTGCCCACAGGCCTGAAAGAAATCAGCCTACCGCTAAATTGAAACCTTTCTAAAATGTAAAATTATACCCCAAAACAGAAATGCAGAGACTCAACTTAGGATAATCTTCTGTGTTGTGCCACCTGCAAACCAAACCATTTCAGTAAGAAGGATCAAGATTGTAATTCGTAGACTCTTTTGCTCTATGCTGGCTTCATGTAACTGGCTCTGACCCAAGGAGGAAAATGGGTTTTTAAAAATATATTTTTATTGATTTTTTTTTTTTACAGAGAGAAAGAGGGATAGAGAGTTAGAAACATTGATGAGAGAGAATCATCGATCAGCTGCCTCTTGCACACCCCCTACTGGGGATGTGGCCGCAACCAAGGTACATGCCCTTGACCGGAATCGAACCCGGGACCTTTCAGTCCACAGGCCGACGCTCTATCCACTGAGCCAAACCAGTTTCGGCAGAAAATGGGATATTTAAAAGTAGACTCTAGCCCTAACTGGTATGGCTCAGTGGATAGAGCATGGGTCTGCAGACTGAAAGGTCCCAGGTTCGATTCTGGTCAAGGGTATGAACCTTGGTTATGAACACATCCTCAGTGGGGGCTGTGCAGGAGGCAGCTGATCGATGCTTCTCTCTCATCGATGTTTCTAACTCTCTATCCCTCTCTCTCCCTTCCTCTCTGTAAAAAAAAAATCAATAATATTTTTAAAAACATTTAAAAGTAGAATCTAGCCCTAGCTGGTTTGGCTCAATGAATAGAGTGTCGGCCTACAGACTGAAGGGTCCCAGGTTTGATTCCAGTCAAGAGCACATGCCCAGGTTGCAGGCTCGATCCCCAGTAGGGGGCATGCAAGAGGCAGCCAATCAATGATTGATGTTTCTGTCTCTCTCTCTCTCTCAAATCAATGATTGATGTTTCTCTCTCTCTCTCTTTGAAATCTATAAAAATATATTAAATATATGTATATATTTTTAAAAGTAGACTCTAGCTAGCTCCTCAAATTACTTGCATTCACACATATCTTTTTGTTGTTATTGTTAATCCTCACCAGAGAATATTTTTCCATTGATTTTTTAGAGAAAGTAGAAGAGAGGGGAAGAGACAGAAATCAAGAGAGAAAAACACCAATGTGAGAAAGACACATCAATTGTTTGCCTCCCACACATGCCTTGACGGGGGCCAGGGATCAAGCCTGCAACTGAAGTACTTGCCCTTGACAGGAATCAAACCCGGGACCCTTCAGACCTGGGCCAACCCTCTATCCACTGAGCCAAACCGACCAGGGTCTATCACTTTTATTATCACTATAATGGTAAGTGAGCCACCAGCAGATAAAAATTAGGTAACACACGATGGAGTGCACAGGGGGATAAAAACTCAATTTCTATTAACAAGTGCTTTTTTAGCGGCAGGCACAAAGAATATAAAGAGTCAATCTAAGAGTTATAATTTCCTGCTGGCAGAAACAGACAGAATTGGGCTGGGGGGAAAAAAAATCCAAGTAGTAATAATAAGTAATATTATAAAGTATCATGTAAGAAAATGAGGTCTAAGTAAAATATTATAGCTAGAAATAGTGTAGGCACATAGAACTAATATACATATTGACAAAAATATATAATGGTTAATATGAGAGATTTAAAGTCACCCAATTCAGTATTATAAGAAATATGAATTATGTTTGAAGTTTCATTTCTCTACATTTTGAAAACCCTGTAAATATGCACTTGATGTAGTTAGTACTAGCACCACAGAACAATTTCCGTGCACATTTTGGAATTCCTCTGGCTATTTCTGGGCTGGCGTTAGCCAATCATTTGACTGCTCACCCGAAATGTCACGGGTTCTGGGTTAGCTGCTGGGAGGATGCACACCTGACCTCAGTTCTCTACCCACTAAGAGCAGCTCCCTTGCTCTCCCGATAGACAGTTAGCAAACATTTCTGTGAAACTGGTAGCAGTCATTGTAACAAAGCCGTTTCTATCACGGCCCAAGTAACACCCGTTACTGACCTACTTACAAAGACATTCAATAGCAAATAACCCTAAACAGAAAAATGTTCTCATCCTCCTGCGCTGAACCAGTGGAACTGGGTACTGAAACAAAGGCGTTTTCCCACAGTCCTCTAGTTCTCACCCCCAAGCGGTAATTAACGTTTAACCCTTTCTCTTTATTCCAAATGCTTTTGCCCTTGAAACACAAAATGTCCAAACAATCACTCGATTCAGTACAACATAAAAACAACAGCATTAGAAATCTGGCCAAAGGTGGTAACATTGGGTACCACCGTCTCTCCCTCGCCTCCACAGCATCCAGAGGTTTCCTGGAGATGCTGAGAAACGCTGTCTCCGCTGGCCCTCCTGAAAGCTGAGAGTAAGAGAAGGCAACGCCTGGTCAGGGCACACAAAGGGTTGCAGGTTCGATCCCTAGGCGGGGAGCCAATGAAAGGGTTGATGTTTTCCCCTCTCTCTCCCCCATTCCTCTCTCTCAGCATGTCCTTAGGTGAGGAATAAAAAATAAAATAAAACCTAGAGGTTCCGTTTCTGGAAGAAGCATGGTTAATGACCTAGTCCCAAATCCACCCACTTCTATTAAACATTACACAGAGCAACAAAGAGAATGCCCACACCGGATCCAAACGCCCGTATACAGACTACATCTTTAATGAAACTAGGGAGCTAAGACAATCCATAACTTCTAAATTATGTGAAAGTGAAGCCCCAAACACTACAAACCAAGAAACCACAATGGTAAGACAAAAGCAGGATAAATTATTTAAATGGAAAAAATAAAATCTTGCAGGAACTAGAATAAAACATGGGTGTATGTCTTAACTTTGGAGCGAGGAAGACCTTACTAAGAGCTCCAAATCCCAAAGTCATAATAAAATAATTGGAAAATTCAGCTTATAAGAACAAAAACACAGCTGCATAGCAAAAACCCCATAAGCATAATAAAAAGACTTTGTAACTCATATCAGAGAAAATGGATTGATCTCCCTCTACTTTTAAGTATCTTTGTTGTTATTTTAGTTGATTTCAGAGAAAGAAAGGGAGAGGGAGAGAGAATCATCAATTGACTGCATCCTGCATACCCCCCAGCCCCCTACTGAGTATCGAGTCTGCAACCCAGGCATTTGCCCTGACCGGGAATCAAACCCTACCCTTCTGGTTCATGGGTCAATGCTCAACCACGGAGCCATACCTGCCACCACCCCCCCCCCCACACACACACACACTTTTTAAAGAACTCTTAGAAATTGAGGGGGGGAAAAGACAAATAATCCAAAAGACAAATAAATAATCCAAAAGTTAGTTCATAAAGAATAGAAGGCCGTAAGTGTTTAAAGGGATGTCACCTTGCTCAGAATACAGCTTACCCACATGGAGAGGCCAGTGTTCACCTATCAGACTGGCAACTATTCAGAGCTTTGACAAGAGAGAATGTGATTAATGTTCACATATCTTCTTCACACACTTGTGAAGAAACCAATATTTTCATGCCTTGCTGGTGGGAACGCAAAATGGTACCATTCCATGGCGGGGACTCCAACCATACCTACTACCTTTCTACCCACTGATCCGGCAATCTCACTTCCGGCAATAAAACCCCAGCGGCCCACAGACCTGCATATGTACAAAGTCATTCGTTGCAGTAGTACTGTAACAATGGAAAAACAACTCCAGTATCCATCAATAAAGGGCTAGTTATATTATGGAGCAGGCACACAATAGAGCACTCTATAACCATTAAAAATAAAAATAGAGTCCAGCTGGCGTGGCGTGGTGGTTGAGCATAGACCTATGTACCAAGGGGCCGTGGTTCGATTCCTGGTCAGAGCACATGCCCAGGTTGTGGGTTCAATCCCCAGTGTGGGGTGTACTGGAGGCAGCCAATTGATCAATGATACTCTCTCATTGATGTTTCTGTCTGTCTCTCTCCCATTCCCTTCCTCTGTGAAATAAATAAAAATATATTTAAAAAGAGAGAGAAAGATCTCCAAGTGTATATACAGATGGAATTATCTTTAAGCTTAAAGTTTTTTAAAAAGCAGAATAAAAAATAGCGCTGGCCAGTGTGGCTCAGTCGATAGGAATGTCATCCATACACCAAAAGGTCCTGGGTTTGATTCCCAGTCAGGGCACAGACCTAGGTTGTGGGTGTCATCCTTGGCCATAGTCTGGGCACATGCAAGAGGCAAGCAATTGATTTTTAAAAAAATATATTTTATTGATTTTTTACAGAGAAGAAGGGAGAGGGATAAAGAGTTAGAGACATCAATGAAAGAGAAACATCGACCAGCTGCCTCCTGCACATCCCCATTGATGTGCCCACAACCAATGTACGGAATCGAACCTGAGACCTTTCAGTGTGCAGACCAACTCTCTATCCACTGAGCCAAACCGGTTTCAGCTGATTTTTTTTTCTCTCTGTCTCCCTCCTTCCCCTCTCTCTCAAAATCAATGAAAATGTCCTCAGGTAGAGCATTTTTTTTTTTTTTTAAGACAAGACAGTGTACATAGTGTCCCGACTTTTTTGTACATATTCATTCATTAAGACATATAATTTTTAAAAATGGAAATAAATTAAGATATTCAGATAGCTTTTAAAAGAAAACATAAATTGTTGAAGAGATTAATAGTTACATACTTCAAGTCAAAACTACATATTAAGTATTCAGAGAAATCTTACTCCTACCCTGCCTCCTGCCACACTGTTCCTATCCACCGCTAACCCCTACAGGCACCAATTTTAGAGGTTCCTTTTTCCTCTTCATGTGTTTATTTTTGTCAGACTTGGAGGTAGAGCAGACAAGCTTTCTCCTTTTAGAAGAGCAATGATTGAAGATTTTTTGCCTTTTCTGGACCTATTATTGTCACTCTTATTTAAAGTCATTGAATGTTTCTAATTTAATTGTTTTTCTATGTATTTTCACAAGAATATGAAAATTATTATCAAGAGATAACCACTGCCCAGCCAGTGTGGCAAAGTGGTTGAGTATCAATCCATGAACCAAGAGGTCACCGGTTCAATTCCCGTTGGGGCACATGCCTGGGTTTCAGGCTCGATCCCCAGTAGGAGGCATGCAGGAGGCAGCCAATTAATGTTTCTCTCTCTTTCTCCCTCTCCCTTCCTCTCTAAAAGCAATAAACACACACACACACACACACACACACACACACACACACACACACATATATATATATATATATATATATATATATATATATATATATCTAGCATCACTGCAGTAGTATTTTAACAATAGACTTTTTACTTTTATTTTTAATGGTTATAGAGTGTTCTATTGTGTGCCTGCTCCATAATATAACTAGCCCTTTATTGTTGGATACTTGAGTTGTTTTTCCATTGTTACAATACTACTACAATACTACATCACACACACACACACACACACACACACACACACACACACATATTTATATATGATTCGGATGGTTAGAGCATCATCCCAATACGCCAAGGATGTGGGCTTAAATCCCCGACAGGGCACATACAAGAAGCAACCAATGAATGCATTAGTAAGTGGAACAACAAACCAATGCTTCTCTCCCCTTCTCTTTCTCTCTAATATCAGTAAATAAATAAAAAGATAACCACTGTTGAGAGGATTCTGGGAAAATGGCAAGCACAGGAAGCACCAGTACCCTATCTCCCAACCTGCACTCCAGTTGCACTGGCGGCACCTGTCTGATCCAGCTGTTCTGGAGGAAGCAGTCCTGCGGGACTGAGCCGTCAGCCTGCGGGATCTGATACTAACTCCGAGCAGGCAGTATCCGAACTGAGCTGAATTGAATTATAGCACTCCCGGTGGGTGTCCACAGGGAATTCAAGAACTGGTTAGTGCGGGGAAACTCTCCCCACAACTAGTCACTGAAGTGCTGAGAATGTGAGTGTTGAGTAATGAGAAAAACAGAGGAGAGATTTTTCCTTTATGGGATCTAATCATCATTTCTTCAGTCCTGAACGAAACGGAAAGAACCTGGGTCCCAGGCCCCCAAATCACTAGTTTTATTAAGACTAACAAATCAAACTGAATCCAAAAGGTAGACTTCCAGTTCTGTAGAGAGGTATTCATTTGAGTGCTACAACCTATAAAAAGCATTTTACCTTCGTTATAGGGCACTGGATTGCCAATCTTTGCTCCAACTGCTTCCGCTGATTTCAAAACCTCTAACTCCATCAAAATAACTACTCTCCTACAAAGGCAAAGAAAGAGAAGCAAGTTAGAAAAAATAAATCCAGAAGCCCTCCACACGACAAGCTGCTTAAAAAGCTGTCCCCCAATAACCATTTTGATAAAAACTATTTCCCTTTGTCAGCTGGTTTTCATTACTGAACAACCTGAGAAATATATGACAGCAATTCCCACATAAATATTTCCCCTCATCTTTCGCCGTATCATTATCAAGGCTTTTTATGATCGCAGGGTTTTCATTTCTCATCTAGTCCCTTAATTAAAATGCAGTGTCCTTAGGATGTACCGTACCTTCAAGGAGCAAATGATACGGTAAGAATTTAGATTGATAAGCACCCGAATATGTGGCACAACAGGCGATTATCTATTTTTAGAAACATAACACTTATCCAAATAATTACCTTTCCAGGTGAAAACCAGTATGACTGTAGACTTCTTTTTAAGTAATTATTATCCAAGAATGTACAGCTCGTTGACCTATTTTTAACTCTGATTAAAACCCAGCAATAACTTCCCAAGGGCCACAGGCCACAAAAACCCTTCCGCGTGGCCTTCCGGCTCCGTGTGGTCTGGCCTTGCTCATCTCCAGCTCATCTCCCACCAGGTCTCCCAGGACCCCTGCTCCATAGGCTGTTTTCTTTCAGCTTCTGATACATGCTGTGCCCTCTCCTGCCACAGGGCCTTGGCATATGCACTCTGATGGGGTGGCCTTCTCTTATTCTGCCTCATCTAATACTCATTTTTTTGGCTTTCATCTCATATCACTTCAAGAGACTTCCCTAAACGTTAGTTTAGATCAGGTTTCTGTTATCCTTTTTTCTGTAGCCATGATTGCTTTCCTTCAGCTCAGTTCTATGGGGTTTAATTAACATATATGAACATAAAATTATTACTATACTAGAGCCCACTGCACTGGGTTGGAGGGGGGGGGGTGTCGCCCCTCAGCCTGGCCTGTGCCCTCTTGCAGTCCCGGAGCCCGCAGGGGATGTCAGACTGACGGCTTAGGACTGCTCTGTGGGGAGTGGGCCTAAGCTACAGTCTGACCTCCCTCTGTAGGAGGCAACTGGCCAGCCCAAGCCCTGATCGACCCTCCTCTGCCACCGGTACCCTCCCATCCTCCAATCACCATCTCCTCCCTCTGCCCCTGCAAGCGCCTTGGCTGGCCTGGTGAGGCCTGCTCGCCACCGCCGACCAGCCATTCTGCCATTCGGTCGATTTGTTTATTACGCTTTTATTATATAGGATAATATATATGTTCATTATTTATTTAATCATGCATGCAGGGGGGCAAAAGTAGGTTTACAGTTGTTCATATGGAAAATAATACAAAAATTAATGATACAAGAATAAACTGTTTTTGCATTCACAACTGTAAACCCACTTTTGCCCACCCCTGTTGTCTATAATGCATATTCATGATTTGACCATCTATTTCTCCTACTAGACTATACTTTCGATGAGGGCAGATATCCTGTCGTGCTTAATGCACAACTGGTCCACAGTTGTTGCTCTATACAAACTTGTAAGAACATCATGATCACATCTGAATTTTAAAGAAAACAACAACATGAAAAAGGAATTTCAGGGAAACACAAGTGGAGGCAGAGAGGCCAACAGGAAAGAAGTGATGGTAGTGGCAACACAGATGAAAACTTGTAAAAGGTGGGTGGGTTGAAGCAATATTTAAGGAGTTATAAACCCAACTTCACCATGCTGCATCCTTTAAATGATCTGATGGCCATTAGTTTGAATTTTTACATACAAATGATCAGTTTTTGTTACTTTTTTTATTGATTTTTTTTTTACAGAGAGGAAGGGAGAAGGATAAAGAGTTAGAAACATCAATGAGAGAGAAACATCAACCAGCTGCCTCCTGCACACCCCCCATTGGGGATATGCCAGCAACCAAGGTACATGCCCTTGACCGGAATCGAACCTGGGACCTTTCAGTCCACAGGCCAACGCTCTATCCATTGAGC
Source organism: Vespertilio murinus (assembly GCA_963924515.1). NCBI lineage: Eukaryota > Metazoa > Chordata > Mammalia > Chiroptera > Vespertilionidae > Vespertilio > Vespertilio murinus. The sequence goes on along the minus strand of OZ004718.1, from coordinate 33,524,228 downwards.
CAAACCAGTTTCAGCAGTTTGTGCTACTTTTTATCAGGTTTTCATATCAAGGTTATATCATTTCAATAAAGTAAGTTTAAAACTATCTATTCCTGAAAATCAGATACAGATTCTCTATAAAAACTATCAGATAGACAGTTAGTGGTGGATATTTCCCTCCAAAATTATACAGATTACTTCCTAAAAAAAAAAGGAAGTCTTATCAATCACTTAGCATTGCCTTAATACTAAAACCTTAGAAAAAACACACTAAAAAGCAAAGTGTTTTATAATATACATACATCCTAAATAAAATGTTAGCAAGATGAATTAAGCAGCATTATCACAAGCATACACCAATCCAAACACAGATAAAAACACACTACAGACAACACAGATAAAAACACATTACAACTTACAGGGATATAACCAGCAATATCCAGACAGTGAGAAACTGCATGAAGGTAAAAAACAAATTGTATTGCCCTGGCAGGTGTGACTCTGGTGGGGGCGTCGGCCTGCGCACAGAAGGGTTGTGGGTTCGATTTCCAGTCAAGGGCACTACCTAGGTTGCAGGTCCCATCCCAGTCAGGGCCCGTGCAGGAAGCAACCTCATCAATATGCCTCCATCACATGGATGTTCCGCTGCCCAGCCCCCCACTCTTTCCCTTCCCATCTCTCTTAAAAAAGAACAAAACAAAGCAAAAAACAAAGGGGAAAATACCCTCTGGTGAGGATTAACAAAAACAAAACAAAACAAACAAAAAGAATGAATTGCCTGGTTTCTTCAACAACTAAAACAATAAGGGGGGAAAGTTTATGGAGGAGGAACCTACATATTCAGAGACTTAAAAGAACTATCGTCCTACTGCAGTGTGAGCTTTACTTTGGATCCTGATTCAGATAAATTATTTATACAAACACAGACATGAATAGTTGTTTCTAGGTGTTTCTCTCTTTCTCCCCACTCCCTCCCTCCCTTCCACTCTCTCTAAAAAGCAATGGAAAAAATATCCTTGGGTGAGGATCAACAATAGCAAGAAAAAAGGGTTCTTGTCTTTCAAAGATGTATACTAAGATATTTATGGATGACATAATAAATGTAAGATTTGTTTTAAAACTATAAAGGAGGATAAATGTAAAAGAGATAAAACGAGATTGAATATTAAGTGACATAATTTGAAGATGTATGATGGATTCATATACTATATGTATTCATATACTATATTCTTTTTATTAAATATGTTTTTATTAATTTTAGATAGAGGAAGGAAGGAAGAGGGAGAGAAAGAAACCTCTTAGGCTGCCTCCTGCACATCTCCTACCCAGGATCAAGCCCAAAACCTGAGCATGTGCCTCAACCAGGAATCAAACTGGTGATCTCTCAGTGCGAGGGACTACACTCAAAATGAGCCACACCGGCCAGGGCCCCATATACTGCACTTCAGGCCCGGTGCATGAAATTCGTGCACGGGTGTGGTCCCTAGGCCTGGCCGGCGACAGAAGCTCGAGCATCCAGTGTGGAAGGGCAGGTCTCAGCTGACCTCTGGGCCCCCGGGCCACTGCACAGCCCCCTCCGCCTGAGTCACGGCACCCGAGTCCCCACGCGGAGATGCAGTAAGCGTGGGCCGATGCTGCCAGGGTGCAGCGTGGGCCTCTGGGCGGCCCAGGGGCACTGCATGGAAGCCGGGCAGGCAGTGCACACTCTCCTGGCTGGCCTTGCAGACCCGCTCCTACACAAACCCACGGAGAGCCAGACCGGCCCTGAGGGTCCAGCCCCTGGGGTCCTGGCAGCTGTGCCCGGCTCACCTGGAAGAGGTCGCACAGGTGTGCGGCGGGCTCCTCGCGGGCGCCCAGCACCTGAGCGCAGGGGCTTTCCTGGGGCGCAAGCCCTGACATCGGGGGGAGGTTAGCGGGAAAGTGAGAGTGAGCTTGGGAGACACCCTGCATCCTCACCGCACCTTCGTCCCCATCACCCCCACTCCCAGGTAGCCGGTGAGAGGTCACAGCCCCTGCCCGGGCACCACGGGAGGTTGGTCGCCACCACCCACCCCCAGTTCCCAGTCCCAGCTCGGACTGCAGGGCGATCGGTCAGGGCCGGGCCCTCCGCCCAGCTTCCTGTGCCTGGGAGCTGGGCAGCAGCCCCCCCCACACACACACACACACCTCTGTCGCTGGTCACTCTCTGTGGGGCAATCGTCGGGACGACTGGGCCCCCACTCACACCTGCCTTGGCCTGGTGTCACCTGCTCACCTGCTCCACCAACCTGCCACGGTCCCGCTCTCTTCGGGGCCTACCGGGGCCAGCACCCCTCTACTGCCGCCCACTGCCAGTGTGGTGTCACCAACACCTGCCATGTTCCGTGCTGCCCTTTGGTGGTCAGTGCACATCATAGCAAGCAGTCAAACTCCCAGTCTAGCAATTTGCAAATTAGGCTTTTATGATATAGGATATAGGAATCTTGAATGAAAAGGCTATCAAAAACTATATAAATTTAACGCAATTCTTTGCATTCCAACATGACTTTTGTCCTTTTTAACTCTAGAATTCATATGGAAGGATAAATACAGAACTGCCAACAAAATCTGGGCAGGGGGAGTAAAGGAAGACATCACCTACAAGTTATTAAAATATTCTACAGATGACACTCCAACTGAAAACAGTATGGCACATGATACCATCTGTGTTTGTGAGGATGTGGAGAAAATGGAACCCTCATACATTGCTAGTGTGAATGCAAAACGGAATAGCCACTTTGGAAAACAGTCCGGTAGTTCCTCAGAAAAATTAATCACAGCCCTGGCAAGTGTGGCTCAGTTGGTTGGGCACTGTCCCATGCACCAGGAGGCCACCAGTTCGATCCTGTCAGGGCACATGCCTGGGTTGCAGGCTCAACCCAGTAGAGGGAATGCAGGCGGCAGCCAATGGATGCTTCTCTCTCATCTCTCCCTCCCTCCCTCTCTAAAATTAATAAAAACATATTTTTAAAAAATTAATAATTTGAAACACAATTCTACTCCTAGATAAACAGATATATACAGAAGAAATTAAAACGTGTCCACACAAAAACTTGTGCTCAAATGTCTATATTATTATTCATAATAGCAAAGAGGTGGAAAACTGAATGTCCAAACAAATACATAAATAAAATGTGATCTTTCCATATAATGGAATATTATTTGGCGATAAAAGGAATGAAGTACATTCTACAACATGGATGACTTGAAAGCATTATGCTGAGTAGAGGCTAGTCACAAGGGACCACATTATTACATGATTTCATTTATATGAAATATCCAGAATAAACAAATCTATAGCGACAGAAAGATTTGTGGTTGTTGATGGCTGGGAAGGATGGCAAGTTTGGGAATAATAGTTAAAGGGTTCAGGGTTTATTTGGGGGGATAATAATAAAAAATTAATTGTGGTAATGGCTGTATAAGTGAATGTATTAAAAACTATTTTACACTTTAAATTGATGAGTTGTATGATATGTGAATTATATCTCATTAAAGCTGTTACTACCCTAGCCTGTTTGGCTCAGTGGCTAGAGCACTGGTCCACAGACTGAAGGGTTCTGGGTATGGTTCCAGTCAAGGGCACATGCCTGGGTTACAGGTTCGATCCCCAATAGGGAGCACACAGGAGGCAGCCAATCAATGATTCTCTCTCATCACTTATGTTTCTATCTCTCTCTCTTCTCCCTCTCTAAAATCAGTAAAAATATATTTTAAAAAAGAAAAATGTTGCTGAAACTGGTTTGGATCAGTGGATAGGTCTGCGGACTGAAAGATCCCAGGTTCGATTCCGGTCAAGGGCATGTACATTGGTTGCGGGCACATCCCCAGTAGGGGGTGTACAGGAGGCAGCTGATCGAGGTCTCTCTCTCATCAATGTTTCTAGCTATCTATCCCTCTCCCTTCCTCTCTGTGAAAAATCAATAAAATATTTTTAAAATAAATTAATTAAAAATTAAAAAGCTGTTACAAAAAAAAAAAAAAAGGAAAAAAGGACATATAACCTCCATGGCACTGACACAGAATTGACAAACAGATCAATGGGAAAGATGGCAAACTCATAATAAATGAAATACCAGCCTCTCTGTATCTACTTCTGCCACCAACCATCAATTCTCCACAGAGCTATCAGAATAACCTTGGAGTTACATCAGATTATACCACTGCTACCCTCTCAACACCCCATGGCTTCCCATCACACTCAGAATAAGACTTAAACTCTTTACGAGGGTCTATAGGCCCTTCATGATATGGACTCCATTTAGAAAAAAATTAAGCTAATTCCTCCTTCATATCCTAGGTAAAAATAAGTCGCAGATGAAATTTTTTATTCCATGTCCGTATTTAATTCCATAAACAGACTCTAATAAAGCAGGATAAAAATTTAACTAGTATCACAGGTTTAAAAAGGTTCTTCCCCCCAACACAAAAAACATGAGCAAAGTATATAATAAAATGCTATTCAGAGAACTACAAATAGTCTATAAATACAGGAAAAGATATTGGTATTCATTTTTTAAATAAAAGTTTTAAAGATCTCATACCAGCCCTAGCTGGTTTCGCTCAGTGAATAGAGTGTCAGCCTGTGGACTGAAGAGTCCCAGGTTCTATTCCGATCAAGGGCACATTCCTGGGTTGCAGGGAGCATACAGGAGGCAGCCAATCAATGATTATCTCTCATCATTAATGTTTCTATCTCTCCCTCTCCCTTCTTCTGAAATCAATTTTAAAAAAAAATAAAGATATCATACCATAAACTTTACCTTTAAAAGTATAATTCAATCGTTTCTAGTATATTCGGAGTAGCACAAGGATCAACAGTACGTATTCTAACTTCACCCCCAAAAGAAACCCTGTGGCAGTCACACTCCATCTCCCGGCCTTGGGTACCACTAATCTAACTTCTGTATCTACGGACGTGCCTCTTCAGAAGTAGAAATGCATATACAACATTGTGAGTATGGAAATTGGTGTACTCTCTACAACAGATGTTCTTTGGCCCCACAATACTAATTCCCAGTATAACCTACTCAGGAATAATAGCATGAGCATGTAATACACAAGGATAATTGTTAAAGCTCTGCCTGGAATAAACCTAAATGGCCATCAAAAAGGTACGGAGCAAATAAACCACGAGGTGCGCAGACCGGCTCCAGCACAGGTGGGAGAGAAGACAAGGCATGCCGCCATGCTGAGGCAAGTGCTGAGGCAAGTGGAGTAAGGCAAAGCCCGGGGGAATGGAATTCCGTCCCTGACGGGAGAGAATGAAGCCTGAGGTTTTGTACTCAACCCCAGCAAAGCTCTCCATCCTCGCCTACAACCTAGAGGAAGGACAAGTGGACAGAAAGCATACTCAAGCACTCAAAAGTAGGCTGGAGTGGAAGATAAGAGGTCCCAAGTGGGAGGGTTGGCAAGGAGCTATGCCTGCCCTAGACAAGCCAGAGAAAATATGAAGTCTGCACAGAACTGTTCATATTAAGCATAAACAAGATAAGAAGAAATGACATCGCCACAATGCAACACACCACAATGTGTAAAAATGAAAGGAACAGAGAAGCAGAGACAAATAAGGAATCCCACCTAGAACATAGGCCAAGGAAGGGAATAATACTTCAAGAGTGGTTTGCAAAATAAAGACCAACAAGTCAATAAAATAAGTCAAAAGATGAGATGAAACAAAAGACTGAGAAAAAAGGTGGAGCTTGGAAAGCTAAGAAAAAAAACTAAGAACAAAAGCAATGCCATGCTATAGATAATATTTAAATTATAAACTTCAAGGAACAGAAGAAAGCTAAAAACTGAACTAATGTTAGAAAATCTTGAGGTAATCGAATGCATGCAGAAGAAAGAAAAAAGTTATCCACAACATAAATAAAAACCGGAACTCAAGTGAAATAAAAATTAAGGGGTAACACAGAGAAAAAAATACATCGAAAAGAAAGAAATGAACCTGCAGACTGAAAGGGCATATCGTGTACCAGGGGGAAAATAAGAACAACTGGCATTGAGACCCAGACTGGTTAATTTATTGAGCTGGAAACATAAAGAATTCTTTCTGAATTCTTTATAATACTGAATACAGAACCCATGCAGGTTTCATCAATTGTCTCAGTGATACCCTTAAAAGCAAAAGTATCCATTCTGGGATCACTTGTTATATTTAATTATCATCTCTCTTTAGACTCCTTCAACCTGGAACAGTTTCTCAGTCTTTCTTTTATTTTCATGCTTTAGATTATGAAGATGAGAGGCCAGTTATTTTTGCAGAATGTCCCTCCATTTACCTAAGGCTTGGTCAGGATTAGATACAGATTATGCACCTTTGGCCAGAATATAATAGCAGTGAAGCTGTGTTTTTCCTACAGGACTGTCCTGTTACTGGTCACGTGAACATTAGTCATTGGAACAGGATGCTGTCTTGCCAGGTCTCCCCACTGTAAAGGTGCCACTTGTCCTTGTATAATTCATAATTATGTGTGGGGAGGTACTTTAACCCTATATAACTTGCCCCTCATCAAACTTCACCCATGGTTTCAGCCCTGACCGGGTAGTTCAGTTGGTTAGAGCATCGTCCCAACACCCAAAGGTTTGGGTTTGATCCCCGGTCAGGGCACATACAAGAATCAACCAATGAATGTAAAAGTGGAACAGTAAATTGATGTTTCTCTCTCTGTAAAATCAATGAAAAGAAACACACTTTTGCCTGGCCAGGAGTGGTTCTGTGGTTACATGTTGACCTGTGAACAGGAAGTCACAGTTCAATTCCCGAACATGCCCGGACTGTGGGCTCAATCCCCTGTCGGGCATGCAGGAGTCAGCCGATCAATGAGTCTCTCTCATCACTGATGTTTCTATCTATCCTTCTCCCTTCCTCTACAAAATTAACAAAAAAACAAAACAAAGCACATGTTCACTCATTGAACCAACTGTGGTAGGCTGGATGATGCACCACCCAAAAGCCAGCCAGCCATCTCCTGACCCCTGAGCTTGTGACTGTCAACTTGCATGGCAAAGAAAAGAAAGACCTTGCAGGTGTGATTAAGCTAAGGATGGACATGGTGACATTATCGGGGATCACACGATGAACCCTAAAGTGATCACATGTGTCCTTACAAGAGGGAGGCAGAAGCACGTTTAACAGACAGAAGAGAAGGCACTGTACCCTCGGAGGCTGAGAACGAAGCGATGCAGCCCTCAGCCAAGGCTAGCAACCACCAGGCACGGAAGGGGCGAGGAATGGATTCTCCCGCAGGACTTCCAGAGAGCGCGAGGCCCTGCCGGCAGTGATTTCCGCTCAGTAAAAACGGATTCAACTTCTGGCTTCCAGGAAGAATAAATGTCTGTTGTTTTAAACCTCCAAGCGTGTGGTAATTTGCCACAGCAGCCACAGGAAGCTTATACAGCATCTACTGCTGTTCCCTGAATTATTACTATGATGGTCGCCAAACTATGATATTCTAATTCCATTATTCCTCCTTACATTTGTTAAATGGCCCTGCTGTAAGAAAAAGCTTTCTATTTCAGCCATCTATTCGTTTCTTTGGTGTAGATTTAGAAATTCCTTCCTAGTTGATACAATAGGGTGCAATCTATTACTATACTTATTTTGATTTTGTTAAAATTGTCCTAGATTTGGTAAGTGTTAACACCTTGCAAGCTAGTTTCTCTGTCCTTCTGATGGCCCCATCTTACTTACGTTCTGGCACAATAAGGCATTTCAGGCTCATCTTGTAATTTCCAAGCCTATAACAGGACATCCTCCTAGGAGCCCTGATTCCGTTTGTATAAAATGACATTCAGAATCCAAGATCTGAGTGCTAAGTGGGCTCGTAGCTAAGGGGGTATAGCTGCTCCAAAACCTCTCAATAGAGAGATCTAGAAATACACACCCACTATAGATACACAAATATATGTACATATGATACACACATGCAAACTAAACGTTTATAACTTTCTATATCCATAGACAGTGGAGCCTCGGGATTCAACTCCGTTCTCAAGCTTAATTCATTCCAGAAGGCTGTTTGAGAAACAATTTGTTCAAAAACAGAATTATTTTTTTCCCATGAGAAATAATGTAAATTGAATCAATTCATTCCAGACCCCAAATGATTCCGTATTAACCGTTCTTATATGCCATACATGTGTAATGTACTGTTTCATCTATAAACAAACACTTAAATTTATCAAACCACCCCAACTGGCCTTAAACTAATCACTGTCAGCACTGGTTACGGGGGCGTCTTTTAGGAAGTCAGCACACGGCATCTTTGCTTTCTCACTTACGCTGTCACCAGCTAACAGCTTTTCCTTTATCACCAGTTTCCTAACTCTTCTGATCATTCCCTGTGATCAGTGTTTCTTTCACACCTTAGCAGCATTAGCATTCTTGATGGCCTCTTTGTTTTAAAATTCAAAATAAACATAGAAAAATTTCCAAAGAACAATTTTCATAGAACAATTTACTGAGAGGTTAGGAAGGCAAGGTATTAGCTGTAAGCGGACTTTACTGGCCCATCTCTCCTTTGTGGCCTGGGAGACACATGAAAGGGTTAAGTTAAAACAGACATTCCCCCAACCCCCACACCCTGGAAATAAAGGTCAGAGGTCAGAATTGTTCGAGATGAGAGAACAGACATTTGACAGATTCTGAAAACCGCGGGCTTACCAATACCTCCAATATCAATCCGACATCACATCTTTTTCTCCCTTGATTGGCTTCATTGTCCATAATCTATTTATTTATTAGATCAATTTCCTCCATACATAACCAATCCCGTCACCACCACCACGGACCCTACCTTCCTTACAAGGTCTGTGTTCTCACCTGGGACTCTAGGCCACCTCCACCCCATTAAAAACAAGCACCCCCTCTCCCCACTTGGCTTCTATCACCTCAGGCTGGGCTGTCACCACGCCCTGCAAACACCTCCTTATCCTGCTCGGACCCCTCCTCACCCACTCAGTCTCAGCAACCTGCTGCTGCCCCTCCACTCCCACATCCTCAAATGCCCTCTTCCCTGGCTCAGGACTCAACGGCCACCCAGACTCTTCCTCACCCTGCTCAGGCTCTGACCACCCATCCTGGCTGCAGCCACCCTCTCTCCATGCGTGTCATTACCCAGCGTCCTGTGCCAGCCCACCAGACCCCTCCTCCCTCTGTGCTCCGACACCTGGCTCCAGGCCGCCGCCGCCACCCCCTCCCTGTACACATCTCCCTCGCTTGGCCCCACCTAATGGCTTTTGGACTGAATTATTCAGCGAGAGCAAGAGCAATACAGTCATGCGTGGCGTATCCAAGGGGAATGTGCTGAGAAATGCATTGATAGGTCATTTCGGTGTTGTGCCAACATCACAGCATGCACTTACACAAACCTAGATTGTACAGCTTACTACACACCTGTCTTTTTTACTTCATGAACTTAAAATTTTTATTTTTCTATTCTATTTTGTGGTAACAGCTTAAAACACAAACTCATTGTAATAGCTGTACAAAAATATTTTTCTTTTTTTCTCCGTTTTCATTTAATATTTATTATTCACCATCATCACAGCAAAATGTTTCTTCGAATACAATGTATAAATATGGTCAATTCACAAATATTTCTCCAGGCCTGAAATTTTAAAAAAATATATATTCATTTTACTTTATTCTAAAAAAATTAGCAAAAAGCAAGGGGGAAAATTAGTCTATAATCCCATCGTTTAATTAAATCAAGGTTTCCGTTTCACCCAGTCACCTTTGGCCCCTGGTTCAGGACTTAACAGTCACTTCTGGTCCCTGTGCATATGGTGAGGTACATAATGGGTTGATAAAAATTATATCATGTGTGAGTAATTCACACTGGGAAATGATTATCCCTTAATTAAAAAATCGCCTCACTTTTAAAGAGAGCTAAAGAGTCATCATCATGGGAACAGAAATGCAATCAATAACAAATTTGGCAGATATATGCAGATTGGGACCTTATAATGAGCGTTTCCATGCTGGCACATTATAATTTTAAGCACTGACAGCTATAGTCTTCACTTTACCTTTATATAATAGAGAAGGCATGTGGAAAATAGTTGAAACTCTCTCTCTGAATCTAGGATGTGTATATTGTATACTTACTGTATTGTTTATTTATTGACTGAATTTATTGGGGTGACGTTGGTTAATCAGAGGATATAGGTTTCAGGCGTACAATCCTGTAACACATCATCTGTACACTGCATTGTGTGTTCACCACCCCAAGTCACGTTTCCTTCTACCACCACTTATGTGCCCTATAACCTCTTCTCCTTCCCCACACTCAAGATTCTTTCTTTATATCCTTACTCTATAAGCTAGTTTCTATTTTTTTTTTAACTTTAAATTTTTTGTTAAAAAATTAAGACACAAGCACACACATTAGCCTACGCCTACAAGGGTCAGGATCATCAATCTCCCGGTCTTCCCCCGTCCATCTCTTGTCCACTGGGAGGTCTTCAGGGCCACGATGCGGGAGCCGTCATCTCCCAAGGGAACAACGCCTTGTTCTGGAACGCCTCCTGAAGGACCTGCCGGCAGCTCTTCTTGAGGAGGTGTCCCTCTTCAGGCTATGTCCATGGTGCTTTGTTGTTCTCATCACAGATAATGAGCCATGAACATTCCTCTCTATTAACAAAAACCTTTCAGTGTTGGAGTACATGTTTTCACATTTTTTAAGGAGCTTACTGAAATCTACAAAAGCTTCTGCTAAACCCTTCACTAAGTTGTTCTTCTTTTATTTTCAGAATAGTTTATTGAGTTTAAGAAAGAATCATTGATTGCCTGCCTCCTGCACGTTCCTACCAGGAATGGAGCCCACGACCCGGGCATGTGCCTTGACCGGTAATTGAACCAGCAACCTCACGGTGCATGGGATGGTGCACAGTCAACAACCAACCAGCCGAGCCATAGCAGCCAGGGCTTCACTGCATTTTGTTGGGGGAGTTCTTCTTTTTTTCTTCTGCAGTTTCCTTTCCCTTGCCTCTTCCTTGGCTATGCATTCTGTTCTAACAACTCCTCATTGGTCAATTCCTCAGGAACCATCTCTAGAGGCTCCTCAATGTCATCCTCCTTGTGTTAGGTGAAAGCTGTTTGCCATCTCAACCACAGCATCGTTGATTTTTGCAACCTACTCATCCTTGGCAAATTCTCTGAAGTCATAAATGAACCTCTTGCGTGTCTTCTTCCAGATGCCACTTATACACTGCTTGGTGACACCACCTCAAGCCCGAGCAAGGTTCCTGATGCAGTCCTAAGACGCTGCAATCCTTCCTTCCAAAACTGCAGCAGGGTCTTCCTCAGTTGCAGCCATAACCTGGGCAGAGGTCCTCCTCAGCAGTAGGCCTTAAAAGCTGCTACAACTCATTCCTCCGTTGGCTCTGAGGTAGAATTTGGAGGGAGCAACACCACCTTGATGCTGTATCCACGCCACCAATAAAGCTCTCCCTCCCTCCTGGGAGCATGCACGCACCTTTCCCTTCCCCTTTCCCCTCCCCATCCCAGCCTCAGGCACCTACCATCAGCTTCCTCACTCCCAAGCTCCAAGGGCGCTTGCTTTACCTCCTTAATCCGTTTCCTACGTCCATTTCTCCTAGAAATTACTTTTCCTAAATCTGTAATTTATCCAATAAATGGTCTCTTAAGAGTAAAAAAAAAAAAAAAAAGACTTCCAATGATAAAAGGATATTCAGGAGCATCCTATATAATAAAACCCTAATATGCAAATCGACCAAACAGCAGAACAAACAATCGCTATGACACCCACTGACCACCAGGGGAAAGATGCTCAACACAGGAGCTGCGCCTGGTCGGCTTCTAATTGTTCCTGTCTGTACACTGGCAGTGTGCACTTACTGATATGCTTGAAGGCTCTGAGGTGCTCACTGGGCCCCAAAGGGTTTCAATGTGTAGCCTGAAATGCTGTTCACAAACAGAACTGTTATTCTGTCCTTAAAAGATTTCAAACCTAGCTGGTACTGACTTGGCCTCCTTATGGATGAAAGTACTTTCAGGCATTTATTTCCAGAATAAGGTCTTCAATGACCCCTGTGAGCACCCCCCATGGGAGGAAGCTGCCTCCGAGTTCCTGCCCTGATGCCCGACAATTCAGTTCCTCCCCCATGTCTCTAGGTCCCCCAAAGCTGCCACCCCAGCTCTGGAGCCAGAGGGATCGAGTCTGAGTAAGTCCCCTTAAAGGGTCTCCTGTAGCCTGTGTCACTTAGCCACAATTCCTGGTGGTTTTCACAGCCCGGAGTTACAGGACTTCTCTTCCCAGCTCTGGAAGCCTGGGCTGGGTGCCGGGGGTGGGACTAGGACCCCTTGCTTCCCATGGGGGACCTCCACAGCCTAGATATCCCACTAAATTAAAAAATAAAAAACACCACTCGTGGGTGTCAGACCAGCCTGTTCTGTGCCGCTGCCCCTCCTACCAACCTCGATGTACTTTCTTTACTTCTCTGGTTGTAAGACTTCCATTCAGCCAGATTTTAGGTGGTTCTGATGGTTGTTCTGAATTTTAGTTGTAATTTTGATGTGGTTGTGAGATGCGGAGAGTTTACCTGCACTGGCATGTTATGTTGGCTCTCTAAACCTAACCTTTTCCTTTAATGTCACAAACAAACTTTTGCTTTGGCTGATCATCACAGTGCTGATAGAATACCCTTCTGTGTCTGGTCCTCAATCTAAGTCATTAGAAATTTCTCCGTGTCCATTAGAGGCCCTTCTCTAATTTTTGTTAGTCCCATTGCCTTTGACAAAGCAGATCCTTTAGCTTCCATCACTTTATTCTTCTTCTTCAAGATCACAGCTATGGTGGAATGGCACGTGCCTAAATGGTGAACAATAATCATCCTGATTTTCCACCTTCGTAGTCCTTAATCAATTTTGTTTCCAGTCAATCACTCGATATGGACTCTGCTGACAACATTAGCATGGATTTTCTGTGCTTAGGGGCCAAAATTAAAACAACACAAGGTATCCCTGGCCAGTGTATTTCAGTGGGTAGGATGTCAGCCCACACAAGAAGTCCTAGGTTTGATTCCCAGTCAAGGGTTATAGGTTATGGGTTCGCTCCCGCCCCTGTTGAACTCGTTCCAGAGGCAACCAATCGATGTGTCTCTTTCACATCGATGTTTCTCCCTCTTCCACTCTCTGAAAAGCAATAAAAAAATAAAAAATAAAAAAACACACAAGTCAAGCATAGGAAAAAATAATGCAATCAAGAGCCAAAGCAGTCCTGAGAAGTTTGTTTTACAGCAAACTTCTTTTATAAGTACACTCCAAAATGATTAAAAAGCTTCTATGTATATAAAAGCCTAAGTGACCCTTACGACCAAAGAACCAGAACTACAGGTCGACCAGTCACTGACACACACTACCAGGGGTAGGTGCTCAACACAGGAGCTGCTCCCTGGTAGTCTGTGCACTCCCACAGCCAACCTCCCGCATCCGACCTACCGCCCGCAGTCCCTCCCCCAGCTGGCCAGCCCCCATTGGCCCCTGGTGCTAAACCATTCATAGACGACCTGCTTCTGAGTCGGGGTTTCATTCTTAGCAGAGCAGCTCCCTGTGTGTCAGTCCTGACACAAGGCTTGTCTTGCTCCCATCCTCTCCCTTCCCCAGGGCTGCCCACCCGCCATGGTGGTAGCACAGCAGCAAGGGAGGAAGGGGGGAGGAGGCAGGAAACCACGCCGTGGCGGGGCACTGATGGCAGCGTCCGTTCCTTCCACGCCAGCCCAGCAATCGTCGCCTCCTCTCCCGACCTCGCCAGGGCCTTTGGGCCCCAGGCTGGGACAGGGAACCAGGGGTGGGTAGCGGTGGATGCAGCCCCTTTCCCAGGGAGGCCAAGGGCCAGCTCCCTCCTTGGGGCCGGTGGCCAACCTGCCATGGTCCCTCCCTCCCGCAGTTCCTACCCTGATTGGTCCTGATCGTCAACCAGGCCTAGGGACCCCCCCACCTGTGCACGAATTCGTGCACCGGGCCTCTAGTAGTATAATAAATACATTAGTAAATAACATAGTCATTTATTATGATTCAAGTATTATATATTGCATATAATTGTATATGCTTTGCTTTTACACAACCAGCAGAGCAGGGTTTTTTACACCAGCATCATCACAAACACATGAGTAATGTATTGCACTATGATGTTACCATGGCTACAATATCACCAGGAGATAGAAAATTTTCAGCTCCATTGTAGTCTTATGGGACCGCTTGTATATGCGATCTGTTATTGACTGAAATGTTATGTGGCACATGGCTGAATTTATATTATCATTCTAATCTCAAATATATTTCTACCTATCCACCAATCATTGATAAATATGCACCGAGAGATATTTGGGAATGATGCCCACTAACTGATGATGTTTATTTCTGGGCTGTACAAACTTTAGACTATTTTTTCCCTCTTTGTACCTTTTTCTGTATTGCTTAGATTATAGGATATGACATATTTTATTAAAGTAGGCATTTTTCTTAAAAAATTGAATACACATATAAAGATAGAGCCACAGATATATTTAAGGAAACATTGGTAAACATTTTCCAATAGTAAAATACTGTATACAATTTAGATGTTAATTTAGTTATGGTAAATCCATACAGTTGCATACTAAGTAACATAACATAGAGGTATACCTAGGGACATGTAAAAATAATGATCACTATCAAGTTAAAAAAGGGTATTATAAAACCACAGTGGTTATGAAGTATTTTAAAAAGAAAATATAGATTCATTAAGTATTTATATTCATAGAAAAAAAACTGGAAAAATAGACAACAAAATGTTAATCACAGTTATTTCTAGACAGAGATTATAGTTATTTTTCTTTATGTTTATGTGGGTCTTATAACATGTCTATACTAGAGGCCCAGTGCACAAAATTCATACACAGGTAGAGTCCCTAGACCTGACAGGGCCGATCAGGGCCTTCTGGCTGGTAGCCAGAACCTTCCTTCCTTGACTGCTGGCTGCCAGTCAGGTCCTTGGGGCCTTCCTTTGTTCCATGCCGCCCCCAGGTGGTCAGCCCATGTCATAGCATACGATTGAATTCCCAGTCTCCTGGTCGAACTCCCAAGGGGACACTTTGCATATTAGCCTTTTATATAGACATAGATTACTTGTATTGTAAAAGTTGTTTTGCAAAACATAATGACAAGAACACAAAATTCTATCAGGGTGAAGATCAACTACATGATATATGGATTTTTTTTTAATGTAAGAATAACCACAAAGAAAACACAAATATAATGTATGACTTCCAAATCAGTAGAAGAAAGAGAATTAAAAATCTCAATCAATCCAAGGCAACAAAAGAGAAAATGGTAAAGCAAAGACACAAAATGTTGGTGGGAAAAGACCAATAATAAGTTAAGCAGAATAAACTCACTAATTAAATAAACTCACTATATGCTATTTATAAAAACATCCAAAATTAATAATACAAGGTTGAAAGAATAAAGGTATATAAAACAAATATAAGCAAAAAAACATTATTTGGAAATGACAGCTAATAATGTAACACGCATTATATACCCTTATTAAGGTGGGAATGCTTGCCACATTTCCTCCTCGTGTGTTTTGGTTGTGTTTTGTAATTAAAAACTAAAAACTTGAGAAACTAAATGTAAAGCCGCTCCCCAACAAAAATGCCTTATTTTATCAATGGTTACCTATGAGTGAATAACAGTTCATCACTGTGTCTCTAGAACGTAGCATCTGTAGCTACTCAACATTCTCTATATTGGCTGGATAAAGTGTTTTTTTTGTGTGTGTGTGTTTTTAAATGTTTTATTGATTTTTTTATAGAGTGGAAGAGAGAGGGATAGAGAGTTAGAAACATCGATGAGAGAGAATCATCGATCAGCTAGCTGCCTCTTGCACACCCCCTACTGGGGATGTGCCCACAACTAAGGTACATGCCCTTGACCAGAATCGAACCTGGGACCTTTCAGTCCTCAGACTGACAATCTATCCACTGAGCCAAACCGGTTTCGACTGGATAAAGTTTTTACTATGAAAGACTCAGGAATGCAAAAACAGGGCTGCATTACATAATTTATTATAACTTTTTTTTTTGCTCTGACAAGAGGCCCCTTTTTATTGAGGTACTTTAAGAGAGAATCCTAAAAACAGTGCTTCTGAAGAGATTAGAAACAGACATTTAGTGACTGTGACAGGTTAGAAGAACAGAGTGCTCAACCCATCGCTGCCTTCTGCTTTAATCCCCTGCTCTGAAGTTCCCAACGCTTCCATATCTCTCTCCCTTTGGTGCCAGGAGTTAGTCACCTGAGCAGAGAATTCAAAAGCTGTACACTCTTAGCTGAAAGCTCATCACTGCCTTTTGGATTCCAAATTGAATTCTGGCATCCAATGAACTGTTAAAAAATTAGGCCCCATTCCATAACACAGTAAAACAGGAAAAAACGCACCACATACCTTCCATCCTTCAGCGTGTTAACAATGAATCGGTTAATCTGGCAAATGCAATTGCTAGACAATTGTTCTTCTTCAACAAGAGTGTTCAGCTGTGTTGCCAACATAAAAGCTGAAAAGCAGAGATTACTTTAGTCTCCAAAACATTTTAGCCGTGACCATCTGAAGGCTGATCACACCTGTACTAGCAAAGAAAAATGCCTTAAGTATGTTCCTGAAATTAAAACTAGTCAGACAGACTCTGCATAGTGAAAAGCAGTATAATTTGCAGTGCATTAAACAGCTGCTGCTACTCTGAAATGTATGCATTTCTTAAAGTGCCCCAAGTCACTTTCCCCCCATCATTCAGGTTTCATGATGAAAATCTCTTCTAGGTCCTTCACATGTGACTATAGAGATAGCAAGCATATATTCTGCAAATTCTCTCCTTTTCCTCCAGGTAGAGCTTCCACCACAGAAACAAAGCCCCATAAAGGCAGGTATAGGATAGCTAACCCGTCATATTCACTAACTGTCAATATCATCCTGAGGGAAATTAATCAAAGAAAGCAGAGAGCACCAGTTAGGGAGAATTAATTAAGCCAAGTGGCAGCTTTCCACTAGATCCAGGCTATTGTTAGAACGCTCTCTGCCAGGTGCGATTCTGTCTGAATGGATTACATAGCCACGCAAGTGCAGACTTCTAGAATGCCCCAAATTATTGCCATCGTGATGCTGGGTACGCTTTCATTATTTTAATACAAGTTCCGAGATTCATACGTCATACTTACAGGATAGAGTGTTCAACCCATCACTCATAAGCAGTCGATAGCGGGGAGGACTGTTCCCTGTGGTGATGGGACGGATGCTCTAGAACAGAAAACTCGATTCATTAGCCAGGCTGTCTGCCCAGTCCCCAGGGAGAAGTAGACCTAAGTGGCAGGAGAGTAGGCTTGCTATTAGATCAACACACACTGAACTGCCTGCTCATGCCCTCAACACTCAAATCCAAGCAAAAGGAAATTAGCCTGAGGATTGGCCCACCGGCCTCTTTCCACTAATATTATGAAACAAACATAGAGATGAGAATAAAATGTTGCCAATACTCTTGTGTTCTCTTCCCTAGCTCCAATTTGTTGAAAACCAACTTTAAAAATATATATATAACAAAGTACCTAATATATGCAAGGTACTGTGGAGGAAACATGCTTAAAATACAAAATGGAAAAAAAAAAAATTCGTACCCTGAAGGGGCTTATAATGAGAGTAGAGATGGAGGCTGAGAGACATGAGAGAAGTGTGCACATAATGACATGGGGCAGAGCTGAGACATCAATTCCAACTGGAAGGAAATCAGAAGCAGCTTTAAGTGAAATATGTAAACAGAGCCTCGAGATCAAATAAGCCTCGAGACAACTGACAGCTAGTTTGAGAGAGTAACAAGGAGACCGTCAGGGCTGACAGGCAGAATCTGCAGGTATAATCCATGACTCTGCTTCTACTGATCTTTTAAATTCCCACTAAAATTTGAGAACCCCTAAAATGATAGGGTTAACAAAGAATGTTTTTGTCTGTTTTGTTAATCCTCACCTGAGGATATTATTTGCATTGATTTTTAGAGAGCGAGGAAGGGAGAGGGAGAGACAGAGAGAGAGAAACACTGATGTGAGAGAGACACGTGGATTGGTTGCCTCCTGCAAGTGCTCAAACCGGGGCTGAGAATCCAGCCTTCCAACAAGATTGTGCCCTTGACCTGAGTTGAACCTGCGGCCCTTCTACTGAGCCAAACCAGCCAGGGCTAATGAAGGATTTTAAGCAGACAAGCTCATTTTACAGAGAGGCCATTTGTAAGGCAGATTTGGGCAGAAAGATAAGGAGGAGGCCGTAGTAATAATGTGTAGCACTACAGCATTCATTCATTGTGGAAAGAACAGAGGGGCAAAATCTCAGATTTGAATCTCCAAAGGTCTCCCTCTGGGTAACCTAATATGTATACCTTCAATAACCTTTAAAAACCTGGTTCCTGCCGAAACCGGTTTGGCTCTGTGGATAGAGCGTCAGCCTGTGGACTGAAGGGTCCCAGGTTCAATTCCGGTCAAGAGCACATACATTGGTTGTGGGCACATTCCCAGTAGGGAGTGTGCAGGAGGCAGCTGATCGATGATTCTCTCTCATCGATGTTTCTAACTCTCTATCCCTCTCTCTTCCTCTCTGTAAAAAAAATCAATAAAATATATTTTAAAAATAAAAATTAAAAATAAAATAAAATAAAGGCCTGGTTCCTTTCTCAGTAACATCAACTGGCCTATTTTTTGTGATGATGGCGAGAATTTCCTAAAGTTAACAAATCTTTATGTCCTTCATCAAATGTAATTTACAATTACCTGTAAATTTAAAAACTGCTTAACATAAAATAGAGGTAGTTACTTACAATGACTTGGAGGATGGGTTTTATGGATGTCTCTCCCTGTTGCATTATGGCCTAAAAGAGTAAACATTGATTTTTGTGAGATATGGACATATGTTTACAGTTTAGCATTTGTAATAAACTATCCATAACACTGTCAAAAGAGCCTTTTTCGGGGGGCTTATCATTTGAAGACCTATGTTAACTTTTATTACCTGGACAAATGATAAAATCATAAAAGTGAGATACATGCTTACCAACAAGGAAACACTCACTACATCTAAAATACTGGCCACATAACAACACATTAATTCCCTATATGCCCATTACTAGGGAGTTAAACAAGTATGCTAAAATCTTAAAACAGAGTATTATAGACACTTAAAGAGAAGTTGTTTATATAATACTGGTTGCCTCTTTTTTTTAAATCATCTGTACATTGCACTGTGTGTTCACCACATGTGAAGTCTCCCTTCCATCACCATTTACCCCCCTTTTCCCTTCTTCTATTTCCCTCCATCCCCTTTTCCCTCAGGTAATCACCATGAGTTGTCTGTGTCTACAAGGGTTTTTTTGTTTTGTTTTGTTTTTGTCTAATTCCTTTACCTTTTTCACTCAGCCCCACAACCCTCCCCTCTGATAGCTGTCCAGTCTGTTCTCTATGAATGAGTCTGTTCCTATCTTGTTGGGTGCCTCCTATAAGAGGAACTACAGGTGAGTGGGGAGACACTGTGAGGCAGACTGCACTGAATCCTCCTTTACACCTTTTGAATTTTAAATCTCACAGCTTCATTAGCAATTACAAAAATTATTTCAACAGCTCTGGTCAGTGTGGCTATTGATTGGGTGTTACGCAGGCATGCACCAAAAGGTCCCCGGTATGTATGATTCCTGGTGGGGCATATTCCCCAGCTGCAGGCTCCATCCAGTAGGGGGCATGCAGGAGGCAGCCAATCAATGTTTCACTTTCACATTGATGCTTCTCTTTCTTTCTCTTTCTCCCTATCTCTCCCTTATTCTCTCTCTAAACATAAATAATATTAATAATTCCTACAGAAAAACTATCAAACAAGTTTTAGTTTGTCTTTTAAAAAAGCCCTCACTTAAGGATAACCATAAGAAAAACTAACAATCGGTTTTCTGACCTCTGCTCCTGCCCATACTGAAATAAATGATACCAGATTAGCTCTTCAAACATAAGCTAAAACACTGGACCAAAGTATATATAAACTGTTCTCAATGCCAACAACAGGTAAAGCAAAAATGACTCTTGAAAAAAGGGAGACAAATTAGGTGAGTCCTATGATCCCCTCAGGCTTCCTTTCTGCACTTTGGGGACCATCGTGCAGGGAAGGGAACCCGAGAAGAACCTGGCAGTCCTACTGAGTACAGATCAGAGTTCAGGGAGGTGAGTTGGCTGGACTTCCTGGATGTGGAGCACCGGAGGGAGGAGCTACTAGTACTCAGAGAAGCTTCAATAACTTACCCGGGTTCCCTCAAGCCTTTGGCTGAATTGTAACTATGCATATAATTACCGGAGCCCACAAAGGCTATCACACATTTGTGTTCCAAGTAGCCAGAGTGGACAGAACTCGATGAACATGGTGCATTCAGTAGACACCACAAAAAAGCCATGATTTAGAAATAGGACTAAACTAGATCCAGAGTAAAATCTACTCTAGACCCATCCCACCTCAAAAGGATCAGATTATCTGCAAGTAAATTAACAGCCTGCCAGACAACTCAATATTATTTAAAGAAATATACACAATTCAGGCACTAAATAGTGTAATAGTCATAATGTCTAGTATCTAGTCAAAAATTACTAGACATTCTTTTATTGAATAGCATCCACCACGGCACAAGAAGCAAAATGTGGTCCTGTAACATTAAATATTGTTACAGTTGCTTTAAGGTCAAGCTGAGCCTGCTGCATTTGTGCACACTGGTGCAAGGCTTACACTTTCTCTCTCCACATTTGTATTTCATTACAAATTTTCTACGTATTTTTGGCTTTGGAGAAAGAACAGGATTTGAATAGATGAACGACCTTTGGAAATCAATGGTTCTGGAAAATTACCGGTCACTTGCATAACCTTGGATGCCATATTCAACCAGCTGCAGCTTTCTAAGGAATGTGCTCTGGGAGTAGTTACCATCTGGGTTAATAGCTGAACTGGCAAGTTATTTCGCAGCATGTGAGCAAAGCTAGAGACCTGGGAGCTCTGAAACCAGTCATGGTGGGCAGACATTTTCTTGCCAAAATCGGCCTTCCTATCTGCTAGTAGGCTGGACACCGAAGGCAGGTAGCTCAGGCCCGGCCATAGCAAGCCATGGGGCTTGCCAGCAGACCATTGCTTCCAGAATACACATTTTTTAAAATATATTTTTTACTGATTTCAGAGAAGAAGGGAGAGGGGGAGAGAGATAGAAACATCAATGATGAGAGAGAACCATTGATCAGGCGCCTCCTGCACACCCCCTGCTGGAAATCCAGCCGGAAACCCCAGCATGTGCCCTAACTGTGAATCTAACCATGCCCTCCTGTTTCACAGGTTGACTGACGCTCGGCCACTGAGTGACCCAGTGTGCCAGTGTGGAGGGAGAGAACGAGATGGAGTTAAGAGATATATGTGGAAGAAAAGTGCATGTGACTTGGGGATGGACTGGACCTTCAGGGTGATGTGGGAAGGACATCAGTACAATTCATCCAGACAGAACAGGAAGAGGCCCTGATTTGGGAAAATAATGGATTTGCTTTGGGACTGCTGAATTTACAATGCCGTGGAGATACCAGGTAGGCAGGGAGATTATAGGTTGTCTTTCATAGTTAAGGTCCTCGGGACAAAGAAATCTGTGAGCAATTAACAAGAGGTTGTTTGGGGGAGAAGAGGGCCTGGGGCCCAGCCTCGTGCCAAACAAGCATTTCCAAAGCAGGAATGCAAATAGGATGGGGAAAGACCAGCCAAATGAGCTACAGGAGCCCAAAGAAAAGAGTGTCACCAGGAGGAAGCAATCCTCCAGGGGCTCAAAACACTCCCGAGAACTCCACTACACTTAGAAAACTAGGTGTCCGTTGGATTTAGAGACTCAGTGGCCCTGTTCATTCCAGCCAGTGATTTCTCCCGCGATCAAGGGGGTGACTGATGGGAGTGGGTTCACGGGCTGATTGAAATGGCTGAAAACAGACAACTCTGGAGAAGTTTGGCTGTGGATGAGGGCGAGGGGAATGGCCGTGAGTGGGAGGGGGTGGAATCAGCAGCTTATTTTGTTTCGTATCCTTAGGCAGGACCACGTAAAGCATGTTTAAAAGACGGCAGGAAAAAACTCTTCCAAGAAAGGGTGATGATGCTAGGGAAGGAATGGTCGACCCGGCGGTTCCCCCCGTCCCCGCTCTCTCCTCCTCCCGCGTTCTCGCCCCATCGCCCCAGCTCCTCTCCCCGCTCCTCCGCTACGCACATCCCCAAGACCCCCAGCCCCCCGGGCCCGCCAGCCCCGCTCGCAGGCGCCTCCTCACCGCAATGGCCCCTTCGCTCAGGCGTCCCACCATGACTGCGCGGCGCCAACTCCCGCGTTTCGGATCCTGATGCTCTGGCTCGGCTCCCGGGCCCGGCGCGCTCTAAAGCCATTGGCCGGGGCAGCCGCTACGCCACTTCCGCCTCCCGAGCTGCACACGGCCCAGGGGCGGGCCTAGGCGCTGAGCGGCCCCCTCATTGGCCGAGGCAGGGCGGGAGGCCCACGTGACCCTCCGGAGCGCAGGCTTCCGGGCCGCTTCCCGGGAAAGTTGGGCCGGCTGGGCGGGGAGCTGCACTGCCGGGCGGGCGGGCGCGCCGAGGGTGACGCGGGCGCTGCCACGGGCCTTAGGGACCGGCTCCGGGGACTTTGCTGGCGGGCTTGTGGGGACATGCCCGGCTCGGCCTTTAATGGGCAGGCAGGCTGGTCACCCAGCGCGGAGTGAGAGCGGGTACCCGGCTGCTAAGTGGAGTCAGTGCCGGGTGTGGACCCTGAAGCTGAGCACAGAGGGAGTTTCTGAATGTCAATGGGACCCGCTTCCTGGCCTCAGAGGCGAGCAGCCTGTCGAGGGAGCTTCCACTGTGAGTAAGCCTAACTCCAGGTAGACAAGGTCTAGGAAAGAGACACACACATGGGAAGTCAGGGAAGGCTTCCTGGAGGAGGTGCCGCTCGAACCGAATCTTGAAGGATGTGTGGCCATTGCCCTTGTGGACTTCTCAAGTGAGAGTTAGGGATGCCCCCAGGAAAATGAGTAACCTGTGTAAAAACTAGTGAGATGGCCCTAACTGGTTTGGCCACAGTGGATAGAGCATTGGTCTGCGGACTGAATGGTTCGATTCCAGTCAAGGGGATGTAGCTTGGTTACGGGCACATCCCCAGTGGGAGGTGTGCAGGAGGCAGCAAATGGATGTTTCTAACTCTCCCTCTCCCTTCCTCTCTGTAAAAAAAAAAAAAAATAAATCAGTAAAATATAAATATTTTAAAATAAAAATAAATGGGAAAAATATTCTCAGGTGAAGATTCTTAAAAAATATAATAAAAATAAAAGAAAGAAAGAAAAATCTTGGATATCCCTCAGGTTTCTGGCTTGAGCAACTGGGATAGATGGAGGTCTGAGGGGACAGGGATGGTAGCTGTCAGTCACCTAGCAGAGTGCCTGGAACAGAGTAGGCTTTTAATAAATATTTCCTTTTTAAAGAATTTTTTAGAGGAAGAGAAAGGGAGAGAGACAGAGAGAAACATAGATATGAGAGGAAATATCCATTAGCTGACTTCCACTGGCGCCCCTGAGGGGATGGAGCCGGCAACCGGGGCTTGTGCACTGACCAAAAATCCCGCCAGCCTTTCCCCTCAAGGGAGGAAGCCCACCCCACTGAGCCACACCGCCGGGGCTAAACATTTCTAAATGAAAGGGCAACTGAGTGAACTGGTGTGAGAGAGAACAGAGCCTTCTTTCAGCATATAAATAAATAACTATTGAAAACGTTCACAAGAATAGCCTGCTGGAGTGGCTTAGTTGGCTGAGCATAGTTCTGTGCCAGAAAGGTTGCTGGTTTGACTCCCTGTCAGGGAACATGCCTGGGATAGGAGCTCCCTCTCCATTGGGGGGGAGGGGTGGTGTGCCAAGGTAGTCGATCAATGTTTCTCTCTTACATCAATGTAGCTTTCTCTCTCTTCCTCCCTCCCCCTCTCCTCTCTTTCCCTCTCCTCCTTTTCCTTCCTCTCCCTCTCCCTCTCTTTTTACTACTTCCTCTCACTCTTCCTCCTTCTCTCGCCCTCCCATCCTCTCTCAATGCATGTCCTCGGATGAGGACTAAAATAAAAAGATCACAAGCATTGATTTTGTAGCTTCATGCTTGCTGGAAATGAAATCTTGATTTGTTAGAACGACACCTTTGTGGAAATCTGAACTTGTTTTCTTATTCATTTTGTAGATCTAAAGGACCATGGATCTGCCTGTGGAGGAGTGGAAATCGTACGTACTTCAGAAGTGGTCTCTGCTCCCAAAATCCATCCGGGTCACAATTTGTACAGCAGAGACTCTGAGCGACATCTTTCTTCACTCCTCTTCTCTTCTTCAGTGAGTAAAGGGAAGCTTTAACCAGGGAAATCTTGATCTGGAAAATGTTCCCAGTTGTCATTTGCTCTTAAGGTATCTTTTTGATGGAAGGATTAAATTCAGATTTTTATATTTTGGGACATTCAGCAGTTCTTGCTATTTCCAGTGTTTTCCTAACCTACTGTTGTAGAAAGGTAGGGATGCTATTTAGCTTTTTCGGTATCAATGTTACATTTCAATAATCAGTGCCTTGCTATACAGTCACCAGACTGTGAACATTGCCATTTCCCAAAGGTTGCAGTGGAGATTTACTAGCTGTACATAGAAATTCCTAAGTGCTCAAATTCGGAGAGGACCTTACCGGACTAACTCCAGTATTTTTCAAACTCGCTTGACTACTCTCTTCAGTAAGAAATATTTTATATCCCAGCCTAATACACATACACGTACAGTATATATAGAAAGGAAAACTGAGATAAGAGAGTTTCCTACAAGTTCCGTGAATTTTTATTGATCACCTATTTTGCGCTACAAATTTTCTGAACCTGATAAAAGACGTCAACCCGCAGATTCCACAAGCTTAGCAACTCCCAAACAGTGTACACATAGATCACATGTAGGGACAGCAGATTCAAACTGCCAAAAACTAACAAAGAAAGAAGAAATCCTAGGTGGCAGCCAGCTCCTGCTCGGCACCATGGCTGCCCTCAGACCCTTGTGAAACCAAGATTGTCAAAAAGAGGATCAAGAAGTACATCTGCAGGCACACCAGTATGTCAGAATTGGGCGGAACTGGGGAACGCCTAGAGACATTGACAGTAGGATGTGCAGAAGTTCAAGGGCCAGATCTTGATGCCCAACGTCGGTTATGGGAGCAACAAGAAAACAAAGCACATGCTGCCCAGGGGCCTTTGGAAGTTTCTGGTCCACACCTTCAAGGAACTTGATGTGCTGCTGATGTGTAACAACTCTTCCTGTGCGTGCTGAGATGGCACATACCGTATCCTCAAAAGCCACAAAGCTATTGTGGAAAGAGCAGCTCAGCTGGCCATCATTCACTAATTCCAATGCCAGGCTGCACAGCAAAGAAAAAGAATAGACAGATTGTGCATGCATTGTATGTGTGTTAAGAAAACCATAAAATTCAAGAAAGAGAGAGAGGATATCTTAAAAACAACCAAAGAAGAAAAAAAAGACGTTACCCATATGCAAGTAAAAATAAGACAATGACTGATTTTCCCCCCAGTAAAACTATGGAAGCCAGAAGACAATTAAATGGCACATTTAAAATAACTGAAAACAAAGCAAAATAAAACTTGCCAATCTAGAACTCTGTACCTAATGAAAATACCTTTCAAAACTTGGGAAATGGTAAAAGTACTAACCACTTCATGGTGCATAGGGGGATGCTCAACCAACTGAGCCACACCACCCAGGACACAAATCAATTTTATTGGTCTCACTTAAGACCTTTCAGGAGTTTCTTTTGCTCTTATAATAAAGACTAAAATTCTTACAATAAATAGCCATTAAAGACATTGCAGTCTAACCATTGCCTATCTCTCTGGCCTCTTCTTTCATCACACTCCCCTTTCAGACATATTGATCTTTCAATTCTTTTGTTGTTTGTTTGTTTAAATTTATCTTTATTGTTGAAAGCATTATAGATGTCCCCCTTTATTTTCCCCATTGACTCCCTCCCCTCTGCTCCTGCCCCGTCCCCTTATTTCAATTCTTGATATTCATTATGCTTCTGCATACCACCTGGCCTCCACTTATATTTCTTCTGCCTGAAATTCTTTTTTTTTTAATTGATTTTTTACAGAGAGGAAGGAAGAGGGATAGAGAGCTAGAAACATCGATGAGAGAGAAACATCGACCAGCTGCCTCCTGCACATCCCTTACCGGAGATGTGCCCGCAACCAATGTACATGCCCTTGACCGGAATCGAACCTGGGGCCTTTCAGTCCTCAGACTGACGCTCTATCCACTGAGCCAAACCGGTTTTGGCATGAAATTCTTTTTCTATCTCCACTCTACTCCACCATGCCCTAAGAACTAATTAACTTCTGCTCATCCTTCAGAATCATATAAACCTTTCCTCAGGAAAGCTTTCCTTGGATCCCAGCTGGGTCATGCTCATTTTTATTTTTTTATTTTTTATTTTTAATATATTTTATTGATATTTTACAGATAGGAAGGGAGAGAGATAGAGAGCTAGAAACGTCGATGAGAGAGAAACATCGACTGGCTGCCTCTTGCACACTCCCCACTGGGGATGTGCCTGCAACCAAGGTACTTGCCCTTGACCGGAATCGAACCCGGGACCTTTCAGTCCGCAGACCGACGCACTACCACTGAGCCAAACCGGTTTCGGCAGGTCATGCTCATTTTTAAAAAAATATATTTTTATTGATGTCAGAGAGGGAGGGAGAAGAAGGGAGAGATAGAAACATTGATTGGCTGCCTCTTGCATGCCCCCTACTGGGGATGGAGCCCGCAACCCAGGCATGTGCCCTTGACCGGAATCGAACCGGGACCCTTCAGTCCGCAGGCTGATGCTCTATCCACTGAGCCAAACTAGCTAGGACATGTTCATTTTTTGTACATTTACAACACTGCATACCTTTCCTTTTTATATTTGTGTAGTCATTTGATTAATATCTGTCTTCACTACTAGACTATAAACTCCATAAGGGCAAGGACCTTGACAATATTTGTTTGTCTTTCTTTAGACAAGAGCAGTGCGGTGTCAAAAACACAGGTACTCAAATACTGATTGAATGACAGTTTGGTGATGTATATAAGGCTCTTAGTTCGGTGACTGACACACATTAATGCTAAATATGACACGTAAATGAAGACCTCATCTATATGCAGACACATAAACATATGTTTCAAGCTCAAGGTAGGCACTTTATCTTTGTGCCAGCAACTAACACAGTGTCTTTTTAGTTTTTTTTATGTATTCTCATTCATTTGTAGATAAATATGCACATATCTTTTTTCTCCGTTAAATTATGTTATGTGTTTTGTTCTGTGAGGTTTTTTCCAACATCACACCTTAATCTTTTTAGCAGCTACCTGGTATTGCTAGTGTAATATGCCAAGTTTAGTTGTTCTTTTCCCCGTTGATGGGCAATTAATTATCTTTATGTTGTTTTTCTTTTTTTTTTCTTTTTTTCTTTTTTTACTGTTACATACAGTGCTGCAGTGAACAACTTTTATATGTTTTTGTACATTCATTTAGAACTTAACATAGGACCTGAGAAGAGGAATTGTTGCACCAATGGTTATGAGCATTTAAAATTAAGTAAATACTGCAAAGTTGTCTTCCAAAGAGGCTTTACCAGTTTACCACAAATAGCATATGAAAATCACTTTCCCAGCCGAAACCGGTTTGGCTCAGTGGTAGAGCGTCAGTCTGCGGACTGAAAGGTCCCGGGTTCGATTCCGGTCAAGGGCATGTACATTGGTTGCGGGCATCCCCAGTGGGGGGTGTGCAAGAGGCGGCTGGTTGATGTTTCTCTCTCGTTGACGTTTCTAGCTCTCTAGCTCTCTCCCTTCCTCTCTGTAATATATCAATAAAATATATATAAAAAAAAAAAAAGAAAATCACTTTCCCATGTCCTCACCAACATTAAAAGCAACCGTCTTTAACTTTGCCAACCACAAGGACAAAATAACCTTGGTTAATTTTCATTTTTCTGATTGCTAGTAAAGTAATTCACCATTTCCAATATTACCACCCATCTATAGATCAACTGTGAATTGTTCATTTCTGCCTTTTGCCCATTTTTCTAGTGGGATATCTGTCTTTTATTAATTTGTAAATCTGGCTGTGTAATTCTTTGTTATATATGCTACAAATTTTTCTTTCAGTTTATTATTATCTATTTTCCTTTCAGTGTCTTGCATTACATATAAATTATGTGTATATGCTTTAACTTTTTTTCAGCCATTTCTGTCATTTTCTTTTTGGCTTCTGGGCTATGTGTCTTACTTAGGACAGTTTACTATACTTAAAGATTATAAAAGTATCCTTTATTTTTTCCTAACTTTTTTTGTTTGTTTTGTGTTTTGGTTTTAGTTCTCTAATCCATCTGGAACTTATTTTTCTGTATGACATGAGAGAGTTCTGGACGTCTTTTTCCAGATAATTTTTTCACAGTATTTATTGAATAGTCAGCCCATCCTTTCCCCATGGCTTCAAAATGCTCCATTTATTAAAAATTAAATTTCTGCCTGGCTGGCACAACTCATGAACCAGGAGGTCATGGTTCAATTCCTGGTCAGGGCACATGACTGACCAGGTTGGGGGCTTGATACCAGGTAAGGTGCATGCCACAGGCAGCTGATTGATGATTCTCTCTCATCATTAATGTTTCTATCTCTCTCTCCTCCCTCCCTCTTCTCCCTTCCTCTCTCTGAAATTAATAAAAAAATATTTTTAAAAGAATAAAAATTTAGCCCTCCATCCTCTAAATAGAAATTCCAATCTCTAAGTCTCTGAGACCACAAGATCTCCACCCCCTGCCACCCGCATCACATTACATAATAGAACCTCATGTGTCCCAATGATTTATAAATCATCATTTTCAAGTGGAATTGTAATCAGACAACCAAGGGGTCTGGGCTGCCTGTCACTTACTTGAGCCAAATGAGCAGAGACAGGGTTGAATCATATATGAGAATTTATTCCAACAATGCTGGCAGATCATCCACAAAAATCTGCTCTAACCCTCCCGATAAGCCAGCTGCTTATATTGGGCAGAAGAGCAAAGATCACGTAGGAAAGTAAGAATTGCAGACAGGGGAAAGTAGACAAGGTATAATGGGTACAGGCAGTAGGGCAGGGGATTGTGAAGGGCGGGTGCCTCCGGGACTAGATTGTCTCAGCCACCAGGTTGTAAATCTTCCCATCATGATGGGCAGTTCTATCGAAAGGAGGATGGATTGCATTCCGATGTTAGCTGCCACGTCTCAGGCGAGGCGTACAGCTCTCAGCCAGGTGAGAATGTGCTTTCTCTAAGCAGAACAGAACCATCATGGTTAATAGAACGTGATTAATATTTCTTTTATCATTGTAGCTAGTCCCCAATATCCTATTTCTGCCCCTAACACAATGTTTAAGAGTTTTCCTTGAAATAACAAAGCCTTCCTTAAAATATGTTGTGGGGTGTTTTGTTTCTTTCTTTCTCTCTCCATAAAGACCTGAGGATGAGATGTTTCTAAAAGAGCTTTCTAGAGGTTACCCGGTGGGAAAGGATCCCGGCGCTCCCCTTTTCTACAGAGAAGGAGGAAACAAAAAATTTCAGGAGAAGGATTATGTGGGAGCCGCAGTGCTGTACACTAAGGTAAGACACTCCCAGCTCAATGGGATGGGGCTATTTCCGCTACTTAACTAGGCATATTTCTTCAAATGCCCAATTGTGTAGCCAGTGGTAGCTTCGTCTATAATTTGTGGACTGGATTTGAAAAGGAAGACTGACAGGATTCCACCGTTGGCTATATTCTGAGACAAAGGGTGGTTTGTATTGTATGTGCTGGATTCAGCACTCCCTCATACACCCTGTAGCGGCAGTATTGGACCGTCCCCCTACCTTGTTCATGGCCGTCAGCTTTCATGGAATTGTATGCCATTTTTGTCTAAACGAGGCTGTTGTCTGATAGAGAGCGGCTAGATTTTTGGTTAGCGACCGGGTGGCGTGGACGAAGTTAGAAAGGACAATACGCTCAACTGCCACAGCCCAGTTGCACTCCATTTTGAAGGCTATCGACAAATATTTAAAAATTACACTAACCATCAATGATCTAGATTTTGAAGAAGAATACTGGCTTTTATCAACCTTTTGCTGTTGTCCTCCATGGTAGGAACTGGAACAAGATCCCTAAAAGATTTCCTTCCGTAACTTTTAAAAGATAAATACTATATAGCCCTAACCGGTTTGGCTCAGTGGATAGAGCGTTGGCCTGCAGACTCAATGGTCTCAGGTTCGATTCCAGTCAAGGGCATGTACCTTGGTTGTGGGCACATTCCCAGTAGGGAGTGTGCAGGAGGCAGCTGATTGATGTTTATAACTCTCTACCCCTCTCCCTTCCTCCCTGTAAAAAATCAGTAACATTTATTTATTTATTTGTTTGTTTTTAGAATTTTTGTGATGAGTTTATTATTTACTTATTTATTTTATTGATTTTTTTTTTTTTTTTTTTTTTTTTACAGAGAGGAAGAGAAAGGGATAGTCAGAAACATCGATGAGAGAGAAACATCGATCAGCTGCCTCTTGCACTTACTGGGGATGTGCCCGCAACCAAGGTACATGCCCTGACCAGAATCGAACCCAGGACCCTTCAGTCAGCAGGCCGATGCTCTGTCCACCTAGCCAAACTGGTCTGGGCAGTAAAATATATTTAAAAAGAAAAGATAAGTACAGATTTAAAGCAAGATGTATCATTCTCTGGCACCAGGTCTGTGATCTTGTAATATTAGAAGAATGAGTGTAGTCCTAGCCGGTTTGGCTCAGTGGACAGAGAGTGTCGTCCTGCATACCAAAGGGTCCCAGGTTTGATTTCGGTCCAGGGCACGTACCTTGGTTGCAGGCGCCTCCCTAGCCTGGGCTCTGGTCAGGGCTCGTGCAGGAGCCAATCAATCAATGTGTTTCTCTCACATCAGTGTTTCTCTCTGTCTTGCTCTCTCTTCCACTCTTCCTAAAAATCAATGGAAAAATATCCTTGGGTGAGGATTAACAAAAAATAAAACAACAACAACATAAAAGTATAAATTTGAAAGTGTACTATTACCGTGAATCTTTAGCAGGCCTGTCAGACCTACAGCAGCAACTTTGATAATTGCTAAAAGCCCTGCTTTGTAATGTTGTAACCAAGTATTTAGCTGAATAATGTGTTAGTGATTGCTGAAGAATTAAAACTCATTAGATGTAATGATCCACTGATAGTTGGCTTAGTTCTTCTTCAGAGCTAATGTCTTCCACTTCATGTGTGTGCACCATAAATGTGACCCCTTGGGAGTTGTTCAAGAAAAACTTATAAGCCCAGCCTGTGTGGCTGCGTGGTTGAGTGTGACGACCTATGAACCAAGAGGTCACAGTTCGATTCCCGGGTTGTTGGCTCGAGCTCCAGTGTAGGATGTGCAGGAGGCACCTGATCCATGATTCTTTCTCATCATTTCTGTTTCTCTCTCTCTCCCTCTCCCTTCCTCTCTGAAATCAATAAAAACATAATTTTTTTTAAAAAGAAAGAAAAACGCATAAACTAAAAAGTAAAATCAGACTGAACAAAGACTGGATGTGGAGAGAGATGGACCTTCCTATTTCATGAAGCTAGTATTTTGGTGATTATGATACTTTGCAATTTTTAGTAAGTGATTTTCTTTCTTTTTTATAATAATAGTTGTTGCTTTTGATTGATTGCAAGTGCAATATATGTTTACTTGGAAAATATAGAGAAGCACAGAGAATAAAGAAATCACATAGCCAGTGATAGGCATTGTTAACATTTTTGCTTGTATCCATCCAGCCACGTTTTCCTCTGAAAATACGTTTTTCTTTTACAAAATTGGGATAATGCTGTACTTACTGTTTTGTAACCTGCTTTTTCCTCCCTATAATTTATTGTGACCATTTTCTCGTGTTATTAAATTTTCCACTAGAACATGATTTTTTACGGCTGGCTTAGTGTTCCATTACAGAGAACTACACTTGATTTAACACCTAATGTTGGCAGATTGTTTGGTATCATAAAGCTGCAAGGAGCGTCTTCCCATGGAAATATTTGTACACATCTGCTTATTTCCTTAGGATTCAGTTCCCAGAAGCGCAGTTGCTGGGTCAGTTGAGTGTAATTTTTTAAGGCATTTGGTACCCGGTGCTGAATTGTTCTCCAGGAGAGAATTGGTTAACATCCCTTTAGCAGATTATGGGAATACTCGTACCTCTATATCCTAAGCAACACTGGGTTATTATGGTTTCATTATTTTATCAAGGCGTTTTTGAATAGGAAATGTGTTTATGTAGTTAGAATTTAAGAAGTGCAAGATTATACAGTGTAGCCTACTTCCTCTGCCCCCAGCCACCTCATTTCCCATGGCCAGAAGATACAGTATTAAATGTATCCTTCTAGAGCTACTTTGGCCTCCATAAATAATACAGATAATCTCCCACTCCTGAGCACACACACACAAACTTTTTAAAAATTATTTATTTTAGAGGAGAGAGAGAGAAACATAGATTTGTTGTTCCACTTATTTATGCATTCATTGGTTGATTCTTGTATGTGCCCTGACCAGGGATTGAACCCTCAACCTTGGTATATGGGGGACAATGCTCTAACCAACTGAGCTACCTGGATAGGGCCACACTCTTTTTATACAGTCTTTATCACTGTCCTTTTGCCACTTAATAAATATTTTAAGGTCATTTTTACTTTTTTATATAATTTTTTTAAAACTGAGTTCTTTATTTTTTTTAAATATGTTTTATTGATTTTTTTACAGAGAGGAAGGGAGAGAGATAGAAAGCTAGAAACATCAGTGAGAGAGAAACATTGATCAGCTGCCTCCTGTGCACCCCTACCGGGGATGTGCCTGCAACCAACATACATGCCCTTGACCGGATCGAACCTGGGACCTTTACATCCCCAGGCCGACGCTCTATCCACTGAGCCAAACCAGTTTTGGCAAATCTCAGTAAAGTTTTAATTTGCATTTTGCTGATTATGAATGAGGTTGAGTATTTTTTATATGTTTAAGAGCCATTTATATTTCCCATTAGAACTGTTCATATAATTTACTTATTTTCCAATTGAGTTACTGTTTGTCATCTTATTGATCTGTTGGAACTATTCATAAAGTAAAGAAATGAGCCCTTTGCCTATAATATGAGTTGCAGATATATTTTTCCAGTTCAGTGTTTGTCTTTTGATATTGCTTTTATTGGTTTTTACTGTAAAGAAATTTGTTATTTTTATGTGGTCAAATTTATTAACCTTTTATGACTTCTGGGTTTTGTGTCATAATTAGAAAGGTATTCCTCACTGCAACATCCCGTTAGACTATTTCTGTGGTTTCCTCCAGTGCTCTTATAGTTTCATTTTTTGCCTTAAGATTTTGATGCATTTGGAATTTATCCTCTTGAAAGTCTCAGCATATATAGAGAACCAATTTTATTTTTCCTCAGTGGCTACCTATTCTCCCCAATACTTTTTACTGAATAATTCCCATCTTTTCTCCAGTGCTTTGAGATGCTACCCTTTTTATTATTAACTAGAGGCCTGGTGCACAAAATTCATGCGCAGTGGGGGTGGGGGGGGAATCCCTCAGCCCGGCCTGCATCCTCTCACAATCCGGACCGCTCGGGGGATGTCAGGCCTAAACATTCCTCTCACAATCCGGATGCTGCATGCAACAGTGACCATAGTTTTCATACAGGTGAAATGCATCTGCTGTTATATGGGCAGTTATACTTTTTGCCCAGATTATAAAAAGTAGTACATAACATGATTCTTATGAGGCAGTAGTACCATTTCCCCCATCTTATGGGTGGAAAAACTGGCCTCAGCTGGCACCTGCCTTGGCTGGCGGCCTGGCATTACCCACTGGCCAGCCCCGCCCCCTGCCGCCAGCGCCGGTCACCCCCCTCTCAGGGGGCAGACACTCAACACAGGAGGGGGCAACCAGTCGTTCTGCTGTTTGGTCGATTTGCTTATTAGGGTTTTATTAAATGTATAGGATGCTTGGTGGTAGAACAAGCGTGGCCCTTCGTTGCTTTCATTTTCATGTATTTGGCTATCTCTGTATGAATTGCCCATTTGTTTCCCATGTATCATAGTGCTTCTTCTTTTGTGAATTTCTATTTGCGCCACTCACTCTTTGTTATGTGCAGGATTATGCTCCTCGCTTTTCATTTGCCTTTAGTATTGTTTGTGCCCGAAGAAGCTGTGTCTGACGCTGTTACCTTCAAAGTGCTTTGAGTATTTATTTCTTCACTTGCTCTTGGCAGCTTTGCTCAACACTAGTTAGAAATGAAGTTGAAGCAGGTGAAGCACAAAGAAATCCAGTAAATTTTCCTAACTGCATCCAGTCTTTAGTAGTAGAGTCCCTATTATCTGAAAACAAAACAGTTTAAAGATGCTGTTCCTCATTTACACCTTTAACTGGCTCGTTGTTTTGCAGGGAGTATCGCATTCAAGGGCAAACACTGAGGACATTTCGTTGTGTTATGCCAATCGCTCTGCAGCCCTCTTCCGCCTGGGCCAGTATGAAGTGAGTACTAGGGTGCCTGGGGTGATTGGAGAGGATCTGGAGGGGGTTTGCTGGAAGACTAGACCTTTGTCTCTGCTTCTACCTTAGAACACTAAAACTGAGCCTGGCCGGCGTGGCTCAGTGGTTGAGCATGGACCTATGAACCAAGAGGCCAAGGCTCCATTCTCAGTCAGGACACATGCCCTGGTTGCAGCCTTGATATCCCCAGTAGGGGGCGTGCAAGAGATAGCCAATCAATGATTCTCATCGTTGATGTTTCTAGCTCCCTCTTTTTCTCCTTTCCTCTCTCTGGAAACAATAAAATTTTATTCAAAAATAAATAAATAAAAATAAAATTGAGCCGAAACCAGTTTGGCTCAGTGGATAGAGTGTCGGCCTGCGGACTGAAACGTCCTGGGTTCGATTCCGGTCAAGGGCATGTACCTTGGTTGCGGGCACATTCTCAGTAGGAGGTGTGCAGGAGGCAGCTGATCTATGTTTCTAACTCTCTATCCCTTTATCTTTCTTTCTGTAAAAAAATCAATAAAATATATTTTAAAAATTAAAAATAAAATTGAGCCATGCTGCAATTATTGAATTGGAAGCAAATTGATCTCCTCCCATACTTGTTCTTTCTTCTGATTCATTTTACCTGTCAGACGTCATTATGTGGGATAGTGGTGGCTGATAAGAGATCATGCCACATTCCACAGGGTATTTGGACTATATCCAGTGGGTCAGCAGTTCTCAGTGTTGAGATCAGCTGTGAGATAAGTTGCTAATAATACTTCAGGTTCCAAGTGTTTGCAAACTATTTACTTGTGTGTTGTTGTTTAAAAAAAAAAAAAAAAAAAAGTAGAGCATGTTCAAGATGATACCTGCAATAACATAGCTTTCTGTTTTCAGGCATGTCTTAAAGACATCAGCAGAGCACAGATGCATGGGTATCCAGAAAGACTGCAACTCAAGATGATGTTACGTAAGGCAGAGTGTCTGGTGGCTCTGGGGAGGCTACAGGAGGCAAGCCAGATCATCCGTGATCTTGAAAGTAATTTCACTGACAGACAAACCCTCGCAGCTTCCCAGTTCCAAATTCTGCAGAGTACCCTCTGCCGTCTAAAAATGAAGGTACAGGAAAAGGAGACCCCCACAGACACCTTCCCAGCAGCTCTAACCTCCGACTTTGAGGATATGAACCTCAGGGAAGAGAATGAACAGATTTCCTGTGCATCCTCATCTGTCACTTTATGCACAGACCCTTCAAAAGGCCGCAGTCTGGTCGCCACAAAGGACATTCTCCCTGGAGAGCTCCTGGTGAAAGAGGACGCTTTCGTGAGTGTCCTCAACCCAGGAGAAATGCCACCGCCACGTGCCGGCCTAGAGAGCAAGTGGGATACCAGAGTCACCAATGGGGACCTGTACTGTCACCGGTGTTTGAGGCACACTTTGGCCATGGTCCCCTGTGACGGGTGCAGCTATGCCAAGTATTGCAGCCAAGAGTGCATGCAGCAGGCCTGGGGGCTCCACCACAGGGTAGAGTGTCCTCTAGGCGGGCTGCTTCTCACACTGGGGGTCTTCTGCCACGTTGCCCTGAGGGCAGCCCTCTTAGCTAGATGTGAGGATGTTGGCAAAGTCACAAGGACGCGTTGTGATGAGATCAGTAACGGGGACATCTGTTCACCTGAAAGCAAGAATCTGGTGCAAACCCTCAGTCACGACCTGGGAGGGGAGAGTGAGAAAAATGGCGGGACAATTAAGCCCCCAATTCCTGGGTGTGATGGTAACGGGAAGTATGAAAGCAATTATAATGCTGTCTTGCACCTTTTGCCCCACACTCAAAACCATAGCCCAGAGCACAAATTCCTCTGCGCCCTCAGTGTTGCTGCCCTGTGCAGGCAGCTGGAAGCAGCCAGTCTGCAGACCCACACAACGAGTCTGAAATCCTCTCAGCCCAAAGCTGCGGTGGTTCCTGCGACGTGTCAAGAGTTGCATAGTTGGGGAGTGGCCATGCTGAGACACATGTTACAGCTACAGTGTAATGCTCAGGCGATAACTACCATACAGCAGACAGGTAAGGGAAACTTTTCTGTTCACTATATTGTTCTCCCCTCCCCACCCCCATCCTCACCCAAGGACACGCTAGGAGAAGGGAGGCCGAGCAGGAGCAGGGAGTGGAGGGGTGGATGGGTGGCGGTCGATCAGATGCCTTCCACATGCACCCCAACAAGGGATCGAACCTGAAACCCAGATATGTGCCCTTGGCCAGGAATCAACCTAGCAACCTTTGGGTGCATGGGTCAGTGTTTCCAAACAACTGAGCCCCTCGGGCCAGGCACAATTTTGTCCTTGATGTAGCTGTTTGGGGAGAAAGAACTATAAAAAACCTCAGGTCGTTTCATGGGAAAATACAGTGGTCTTATATGATCATGATTATGCCATTGAGGAGCTATGTGACCTTAACAAATGATTTGATCCCACTCTTCTCCCATTTTCTCGTCTTTAAAGAAGGGCAGTGGGGAGGGAGTTTAATCCCACATAACTTTTGAGAGTTGTGAAGATGACATGTGTTTTGTTTGTTTGTTTGTTTGTTTGTTTTGTTTTATTTTTATATTTTTATTGATTTTTTACAGAGAGGAAGGGAGAGGGTTAGAGAGTTAGAAACATTGATGAGAGAAAGATATCAATCAGCTGCCTCTTGCACACCCCCCACCGGGGATGTGCCCACAACCAAGGCACATGCCCTTGACCGGAATCAAACCTGGGACCCTTCAGTCTGCAGGCTGACGCTCTATCCACTGAGCCAAACCGGTTTGGGCGAAGATGACATGTTTGTTTGTAAAAATACTTTAAAAACCCTATTACTCTATTTTTTATTGTGAAGGAAAACTGAAACAATCGTTAAGACTGTAGAAAGAATGGGGCCTGTAGTAAAAGTATCAGAATCTTAGCCCACTCATGTGACTCGGATACTCTGTCTCTCCTCTTTCCAATGGACACATTTTCTTACTCTCTTTTTTTAAATTTCCAAGAAAGGAATCCTGCCGAGCACAACTTTTCACACAATGCTAACATCAGCTGTTGGCCAGCCTGTGTTTGGGCTGTCCACTGGTCAGATGGCCAAGAACCTAGGGGCCACTTCTAACACCAGCCCGGCCCGCCCCTGCTTTCATGAACCAGCCTGTTTAAGGTGGGTGGGGAGGTTGGATGTGCCCAGCATCATAACTGACATCTCTACTATGAATGTACTGACAACAGACCTATTATTACAAAAGGAATGCTATTTCCAGTACTTCCATCATATGATCTCCATTTTAGCAGATGTCTTTTGATTTAATCAGTTCATTACATTTTTCTGAATTTTACAGACAGATTAGTATTAAATGTGGCTGAGCTCTTTGATCTCATTAGGTAATAGAGAATTTTGTCAACCTTTCGTTTATAGAGTCTTAGCTTTAATTTTAGTTCAGCTGTCAAGTTATGTGGTATATAGGTGTGTCACTAGAGGGGTTTTGGGGTAAGACTCTCTTCCCCGTCCTGTAATACATGTGGGACATCCAATAACAGCACTGGCTTCATCCCATGTTACTATAAAATCACATTGCAAGCTAGACTCCATTTTCGTCTCTGCCTTCTTTTGCTTTGAGCCATTGCTACCTTCTAAAATACATCTTTTGAGTATTTTCCCCGAATTATATTTTCCCTTGGGTACATTCACTAGCATTTTTAAAAGTATTGTTTACATTTTGTTTTTATTTTTCTAAATATAAAAAATAGTATATGAGCTTCCAAATTATAATGGCAGAAAGTAACCAACTCTTTTTAAAAAAAAAATAATAATAAGGTATTTATTTTAGAAAAGAAGGGAGAAGAAGAGAGAGAAAAAAACCATTCATCAGCTACCTCCTGCACACCCCCTACTGGGGATCAAACTCACAACCTAAGTATGTGCTGTGACCGGGAATTGAACCAGTGACCTTTTGGTGCCCAGGGTGACACTCCACTAATTGAGCCGCCCGTCCAGGACTCAAATATGTTTCATATGAACATTTTTCAGGCACTTGATACATTTTGCCAAATTGCTCTCCAGGAAAGTTGGACCAGTTGTATGCCCACTAACAATGTTCACTTTCATTTTTGAAGTCAATCAAATTTTGTTTTAGTCTACTCATATTTCTAATCTTATTATATCCTTTTTTATTATTTCTTTGGGGTTCTCGCACCTCTGCATTTAGTGTTCCCGTTGAATTTTATTAGCAGCTGTTCCATTAGTAGCACAGAAGAAGGATTAAAGTGTTAACTTAGAATAGACTTTGACAAAAACCTACAAAAATGTATTTTTTAGCTTTGCATAAATCCTATTTAATCAAAGTTTCTCAGAAACCTCTCTTTGGTACTGAAGGGTGAGAACTGACCATTGATGGTATTCTAGACTTTGGTATGTGTGGTTCTACCTCAGTGGGAATGGCACATTGGTGATGTAGCCGAATTCACTTCATAGCAAGACTTACTGAGGTTCTATATAGATTTAGGTCAACTCACTGCCCTTTGTTTCCACTTTTCAACAACCAAGAAATCTATTTTCAGTTGGGATCCTTGATTACTTCCTTTTTATATATACACTAGGGGCCCAGTGCATGAATTCTTGCACCTTAAAAGGAACTGTGGGCCTGGAGGCTGCGGTAGGTACAGGGGCGGGTCTCCGCCCATCCTCCTTCTCTCTGCCATGGCCTCTCCCACTGTGGCCCCAATCCCCTGTCTGCCACAGTCCCACTCCTGCCACTCCCACGTGCTGACAACGCGAAGTGATTGGAGCCAGTATCAGCAGCAAGTGCCAGCAGGGCCAGCACTGTCAGCAGGTGCGAGTGGTGACTACTGCCCCCATCGCCCCTCAGGAGCAGGGGGAGGTAGAGAAACCCTCAGGGGCAATCAGGGTGGCAGCTGCCACTCACACACACTGATGGCGCTGAGTGATTGGGACCAGCGCTGGGCACCGGCGGCAGGTGCGAGCCCCAGGCGGGACCATGGCACATGGGAGCAAAGAATTCTCTTTATTTTAAAATTTATTGATTAAGATGTTACATATATATCTTTATTCCCCTATGACACCCACCGTCCCCCCACTCATGCCCTCTCTTCTCTGTTGTCTGTGTTCATTGGTTAGGCTTATATGCATGCATACAAGTGCTTTGGTTGATCTCTCCCCCTTAACCCCACCCTCACCTACCTTCCCTCTGAGGTTTGATGGTTTGATCAATGTTTCCAAAGAATTTTCAGTAATCACCAGAAGCCCCAATGACAGCCACCAGCACCGACCTGCCTTGGTCTGGCTCCCCCACTCACCTGCTCCACCATCCCACCTCGGCCAACATCTGCCATGTTCTTCACACGCCCCCTAGTGGTCAGTGCACTCAGTGACAGGTTGTTCTGGTTGATCCGAAGTTCAGTCTATTTGCATATTAGCCTTTTATTATATAGGATGTATATGTTTATTGATTTTAGAAAGAAAGAGGGAGAGAGAGATAGAAACATCGATGAGAGAGATATCATATATCGGCTGCCTTCTGCATACCCCCCACAGGGAATCGAATTGTAACCTGGGCATGTGCCCTGAGTGGGAATCAAACGAGTGTTCCTGGCTCAGTGCTCAACCACAGAGCTACACCAGCCATGCTAAATATACTATTCTTTTTTTAAAAATTTTATTGATTTTTTACAGAGAGGAAGAGAGAGGGATAGAAAGCTAGAAGCATAGAGGAGAGAGAAACATCAACCAGCTGCCTCCTGCACACCCCCTACTGGGGATGTGCCTGCAAGCAATGTACATGCCCTTGACCGGAATCGAACCTGGGACCTTTCAGTCTGCAGACCGATGCTCTATCTACTGAGCCAAACTGGTTTCGGCCTAAATATACTATTCTTTAAAATATAATAATAAAAATAAATATAGTGATATTAGCAAGGTATACTTTGGTAAAATAATCATTCTCCTCTTTTCTTTTCTGAACAAAATGTCACATATTCTATTTGGTTGATAAGGTACATACATATTCTCATTTTCTATTATCTACCGAGAGATGACTAATGCAAAATATTGACTAATTTTTTTAAATCAATACTTAATTTTTTTAGAAATAATTAGAGAGACTCAACTCTGACATAAATATTCACCCCGCCCAGTTCCTGGGCCTACTTCTGTTAGAAGATAACCTATAAATAATTCATGAAGCTGACATTACTTGTTGTACTGTGATCGTGTTTTCTGGGAAAGTCTTAGCAGCTGTTCTAATATAGATTGCCAGTCATCAGTAGTTGGGAGTGCAAGTCAACTTTTAATTATGCAGAGGCTGATTATTCAGACCACAAACTGCTCATGCCCTGTGCTTCTCCTTCCTGCTGCCTACCTTTTAGCATTTTCACTGCTCATTAGCACGTAAGCCCCGGAGGGAGGCATTGGACGAGGGGGAGGAGGGTGAAACCAGAGTTCATTAAGCACTTAGGAGAAGCTCATGAAAGATTTCGATACAATTGGTAAAATTGTTTACTGCAATGGAATCATTTGGATTCTCTGTGAATTTTATTTGTCCTATTTTTGTCCTCCATAGCAACCGATAATGGGGTGGCCTGCAGAGAGACATTATTCCTCTCTTCCATGTGTGTGTTCCCTTCCAGAACACTTCCACGTGATGGTTCATGATATTTTTCTCTTTTCATTACATGTGTACCTAGACTTTGGAAATAGGTATATTGAGATTCCTGGCATGCACCGTGTGATGCCATAATTATCTAACGATTTTTTCAGTTTTCCATAAAAACTGAACGTTTCCCTCCAAGTACCAATCTCTTTCACGTGGCAACCAGTTTTGTTGGAAATATGATTTCCTCGTGCTTAAACCACGGCCACCGAGCACAATGTAAGGCCTTTCCTGGTTGCCCCGGCTTGCCCGTATGTGGTGCCTGTTCCCGAGATGTCTGTGGCTGTTACAGAGACCCGCGCAGGTGTGCTGTCAGTCAGCCCCCGGGTAAGCGCACGCTGCGGTTGTAGCAAAGCTCCGGTGGCGCGCTGTTCCTGTCTGCCCTGCGGCTGTTATTCCCATACAAGTTCCCTGCCGCCTCCTCCAGTCTGTCACCTGTCTCTTTGGTCGTTGTCAAAGCCTGCCTCTTTTCAGTTCTCTGTTTCTGGGCTGTTGTGGGCTGAGAAACTGACTAACTAAGCCAGTTAGGACTGTGGCTAAAAATAAGAGTAAGTAGGGCCCGCTCCAGAGTGCAAAGACTCGCAGAGGAACAGAAGTGCTTGGGCTTCGCACAGAAATAGCCCCCCTGCTCCCTCCCGCCTTCCGAATCTTCAGCCAGGTAGCTAAGCGGCTGGTTAACTGTGTTTCAAAGAAGACATGGTTAAGGAAAAAATACAGCCAAAACCCGTTTGGCTCAGTGGTAGAGCGTTGGTCTGCGAACTGAAAGGTCCCGGGTTCGATTCCGGTCAAGGGCATGTGCATTGGTTGCGGGCACATCCCCAGTAGGGGGTGTGCAGGAGGCAGCTGATCGATGTTTCTCTCACATCGATGTTTCTAGCTCTCTATTCCCCTCCCTTCCTCTCTGTAAAAAAAAAAAAAAAAAATCAATAAAAATATTTTTTTTAAAAAGAAAAAATACATTATTTGGGACATGAGGCTATCTTGAATAGACTTAGTCCAGAATATTTTTTCAGTGGGATCTGCTGACTGATGTCCCATCAACTTGGGATATAGGGCAGAATGAACAGGAGAGCATCAGAACTATGGCTTTTTATTGATTTCAGAGAGGAAGGAAGAGGGAGAGAGAATTAGAAACATCCATGATGAGAGAGAATCATGGATCGGCTGCCTCCTGCAAGTCCCCCACTGGGGATCGAACCCACAACCCAGGCATGCGTCCCTGATCAGACTGGAACCTGAGACCTTTCAGTTTGCAGGCTGAGGTTCTATCCATTGAGCCAAACCGGCTAGGGCAACTGTGGCTTTTTAAAAATAGATTATAAGCCTGTTTAGTTTCAGATAGTAATTAGGTTACTTGTGCTATTAACCAATTAGACTTAGCAAACCAAAGACCAGTTAAACAAAAGCACTGGACTATAAAAATCTTTGGGAAATAAACTCAGCAGATGCTCTAGTTTCTGTGTTCTCATGAACGTCATGCAGGTGTCCACCTAGACAGCTCCCTGCTGATAATTCCTTTTTTATTGTGTTTTTTTTTTTAATAAACTCTAATCTTTGGGCCTTTTGCGGTACTGAGACACGATGGTTAGAGCCCAGGATTCCGGTGGACTTTTCATGTGTTCGTTTGCGTCGCTTCCTGGGGACCAGGGTTTGCTGTGAATGAGTCATGTTCCATCCGATTGATATTGGATCCGGCTGGGCGCTGTGACTCAGATGGGCGTCAGGCCCAATTGCCCAGCTCATCTTCTGAGAAACGGATGGCGAGGCCAGAACTAATGCCCTGACACATTTTCCATTTTTCCTCCTGCCCCCTCAGGATCTAAAGAGAGCATCATCACCGACAGCAGGCAGGTCCGCCTGGCCACCGGCCTCTTCCCCGTTGTCAGCCTCCTGAACCACTCCTGCAGCCCCAACACCAGCGT
This sequence comes from Vespertilio murinus, assembly GCA_963924515.1. Taxonomy (NCBI): domain Eukaryota; kingdom Metazoa; phylum Chordata; class Mammalia; order Chiroptera; family Vespertilionidae; genus Vespertilio; species Vespertilio murinus. The sequence goes on along the minus strand of OZ004718.1, from coordinate 33,480,950 downwards.
GTCCTTCGCTAGCACCGTGGCCATCATCCGGGCCTCCCAGGCCATTGGGAGAGGGCAGGAGGTCCTCCACTGCTACGGTGAGCCAGCCCTCCCCTCCCCGTCCCCTCGTCCCGCAGGAAAGGGAAGAGCGAGCCACCGGGCAGGTGCCTTCACCTGGCCGATGATGGTCTGGAAGAAACGGTGCATCCTTAGGCAAGGTGGGGGCCTTCCTCCTGGGCACCGTTGTGTCTAAACCAGGGGTGGGCAAACTTTTTGACTCGAGGGCCACAATGGGTTCTTTTTTTTTTTAAATATATTTTATTGATATTTTACAGAGAGGAAGGGAGAGGGATAGAGAGCTAGAAATGTCGATGAGAGAGAAACATCGACCAGCTGCCTCCTGCACACCCCCCACCAGGAATGTGCCCGCAACCAATGTACATGCCCCTGACCAGAATCGAACCCGGGACCTTTCAGTCCACAGACCGACGCTCTACCACTGAGCCAAACCGGTTTCAGCCACAGTGGGTTCTTAAACTGGACCGGAGGGCCAGAACAAAAGCATGGATGGAGTGTTTGTGTGAACTAATATAAATTCAAAGTAAACATCATTACATAAAAGGGTAGGCCCGCTCTTTTGGCTCCGCGCGGGCCGGATAGAACAGCCGAACGGGCCATAGTTTGCCCACGGCTGGTCTAAACTGTTGTGAATGCCACTGCTTCATCCCCGTTAACTTTCTGTTCTGAAAATGGGCTGGAAACACCTTTATGGCTTTTCCCCTGTCCCCACAAGTTGGGGGCTTATTTCTATATCTAGTCCCACAAATGTGTGAGTAACATCATGGGACTTGTCACATGATGAATAACTGACCAGACCCTCTGCTAAGCCCAAGTTTTTAAAGTGGTGCCTCTCTCAAAAAATAATAATAGTAATAATAAAGCAGTGCCCCTCTCTTGCTTTAAATATTGGCCCCGTGTGATCTCCCTGCAGGGCCTCACGAGAGCAGGATGGGTGTTGCTGAGAGGCAGCAGAAGCTGAGGTCGCAGTATTTCTTTGACTGCAGCTGCCTGGCTTGTCAGGAGGGGACGCGCAGAGCGGCTGCGGGGCCCAGGTGGGAGGCGTTCCGCTGTCACGGCTGCGGAGAGCTCATGCAGGTTGGTCTCTCCCTCTTCCCGGCTTCTCCTGGAGGTCCGTTATCCAGCCCCAAGGCCGTAAACCTTTAAGAGGAAGCTATTGGGGCTTACAGGTGCCCAGAGCAGTACCCTCTTCCCTTTCAGCGCATCCTCCCTACACACTGATCACCCACCCCATACCCACCCCCAGGAACCACAGTGAGAGGTCAGGTTTAGTAACCTTACAAGGAAAATATTTGCGAGAGCAAATAACAGAAAACCCCACCTGAACTGGCCTACGGGGCGGGAGGGGACACTGGGAATTTATTTGCTCAAGTAAATCACTAAATAGTCCCGGGGTAGAGGCACATCAGATACATCTTGATCCAGGGGCTTAGCAGTGTCACCAAGACCCACTTTTTTTCTCTGTGCCTCCCTCAGCTCCGTTGTCTCTGTCCGCCCATCCTCAGACAGACTTCCCTCTGGTGGTGGAAGGCAATAGAGGTCTGGGCAAAAATTCCTTTTGAGTTTCATTGACCCGATTCCTGTGGCTGGAGGAAAATCAGAGTCAAATGATGTCCCCCAGCCCTTTGGGCCAGAGGAAGGGTCAGTCGGAGCTCCTTGCACAGCCCTCAGCTAGCGGGCACTGCCTGTGGGAGGGTGGGAGCGGGTCCCCGGGAGAGGTCAGGTTGCTGTTGCCAAATGTGGGCATCTATACTTGCATCTAAAAAAAATATCAAGTGTTCACCTCCAGAGAATTAGGCATTGTTAGGGGAACAGGCAGTGGAATGTAGAAGTGGAAGTGGCTTGTGTTGAAAGCTGAAGTTACGAACCCAAGGTCAAATATCGGGAGGCCTCACCTAGCACCTTTTCCTATGGGTTGTCTTAGGCTTTTTTACAACTAGATGTGTCTGTCATCCAAAGTGCTGGCCCCGAAGAGACATGAGAGAGATGGAAAGAAATTGTGGACTGCGCCAGTCTAATTTTGGTGTAAAAATTCTATCTTGGTGGGGAGCGGGGGTGTTGAAGGGATTGGTCACCACTCATTAGAATTGCTGCTGTCCATCCAAAGTCACTCAGGTTGCGGTCACGGTGTATTATCGCAGGAGTCTCTCCCCCATCAGTCAGAAGCTGTGGTGGGATCCTATAATGTAAGCGCATGCAATCTTGCTAACCAACTCTGGTTCAGGAATAAAGACACCGCTGACTCCCACAGGGGGGTGATGTGCTGAGCTGCGGCAGCGCCTCCTGTACGGAATCGGCCAGCAGGGACCACCTGGTGTCTCGGGTCCAGGACCTTCAGCGGCAGGTCAGGAAGGCCCAAAAGCTTCTCCGGAATGGCAAACTAGGTGAGAGGCTGGGTCCCTTCCTTTTTCTTCATCCTGAGATGACTCAAGGATACTCGGTAATGATTGAAAAATTGCACTTAATTATCCCCATCCCAGCCACCAGGTGGCTGTGTAGGCCAAGGAGACCAGCACCTAACCTCTTCAGTTTGTGTGGTCCTGGAAAAAGGGCCAGAGGATGTAAGCTGCAGTTCTCTTATACGTCAGAAGGCCAAGTTCAGGTAGACCGTGACAACGAAAGGGTTATTCCCGACACCCAAGATCTTAGCGCGTATTCCAGAGGTCATTTTAATTCCAGGCCCCATTGACCTAATTTCCTGGTTAAATTGTTCTGCCCTCACCAGGGCCTCATCTCTGTTCTAAGACCAGAGGGGCCTGTGCCTGGTGGGTGTAAGTGTCCTGCTTTTTTCAGAGAGGGAGTGTGGAACTCCTCGCTACCCTCGAAAACTCTGCCTTGAGCTCCACGTCCTGGGAATCTATTTACCCGAGTTTGTGAAAGTTGACCTTCAGCTTAGATTTCTGAGTCAAGAGAAACAATGACCATAAGTGGAATGTGTTATTCCGCTTCAAACTGAAGTTGGAAACTCAGAGTAAATGTGGAGAGGCCTCACCCCAAACCTTTATCTGCTGAAAAAGAAAACAGAAGAGAACAACAGCTTGCCCGGCCGGCGCGGCTCAGTGGGTGAGCATTGACCTGTGAACCAGGAGGTTACAGTTCGATTCCCCATTCCCTGCCAGGACACATGCCAGGGTTGTGGGCTCAATCCCCAGTGTGGGGCCTGCAGGAGGCAGCCGATCAATGATTCTCTCTTATCCTTGATGTTTGTCTCTCTCCTCCCTTCCTCTCTGAAATCGATATAAATGTATTTTTTTAAAAGAGAGAACAACAGCTTTATTGGAACAAACATTGTGGGTGGGTCACAAAGAGACATGATGGGGTTTCCACATTTAGCCCAGCCGATAGAACATTTAAGAGCTGGGTGCGCGTGTCTAGGGCTGGGTTGGTGTCTCTAATGAGGTCCCTTTCCTTTGAGTTGACAGAGCGAGCCATTCAGCTGCTGTCGGGGTGCCAGCATGATGCTGAGAGCTTCCTGTCCGCGGAACACAGCCTGGTGGGAGAAATCCAGGATGTGCTGGCCCAGGCCTGTGCTGCGTTAGGTACGGCATGTGTCTGTTCTCTGTCTGCTCCAGGGAACACGCTGGCCTGGTTCGTTTGGCCATGACCCTGGAGCCTCATCTGGTTCGTTATCTCTTAGTCTTTCAGCTGAGGCTGCTCTCCCTTCCATTTAACTTTCCTGACCCCAAAAACATTCATCCACCGTTGATTGCGGTTCTTTTCTGGATCCACAGAATACAAAGATTTGTATTTCTTTGCAGGGGACTGGCAGAAGTCCGCCACCCACCTTCAGAAGAGCCTCCGAGTGGTTGAGGCTCGCCACGGGCCATCCAGTGTTGAAATGGGCCACGAGCTCTTCAAACTGGCCCAGATCTTTTTCAATGGGTAAGTCCTTCTCTTGCTTCCTACCACTTGGCCAGTTTCTAGCTCTCATTGGGCTTTTCCAGGCACTACTTTTTTCCTGTGGTGCTTTTCAGCATGTTGCAACTTCTTTATTTCCCCATTAGGAGAGATCCTATGCTTCTGTTTTGCTGATTAAGTTTCATAATTTTCTCCTGAGAGATCTGGGGGGAGCTCTGAGCTCGGAGGGAGTTTCCTCGGGAGAACCGCCATGCAGCCCCCCACCCACGACGCAGACAGAGCCGTTCCTCCCAGGCCTCCCCGGGCTCATTCTCCACACCCTCGGCTCCAGGGGCTCTGCCTTCCCCCCACTCCTCCTGTTCTTCGTAAAGCAGCTGTTTCCAAGCAGGAGTGATTTCCCAGCAGGCATTTGGCAGTGTCTGGAGAGTCTGCATGGTCGTGACTCAGAGCTGCTGCTAAACCTCCTGTGTGTGCACAGGAAAGCCCCTACAGCCAAGAGTTACCCGGCTTGTGGGTGGTGGGTAGGCCTGATTCCCGAGGCACAGAGGCAGGCCTTGTGGCCAGAGGGGGAGAAAGGGGCTTCAGACTTATGTCATGGGTGGGCTTGATTATCCTGAGTAAACCGTGGGGGTAAAATATCAGACTAATGCTTTGAGATTTGCCTATTTCTCAGGATCCTAGATTCTTTATACTTTTTTTAAATTATTTTTTTTAAATATATTTTATTGATATTTTACAGAGAGGAAGGGAGAGAGAGAGAGAGCTAGAAACGTCGATGAGAGAGAAACATCGACCAGCTGCCTCTTGCACACCCCCTACTGGGGATGTGCCCGCACCCAATGTACATGCCCTTGACCGGAATCGAACCTGGGACCCTTGAGTCCGCAGACCGACGCTCTATCCACTGAGCCAAACCGGTTTCGGCCTTTTTTTTTAAATTATTATTACTTTGCTCTCCAACTCTGCCCTGCAGTGTGTTTGTGAAAGTTGTCTTATCTGCCCTTCTACATTGTAAGATCCTTGAGGGCAAAATGATCTTAATATGCCTCACAGGATGCGAGAAGGCCCTCACTGTTTGCTTGACTGAGTGAGTGGATTCACCCCCCTCGCCTCCTCTGGTGCAGGTTTGCCGTACCCGAAGCTCTGGACACCATACAAAAGGCAGAGGAGGTTCTGCTGGTGCACTACGGCCCAGGGAACGAGGAGATCCGGGAGCTACGAGAGATGAAATCCTGTTTACTGGACTTGCCGCCCGCACGCCAGGGGCCTCCAGTGTAGGGTCCCCGGGGGGCCTTGACCCACAGGAGAGGAGCCGTGGGTGAGCTAACGAGGTTCTGTTGCCACCCAGCTGACGCCAGGGAACGCGGGACTCGCCTGACTGCCGCCGGCCCCGGGCGGGAGGCGTGGGGGGGGGGGGGGGGCTTGGAAAGCATTGCCGTTGGAGGGATGCTCACCTATCGTGATGAATGCTTCTTGAAATTGTTAACTGCCCTTCCGTAAAAACTCCCAGTTCCCATAAAAGACTGAAAACCGGCATCTGGAGAGCCTAAGCCCTTTATAAGGATTTGAGCTGATCCGCAGGCATCTGGATGTCGGCCTGGGGTTTTGGCTGGGCGCCACCTCCCTAAATGATGGCAGCCCGTCTCCCCGGGACATTCCTATGGTTTCCCGTCGTCGTGAACGATGTGTACCACTCCAGTGGGAACTCGCCCTCTCAGTAGTTGTATTATAATTGAAAAATAATTATAAAGCAGGCAATCGGGGGGGCTCCTTATCTCTAGAGACAGTTTCACTCATGGTATCTGGCTTCCTCAAATCCTCTGTTGAGTACAAATTATGAAAAGAGAAAGAAATATGGGGCTGTTTTGTGGTCGGGCAATCTCTCCCCAGGATGGCAATTCTACATTTGTTTCCTACCAGTTTTCTAGGCCTTATTGCCTGGCTTTCATTCTATACTCCTGGCAGACTCGCTGTCCAAATACTAATAAAATCAGGCTGGTAGCAATGACTTTGTGTCGCGTGTGCCTCCTGAGCTCTGTTGATTAGCAAGCCTGAAAAGAGATGACTTTTTACTTTCTACCAGCCCTCCCCACGCTGGCAAATGAAATGCAGACGGCATAAGTACAGAGAAGGGGAAAAGCTTCAAAAGATACTGAGGAGAGATGGGCATTACTGCTTGTGCTCTCAAACTTAAGACACAGAAGTAGGGCCCTATTGCTTGGGTGTCTCTCATGCACCAAAAAAGGTCTCTGATTTGATTCCCAGTCAGGGCGCATGCCTGGGTTGCAGGCTCAGTCCCCAGTAGAGGGAGTGCAAGAGGCAGCCTATCGATGTTTTAGCTCTCTCATATCAGTGTTTCTCTTTCTCTCCCTCCCCCTTCTTATCTGTCAATAATCAATTAAAAATCTTACATTTTTAAAAACACAGAGGTAGGGGTGATAACTCTCTTCTACCTGGATCTGTAGCAACGGTCTCGACCTCACCCAGTAAGAAGGCCGGAGTCGCCCTGGGTGTGAACCCCGGTGGCTGAATCACCGCTGACCAAGTGGGGCAGATGAGTTAGAGGGAAGGAATGCCAGGCCCACGCTGCTTCTGCTTTGAGAGCTGGCTCACCCTGGCCGTGCCCCAAAGTGCCCTCAGGCTGCCACCGCCTTATCACCAGGAAATGGATAGCCCTGAAGATGCTTGGCAGGAGCTCCTCAGGAAGCGGAGCTTTCGGAACACGGTTCGGTTCGTACTGAAACATTTGAATGAAGAGCAGGCAGAATCTGTTTCTCTTCTCTTCTAACTCACTCTGGCAAGGCAGTGAGAGATTTTTGTACAGCTAACTTTTTCCAGAAGAAAAACTTAGTTCTGTGGACAGTGTTTCAAACATTTGCATGTTTTATGTTCCTGAAAACAAGGATTGCAGCTCTCCAGGGTTGGGGAGAGATTTCTATTAAAACCCTCTTAGCCAACACCCCGAGGAAGAATACAGCCCTAATTCCTGAATCCTGACTCAACGAGGGAAGCGAGCTGGGAGTGTACTTTGTAAAATAGGCATACTTCCTTAAAAAAGAATATATTTACAATTTTTACATATCAGCCCCCATTTTTTACTTGTACTTGAGAGTTTTCTTTAAATGCTTTATAAAATAAAGGATTATTTTTTTTGACATTTCAAATTCCCTCCCTTACCTATCCTTGTTGTTAGGTGACTTAACTTGACTGGAGGAGACCTGTGATCGCATTAAAACCTAAAATCTTCCCTGCTGGTGGGTCATCCCACGCACCAAAGGGTTGTGGGTTCAGTCTCCAGTTGGGGTGCGTGTGAGAAGCAATTGATAGATGTTTGTCTCTCTCTCCCTCCCTCCCTCCACTCTTCCCTTCCCCTCTCTAAAATCAATAAAAACATATCCTCAGGTAAGATTTTAAAAAAAAACACACACCTAAAGTCTGGCCCTGTCTGGGTGGTTCAGTTGGTTCGAGCCTCATCCCAATATGCCAAAGGTGCAGGTTCAATCCTCAGGGCTCATTCAAGACTCAACCAACGAATGCATGGGTGGTTGAAACAAACAAACAAACAAAAATCCATGTTTCTCTCTCTCTTTCTCAAATCAATTTTTTTTAAACTGGAAGTCAGGTTTATTTAAGATTGTGGGGCCAGGAAACGCCCTCCAGGGGGCATTCGTGATCCTAGTAGGTAAACATCCCTGAGGAGAGAATCAGTCCCTGCCTTGTACACCCAGATAACGAAAAGCTCTTATAAATGGCAACTTTTCTGCAGAGCTTAGATAGCTCCAGGCCAGGAGTGCAGGACCAATAAATTCCTAAAGGGCTATTTATCTTCAGATAAAGCAACACAGCTCAGAAAAGGAAGAGGAACAGAGTAACAAACGTTAAAGATAAAGCACTTTTATTGCAAAGTATACATTTGACACTTAGGGGCAGCCTTCAAGTCACGCATAACCTGCCATCCCTCTGGGGTTGCTGTTTTTTCTTTGGGGTATTTGAACCTTGAACTGGAGCGTTAAGTGCCCCTGGGGTCCAGAATTTTGCCTATGAAGAGCAGGGCCCCCGTGTCCGTGTCCCTCAGCACAAAGATGAAGGGCTGGTTAAGGTGGTAGTCCAGGGGGAAGGTGAGGCGAGCCGGCTGGAGCTCCGCGCTGGGGGCGGTGCCTGCCCCGTCCTCATTCCACTCGAAGCCAGCCCGATGTTCCACTTGAGTGAGTTTGATAGATTTGCCCGTGATCTTGCTGAAGTCTGGTGACTCGAACAAGGATTGCAGCTCTGCAGGGACGGGGAGAGATTTCCATTAAAACCCTGTCTTAGCCAGCACCCCGCCGAAGAATACAGCCCTAGCTCCCAAATCCTGACTCCACGAGGGAAGCGAGCTGGGGAGTGGAACAGCTCTTTTGACCTTTTGTGAGACAGACAGGGCTCCCGTGAAAGGCTGAGTGATTTGCCCAAAAGCACACAGCAATTGAGGCTAAGCTTAGAAACCAAATCTCCCAGATCTGTCTGGAGAGGCAGGGCTCTGAGTGCCTGTTACAGGATGCACGGCCATGGCGCTGAGGAATGGGTCTGATAAGGACGGCGGTTCAGTCTTCTCCAGCACCAGGTACGAGAATTAAGGAATCGTCCCATGCCAGTTCTGCCCAGCGAGGCAGAAGGCTCAAAGACTCAACCCCACCCACACCTACCCCCACCCCCACCCCAGCGCTGAGGAGCCTGCGGACGTACTCAGGTCCTGCAGCGACCCGGTGACTTCGCCTTCGTAACTCAGCTTCAGCTTGGGGACGGCCAGCACCGCCTGGACGGTCTTCAGTTCCCGGTCTATGTCATGAACGAACTCAGAGGTGAGGCTCTCTTCTATCATGGTCAAGTTCTGGGTCGCTGTCAGGGGCAGGAAGAAGATGATACTCATGCTTCCAGTCAAGGGCAACTGGGCAATCTGCAACCACAGGAAAGAGGCCACATGAGTTAGTCCTTCGGAGCTTAGGAACCTAGGGATGCACACGCACATGCATGCACACACGGTGGGGCCCTGGCCCTGCTTTCCCCAGCCCCTAATCTATTTCACAGTTGTCCCTCTAGGTCAGTGTTTCCCAAACTTTTGACATATGTGTACCCCTTCTATAATTTTCATAACGCTGAGTACCCCTCGTCAAAAAAAAGGATTTATTTTAATAACAAAATATATTTATTTTTTCTTTTTTTGGTACATACACAAAATAATAATAAACGAAAAGTGAAATTATTCATAATAGCCAAAACCGGTTTGGCTCAGTGGATAGAGGGTTGGCCTGTGGACTGAAAGGTCCCAGGTTCGATTCTAGTCAAGGGCATGTACCTTGGTTGGGCACATCCCCAGTAGGGGGTGTGTAAGAGGCAGCTGATCAATGATTCTCTCTCATCAATGTTTCTATCTCTCTATCCCTCTCTGTAAAAAAATCAATAAAATATATATTTTTAAAAATTATTCATAATATAAATGAAAGTTATATTATAAACAACTTTTATTTGCACACCGGACCATCTCACGCCTCACAAGACAATCTTTACTTGACTCATGAGAACGTAGAATTAGGCGCAGCTAAGCACGGTGCAGTGCATATCCCCGCCAAACTCCGGGGCAACGCGTACCCCCACCAAACTCTTCCCGGACCCCTAGGGGTACGCGTACCACACTGGGAAACACTGCTCTAGGTTATTGCGTTCATGCAGTAAGATGTTTACTAATGTTCCTTCAAAAAGTTGACGTCTTTTCTCATCTTGGCCCAATACCAACTGATTATCTGCGGAAAGAACTTTCTCGTGTGGTTCTAAGGAGGTGGGATTGAATTCTAGGTCTCTGTCTTCTCCCAAGGTTTATCTGCCAACAGTTACTAACCATCTGTTACACAGAGAGCCCTGGGCCAGAAACGGGGGCGTTGGGTACAGCAACACAGAAGCCCCAATAACGTGGGTCCTTTGACCTGAGGTTTTTACCCCCAAGATCCACGCAACCGATTGCATCCTGGACCCCAGTAGCCCCTGAAATTATATACAGAAATGTGTGTGTGTGCGCATACATGGCATTTCTTTCAAGCATTTCAGAGGCGTTGTCATATTCCCAAAGAAAAAGGTTAAGAACTATTGACTTAGAATTAAAAGAAGTCAGGTACATGTGAAAGACTTAGAAGGTCAGCAATTTGGAGTTTGTGACAGTTTTTGAAAGTTTGGCTCTGATTCCAGAAATAAAAAGTACCCCTACGTACACACACACACACACACACACACAAATAAAAAGAAGGAAAGAAAAGGTTATTTTTGCCGAAACCGGTTTGGCTCAGTGGTAGAGCGTTGGTCTGCGGACTGAAAGGTCCCGGGTTCGATTCCGGTCAAGGGCATGTACATTGGCTGCGGGCACATCCCCGGTGGGGGGTGTTCAAGAGGCAGCTGGTCAATGATTCTCTCTCATTGATGTTTCTAGCTCTCTGTCTCTCTCCCTTCCTCTCTGTAAAATATCAATAAAAATAAATTTTAAAAAAAAAGAAAGAAAAGGTTATTTTAAAAACCAACATTTGAGTACCCAATTTGGAGGGCCCTAATTTTACAATAAGATAATGTCACATTACCTCCTTAATTCTTACAAGTAACCCTGAGAAGGTAAGTTTCTACCCACTTTTATTTTAAGAAAGGAAAAAAAAAAAGGCACAGAGAAGCTATTAACTTTCGGAAAGTCATACAGATCACTGTCAGATCTCAAAAGGCATTCTATGCCCACAACACCTGTCAGTCTGCGTCCACTCCCCGCACCCCTACAAACCTTGCAGTTGAGATCGGAATCCAAGCCGTAGCGTAAGACGGCCTTAGGGTCTGACATCATGGGCACTCTCACGGTCCTCTCCTCATCCAAGTGGAAATCCTGGAGGGAAGTCTTTTTGGGATCAAACTTGGTTACCCACTGCCCTGGAATGGAACAAATGGAGTGCCCTAAGTCCCGGAGACCAGAAGGGCTAGGGCCCTGCTGAGACCGAAGCACAGCGAGAGGAATCTCAGTTGCCCAAGGCCTCAACACTTCAGGGGATACGTCAACCCAGAAGGAAATATGTCGATTTTATTCGTCTGATGGTCTGGATCAGGGCTGGGCAAACTTTTTGACTCCAGGGCCACAATGGGTTCTTAAAATGGACTGGAGGGCCGGAACGAAAGCAACCTGACCATGCTGGCACTCTCATCTTGGGCTGCTGGTGAAGGAGCAGAGGGGAAAGCAAGAGAACCCTCTGCTCTTTTGGTTCCGAGGGCCAGATAGAACAGTCGAATGGGCCGGATCCGGCCTATGGGCCATAGTTTGCCCACGGCTGGTCTGGATCGTACACGTGCCCTGGTCACCGGGAGAATAGTAACCCGGTGTGCGCTTCCTCAGCGATGTGTCTGGGAGACAGAATCAAAGCAGGCCAGAGCCGGACGGGGCCTGGACGTCCTCTCATCGCCCCCCTCGTAGCTGGAAAAGCACTGCGGCCCGGAGAGGCAGCGTGACTAGCCAAGGTCACACAGCACGGCGACGACCGGCCCTCTTCGTTCAATGCTGCCTTTTCACAGGCTGATCTAGACCCGCTGCCTTCACTTCCTGGGGACCAGGGCTGCAGGCTGAGCGTTTCTCTAGGAGTTTCGGGGGGTCCGTTCTTGCTACTGCTTGATAGGTGGTCATAAAGCATTTTAAGGGGAGGCTGCCCGAAACCCCACCCAAGGCTTATCTGCAGGGGCCGGCCTCACAGGGGCCCGGGAAGTCTTGGGCTCATCACCACAGCCTGGGAGAATGCTGATAGCCAGCAGTGGCTTACGGAGGCCCTGCTCCTGGGCACAGCGCTAGGGCTGATGTGGGGGGGCGGAGGAGGGACACCCAGCGTGCCTTTGAACTAAGTGCATCGTCCCCGCATTAGAGATGAGAAAACAGGCCCAGAAAAGCATCTGACTCCAGCGAGAAACCGAGCAGTGCCCAACCCACAGAGGTGCAAGCGTGGTCGTGTGTTCTTTCCTCCACGCATCTCCTCACGGCCTTTTACACTTCATAGGCCGGGGATCTGGCCACACCAGATAACGCCCAGCCCAGCCAGGCCGTTCCTCAGGCCCTCCTCTGGCTTCTCCTCCGCCTCCGGGTTGTTGTTAAACTAGGTCTTTGACTTCCCCCCCTTTCCTGGTCCCGCCTGACCCCCACCATCCGCCCTCAGCCGAAAGAGAAGTGAGAAGGCCCCACTCACCCTTGAAGTAAGCCACCCCCAGGAGGAGAATGCTGATTTCACTGGGCAGGTCCCTCGTGGACCTGGCGACCTTCCCTTTGGTCTGGGCCTGCACCCAGTTGTTGATCTCCTGGAGGTCCGTGCGGGGGTTGCCGGTCAGGACCCTGGGCCTGGTCCCGTATGACTTCTCCAGGGGGGCCACGAAGCTGGTTTTTATCCGCAGCTCTGGGGAGAGAAGGCGCGGGGTGAGGGTGGCCCGAGAGCGAGGCCAGCACCCCCTCCCCGGAAGCGTGCCAGGCTTAGGTTCTGGTTTCCACTCGGGCCCTGACTTCCCGCCCGCCCGCTGTCTTCCCACAGCTGGCTGGGACCTGGTGCCCGCTTCCCTTCCCCGGGTGGCACTGGGCAGGGAACTACTGATCCTGCTCCGAGCTGTTTCTCTTCGTGTCACTGCCCTCCCCTGACCCTCCCCCTGTCTCCCTCAGCCCACTTCCTCTTTCAGATCCCCTTTGGGCTCCCAGGGCCCCTTCCTGCCCACCAGGCTAGCCCTGGCGGGGCAGACGTGATCGGCTGGTTGGAGAGAAACTCCCCACGCGCCTCCTGCAGCCCAGGCGGGCGAGCACACTCACTCTTCTCAAAGACGATCCGGGAAGCGGTCTTGAGGTTTTTCTGGGGGGCAGTGACGGCGGCCAGGAGTTCCTTGTAGGTGCCGTGGATGTCTGGGTTGGTGATCAGGTCATAGTAGAGAGCCCGGTGGATGCTGGATTCTGTCCGCTGCTCAGCCCCTGCCAGAGAGACAGGGATGTGGGCTCGGTGGCTGTTCACCGGCCAGCTCAGGCCAGCCCCCAGGACGGGACGGGCCAGGAACGCTGGCCGTTAGTCTTCTGTCTCCTGATACTGGAGACAGCCTTAGGCAGGAAGGACTCTGAAGGCCACAGAAGAAATAGAGGTTTTTCCTAACGCAGACGAAGGGCATCGGGCCCAGAGAGAGAGAAGGGTGGGTCTGAGGGGCACAGGTCCCTGTGCTTCTCCCATCACAGCGCTCACCAGACTGTTCTGTAGTTGCCTGTGTGTTATGTACTTACTTTTATTGATTTTATTTATTTATTTTTAGAGAGAGAGAGGAAGGTCGGGAGAGAGACAGACAGACAGACACACAGACGTCAATGTGTTGTTCTGCTTATTTATGCATTCATTGGTTGATTCTTGCATGTGCCCTGACCCAGGATTGAACCCGCAAGCTTGGCATATCGGGGCAAGGCTGTAACCCACTGAGCTACCCGGCCAGGGCCCGAGTTACTCGTTTCCCCGTGACCCAATGAAGGCGAGAACTATGCCCGCTTTTGTGCATTTATATCCCCAGAACTGAGCCTCGCGCGTGGCCCGTAGAGGAAGCTCATTTAAGGAGTTAATGAGTGTCAAAGCCACCATGTCAGTAAGCGGTCCTGACGTCGCACACCCGCGTCAGCGGTGCTCCGCCCCCTCCTGGGGAGCGAGGGACGCATGTGTGCGCACTGCACCCGCTTGCTGGGACCTGCTGGGGCTGGTCTCCGCAGCGCCACCCCCTCCATAAGATGCAGTCACTCTAGGGCAGGGGTGGGCAAACTTTTTGACTCGAGGGCCACAATGGGCTCTTAAACTGGACTGGAGGGCCGGAACAAAAGCAACCTGACCATGCTGGCACTCTCACCTTGGGTTGCTGGTGAAGGAGCGGAGGGGAGAGCAAGAGAACCCTCCTCCGCTCTTTTGGCTCCGTGGGCCAGATAGAACAGCCGAACGGGCCAGATCCGGCCCGCGGGCCGTAGTTTGCCCACGGCTGCTCTAGGGCCTGGAGAGCCAGAGGTGCGAGGTGGCCCCGTGGCAGCTCTGGGGTCCTGGGTCTTTCCGGTCGGAGAACTCACCCAGCGAGAGGGCGGACAGCGCCGTGGCCAGGCTGAGCGGGGACAGGAGCACGTTGGCCGCGGGGCTGGAGCTGGACTTCACGCGGTACAGGTCGTAGCCGAAGTTGGAGACGGCCGCGGCCAGCTTGTTCACGGGGACCTTGAAGAAGGGGTCCTCCTCCTCCACAGGCCCCGCCGTGGTCTCGTGGTCTGGGGAGCCCTGGATGTGAGGACGAGGCCCGTGGAGATGAGCAGTGGGCGGGACTGTGGCTCCGGCCCCGCCTGACTAGGGTGGTCAGCCTAACGCTGGAGTGGCATCAGGAGCTACGCTGGGGAGGGGCAGCCCAAAGAGAGGCTAGCTGGCCAGGTTTCAACACCGGTGACCTGCGGCCTCAGGCCTGTGACACACTTAAAAAACTAAAGCCCAGCCAGTGTGGCTCAGTGGTGGAGTGTCCACCCATGAACCTGTTTGATGTAACACGAACCCGGGTTACAGGCTCATCCCCAGTAGGGGGCGTGTGGGAGGCAGCTGATGAGTGAATGATTCTCTCTCATCATTGATGTTTCTTTCTCCGTCTCTCTCCCTCTCTCTAAAATCAATATTTTTTTAAATAATAAAATAAATTAAAATTTAAAAATATATTTAAATACAAGGAGAGAAGGGGAGCTTCCTCCTCTCCCAAGAAACCCCGTTCTCGGGCCAGACCAGGTTCCTGTCTGCTCCCCCTCACTTCCTGCTCCCAGCTCTCCCTCTACCCACCAGACCTGTCTTCGATGGCCCTGAGCCCATCACCTCCTCCCCACACACTTCCCCAGCTTGTCCCAATCGGAAGGGACCTTTTGGTGTTTGACCTTTATTAGAGTTCGGTACTATATATATATATATATATATATATATATATATATATATACTAACCACCTGCCCTGCGCTGCCGGGGCGCTGTGCTAGATCTTTCCATTTGAGTTGCTCCATCTCATGCTTGTTGACGTCTTTGATAACCTCCCAAGACTAATATCTCAAACGTCTGAGTCCCTTGAAGGCAAGAACTGCCTTTTGCCGAGTTAGAGGTTCAGGAGATGAGATATAAGCGCCCGGCCACATGGTCCTGTAACCGTGGGTGTTTTTAAATCCCTTTTCATAGAGACAAGTGACTCGTCTAAGGAGGTCACCCGTTAGTGAGAGGTAGAGCCAGAGTTCAACTCGAACTCACGGCACAGTCCAGGCCTGCGGCCAGTGTGCCCGGCTGCCCCGGCCCCTCCTGTGGCACTAACGCCTCGCGCTCACAGGGCATCGGCCTCCAGCGTCTGCCCTTGCAACCCCATCGTGCTCCCTCGCATGGGAACAGATAGCTACGAAGAGCGCCCCCTGGTGAGACCTGCAGCACCGCAGGTAATGAGGGAGGGTCTGCACTGAAGGGGACACCCAGGGCTTGGGAGAGAGCTTCTGCTTTTCGCTTTTGGGGATCTTATTTTTGTCCCCACTCTTTCCTCTGAAAGGTGGGGCAGACATTGTCTCTGTTTTGCCGATGTCCAGGTGTAGAGGCCTACCCTGGAACTGGGGTGCCTGCTGAGGAAAGGCCCACACCCACCCACCACCACTTCCCACCCCACCCACCCCACCCACCACCACTGACCTCCGGGCTGCCCGCGTTGTTCTGGCAGCTGCCGCTCCCGAGGAGGGCTCCGGTCCAGAGGAGTAGCACGAGGGCCTGCATCCCGGGGCCTGCAAGAACGCGAGAGGTGGCAGGCTGCGTCCCTCACCCCCACCCTGCACCGCCAGGCCAGCCTGGGCACGGAGCAGGGGCTTGGCAGGACGAGGCACCTTCCCTCCAGCCTCCCCAGGCTGCAAGTGGTCGCTCAGCCTAGATCCCTCCCTCTCAGCAGCTCCCGACCCTCCCCTGCCTCGGGGCCCACCGTCCTGTCAGGTGAGCTTGAGCTTTCACTCCACTGCCTGTGTCAGGAGGCCCACCTGTGAGCCGGAAGCCCAGGACCAGGAGGACCCAGCGGTGGGCTCCTGTGTGTGGGCATGTCTAGCAAATGCACACCAAGGTTTTTCCCTGGAGGCACCGGGCCGGCTCATGATATGTAGGGTTTGGGGCAATGTCTAGTAACAGACTGGGGGCAGCATCTGGGCCTCGTGAGCAGAATCACTGAATACGGAGAGTGGAGGCATCCGGTCCAGCCCCTGCTCTCCCCCGGGAGTTCTCAAAGTCGTTGACCTCCTCTGGCCTGGAAGCCGCGGCCTCATCAGGGACTCATTTCCTTCCCAGACAGAGCTCTGACTCTGGGCCTCGGGTGGGACAGCTTGGGCTCCAATTTCAATTCTGTGTCTTAATAGCTTTCTTGCTTTCTTTTTCTTTTTCTTTTTTTTCTTCTTCTAATTTTCACCTGATTTTTTTTTTCCATTGGTTTTTAGAAAGAGTGGGAGGGAGGGGGAGAGACAGAGAGAGAAACATCGATGTGAGAGACACATCATGTCCCAACCGGGGCAGGGGGATCAACCCTGCAACCCAGGTACATGCCCTTGACCAGAATCCAACCCTGGACCCTTCAGTCCACTGAGCCAAACTGGCTAGGGTTTAATAGCTTTCTAAGTCATAATATCTTCTCCTATAAAATGGAAATCGAGTAGTTCTTAACTATTGTGGTAAGGATTAAAGTAGGTGATGCCTCGATCACACTTCCCAGTGCCGAAGACAGGTGAGCTCTCCGGGGGTCCCCGGGTCAAAACGTGTCCCTGCAACGGGAACCCCTGGGCCCCCTTCCCCCCTGGGAGCCAGGTCTTCCTCCCCCTGCCCCCTAGAAATAGCTCTCACTCCTCCGAAGCCTTCTTTCCTTCAGGTTAGACAACCCCCCTCTTAGGAAGACCACCCAAGTCCCTCCGACTGTCCAGCTGTGGTCGCTTCTGGTCCGGCTCTGGCCTGGCCCCTGGACCACAGGGAACAGGGAAACCTGGGTCCAGGGCTCTAGGTCCAGGGCTCTAGGTCCAGCATGTCAAACTCTCGGCCCGCAGGCTGCGTGCCTCATTTATTTGGCCCGTGTTAGCCTCTGAGTTTGACACGCTTGCTCTAGGTGCTCCACCACCCCTCACCCTCCTGCACTCACTGTACATCTGTCAACCAGATGGACGCTCAGCTGGATCCCTCCCTCTCAGCAACTCCCCACCCTCCCCTGCCTCGGGGCCCACAGTCACATCACATGAGCTTGAGCTTTCACTGCATTGTCTGTGTCAGGACCACCTGTGAGCCCAAAGCCCAGGACCCCAGGACCGTGAGGACCCAGCGGTGATGAGGGTTAAAGTAGATGACGCCTCAATCACACTTCCCAGGGGCGGGCAGGCAGGGGCAGGGCACACGCAGGCGGCAATCTCTTCTTCTGTTGCCTCTCGTGCTCTGTAACGTCGCCCCGTGGGTTACCGGGCTTACTTTTAAGGAGTTGGGCCAAAAATCACACACTGCACCCCCAACTTTCCTATTTGTTCCGAGCAGTCAGAAAAAGTATGTATTGTGTGTGTGTGGGGGGGGGTGTGATTGGGTGCAGGAAAGGACAATGAGAGGTCTCGAGACCCTTGGCGTGTGTGTGTGTGTGTGTGTGTGTGTGTGTGTGTGTGTATGTATGTGTGTGTGTGTGTGTGTGTGTGTGTAAAGGGCCCCCCCACACACCCCACACACACAACTCATACTTTTCTGACTTCTCAGAGCAAATAGGAAAGTTGGGGTTGTGCCGAAACCGGTTTGGCTCAGTGGATAGAGCATTAGCCTATGGACTGAAAGGTCCCGGGTTCGATTCCGGTCAAGGGCATGTACATTGGTTGGGGGCACATCCCCAATGGGGGGGAGGGTGCAGGAGGCAGCTAGTCGATGTTTCTATCTCATTGACATTTCTAGCTCTCTATCTCTCTCCCTTCCTCTCTGTAAAATATCAATAAAATATTTTTTTTAAAAAAAAAAAAAGAAGAAAAAGAAAGTTGGGGCTGCAGTGTGTGATTTTTGGCCAAAGTCCTTTAAAGCAAGCCTGATATCAACTGGGCAACATTATAGAGCATCCCTTTCCTCACCCCTTCGCCTCACATCGTGACCCCAGAGGTGCAGGGGTGAACATCCCTGAGGTCATGATGCGAGGGGAAGGGATGGGGAAAGGGATGAGGCAGCTGAGGGCGGGGGTTCCCAAATCAGATCTTCTGAGGGGCCTTCTGGTTAGAAAGTGAGACAACATCTCAACCACCAGGACTTTGTCTGGTCCACGTCCTCCATCCACACGGCCAAGGCAAGAATTCACAGTCTGCCGAAACTGGTTTGGCTCAGTGGTAGAGCATCGGTCTGCGGACTGAAAGGTCCCGGGTTGGATTCCGGTCAAGGGCATGTGCCTTGGTTGCGGGCACATCCCCGGTGGTGGGTGTGCAAGAGGCAGCTGGTCGATGTTCCTCTCTCATCCACGTTTCTATCTCTCTCCCTTCCTCTCTGTAAAATATCAATAAAATATATTTTAAAAAGGATTTACAGTCTGTCTTCCCTGCCTGCCCCTCCCCTCCCCTGCAACACACACACACACACACACACACACACACACACACATGCCAAGGGTCTCGAGACCTCTCATTGTCCTTTCCTGCACCCAATCACACCCCCCACACACAACACATACTTTTTCTGACTGCTCGGAACAAATAGGAAAGTTGGGGGTGCAGTCAGTGTGTGATCTTTGGCCCGAGTCCTCAAAAGTAAGCCCGGTAATCCACGGGGCAACATTACAGAGCACAAGAGGCAACAGAAGAAGAGATCGCCGCCTGCGTGTGCTCCGCTCCTGCCTGGACTGCCCGTGGGACCCTGATGGGGAGCGCGTGTCCCGTGAGGAGCGCTGTCTCCTCAGCAGCAGCTGCCTTGTCGCTCGGGGAGAAATCCGCCCTGGAGACGGGGCCAGAGAGAGCCCTTCACACCATCCAGCTTTCCGCTGCTCCCCACCCAGCCAGCCCCACCCCGAGCTGGCGGAGCCCTCCTTGCCGGGCCTCGGGAGACTGGTTTTTTGGAGACTGAAAGCTCCGGGAGATCGCAGGCAGCGAGGCCAGAGGGAGCGTGGTCAGCTCTCGTTGCCCTGGCCAGTGGGGAGCTGTGATAGGAGCCAGGAACGGGGTCATCCTGGGACAGTGTGTAAGCAGGCGAAGTTCACCATTCCAGTCCCTGTGAACGGGGACCTTCTCTGGGCTGTGGGAGTCCCTACAGGGTCGGAGCCCAAGCCCCAGGGCCCGTGATCATGACCGCCGTGGGGGTGGGCTGCGGACTGAGGGTGAGGGGAGGGGCCTGGGGGGATGCGGCCATGGCTCCTCAGCGGCCAGGACACGTCGTCTTAACAGCACCTCTCTGCGTCCTCCGCCTTAGCCCTGGGGGTGAGGGCAGTGGAGAGGTTACTGAAAGCCCCCCACAAGGCCGAGGGTCTGCATGGGTGGCCCTCTGAGCACACCCGATGCCCTGTCCAGGGTGAGTGTCCATGGGCTGGGGCAGGCAGCCATGGCGGGCCGGGGGCAGAGGGACGACAATGCCATCCTGTCCAAAGGGCGGCAGTATTCCAGCCAGATTCCTGTCCTGCCCGGCTGGGGAGGGCACCGGGAGGAAGTAGACACCTCGCCGCTGAGCCAAGGTCAGGCCTTCTCGCTGCCGCGTGGCCCACATCAGAAGGCACAAGGCACTGGGATTTCGTGGTCTTGCCTTCCAACTGGGAGGACCGACTGGAGCCAATGCATGTGTTTCTAATTAAACCCATTTGCGAGACAAACACCACCATCATCACCACCCTCCCTCTCCTCCTCCTCCTCTTCCCTCTCTCTTTCCTCCCCCTACCCCCTCCTCCTCCTCCTCCTCCTCCCAGAACCACAGAGCCTTCAAGCCACATGGTGGTGGACCACATGGGTCGAGCAAGGAAGGGAACGCCCTCTCCCCTGGCTCAGGGCGGGAGAGTCCAAGGGGTCCCCTCCCAGGCCCCCCCACCTTAGAGTGACTCCATCAGCCCCCAGGCCGTGTTCCTTAGGAAGAAGACCTGGTTAAGGGGCCAGAGAGCCCACGTGCTTCCCCTCCCCGCTCCTCAGGAGGACCAGCCCCGGGCACGCACTCCCTGGCCCCCGCCTCCCCCGCCCTCAGCCTGGGAATGAACTCCCCGTGGGGGTGGGCATGGCCATGGCCAGGCAGCGGTGGGGTTTCCGGGAAGCCTGCAGCTGCTCTGGGGCCCGGACCCACCCACGCCTTGCTGTGGCATGCCTCAGGGAGCGGAAGGGGCGCGGGCAGCGTGCCCTCCAGCCCTGGCAGCTGAGCCCCCACGCCCCAAACCCCGGCTGGGCTAAATGAACAATCTCCGGGTGTGAGAGAGGCCAGAACCCCGCTGACCTGCCAGCTTTTCCTGGCAGCTCGCTGGGCCAACAGCACAGGGCGGGCCGTGGGGAGAAGGACCCCGCTGTCCCCCCTCCCAGCCCTCCGGCAGTCACCGCTGAAGTCAGCACCAGGTGGCTGGAAAGGCAGCGGAGAGCTGAGCCCAGCGGCCCCGGGGGGAGCACAGCTCCTGGCAGCCTCCTCCCCTCCGGCTGCACAGCCTCTTGGAGGTGCCACTGAGACCTGACCCTGCAGCTGAGCTCCCTGCTTCTCCCCCCACCGCCCCCTCCATTGTCTCCCACCCTCTTCCCTCAAGCTCTCCCAGCCTCTCCTAGGGGTGCACCAGAGTCTGGGGGTAATCGGGTTGTGGCCTTCTGACCCCCAACTCCCTCTGCCTCCTCTCATCCCCCAGCCCTGATGTCCACGCTGCAGAGGCTGCTGTCTCCCCACCTCCTCTCCCTGGCACCTCTCTCTCCCACCCGCCTGGGGGCCTGCCTCTCCCCAGCCCCCCGCAGCCCACGGGAGGAGTCTGTCCGTCCTCCCCAGCACCACGGCCGGACAGGGCCGCTTTACCTGTGGGTGCGCTGCTGCTGCTCGGCGCCCGGCTCAGTCTGCACACTGAGGGGGCTCCTGCAAACACGGGAGCTTTTTCTGTTGCCTCCCAACCCCGCTTCCAGCAGGCTTCAGATTACAGCTACTCCTGTCTTAAAGCGACCTGCACTCAATTCGGATTCTGCGATTGCATAATTGTCGGCTGTTAACTTTAACCCACTGCTGCCCTTCCCCCACTCGCCCCTACGACACACACATTCACACACCCTGCTCCGCCAGACCCTCCTCCAGGCCCTGGCCTGCCTCCCTGCCTGAGGTTTCGCCCCCAGAGGGCACCCTGGCCAGCCCGGCGGGAGGCAGGACTGAGGAAGGGTCTCAGAGGCAGGAGGAGGCCCCGGAGGCAGGCTGGTGGAGTGGAGAAAACACTGGCCCAATACCGGGGTTCTGGGTTTCCCCTGGTCCTCGGCTCTGACACTAACTGGGGTTTGGGGCAGGACAACTCTCACGGTTCCTCCCTTTCTCAGCTGGAAAATGGAGGGGTGGTCTGGCTGGGCATCTCAGGTGGTTAGAGCATCACCCTGATACGCCACGGCTGCAGGTTTGCTTCTTGACCTACAAGAAGCAATCAATGAGTGCATGAAAAAGTGGAACAACAAACCTCTCTCTCTCTCTCTCTCTCTCTCTCTCGCTCGCTCGCTCGCTCTCGCTCTCGCTCTCTCTCTGTTTCCCTCTCCTACAAAAAAAAATCAATAAGAAACATTTTTTAAATGAAGAGATGAACTTGGTTGGTATGGCTCAGTGGTTGAGCGTCCACCTATGAACCAGGAGGTCACGGTTTGATTCTCAGTCAAGGCACATGCCCAGGTTGTGGGCTTGATCCCAGTAGGGGGCGTGCAGGAAACAGCCGATCAATGATTCTCTGTCATCATTGATGTTTCTATCTCTCCCTCTCCCTTCCTCTCTGAAATCAATAAAAATATATAAATAATTTTTTTTAAATGAAGGTTGAGAAAGGCTAGGTAGCTCAGTTGGTTAGAGCACCATCCCGCTATGCCAAGGTTTTGGGTTTGATCTCCAGTGAAGGCACATACAAGAGTCAACCAATGAATGTGTCAATAAGTGGCTTAACAAGTCAATGTTTCTCTCTCCCTTCCTCTCTTTCTCTAAAATCAACTAAACAAAACAAACAAACAAAAACAACGAAGGGATGGAACTGGAATATCTGTGTGCTTTTTAAGCCCTAAAATTCTCTGATTTTGAAAGGTCAGTGGAGCCCTAACAGGTTTGGCCTGGTGGATAGAATGTCGGCCTTCAGACTGATTCCAGTCAAGGGCATGTACAAGGGTTGCAGGAGAGAGAGACAAAAACATCAATGATGAGAGAGAACCATTGATCGGCGGCAGCCTCCTGCATGCCCCCGTCTCCCTTCCTCTCTAAATCAATAAAATTATCTTTTTTAAAAAAGAGAAGAAGAAAAATGGTAGGAAGGACATGACTGTCTGAGTAGACAACTTAAAATTGGACCCTGTCTCACACCATACCCAAAAATGAACTCTAGGTACAGTAGATATTTAAATGTGAAAAAACCATCTCTGTTCTTAAAGAATGAATATTTATTAATGGATACTTTTAAATGAATATTTATTTTTCTATTTTTGAATAGGTCAATGTTGACGTGGCTCAAAATTCAAAAGCAGCAAAAAGTATGCAGTGAAAGAAGTCTTCCTCTCTCTCTGATCCTCAGTCAGGAACTTCACTGCCTGGAGACAGTGGGTGTTAATCTCTTTCCCATGTATCCTTCCAGAGGGAGTTTTGATGCTTTTAAAAGCAAACACAAACACACATACACAACAGGAAAAATTGTGTTTCAGAAAAATGTATACATGGATACATTTTGATACATCACAAAGATCCCATGTATACATGGATACATGGGATCTTTGTGATCTCTGGGTAGGAAAGATTTTTTTTTTTAAGACAATATACACCAAAAGAAGCACAAATGATAAAAGACTGATAAATTTGGCAATAGAATTAAAAACTAGTTTTCATGAAGAAGTACCATAAAACAAAATGAAAAATGAGCCTCACTGGGAGAAAATGTTTGTAACACAGATAACTGATACAAAGAAATCACCGTGACATAGGAAGA
Organism: Vespertilio murinus; assembly: GCA_963924515.1. Taxonomy (NCBI): domain Eukaryota; kingdom Metazoa; phylum Chordata; class Mammalia; order Chiroptera; family Vespertilionidae; genus Vespertilio; species Vespertilio murinus. The sequence goes on along the minus strand of OZ004718.1, from coordinate 33,457,894 downwards.
ATTACACATCAATAAGAAAAACAATTCAGCCGAAACCGGTTTGGCTCAGTGGATAGAGCGTTGGCCTGCAGACTAAAGGGTCCCGGGTTCGATTCCGGTCAAGGGCATGTACCTTGGTTGTGGGCACATCCCCAGTTGGGGGTGTGTAGGAGGCAGCTGATCGATGATTCTCTCTCATTGATGTTTCTAATTCTCTATCCCTCTTTCTTCCTCTCTGTAAAAAAATCAATAAATATATATTTTTTTTAAAAAAGAAGAAAAACCAATTCAACAGAAAAATAGGGCCAGGTAATTCACAGAAGACAAATCCTAAACGATGCTTTGTCCTCACCAATAATCAGGGGAATGCAACTTAAAGCCATAATTGATGAGCATGCCTCACACTCATCGAATGGGCAACGTTTAAACATCTAACAAAGCCAAGTGCCGGCCAGGGTCTCGGATGCCCTGCTGGCGATACAGCCAGTTTGAAAAAACAATCTGAAACAGATGGAAAAGTTGTGCATAGCTGTACGTGGCAGCGCTGGCAGAGAAAGGTGGGCAAACCCAAACCCACAGATCGGTAATTCCACTCCTGAGTATGTGAGCTGAAAACACGCCACATATGTGCGCAACCAAGTATGAAAAGAATGTTCTAGAAGCAGGATTTGTAAGGTAAAAAAATAATAGTAATAATAAAATGGGAGCTCCCTGCATATCCATCAGCAGGAGACTAAATAGAGGCTGTAAAAGTCTACAGCCTGAGGAATAATCGAGGAAAGCCATTTAAATCAACACAAATTTATCCCACCATGTGGAGTGATGCAAATTACAGGAGCATGCCAACAGGATGATACATTTATGTAAGGCTTAAAAGCACACAAAATGATGCCATAAAGCACTAATAGATAAAAACTCAGGTAGTGAAAATTGAAAAATGCATGAAAGTGAAGACCAAATTCAGGATGATGGTCACGGGGGCGGGGGAAGGACTGGGGGGCGGGAACGGAAGCCGGTCGCTGTGCTGAGACCGTTTTTCAAGCTGAGCAGTGGCATTATGCAGTTCATTGTACCGTTCCACGTGTCCCAGTCTCTTCTCTCTCCCCCGATGGCCGTGACAGGAGTGCTCCCCTCTCCTGCTGAAGAAGAGCCCCCCCCCCCCCGTGTTCTTTAAGAGCTGAGCCCCTGCAGGTAGCCCCGCTCCTGAGGGGTCCGGCCACAGCCTTTACAAAAGCGTGAGGCTTGGTCCTGGCCGTGTTTCTCTGGCTAGAGCATCAGCCACGCCCTGAAGGGTCGCAGGTTTGATTGTTAGTCAAGGGCATGTACCTGGGTTGCAGGTTCGATCCCCACCCCATTCAGGATGCATGCAGGAGGCAATCAATCAAAGTTTCTCACCAAAACCCGCTTGGCTCAATGGATAGAGTGTCAGCCTGGAGACTGAAAGGTCCCAGGTTCGATTCTGGTCCAGGGCATGTACCTTGGTTGCGGACACATCCCCTGTGGGAGATGTGCAGGAGGCAGCTGATCGATATTTCTAACTTAACTCTTTGTCCCTCTCAATTCCTCTCTATAAAAAGTCAATTAAAAAAAATATATATATATATATATTTTTTTTTTTTAAAAGAAATTTTGATCTGGATGCTGGTTGCAATGGGGGCATTTTGGTTCATAAACAAGCTCATTAAGCTTATGTACAGTTATGACTTGTGTACTTTGCGGACTATATTTCTATTTTTTTTGAATTTTAAATATATTTTTAAAATATTTTATTGATATTTTACAGAGAGGAAGGGAGAGAGATAGAGAGCTAGAAACGTCAATGAGAGAGAAACATCAACCAGCTGCTTCTTGCACACCCCCTACCGGGGATATGCCCGCAACCCCTGACCGGAATTGAACCTGGGACCCTTCAGTCCGAAGGCTGACGCTCTACCACTGAGCCAAACCGGTTTCGGCTTAAATATATTTTATTGAGTTTTTACAGAGAGGAAGGGAGAAGAGAGAGATAGAGAGCTAGAAACATCGATGAGAAAGAGACACCGATCAGCTGCCTCCTGCACACCCCCTACAGGGGATGTGCCCACAACCAAGGTACATGCCCTTGACCGGAATCGAACCTGGGACCCTTCAGTCCGCAGGCCGGCGCTCTAACCACTGAGCAAAACTGGTTTCGGACGGACTATATTTCAACACAAAACGTTCGCATGTTTGTTGCGTAGACCGCTCAGCCACTAGCTGTGGCTGCAGGAGCAGGGGTCGCGCCTGCTTGTTCCAGTCACTGCACCCCCCACCCCGGGCGGGCGCCGGCACACGAGAGGCGTGGCCTTTGGTGAGGATGCAACTAAAGCAGCCACAGCAGCGCAGCTGCGGGAGGACCTCGGCGGCAATGGCGTGACCCTCGGGGGGATGACTGGACTCAAACCTCCTCCTCCCTCCCTCCACGCCAGCCCACTGACCTTCTGGAACCTTCCAACTGCGCTCCCACCTGGGGAACTCTGCGCTTGCTATTCCTCAGCCAAGACACCGTGGAAGGCTTTTGATTGAGGGGTGCCATGGTCTGGTTTAAGTCCTCTCCCCCCCCATTTCCACGGCGCCCCCCTCATCCCTTGCCCCCCTCATCCCTTCACGTCTCACTCCCTGCTCTCTTTCTCATCGCAGCGCTAATCCCTCTCGGACATTCCAGAGAGTCCGCTTGTTTACTCACCACCTGCCTCCCCGCCCGCCTGCCAGTTTGCGAGGAGCAGGATTCCACCCCTTGATGACAATCACTGCCCCTCAGGGCTGCAGGTGCTGCTGCCACATGGGCACCCTGCCCTCGCAGGCAAGGGCCCACCCACGTGGACACCCGTGCTTCCCCTGCCCTGTGCCAAGGTGCCCCCAACCGCTTCCCCCAAATCCTCCGGGGCTGACAGCCTCCAGCTGGAGCCGGCCCCCCGGCTGGCGGGCGCCAGCTCCTGGCAGAGGGGCCAGCGTGTAATTAGAAACTCCTCGAGCTCCCTAATTGCCAGTTCTCCTCCCCAAACAGGAGGCTGGTGCTATTCTGAGCAGCCCTTGTTGCGGGCAGGCTGAGAGCAGAGCCGGGCGGCGCCGTGGGGAGGTGCCCCCCCCCCCAGAGGTCAGGGGGGACCGCGCAGTGCAGAAGGGCTGGCGAGCAGCCGGAGACCAAACGTGGCACCGAGAGGGCCGCTGAGTCTCAGTCCAGTCTCTCCGTGGCCTCCTCCCGTCCCCCCTCCAGCCCCCCGGCCCCCACCCGTGCCCGGAACAGTGACATCACCGCAGCCCATTCATTCTTTATTCGGGGAGCATAAAAATCACTACAAAAACTTTACAAAAGAGCCCTGGGGAGCTAATGCCACCCCCCCCCCCCTCAGCCCCTGGGACCCCAGGCAGAGGAGGAAGAGGAGAGAGGAGGGGAAGGGAGTCCGGGCCGTGCGGGCATCACCGAGGACCAGCGGGGAGGCTGAGGGGCCTGGGGCAGGGGGTGGCAGGTGCGGAGCAGGACAGGGCTGACCCCAGTGTCTAACCCTGACCCCAGGACCGTGCTCCACCCCTGAGCCGCCCCGGGGCCCCCCTCTCCTCTCCTGTCCCTCCTCTCCGCCATCGGGGAAACAAAGGTGACTTAAGGAATAGCCCACCTACCTTGCTGACCAAAGTGGGTCCACAGCTGCCCCTCTCCCAGCCCCCACTCCCACCCCCAAGAGGAGATGGACAGAATGGCTCCTCCCCGGGACCCCCCGCCCCTCACCCCACCAAGCTGTTTGGGAAGAGTCACATGAGTCGAGAGGCCGGCAGGGGCTCAGAGCCCCTCACTTGGGGCTGCTGAACTGGGGGTACTCCTCCTCCTCCTCGGAGAGGGGCTCCAGTTTCAAGCCGGGGCCGAAGGGCTTGTCGCCGCGGCCGAAGGCCTTCAGGTCCTGGAGGAGGTCCCTGCTGTCGCCGTCGGGGGAATCCTGCTGCTCCTTGTGCTCCCGCGGCGCGCCGGGGTTGGGGTTCCTCACGCTGCCCACGAAGAGGGGCAGGCCCGTGGTGTCCTCGAGGATGAGGAAGAGGAAGGGGCGGTTCACGCTGAAGGTGGAGAGGGACATGCGCGACATGGCCAGGCTGGTCGCCGCGGCCGCCTCCACGCCGGCCTCGCTGAGCTCCAGCGTGGACTGGTGCTGCACGCTGGACACCACCAGGCGCTCGTCCGAGATCCCGCTGAGGTCCGGGTTCTGAAACAGCTCCTGCAGGCCTGCCCGGGGGCGGAGGTGGCTGGTCAGAGGGGCCCGCCGCCCCCGCAGGCTGCCGGCCCCTGCCCGGGCACCTGCTGGCACGCCTGGCCAGGAAACGCCTTGCGTGCCCACAGATGGCGGGCTGATGCCCACTTAACCTTTGAGGATCGGCGTACAGGTCACTGCCTCCGGGAAGCCCTCCCCGACCCCCAGCTCCAAAACCCAGGCAGGTGCCTTTTCTTTTCTTTTTTTTTTTTTTAATATATTTTATTGATATTTTACAGAGAGGAAGGGAGAGAGATAGAGAGCCCGAAATGTCGATGAGAGAGAAACATCGACCAGCTGCCTCTTGCACACCCCCTACCGGGGATGTGCCCGCAACCAAGGTACATGCCCCTGACCGGAATCGAACCCGGGACCTTTCAGTCCTCAGACCGACGCTCTACCACTGAGCCAAACCGGCTTCGGCAGGCAGTTGCCTTTTCAGTGTGCTGAGTGAGCTGGAGAGAAGCCCTCTGTTCTGTTACATAGGCTGAATCCTGAGTCCTGGTTCCTCCCCTGCCCACTCCCATAGACGGAGCTCTTTGCCCACGGAGCTCTTTGTCCACGGAGGGCTCTGCTACCCCCCAGGCTCCCCGCCTGGGCTTCTCCGAAATACAGCCGGGCAGGGCAGGCAGGGGGTCCTCATTTCCCTGGACCACCCAGCGCATCCTAGGACAGACAGTCCCGGGACTCGCCTCAAACCCTCTCGCCTCCTTAAGCCTCAAAAAAAAAAAATAAGGCCAGAACGCAAGGCTAGCTTTGTCTCCTCATCCACCCTGCCCACCCTGGCCGAGGCGGCTGCCCCGGGCCCCTCCTTACCCAGCTGGCTGAGGGTGGCCATGAGGTCCAGCTGGTATTTCAGGTGCAGCCGCGGCAGCTGGACCTTGGTGGGCCGCTCCCAAAGCGAGGACTGGTGCAGGGTGTCCCAGCTCAGGTTGGCCAGCACCTGGGACACGTTCCACTCGAAGGAGGTGGGCACCATGACCACAAAGCTCATGTTGTTCTTAAAGGGGAAGTGAGCCACCTACAGACAAAGGAGGAAGGAGACAGCGTGAGGACCAGAGAGCACCCAGGCCTGGGCGGGTCTGGGCCAGCAGCATGTGCTTCTGAGACCGAGGGCCCGGGGCTGCAGTCCATCCTGCCTAGGCATGAGCTCAGCCTCCCCGAGCCTCCAATCCCTCCCCTGTGGAGAGTGACAGATCCTCCCTTCCTCCACCGGATGGACGGAGAAAGACGTAAACGCCACCTGCAGCCGACATTCCTGAGCACTGAGCCACCCATCAGCACCTCCAAACACCCTAAGCCCCCCATTCCTAAGCCCCTAGGTCCCTAATCATAGGCCTTACAGGAAACCACCAATCAGCGTGTGCTGAGTGCCCTAAGCCCCATCCCCTTTCTTTCCTCCCCTTAAAAGGTGCCTTCTCTCTCTCTCTCTCTCTCCCTCTGGAAGGCAGCTGGCAGTGGTGCTCTTCTCTCCGATAAAGCCCGTGTCCTGCTCCTGGTCTCCGGCCTCTCTGTTTCCTCTTTCAAAGAGGGGTGACACTGCCGACCCACATTGCAGGCTGGCCTGTGACCCAAAGGGGTGACTCTTGTTAAGGGTGTCGGTCTGGCTCTTCACCCGCCACTGCCTGCTGGCCCTGCGGCTTGGGGCGAAGACCCCTGTGCTGCCCTCAGTTTCCCCCGCAGACAGTGCGCGTGGGTTGCTGGTGTTCACACTGCCCCAGGTCCTTCCTGCAGAGCAGTTGCTGCAAAGGGTGGTCCTCGCTCCAGCCCTCTCACTTCAACGGGGACCCCGGCCGAAACCCAGAGTTTGGCTCAGTGGATAGAGCGTCGTCCTGCGGACTGAAAGGTCCCAGGTTCGATTCCTGGCAAGGGCATGCGCCTTGGTTGCGGGCACATCCCCTGTGGGAGGTGTGCAGGAGGCGGGTGATTGATGATTCCTCTCTCATCAATATTTCTGGCTCTCTATCCCTCTCTCTTCCTTTCTGTAAAAAATCAATAAAATATATATGTTTTAAAACAGGGACTCTGCCCAGCCCTGTGGCCTGGGGGAGGATTCTGGTAGCTAAAGGAAGACGGAAACCCCCGGTCTCGGTGGTCTCCTGCAGCTTGGACTCCGAGGCTCTCAGCAGGCCCGGAGGGTGGCAGGACCCCCAGCTTCCGGCTGCCTGGCCTGCCTGCCGCAGCCGGAGGAATGGAGACAGCGGGGGGAGGAAGTGTGGGCAGGACGGAGCCTGGGGGGAAGGAGCAGCAGGAAGGAAGCTGGTGGGGTGGTGAACCAGACCGTCCTCCTTTCAGGGCGAACTGGGGAGAAGCCGGGATGCTGCTCCAAGGGCGGCCCCGTCCACAGCCTGCCCCCCCACCAAGGGCTGCCGACGAGGAGGTGGTCTGTGTCCCGCCGGCCTTGTGAAACTACCCGACACTGCCCTCTCTGCCCCGGGCCAAGGGGACCACATGGAGACCTGAAGCAAGGGCATCCACCCCCCGAGAGAGCCTGGCATCGCACTCTATCCAATCAGAACGTCCGGTCCGGATGCTGGCGCAGGCATCCCAATCGGATCCTCCCTTCTGAGAGGCACTGCGTGAGAGCGCAGGTCGCATCGCCCAGGCTTGGGGCTGCTAAGGCCCCAAGTGGCTCCATGGCTGCTGGGGTGCCCCACACCCCGTGGGTCCTTGTACTAAAGCCCTGGGAACTAGAGATCACCTGGGTCTCAACTCAATGCCCTCTCCTCAAAAACAAACAAACAAAACAAAAACGCTCCCTGGCCACTCTAGCTAACCCATCACTCCTCGGTCCCCTTTTAAGGGTGTTTTCCCGCGTAGCACTCATCACGGCCTGAAACCATCCTGTGGGGGTTTGTGTACTTGGTGTCTTCCCACCTGAGAGCCGGGATCTGGGCCCCGCTGTGTTCCACTGGCTGCCCACGGCCTCGCACAGTGTCGGCACAGAGCAAGCGCCCCGTATGGTTTTGTTCAATGAATGAACCTCAGAGAGCCCGGAGCCTCCGTCCCCCTCGGTGGGGGCATAGGGAGACCTTTCGTAGCCATGCCCTCCAGGGACATAGCTACGAGGAAGGTGAGGGCTCACCTCCCCCCCCCCCCCGTGCCCGCCCCATCGCCGGCCGCTCCCTCCCCGCGCCCAGCCTGCGGGCCGGCCTGGCCAGTGCAGGGCGACCTGTACGGAGGGCTGCTCCAGCAGCGTCCAGCGCAGCAGGTAGTTGTGGGCCTGCATCATGTCCACCGGCACCGTGAACTGCCCGTCCAGGTGGAACGTTCCCCTCTGGGTGAGGCTCGGGTCGAACTTGCTCTTCCAGAAACCTGCGGCCAGCAGAGAGGGCAGGGCCACGGAGCTGGACCAGGGTGGGCGCTCCACCGCCAGCCTCTTCCCCGTCCCGCCCGGAACCCGCTCCAGGGACCAAAGGTGGGGGGGCCTAGACCCCAGCGGGCGCTGGGCCAGCTGATGCCCCGTCCACCTGAGACCTCTTTTCTTTAGAGTTTAAAACATCTGGACGTGCATTTCCCCCCACGCCCTGCCGTGCCCCCGGGAGCCTCCCCCTGGGTCGTTTCAGACGGGGTTTCCTTGTAGGGTGCCCTCTCCACAGCAGCCCCATTCAGGTCCCCGGGCCCCTCCCTGCCACCCCACTACCCGCCTCCTACCCTCTCCCAAGCCACACCCAGAGGCTCCGCCCTGAGGGGGAAGCGTGAGGGTGGCACAGCCTGCTCAGCCTGCAGGGGGGCGGGGGGAGGAGCTGCCAGAGTGGGGAGACCCCCCCCCCCCCCCCCGCGCACCCTGGAAGTGGATGACGTTGAGGAGGAGCAGCACGGTGTCGTCCGCCATCTCCGAGAGGAAGTCCTCGATCTTTCCCTCCGTGGTCTCCTTCACCCAGGCGTTGATGTTTGCCAGGTCTTCCCCCTTCTTCCCAACCAGGTTCATGGGCTTCGCGCCGAAGAGGAGTTCCGATTGGGTCAGGAAGTCCTCTTTGATGGGGAATCCTACGGCGGAAGGGACCGCGGGCCGTTCCCGGAGCTCAGGCCCCACAGACAAGGATCCCACCGGCCGACGCCACGCTCACCCCCCTCACCCTGTCCACCCCACAGCACTCAGCAAGCTAGGGGGCTCCCCGCCACAACACCCGCACCCACCTTTCTGCAGGTACATCCTAGCGGCCATTCGGAAGGCGCCGGGGCCCAGGTCCCGGCAGAGGCGGCTCAGCAGGTGGGGGAGGCAGGGCCCCGAGTCTGCATGCAGCACCTGCTGCAGCCTCTGCAGCGTCTGGTTCTGGGCACCTGGAGGGGACCGATCGCTGTGGCCAGGCTGGGGTTCGCTCCCACCACCCCTCACCCCTCCTCCCCCGCCCCCCCAGTCCCTCGTAAGCACCCACGGTAAGCAGGCCCCTGGGACCACACACGCTCCTCATGTCCACTGAACTGGTCTGAGTCACAGTACAACTCGCACGTCTGCTGCTGCCAGTCTGGGTGACCACGCCCCACGAACACTGCCACTCCTCTCTGAGCCTCAGCGTCCCACCACGAGACCCTCCAGTCCAACGGACACACTGTAGCTACCAGACTCTTGCCTACAAGCCCCCCATAAGCAGCTCCCTGGGCCCGATTCCTGGGCGCCTGATTCACGGAGACCTGAGGCGGGCCCAGGGGGTCTGCGTGTTTTACCAAACGTCCACGCGACCCCGACGGCGGAGCCGTTCTGACGCGGTGAGCTCCCACCGGCCTCCTAGCTCTGCTGGTCGGGACAGGTGCTGCCGCCGTACCTAGTGCCAGGTGAGACAGTGCCAGGGCCACACTCAGAGGCGACAGGACGAGGTTGGGGTGGGTGGAGCTCTGGGCCACCTGGGAGAACAGGTCTGTGGTGAAGGCCATCATGGCCCTGGCCAGCCTGCGGGTCTGCTCCGGGCTCGGGGCCTCGCTGCAGTCCACTGAGGCCTTCTTCGGCTCCGCCTGGCCGTCGGCCTCCTGCCGGGACATGCCAGGGGTCAGCGGGGGCCAAGGGTCCCCCCGTTCTGTGTTGAGGACCTGCTTCATAGCCCCTGGGCCTTGTCCCAGGCCTGCCTGACACATTCCGGGGACCCTCACCCTCTCTTCAGCCCTCCGCCTCAAGGCTATGCCCCCCAGTTCCCTCACCCCCTGCTGATGGCTCCCCCCCTCCCTCGGGCCCCCCCACTTTTTCCCAGCCCCACCTGGTTGTACCTGGTTGACCAACTTGAGGAGGTTGAGCGGGGACAGCTTCTCCTGGCTTGGCCCGGTCACTATCTGAAGGAAGGAGGAAGCAGGTGGAGAGGGGTCCTCCCTACAGGCCTCCCACCCCGCATGAGCCCCTCTTCCCGGTACCTGCTGGCTCATGGTCTCCACGGCGCTGGCTGGAGAGAACTGTTGGAAAAGGGGTGAGGAGAAAAGGGGGAGCCCCCTCAGAGCCAAACCCTCCTGCCCTTCTCCGCCCCCTCAGATCTAGGGCCTCCATACCCACCTCCCCTCCCTGCCCAGACCCAGACTCCTGCCCAGACTCACCACTGAGCAGGGTCCTTGCAGGCAGGACAAGCTGAGTACCAGGAGACCCCGGAGCAGTGCCATGTTCCTGTGAGGGGCAGGAAGCGTGGTTGCCAACGTGCTCCCCCCTCCACACACACACACACACACACACACACACACACACTCACACACACACTGTCCCCGATGATCTGACGGGCCACCGGAGCCAAGCCCCTACCCCCACCACGGGATCCCACCCACACGATCCCTGGCCGGCAGAGTCCCGGCCATCATGGCAGAGGACAACGTGTGCCAGCTGCAGCACACAATCCCCCAAATACGCCAGCCGCGGCTCTCAAGCTCCGAGGGGGGTTTGGGTTCATGGAGGGAAACCATATCAAAGCGAAGAAAGCCCTCCTCCTCCAAGGCCTGGCCTTGTGAGTCAGATCTGGGTGTGAATCCAGACGGACTCTTGCCAGAGGACCCTGCAACATCTCCCTCACCCCTCCGGGCCTTTCTTCTTATAAAACGGAGGCACAGGTCCCCACCTCCTGCCCCGGGTATGGTGAGGACCAAGTAAGACAGTGTCTGTGAGCCCGGAGTGCAGGCCTGGCCCTCGGTCATGGCCCCTCTTCTGGGAGGCCTGCCTTGCCCTGGGGCTCCCTCCCCACGGCTCCTGTCCAGCCTCCTGTCCAGCCGGCCCACCTCGGCTGGCTGGTCTGTCAGGTTTGGCCTTGCCCACAGGGCAGCAGGCCCGGGAGGCCCTGAGGTCTCAGCAGGGGGGTTGGAGGGGGGTGGCCCCCAGAGCCGCCTTGTTGACCCAGCGGCAGAACCCAATGAATGACTCCGGCCAGAGCCACCTTTGGACTTTTGGGAAACGCTGCCCCACGCTGCCTCCGGGAAGTCCGGCTCTGGCCTCAGAGCGGGTCTCACACACCCTACCCCCATCTCAGGGCCCCGTCCGTCGTCCGTCCTTCTGGAGGATCCTTCTACCACCCCTGGCTCCTCCCCAGCACACCCAGGGCCCTTGGCCGCCGAGGTTCTGATCTCCAACCTGATCTCCAACCGGGACTGCTGAATCTTCCTGGCAAGAAGTGACCTCCAGTTTTTCAAGTCCCAGAGAGCCTTCCCCCGAACCCTCCCCACCCCCCACCCCCACCTTTCATCATCAACAGGCTCCTGAATCAATTCAGCCCAGGCCCCCTCACCAGCGGGCAGCTCCCACCTCCTCCTCTCCTGCCGGGAGCGGCCGTCAGCTCTCCCCTCCTACCTCTAGGCTCCTCTCTGCGCAGCGATGGCACGCGATGTCCCTCCGGGTACTTGGGTGCTCCCCACGCTCTGCCCCGGCCCCAGCCAGCCCCGCCGCCGCCGGGCCCTCCCCTCCCACCAGGACCTTTGCTCTCAGCCAACCCCTGGGCAGCTTGCTTTCTCCTCTGGTAAATATTGACCTGCGTATCCGATTAAACATTGATATTGGGGCCGGAAGCCCCTTTCCCGCCATGGCATCGGGTCCTGAGACAGCCGCGCGGAGTTGGGTCCCGCCCGAGCCTGGAGGAAGGAGGTTCGGGAGACCGTGGAGGCGGCTGTCCTCATCCAGAGAAGGACAGGCGCCTTCCAGAGACCCCGTTCGGTGGAGGGTCGTCCCTGCTTTCGTGGGGCTCAGAGAGGCTATGTCACCTGCCCGAGGACAGAGCTGGGCTGTTCCATCCAGGCCCCCGCTTCCTTCCCTCTCCCCACCACGGCCTCCCACCCCAAGGGGAGGGAAGGGGAAGCTGCGGGAGCAAATGGAGGGAACCCAGGGTAGGATGCCCCAATCCCACTCTTACATGCCCAGGATCCTGATTGGCTGCCTTCCGCCCGGGTCAGAAGGCCGGGGGTGGAAGGAGATGCAGAGGGATGCAGCCTCTCTCAGCACCCCACCTCACTGGGAGCGATGCCTGCTTACCTGCCCGAGGGGGAGGGCTCTGGGACCCGGCGTGGGGCTGCAGGAAGCAGAAGCCCTACTCCCTGTGCCACCTGAAGAGCCATGGCCAGCCTGCCTCCCTCCCTCTGCCCCAGTCCTCACCGACCTGCCAGCGGTGGGATCTCAACTCCCCCCCCCCCCCCCCCCGACACCGCCGTCAAGAAAGGCCCCACTCGGCTGCAAGGCGCTTCCAACGGGTTTATTGGTCCTATTTACATCTATTGCGAATAGTGAGGCGGCAGCAGGGTCCCAGACCACATCTCTGCTCCCCAACGGGAGGACCCGGGGACCCCAGGATGGTCTGGTTCCCTGGGGGAGACCTGAGATGCACAGGTGACGTTCTTCTTGGCCCTTCCTGCAGGGGCTTGGACCCCCCTCTCACCCCCTGGCAGGGGTGCTGGGCTCAGGGGCTGCCTCCTCCGTTCAAGGCACAAACACTGTCTGTGGTGAGGGGTAAGCAGGCGAGGCTTGAGGCCACTCCGGGCAGGCACCCGCGGGCCCCGCCCATCTTCTCTGCCCTGGCCCTGACCGCCATCTTGTCCTACGGGTCCCACGCTGGGCGGGGCCTGGCTGCACAGACACTCAAACCCCAGCCCAAGGCCCTTCCTTCCTGGACCAGGGAGGCTGGAGCCCAAGCACCATGGGGTGCTGGCCCGGGGCAGCTTCTCTGTGCTGGGGGGCCAGGCGAGAGCCCAGCAGGAAGTGGGGGGCCTCGGCTGGAAAGTAGGTGGGCAGGGCCGGTCTCGCTTCCTCTTCCTGAGCACCCCTGTCCCCGTGTGGACGCAGAAGGCAGAGCTGGGGGGAGGAGGGGCAGCGATGCTTCCCCAGCTCCTTCTCTGGCTTCCTGCTGCTGGCCAGGAGGAGTCTCCCCAAGTCATGACTGAGACCCCTGACAACCCTGGTGGCTCTGGGGGTTCAGGAGCCCAGACTCCCACTCTGCCCTAGCTGACAGGCCTCAGGGCTACACTGGCCATGGGGCCAGAGGCTTGCATGGAGGGGGAGACAGGGGTGAGGGGGTGGGCTCCCGGCGGACATCTGCCTCCCCAGGCCCGGCCAGCTCCCACACGAGCCTACGCCAGCAGGCGGACGACCCCATTGTCCGAGCCCAGCAGGAGGTGGCGCTTGGTGGGCAGCAAGGCCAGGCTGGTGAGAGTGCCACGGAAGTTCTCGGAGCTGAGCTTGGTGGTGGCCTGGGAGGGCGGCTCGAGCAGGGAGCAGACGCCAATCTTGTTGGCCACGGTGCCGGTGATCACCTCGCTGCCGTACAGGTCGAAGGTGTGGATGGGGTCAGACGCCGACTTGTAGTGGTGGGTGGGCTTCTGCTCCAGCTCCTTCCAGACGGTCAAGGAGTGGTCGGAGGAGGAGCTGACCAGGACGCTGCCCTCCACGGCCTGCTCAGGGAGAGGGGCGCCTCAGCAGGGCCCGGGGCTCCTGTCGGCCCACCCGGCCCCAGGGTCTTCCTCTCACGTCCTCCCCCCACCTCTCCCGGGAAGACGGGACGTTCTGCGCGGCCGAAAGGCTGCCATCCTCCCACGTTATGTTCGTGTTAACTAACACGAATACGTTACAGCATCACTAACCTAGTCACCACTGCCGTCTGAGCACACACTATGCTTAGGGGGTGTGTTAGGCACGCCACATTACCGCGTCGAGTCTCTGTAACCACTCTATGCGGTGAGGGCTGCCATTGCTCCCATTTTACAGAGAAAAGGGGAGGCTCAGGAAAGTTCACTCCTCGCACCCAGGTCACAGAGCCAGGACTAATAACACCAGGCTGGCCGAAACCGGTTTGGCTCAGCGGATAGAACGTCGGCCTGCGGACTGAAAGGTCCCAGGTTCGATTCCGGTCAAGGGCATGTGCCTTGGTTGTGGGCACATCCCCAGTAGGGGTGTGCAAGAGGCAACTGATCGATGATTCTCTCTCATTGATGTTTCTAACTCTTTATCCCTCTCCCTTCCTCTCTATAAAAAATCAATAAAATATATTTTTTAAAAAAAAAATAAATAACACCAGATTGACCCCAAGAGCCCCCCTGGAAAGTCAGGATTAGAAAGTCAAAATTTAGCCGAGGTCGGTTTGGCTCAGTGGTAGAGTGTCGGTCTGTGGACTGAAAGGTCCCGGGTTCGATTCCGGCCAAGGGCATGTACATTGGTTGCGGGTACATCCCCGGTAGGGGGTGTGCAAGAGGCAGCTGGTCGATGTTTCTCTCTCATTGACGTTTCTGGCTCTCTATCTCTCTCCCTTCCTCTCTGTAAAATATCAATAAAAAATATATATATATATATATATATATATATATATATATATATATATATATATATAAAGAAAGTCAGAATTTAGAGGCATCTGCAGCCCAGGGTCCCCTCGGGCGGGGGTGGGGGGTTTGAAGGGAGCCCGGGCAGCCTGTCCCCAGCAGCATTGGTGCATGTGCCCTGGCCTGGCCTCCACTTGGGATGGGGAGGAGATCCCAGCTGCCGGGAAAAATCCTCCCACAAGTAGCCCTGTGCCTCCCACACACTCACTCATACAACGTGCCTCCCTGAGGTTCGTTATTGAGAATGGGGTGGGGGCAGGATCCCCGTGCCCGGGCTGCCCCTGCCCCCACCCCCACCGGAGCGGCCCGGCAGGGGGCATGGACTCTGCTCAGTGGTCTGGGGGCAGTAAACAGCCTCGCAGCTGAGCTTTATTTAACCTGAACTGGGTCACGGACGGGACCTGACCCCTGATCCTCCAAGCAAGACAAATATGGACAAGGGTTACTCATTAGAACATCTCCGGGGAGCGGCAGGGTCAGCTCGGCCCGCAGCGCCCGCCCGCCCGCCCCCGGGGCCTGCCTCCTGCCAAGGCCCCACCGTGGAGCTGGCTCCTGGGGCTCCCTCACACCCGCCCCCGGGCAGGCGTCGGGGAGATCGGCTTCAGCCTGCCCGGGCGGGCCCTCCTCAGGGGCGGGGACCCGGGGCAGTGAGGCGCGGGAAGGGGCCCTGGCCCGTCACCTTGATCTGCAGGATGTCCCCTTCGTGGGCGGGCCAGCCGCGGAGAACCAGGCCCGTGCGGGTGTCCAGGAGCACCATGAAGCCCGAGGAGAAGCCGGCCACGACGCTGCGGCCACTGGGGCTCACGGCCAGCGAGCGGACCAGCCCAGGGTTCAGCCCGCCGCCCAGGCGGAACTCGTGCTGCGGGCAGAGGAAGCCGGGCTGAGGTGCCCCGCCGGCTCTGCCTGCTCCGGGCCGCGCTCCCTGAAGCCCTGCTCAGCTGGGAAGCCGGAGCCTGTGTCCCCCCAACCAAAGGGAGGGCACTCCCTTCAGAGTCCCCCCCCCCCCCCCCCCCGCAGGGTTTGCTGCCGCAGGTGCTCTGTCTCCAAGGAGACACCACGCCCTGGCCTTCTCTCTCTCTCTCTCTCTCTCTCTCTCTCTCTCTCTCTCTCTCGGGCGTCTCTCCCTGCCGCCAGAAGTCACCCAGGCCCGGGCTCAGGCCGCTGGGCGTCCCTGACCTGCAGGCCGGGCTTCCTGCAGTCCACAAAGCGCAGGGTGGCGTCGGAGCTGGCCATGGTGACGCTGCTGTGGGGGGCGGGCATGACAGCCACGGCGGTCAGCGGGACCCGGCTGTCCGACGGCTCCACCACGCGGAGGGTCTTCCCTGGGAAGGAAGCGCGCAGTGGGTCTGGGGTTCCAGCAGCTGATGGAAGCGCCTCTCTTCCCGACCAGCCCCATGCCTGCCTCCCACAGCCCCAGGGACCCCAGGAAGTACGAGACGCCTCTTGACCTTCCGGTCTTCCTGCTTTCATGACTAGCCCAGAATCCTGTCTCCCCCCTGAATGCTACCTCCCTCTGTCGACCTCCATGCTACTCCAACGCCCTTGTAACTTTATTTCTCCCTCCACTGATGCCAAAAAATAACCGAGCCACTATTCATCAAACATGTACTAATGCTCCATGTCAAGCCAAACCCCTATGTTAAGCTAAGCCAGTGGTCGGCAAACTCATTCGTCCACAGAGCCAAATATCAACAGTACAACGGTTGAAATTTCTTTTGAGAGCCGAAAGCTGACTTCTGCGCACGGGCCACGAAGTTTCAATCACACTGTACGTGCTCGCCCGCATGAGTTTATTGATTTTTTTACGGAGGGGACGGGGAAGGGATAGAGAGTTAGAAACATCAATAAGAGCCAAAACCGGTTTGGCTTAGTGGATAGACCATCGGTCTGCGGACTGAAAGGTCCTGGGTTCGATTCCAGTCAAGGGCATGTACCTTGGTTGCGGGCACATCCCCCGTAGGAGGTGTGCAAGAGGCAGCTGATCGATAATTCTCTCTCATCGATGTTTCTAACTCTATCTCTCTCCCTTCCTCTCTGTAAAAAATCAATAAAATATTTTTTTTTAAAAGAAACATCAATGAGAGAGAAACATCCATCAGCTGCCTCTTGCACACTCCCTACTGGGGATGTGCCCACAACCAAGGTACATGCCTTTAACCGGAATCCAACCCGGGACCCTTCAGTCCGCAGGCCGACGCTCTATCCACCGTGCGCCAAACCGGTTAGGGCCGCACATGGTATTCTGTGGAAGAGCCACACTCAAGGGACCAAAGAGCCGCATGTGGCTCTCGAGCCGCAATTTGCCGACCACTGAGCTAAGCCATTTGTTCTGATCCCCATTGTACAGGTGGAAACTCGGATGCTCCCAGCAGTCAAGACCACCCAGCAAGCTGGTGGTCAGGGCCAATTAACAGACTCTAAGTCCTCACCTCGCCTCTGGGTGGCTTCACGGGGTCACCCAGAACACACACCACCAACGCTCCAACCGCTCCACCCGTGGGCCCCCTTCCGGAGGCCACCCGGGGGACAGAGGGACGGGGGCAGGACAGACCTCTCCTGGGCCCACTCACCTGTGAAGGGGTCGAAGACGTGCACCGCCCCGTCACAGCTCACCACGCACTGCGGGGCCTCCAGCTGGCCCACGAAGAAGACGCTCTTGCGGTGCTGGGCGTAGACGAGGCGCGGCGCCGTCTCGCTGGTGCCGTCCCCGTAGTTGTAGAGCGGCCAGAGGCGCACGGTGCGGTCCTTGCTGCCGCTCAGGAAGAAGTCCTCGCTGCTCAGGGGCGCCACGCACTTGACGGCCCCGGAGTGGCCGGGGAAGCTCTGCAGGCGGATCTGGTGGAAGTGGAAGTGGGCGTCCTGCTGGCTCACGCCGATCTCGTACTGCCAGTACGCCAGCCAGTTCCCGCTCAGCCCGTGGGCGCTCCGCGGCAGCTCCCGCTTCAGCGCGTGGTCCTCGTCGTCGCTTTCCCCACCGCCGCCTCCGAGGCCCCCGCCGCCGCCCAGGGGGCCCACGCTCTCCGGGGGCACGTCGTGGGGGATCTGGATGCGGTTCCCGACGAGGACGCTCCCAAAGGTCCCCGAGTGGCCGTCATCCTGGGGGCAGCCCCCGCCGTGGGGGTCTGGCTCGAGGCCGGCGCTGGGCGCGGCGGGCTCCACGCCGGCGCCGGCGGGGCTGCGGCTGCTCGGGCTGATGCTCTCCAAGTACAGCCCCGCCAGCTCCCCCACCAGCTCGTGGTTAGGAATGATATTCCGGATGATGTCACCTGGGTGAAAGTGGAAGTGGTCTTAAAATTAGAGAACAGCCAAAACCGGCTTGGCTCCGTGGATAGAGCGTCGGCCTGCGGACTGAAAGGTCCCAGGTTCGATTCCGGTCAAGGGCATGTACCTCGGTTGCGGGCACATCCCCAGTAGGGGGTGTGCAAGAGGCAGCTGATGGATGACTCTCTCTCATCAATGTTTCTAACTCTCTATCTCTCTCCCTTCCTCCCTGTAAAAAATCAGTTAAATATATATTTTAAAAAAAAAGATTAGAGAACAGATAGCTGCCACCACCCGGCCGAGGGCCTGGGAACCAGAGAGGACAGGGCAGGTACTGGCTGAGCCAGCGACTCTTCATTTCTGAGCCTCAGTTTGTTCCCCGGGAAAATGTGGACGCCTTCGTTCCGTGTGTACACGCAAGCATCCTCTCTCTGTGCTGGGCACAGGAAGAGAAGAACAAGCAAGACAGGTCACGGGCTTCCTCCCGGAGCTTAGATTTTGGTGGAGGGACGGCAGTGTATCTGACCGCAGGCCTGTTCGTCCTATTCAGGGAGATGGCACCTGTCGGCACTCAGCAGTGCCCGGCCTGTACCCTGCAGGAACCTAAGTTCTCCCTCCCCCACCTTCCGCGGGGAGGCGCTAGGCCACTCCTGGGCCTCCTGCTGGCCAACGCTCAGACCCTGTTATTATGCCACGTTGAGACGTGAAGTCGGAGGCCAAGTTCCTTTGCTCCGGCCCAGAACACGGTGCTTTTACCAGCCACTACCGACTCTGAGGGCAAGCGAGCACGAGGCCCTGGGGGGGGGGGGGGGGGGAGACAGCCCCAGGGGCTGTGTGAGGAAAGGGGGGGGGGGAAGGGGGCAGTACCCAACAGGCAGGAGAAAGGCACGTAGATGGTGTACGCCATCTCCAAGGTGAACACCTTCTGCAGCTCATCCAGCAGGGCGGGGTCCACCGGCCGCTGCTGCCCGTCCGAGAAGGCCACCTCGGGCAGCTGGCCCTCCCCGTGGCCGGCGGGATCCAGATCCTGGGGGGAGAGGGAAGCCCGGGGGGTCAGCCGAGTCCGAGGCCCCCTGCCCGGCGCAGCCCGGCCGGGCGGGTCTGCCCACCTGGCGCCGCAGCTCATGCAGCTGAGAGAAGACTTGGAAGAAGGTGGCCACGGGCTCGCTCAGGTGCTGCTGGACCATCTCCTGCCCAATGCGGAGGCAGATGAGGGCGATGAGGCTGATGGTTTTCAGACACAGGACGGTCCGGGCCTGGGCTCCACTGGGGAACCTGGAAAGAGCTTACTGAGCTCCGGCTCCCCCACATGGTGGGACCCGCCCAGAATCTATCAAACGCCGGACGCGAGAGGTGCCGCGAGACCAACCGGTCCAAGCCAGGAGAGGAAACGGAGGCACAGAAAGGGGTGGCTTGCTCGGGGTCGCACAGCTGGGGTCAGAACCAGGACACCCAGCCCCGTGTCAGTGGCCTCTCTCTCCCAAGCTTCCCAGATCCACCCCCTCCCCCTCTAGCCCCCCAGCTGGGCTGTTCCTCCCGCAGGACGGGGCTGGGGCCTACCCGGTGACGAGGGAAGTAAGGAAGCCGAGCACGGGCAGCAAGACCTCGTGGCTGATCCGGGGCAGGATGTCCATGAGGGTGGTGTCCGAGAGGTACACAATGATCTTCTGGGTCAGAGTCACCGCGGCCAGCAGCCCCGCCTCCTTACGGCTGTTGAGTCGACCGGGGCTGGAGGTGCTCCCTGGGGCCACCTGGGGACACAGAGCCGATGAGGGCCCGGCTGCCTGCCCCACGGGTCCCCGGAGACCCCCCCACCGATCCCGGGTCCAGCCCCTCGGCCCCCCGGCCTGCCAGATCGGACACCGACCAGGTAGCTGATGTAGGGCAGGTACTGGTAGGTGAGGACGGGCTCCCCGTACAGGTGGGCGATGTGGAGGAGGCAGCTGAGCACAGGCCCCGACACGACATCGCCCAAGACCGGTCTCTTCTGGTAGATGTTGCCGGCGCCCAGCGGGGGGCTCTCGCCACTGCTCACCGCGAACTGCTGCCGGGTGGGGCCTGCCAAGGGAAGGCCAGGGGCTTGCGTGCCAACAGAGGGCAGGAGGGGCCTGTGGTAGCCGCTCGCGGCTCACTCCAGCCCGGGGTGTGCCCCATGCCCTAAGGAATGGGGCCCGGGACCCAGGACGTGGTCTGCAGTGGGGGTGGGGAGGAGCGCCTGGAGGGGGGGGGCTGGAGGTGGACAGCAGGCCTGGGGGAAGTCCCTGCTCTGACCACGGGTCTCACCAACATAACACGATGTCAGTAAGCGGAGCAGGTTGCGGGCCACGTGGCGGGAGGCCACCGTGGGGCCGAGCTTGGCGGACAGCCAGCGGACCATCTTGCAGGCAGTGTCTGCAGGGAGGAGCAGACCGTGAGCTCGCCAGATAAATGGCGGCTCACCACTCCACCCTGTGGCACCCGCCCAGCCCACTCTGGCTACCAAGCTGCCAGGAAGGAAGCCCGGCCTGAGCCTGGCCGGCCCACACCCCACACCACCGCGGCGCCGAGGGGGCCGGCGGGACCCGGGCCTGAGGGCTGCTCCAGGAGGTCATCCCTTCGGCGACTCTTCCCCAGTTCGTCAGGGACACCCTAGCTACCTCCCTTGTCTGACCTCCGCTCCCTCCTCCGCCCTCCACTCCCTCGGCTGAATCACGCCGGCCTTTCACTGGTTTTTAACAGAACCGCGGCAGCCTCTGAGCGCTGCCCGTGCTATTCCCTCTGCGGGGAACGCTCTTCCACGGCAGGCCCCGACACTGTTCCCCCAGCTGCTTCCCACTCCTTGAGCCTCGACTGGCCCTACTTCCAGAAAGCCTTCTCTGACCCCCGAAAACTAGATCTAAGCCCCATTTTACATTCCCTCGAAGCACCACAGTGTTCTTGATAGCACCACCCTAACTTGGGCTTCCGCTTACATACAACTGTCTTTCATGCTGAAACCGGTTTGGCTCAGTGGTAGAGCGTCGGCCTGCGGACTGAGAGGTCCCGGGTTCGATGCCGGTCAGGGGCATGTACCTTGGTTGCGGGCACATCCCCGGTAGGGGGTGTGCAAGAGGCAGCTGGCCGATGTTTCTCTCTCATCGATGTTTCTAGCTCTCTAGCTCTCTCCCTTCCTCTCTGCAAAATATCAATAAAATATATATATTTTTTTAAAAACAAACTGTCTTTCACGTGGCATCTCCTCTGCCGGGTGGGGGCTCCAGGGGGACCGACCCACATCCGTGCTGTGTGGAGACCTTCTCGACCCACTGCTTGGCACAGATGTTGAGGGCAAACCAGAGAAGTGGCCTACCCCCTCGGGCTCCAGTACTCACCAAGGAGGATCTTCTGTTCTTGGCCTTCCGACCGCTCAGCCAGCGGCTCCTCTTCTTCCTCCCCGTCTGCCCCACCACCAGCAGCCACATCGGTATCCATGGACAGCAGGGCGTTGGAGAGAGTGAGCTCGGACGCCCCAGTGTCTTCACCCGGCTTCTCCTCTTCCTCCGCCTCCTCCAACGCCACACAGCCTCCCTCTTCCTCCTCCTCCTCCTCCTCGGAGCCGTCACTCTGCTTCAAGTCCTGGCTGCTGTCACCTGACCTGAGGCTGCCCTTGTCCACGGGGCCTCCCCCGTCGTCGGCCGCCGGCTCCTCGCCCAGGGAGGTCTCACTGGTGCTGCTCTTGTCGCTCAGCTGGCCCAGGCTCACAGCCTCGGCCGCCTCCTGGGACTGCGGGGACTCCGACACATACAGCCCCGCCTGGAAGTCCTCCGTCTCGGAGAGGTCCGCCTGGTCGTGGAAGCTGACGCCAGACGTGTAATCCGGGAGCCCCAGACCGGACGAGGCAGCGGGCTCCCCATCCATGGGGATCTCCTCCCCAAAGGCACAGGAGCTGGGCCTGGCCCCCGGGAGCCCGCTTTCCTCGTCCTCGGCCGCCCCCGCCAGGCCCTTGCTTTCTTCCTGGGAGGCCTCCACGCCGGCCAGCACCTGCAGGACGTGGGGCAGCAGGTGGACGAGGAAGGCCTGCAGGCCCAGCCGCACGATCAGCTGGGCCACGAAGCAGTCCGTGTACAGGTAGAAGCGGCCGTGGAGCCGGCGGGGGCTCTCGTAGGCACCGATGAGCGGCTTCAGCAGGTACTTGTTAGCATTTTTGGGGCCCAGGGCCTTGGCGACGGGCTCGAAGAGGTACCAGGCCGTGTACACAGCCGTGTGCTCCTCGGACATGAGGGACAGCACGAAGGGCAGCAGGATCTCCAGGCCCTCGGGGGTGATGTCGCTCAGCACCGCGCCCAGCTGCTGCCACAGAGCGAAGACCAGCTCCCGCCCCTGGGCCTCGTCCTCGGCGCGCCTCTCCTGGTACAGAAGGATGAACCTGTGCAGCGCAGGGAAGTATGGAGGGAAGGGGACCACAGAGCTGAAGGGGCTGAGGAGCTGGGCCGGGGAGGGGGGCGGCAATCCCTGGGAGACTGGTCTGTACTCGAACAGGGGGCCCCGCGTGCCGTCCCCGGCCGTGGCTGAGCCTTCGGGCCCGCTCAGTTGCAGGAGCATGTCCAGCATGGGCTGCAGGGACACGGGGGTCTCCTTGGGATGGCGTGCGCAGAGCCCCCGGGCAGCCTCAAAGCGCGCCCGCAGAGGCGCGTCGGGCGGCAGCGATCGGACCCTGGTGGCGAACACCATCTCGGCCAGCAGGACGCCCAGCGCCTGCATGTCCCGGTGGAAGAGGTCGCGCAGCTGCACGGGCGGCTGAACCCGGGGCTGCTCGGGCACCTCCAGCGGGGCCCCCAGACCTCTGGTCAGGAAGTTGCCGAGTTTCTCCAGCTCCTCCAGCGCCTGCACGGGATGGAAGCCCTCCGGAAGGAGAATCTTCCCTTCCTCACCTTCCCCGGGGTCCGCCGTCCCCACAGCTTTGCTCCGGCGGCCCGGCCGAGCGGCTGAGGCCACCGCAAAGGACAGGAGACCGGGGGGAGCTGGACCAGAGGAAGAGGAGGGAGCCGGCGGGTCGCCTGCTTTCCCGGCAAGGGAGATGGAGTCGAGGGCCTCGGTGGCCTGCTCCAGGTCGTCCTCCCCCGCCACGGGCCTGTCTCTGGCCCAGCCGGCCTCACAGGGCGTAGCCTCCAGCACCAGCCTGCCCGCCCCACCGGCAAGCTGCCCCGGGAAGTCCTCCCGGCCGGTGCTCTCGTGGACGGTCTGGAACAGCAGCCGAGGGATGAGCGGCGGCTCCGGGGCCAGGGCGGGAGCCCCCGCCAGGCGCTGGGGGTGCGGCTGGTCGAAGAGCTGCACCACCCCGAAGTTGGTCAGGTGCGTGTGGGCGTCCACCAGGTGCAGACACACGTTCTTCTCCTTCACCGCTTCCTTGCCCTGGAGCTTGTAGCCGAAGGTGAGGTCGATCCAGTGGTGCAGGTCCCGGGACACCTCGCGGCTCTCCAGCAGCCGCCGGTGGGCGGCCACAAACTCCCGGCCGGAGCCGCACCAGGCCGGCACGTCCAGGTCAGGCATGTCAGGGTGCACGGAGCAGAAGATCGAGGGGTCGGTGTAGAACTCGGGGATGCACTCGTCCGGGGTCCAGCTCTGCATCCGCTCCATGCTGGCGGGGTACTCGTTGGGCTCCCACTGGGCCCGCACGTGGCCACAGAGCACCGCCCGGGGCGTGCGCCGGGCCTTGTACACGTAGTACGTGATGTCCGAGAGCACATCGGAGATGTGGTGAGGCACGTGGGGCGGCTCCCCGCCGCCGCTGCCCGCGCCCCCGGCCACAAACGCCTGCCGCGTCATCTCGTACGTGAAGTCCAGCTGCTTGTCCCCCTTGTTGAGGCGGAACTTGGACTTGCGCAGGTCCCGGAAGCGCCCGTGGGACGTGGTGAAGTCCACCACCCAGGGCAACACGGGGTGGTAGTTGGGGTCCCCCTGCCGCCGGCCTGCCAGCCGATTCAGCTGCATGAGGTAGTGGAAGTTGCTGAGGCGGCCGTGGACCCAGTCTAGCACCAGGCACCTCAGTTCCTTCGGGCAGGAGGGACGCCCAGGGCCCCCTCCTCGCTCCTCTCCGCAGCCGGTGCCCGCCGGGTCCCTCGCTGCGGGGGCCTCCTCGCTCCCGCCCTCCTCGGGCCTCTCATACGCACTCAGGTCCAGCCGGAGCTCGCTGCAGAGCTTCTCATCCACGGCGACGTCGTGCAAAGACAGGGCCCCGCAGGCCAGTCCCTGGCGGTGGCAGGCATCCATGGCCCGCAGCACGCGGAAGAGGAGGAAGAGCACCTTGGCTTGGCTGTTGGTCAGCTTGGCCGGGCTGAAGGTGACCACATCGTGCAGGGTGAACTGCACGTACGGGTGCACCACGTACAGCATCGCCGGCGACTCCAGCAGGGCCTCGGCTCTCAAGAGACTGGGGCAGGCCGGGCTGCCCCGCGGGGGGCAGGGGCCATCTCTGGCGTATGCCGGGCACTGGGCAGCTTCACCCACTGGCAGGAAGGAGCAACCGTAGACCCTCTGCAGCGCTTGTCGTACCGAGTCCAGGGCAGGGACGGTGGAGGGGGCAGGGCTATGACTATAGGGCCGCCCGTAGGTGTGATAGGCATGGCGCCACAGGTTGCGGTAATTCTGGGCAGCCACGTCCTGCATGAAGCGACTGAGGGTCTCGGGGCTGCAGGAAGCCTCCTCCGAGGACAGGCCCCCGCCCAGCGGGTAGGACAGCCTCCGCTTCCGCAGCCCGTGCACCTCCACTCGTGTCCAGCCTGCAGGCAGCCTCTGCACCGATCTCTGCAGGAGCGTCCTGACTTCCGCTTCGCTCAGGCCCTCCGCCCGGGGGCAGGGCCCCGGGGGCAAACGGCGCTCGCGGAGGCCGGCCAGCCAGCGCGCGGGCACCAGGGCCACCACGTGCTTGCCCCCGGGGGCTGGAGCCAGCTGGCGGGCCTCGATGCTCAGGTCCCTCTCCACGCTCCGCAGCAGCTCCTCCATGTCAGGGTTCGGGGGCGGGGACCAGCCCTCGACCCCGGAGGTAGGAGAGACCTCCCGTCCCCAGGTCCCCGGGGCCATCTCCCTCTCCCCCTTCCCAGCCGCCTGGGGACCACGCGGGGTGGAGGCCACAGCCCTCCTAGCGACAGCTTCCGGGGTGCCAGATGGGCGGAGTGGCGGTGGAGGAGGGGGGCCGGTGCCGGGGCGGAGGCGGCCGGCGTGGGCCCGGGACGGAGGGGAGGAGGGCGGGGGCGCTCTTACCCCTCCGCGGGGTCCTGCGCTCCGGGCGGGCGCACCGGGGAGGAGGAGGACGCCGAGCGGGGCCAGCCCCGGGCTCCACCGGGACGGGTCAGCTGATGCGGCGGCTCACGTGACCGCCCCGGCTCGGAAACAAGCGCACGTGGCTCCGAGGGGCGGGCGGGACCCCGCCCACCCGCCCACCCTCCGCGCCAGCGCCCCGCGGGCCCCGGCCCCCCGCGGCCCGGTCCCCCCGCGGCCCGGCGCTCCGCTCCGCGAGCTGGTGGCGGCTTTGCTTCCTCCGGAGCCGAGAGGGGCCCCAATCGGCCCCGACCGTGCAGAAGGGTGGGGCGCGGAACTGCCCACGAGGTCGGCCCTCACCTCGCTGCTCCCTTCTGCATCATCCCCCAACACAGATCGTAGATCGAAGGGAGGGTTTTTTCCCCCAGAGAGAGAGCCCTTTAGGGGACTGATCGCCCCTCCCGGTGTTACCGATAAGGGGCTTTTGGCATCCAGTCCCTTCATCGCCTCCCTACTGGCTTCCCGAAGAAGGAACTTTTAATTTTCCAAAAACATGTGATCAGCAGCATTCCATCTGGCCTCGCCGAACCTAGGGAGGATGGCGGTTATTACTGTTTATGTGTTTTACAGGGTTTAACCGAGAGAGCCATCAAAGAGGTTTGTCCCAGTGGCGGCAGAAGGGAGACTTAGAAGCTGGTGCCCCGACTTTCTGCCCTGAAGTCCTCCCAACTGGCGGCTCTCTTCCCGGCCCTCCCCCCCCCCTTTTTTTTTTCTTTTTTTAATTCTGGGCAACCTTTGGGAGAGAAGTGGCCCAGCTCCGAGGCCTGGAGTTCTCGGGAGGAAATGTTCCCTCAGACTTCCTGTTTGAGATCAGCTTCTGCCCTGCAAGGAGCTTGCTTGCTGGGGCAGAGCCTTGCAGAAACCACGGGGGGGGGGGGGGGGGGGGGAGGTGCGGCACAAGATAGTAAATGAAAACAAGATTACTGGCACCAATGCTGCAGGACTCCTTCAGGGGGTCTAGGCTCTGACTCATGTGTGGGACAGAGAGGCCATTGTCTGCAGTGAAACCACTGGCTGTGTTTTGAGTCTCACCCCTAGAAGGTGAGTGTAGTAGTTGGTGTGGGGGTGTAGGGGGTTCCTTAAGGACACTTAAGAAAAACTGAAGTCCAAATTCCAGAGGAGACAGGAATGGCTCTGCTATCATCTGATTCCATCTCTCTCTCTCTCTCTCTCTCTCTCTCTCTCTCTCTCTCTCTTTAATCCTCACCCGAGGATACGTTTTAATTGAGAGAGATAAACTTGGATATAAGAAGGAAACATTAGTTGGTTACCACCCTACCAGAGACTGAACCCGAAAACGAGGTATGTGCCCTGACCGGCAGTCAAACCCAAAACCTTGTGGTGTGCAGGTCAACCCTACAACCAGCTGAGCCAGGGGCTGCTGTGTCTTCTTTTTTTTTAATTTATTAAGGTATTATCTGTGTACATAGCTTACCATTGCCCCCCCCCCCCCCCGCCCATTCATGCCCTCCCTCCCATTGGTTGTACTTATATGCCCTTCGGTTGTTCTCTTATCTCACCCCAGGACTCCTTCCCCTCCCCGCTGTCATTTGGCAGTCTGCTTATTTTATGGTGACTATCTTAGGATCACATGAATAGAATCCGCTCCTCCTCTGATTCACACCGCCCCTCCTCCCAGGTCCCACTGCTTCCCCTGGGACACACGGCTCACCCGGGACACATGGCCCCCTGGGGCACACGGCTCTCCCGGGACACCTGGCCCCCTTGGGGCACACGGTGTGTCCTCTTTCTTGAAGGGGCAGCTGGAACCCTTGAAGTGCTTGGTCATCGGACCGTGGCCATAACTTACAACCCCTGGTGAGGGTCCAGGCACCATGCTAAACACTTCCGGTACCTGATTTTGTTTAATCCTCGTTAGGATTAGGAAAATGACTACCTTAGGAAACTTGCCCAGGGTCATGTAGTTAAGAAGGTAGAGCCAGGATTCAAATCCAAGCCTATCTAAAACAAACGTTCTCTGTACTCCTTGGCCACGGCACTATTATTCTTTCCAGCCGGGAAATTAGGTGTTCCTGTCAATCTCTCACTCCCAACTTGGGTCTGTCTGTGAACTTGAGACTAGAGGATGGGTTTTGATGGTCAGGAGGTAGTACTTGCTTCTTAGTACCAATCAACTTAGGTCCATCTGGTCTTGACTCTGGTCTCAGTTTACCTTAGCCTGAACAGGCACTACTTTTTCTTTCTGCAAGTCTGTGTGTGCCCTGCCCTCTAGTGGTTTTGGCTTGCAATGCAACCATGACCTTGGGTGTAACTAACCTTACCTCAGAATTCCTTTTTATTTTTTATCATCCCATAAGGTTTTCCTTTTAATTTCCACTTAAATTACGTCTTTTCAATGCCAGAGTATAGAAAGGAGTATTTAAAACATGTGGAGGTAGCTTAGATTCTAAAATGAATCTTACTGTTCTAGTAATAGCCTAAATCTGCAAAACAGTGAGAACAAAGGAGATAAGTAATGAATTGATTAGGATTAATGAATCTTTCAGGGCCATATCAACCTTGGCTGCCAATGAACAAATATTTCCGAGAGAGAAAATCCAATCAGAATTCTTTCTTTCTCTTTAATAAGAAAGTCCTTGCAATGGTGAGCACTGGGTGCACTAAGATTTCTGGGGCAGACACCTTCCCCAGTCTGAGTCCCAAAACAGTGGTTTTCAAACTTTATTATGTACTTCTGATTCAGTTTTTGTTATCCTCACCTAATGATATTTTTTCCATTGCTTTTCAGAGAGAGTGGAAGGGAAGGAGGGAGGGAGGGACATCCACAGGAGAGACACATCTATTGGTTGTCTCCCGCATGTGCTCTGACAGGGGCACAACCTGCAACCCAGGTATGTGTCCTTGATCAGCAATCAAACTCGAGATCCTTTGTTGTGCGTACTCTAACCACAGAGCACAGTGTCCAGCGGTGGGATCTGAATTCTTTTTAAAAAAAATTTTTTTTATTGATTTCAGAGAGGGAGAAAGAAATAGAAACATCAATGATGAGAGAGAACCATTGATTTGGCTGTCTCCTGCACGTCCCCTACTGGGGATCAAGCCCAAAACCCGGGCATATGCTTAACCGCCTAGGGCAGGAATCTGAATTTTTAACAGCACCCCAGGCAATTCTGCTGCAGGCAATCTGCAGGCCACATCTTGAGATATAATGCTTTGTAACAGATCTATTCCAAAATGTTCCTTGAATCCCAACCCAAGCACCTTTGGACTTTGGAGAATCTAGGACCAAATTAGCCAGCCCCCTTTGCCAACCTCAGTATTGAGTGTCCTGGAGGTCATGGCTCGGATAGTCAGGAAGGCAGCGGCAGCTGCCCCGGCAGTCAGCCCATGCCGGGTGAGGTTGGCCTTTGCTGATCCGGCAGGGAGAAAAGTGAAGGGAGCTAATGTTTAACGCACCAGCTGTGGGCCAGTGGGCCTGGTACTGTGCTCGGCATTTCCTTCTTTAATCCCTACAGAGTGAATTTATTTCTCATTCGGCTTTGTAGATGAGTACATTGAGGCTCAGAGATGTTAAGTCTATTCATCAAGATCAGGGCTGGTAAGAGCTAGAATCTGAATCCAAGTTTGTCTAACTCAGTGGTTCTCAACCGGGGGCAATTCAGAATCACAGGGGCTATTTGGTAATGTCCAAAGAGACTGTTGGGCCGAAATTGGTTTGGCTCAGTGGATAGAGCGTTGGCCTGCGGACTGAAAGGTCCCGGGTTCGATTCCGGTCAAAGGCATGTACCTGGGTTGTGGGCACATCCCCAGTAGGAGGTGTGAAAGAGGCAGCTGATTGATGATTCTCTCTCATCGATGTTTCTAACTCTCTATCCTTCTCTCTTCCCCTCTGTAAAAAATCAATAAAATATATTTTTAAAAATAAAATAAAAAAATAAAGAGACTCTTGGTTGTCACGGGGAAGGGTCAGGTTGTGTTGGTAATGGCATCGAGTGGGCCAGGGATGCTGGCCCCCACAGTACAGCCCCACAGCAAGAAATTATTCGATTCAAAATGTCAATAGAGCTGAGATTGAGCAACCCTGGACTGAACGCCTGTGCTTTTGACCTAGGGTTGGGAGGGTGAGGGGATGAGATTCAGCAGAACAGAAGAGAGACTAGCCTACCGCAGGGCCTTTGGGTGGAAAGGGGATTCGACTGCTATGCTAAGGATAATGGGAATGGGTCAGCTGGTGAGATCTCTCTTCCTTCCAGGCTTGGCCAAGGCCCTGATCAGTTTCTCCCAACCTTGCCAAGTCATTCCTGGGACTTCACACTAGGCTTGTCCTGGAGTGACCCTGATTCCCGGCTCAGAGCTGGGGCAAAATGTTTACTTAGGTCTTCCTGCGGGGCTTCCCAGCCAAAGCCGCTGGGTCCTGGGGCCAGTACCATTCCTCCTGCAGCCCTGGGGAGCGCCACACTAGCCCCCTTGCCGTAGAGGGTAAGAGTGTAAAAACTGAAGCAGCCATGGCGGCATCTAAAAACAGAAGTGGATGCTGGAACCGGTTTGGCTCAGTGGACAGAGCATCGGCCTGGGGACTGAAAGGTCCCAGGTTCGATTCCGGTCAAGGGCATGTGCCTTGGTTGTGGGCACATCCCCGGTGGGGGGTGTGCAAGAGGCAGCTGATGGATGTTTCTCTCCCATCGATGTTTCTAACTCTCTATCCCTCTCTCTTCCTCTCTGTAAAAAATCAATAAAATATGTTTTAAAATAAAATAAAAACAGAAGTAGAGTTAGAATCAAGGCCAGGGCATTTGCTTAGCAGGTCCCTGTCCGGGGAGGAACAGGGCAGCTTGAGCAGGGAGCAAAGGGCAGCTGGCCGGCCCAGGGAGCAGGGTTCTGACACCCAGGAGGCTTGCTTTCCTCAACCGTTCTACTCTAGGCTTAGTCCAAAGCTTCACTGGACTCTCCCCAGTTCCCATTCCTGGACTCACCCCCCCAAATACACACACACACACACACACACACACACACACACACCCATCCAGCCTCCATTCTGGGCCTCCCCAATACTGGCCCCCCTTACTAGACCAGGGAGGGTGGGTCCCAGCTGACTGTGCCGACAGGAAATACCTCTCTGATTCCAAGCTCAGAACCTCTGAAGAACTAACCAGCAAAGAGGGGGGGGGAGGGGAAGAGGAGGGAGGCAGAGGGTGACAGTGAGAAAGAGGGAAGAGGGAAGAACATACAAGCAGGTCGCCCATATTTGGGGTTCTATCTCCTTCATTCCCTCCCCACCCGTGGTGGGGGAGGAGAGAATTAATCAGATGGCGTAGGGCAGGCCAAGAGGAGGATGTGGTAACAGCTGATTTGTCCCCTGAGGTCACACTTTCCAGCAGTCAGCTGTTACTGGGGTGGAAGGCAGAAACTTTCCTTAAAGGCACAACGTTCTGAACACAAGTTCAGGATTGTGGTGCTCCTAGAAACCACAGCAAATCACGTGGCAGAGCCCGTATTCAGTGTGGAAGGAGCTATCTCCCACTCCAGCCAAGTCCTTTCAGCTCAGTTAACCTCACCCCCAGTTTGGGGCCCAAAGTCATGGATCCTTGCCTACTCGTTTGGGCTCAGGTGGGAAGGGGGAAGGGCGGGGGAGTGATGCTATGGGGTGGGTCCCAGACTCGCCCCTTTTAATAAGCAGTTCAGCAGCTTTTGCCAAGTCACTGGGTTCCTTTCAGTTTTTTTGCCCATCCCCCGCCCCTCTAAACCCTGATTGGCTCCCGAGGGAAGGAGCAGCCTCCTCATTGGCCTCTACCTGAAATCGCTTCCCTAAGTAGGTCTGAGTCAGTGCAAGGCTTCTGAGGGGCGGTACTGAATGGGGGTATTAAGGCAGAGGATGGGGCTGCCGGCCAGTTGTACTTTGACACGGCCATCCCCTAGTTTCTGACCAGAAGTCTTCCATCTACCCTCAGGTGAAGACTGTACTATGAATCTTTTTTTTTTTTTAATTTGGGGGGTGGGGAGGGGACGGGGAAGGGGATGGGGTAAGCAAACCATTTTATTAAGGGCCTTTGCGGGAGGGTCGAGGGCCGGGAGGATCCTGAGAGCGGCGTCCTCGGCCCGGCTGGGACTTCCCCAGCTCCACAGCCGCGGAAAAAGTAAGAATCTTTTGTTAGGAAGCGGCTCTGCCCCTGCGACTGGGACCAGGCACCTCCAAGGAAAGTCTCCTGATCAGGAAGCCTTCTCCCCACCCCCACCTCCACCCCCAGGAGCGGAGGACTGGATCTCTCCAGTGAAAGCTGGGGCTTGGAGAGGCGGGCAGTCTTCCCCGCCCCAAAAGCCCTCAGGAGTTCCCATCCGCGGAGGAGCCTGCTGCCCTGGGGACTGGCTTCCACCTTCGCTTCTGCCCACTCCCGCTGCTGCCTCGCCCGCTCCACTTTTTCCTTAGAGAAGCCTCCTGCAGAGGTCAGCGAATCCATTTTGGGGCTGTCTAAAAGGAGCGCTCCCGGCTCCAAAAGGGAGGAGGGGCTGTAGCCCTTTAAGTATTTCGCCGGGGATGGATTCGGAGATGATTTAAAAATGCCAACTCACAGAGCGCTCTGAATTCTGGGAATGGGGGGGGGGGTGTCAGCTCGAGAACTACACGGACCAGAATGCACAGCGCACACACGCGCCTTTACTTCCTGCTGCTCTTTCGGACCCCGGCTTGACGTAGGGGGGCTCTTCAAAGCCAGTACTAGCCTAGCGGCGGGCCGAGCCACACCTTTTCACCTATTGGCCGGCTCTTGAGGTGGTGGGCGTGGCTTAGCGCAACTCTACGGAGGCCACGGGGCGGCCTCCTTGTCCATCAGAGCGGAGGCAGCCCCGAGGGGCGGGACCAGGGCGAAGGGCGGGCGCCCCCCGAGTGGGTGTGGTCACGCCGCACACCGGTGGGCGGTGATTGGCCCTGGGCGGTGCAATCGCAACTCGTGCGTCACTACGCCGCCAGCTGATCGGAGACTGGAGCCGGTGTGTGCCGGGCGCTGGGAAGAGAGCGCCGCCGGCCGTGGGGCTCGGACGCACGGATTTGCTCCCCAACCTTCAGCACCCCCCCCACGCACACACCCAGCACCAGGTGGGTGTGAGCTGGGGTCCTGGCCGCCCCGGAGGGAACCGGGGTAACGGGGGCAGGCACGGTTCTGGCGGCCACACCCTGCCCTTCCGGGGGAGGGGAGAGGGGGCGGCGGAGGCAGGGGCGCTCCGGGGGAGAGGGTCCTGGACCGGGCTGGAGTAGTGTGTCTGGAGGGTTTTTTTTTTTTTTTAAAAAGAGAGAGGCCGAGACCGGAGTCGTGGCGGAAGGTCTTGCGGAGTAGCTGGGAGTAAGGTGAGGGGCGGGAGGGCGGGGAGGGGTGGGAGGGCTGGGGGCGGCTGACCCCACGCCCTCGGGTCCGAGGATACGGGACCGACCCGGCTCCGCCCGGAGGGGAGGTAGCTGGGGCGGGAGGCGGTAGAAGTGCTTTGCTTCTCCCGGCACTCTCTGAGTCCGGGCCGGCGAAGCCCCGTGGCAGGGAAGGGGTCTCCGGGCGGGCCGGCCCCTCCTCTCACTCCCTCCCGGGGAGGTTATGTAAGGGGGGAGGGGAGGGGAGTAGGGGGCGGCGGTGCCGGGGCCTTATGCAACCCAAAGGTTTAGGGTTTCACCGCGGTCGGTGGGGGGAGCGGGCACGAGGAAGGCCTGGAAACTCTACCTCCCCCCCTCCCGCCCGCCCCAGCCTCACTAGCCTTCTTGGGCCGAGAGAAGGTCACCTCTGCACCTCCCCCAAGCCTGTCCGGTTGTGGGGGCCCCAGCCCAGGCCTGGCCCCAACCGACCGCCTGGGAAACCGGCTGGCTGGGTGGGGCGCCCGGGTTAGTCATCACTGGGCTCCCTCTCTCCCCACCTCTCGGCCAACTCTTGGCCCCTCCCCGTGGCCTCGGGCTAGGCTATCGCCCCCACCTCCCTTGGCCCCGGTTCCAGCCTCCCAACTCTTTTGGCCTGTCATCCTGGCTGTCAGGCCGAGCTGGAAGCTGTCAGGGCGCCAGGCGGTTGATGGAGCAGCTGGTCAGAGGGTCAGTGCCCTGGACCCACCCCGCGCTGCAGCCAAGGGCACCTGCTTGGCACAAACTCTCGGTAGCCGCTAAGTCCTCTGGGCTGACCAGAGCTGGCTCCGGCAGAGGGGAATGGGAAGGAGCTGGGGACTGGTCACTGGGGAGAAGGGAGATACCTCAAAATTCATGCTTTCCAAGAGGGTTTTGTAATTTGAAAAAACTCCCAGCCTTACCCTAGTCTTTTTTACCCTCCAAGTATAGAAATCTCAAGGCAGGACCACCTTGGCCACTCCCCTTGGCACGGGCATGCCCTTGGGCTGAGTGTCAGCCCTGACAGCGCCCTCCCTCCCCAGCTCTGGGCCCCCAAGCCCGCCACGCCCCCAGCCCCCTCCCCGGGCCATGCGGCAGGGCCCGGCTTTTCCTGCTGATTCATGCGTTGGGACTGTGGGGGCGGGGCTTGGAACTTGGAACAAAGTTCAGACTTGGAGGGGCCGGCAGACAGCCTGGAATTCATACCAGATGTACCCGGAATGCGCAAGCGGAATGCTTGGCATTTCAGAGTCCAGGGGAGGCTGCCCAGCCTCCCTGCCTTAAGCTCCCCCCCCCCCTCCAGCCTTCGGTCCCTTGTCTTTCTCCCCTCAGTCCCAGGAGCCTGTGCTGACCTTCCCAACTCTAGACCGCCTCCCTTCCTCGCTCTTCCCAGATCCGGGCCCCCAAAACTTTTTCCAGCTGGACTCCCTGGGAAGAAGTCCGTCGGGCTGATCCCTGAACTCATTTTCTGGACCTGAGATACCACGTCTCACCTAGGACCTTGGAAAAGGGGAAGGGTGTGCCCAGGGTCCCGGGTCCTGACTTTTCCGGATGCTGAGGAGGCTGCCTCCCCACCCCCAGCCCGTGTGTGGCTGCGGTAAAGGGGGTGAGAGCCCGGGTTTCTGCCGTTCTGGAAGGAGGCGCAAGGGGAATAAGTTTGGAGCTGCCTCTTGCTTCTCACTGAGCCCCAGCAGGCCCGGGCTAAGAACCCTTCCTTAGAAGGTTGAGTGTCTGCTGGGACTGGACTCGGATGGACAGTGCCCCTGTGACACGGCCCTGCTCAGGCCTTTCCCATTTCTCTTCCCTTTGCCTTTAGGAGCCGGCACCTCCCACACCCTCACCTGGCTGAGCCGCAGTAGTTCTTCAGTGGCAAGCTTTATGTCCTGACCCAGCTAAAGCTGCCAGTTGAAGAACTGTTGCCCTCTGCCGCTGGCTTCGAGGAGGAGGAGGAGAAGGAGAAGAAGGAGCTGCTTTCCCCCTCATCTGGAAGGTGATAGAACCGGGGCTGGGAGGAAGGTCTGGACGGCAGGAGCGATGATGATGATGATGATGATGATGATATGTTTCAGGAAGGGGAACCTTGTTCAGTTGGAGAGCCTTCACCCTGGCTGGCGCAGTAAGAGAGAAACAGTTTTAGAGACCCTGACTGAATTAGGGAGCAGATGTCCCTAACTACCCTAAGTTAGTCAGTCTCTGTGGGACAGGGGGAGGAAGTGGAGCAAAGAAAACCCTGTCTATCCCGTTACCCAGATGTCTTTCTTGACCCTCCTTCCTTATCCCTCATTCTTTCCACTGGCCTTTCCAGGTGAGGTCCCGAAGGTCATACTGAAGCTGCCATCTCAGTAGCCCTCCCCCTGCTCTTAGCTTTCCCTGCATTTCCTTAGACTGGCCCAGACTCCAGAGTCAGGGATACTTACCTATAGGTGGCACCCTTACACACCCGGCCTCAGCTTCTCCACCTACCCGTGAGACCGAGAGATCACCCAGTTGAGTGTGCTTGAGGAAATGCAGACTCAGCTGGGAGTGGGAATAAAACAGC
Organism: Vespertilio murinus; assembly: GCA_963924515.1. Taxonomy (NCBI): domain Eukaryota; kingdom Metazoa; phylum Chordata; class Mammalia; order Chiroptera; family Vespertilionidae; genus Vespertilio; species Vespertilio murinus. Next base: position 33,423,516 of record OZ004718.1, on the reverse strand, counting down.
TTTTCCCTTAAGCTATTGCCCCTCCCCTCCTCCCTGACAGTAACCCCCGAGATAGGGGGTTGGAGGGTTAAAGGGGCTCAGTCTCTACACTGACTTCTCATCGTGCAAGGGTGGCCCCAGGCATCCTCTGCCACCCACAACAGGACTGCGGCCCCTGATGGCTACGCTGCTCTTCCTCACTTTGCTTTCCAGGATGGTGTGTGAAACTCAGCTCAGGCCCGTGCAGGCAGGACATTCTCCCGTCCAGCAACCAGGAGAGCTGAGTGCTGGGACTCAACCCCCCCTTTGGGGCATCAGGCGGTGTAAACCTGCCATCCCCAGTTCCTGATCCAACCTCACTCTTTGGCTCGGGCTCTGGTGTGGTTCAGCCTTGGCCTAGAATCCCTGCCTGAAGGTGGCTGCCTTCAGGGGCTGCGGGAAGGTGTTTGTTCTGCTTTTTTTGGGGGGGAAGAGGAGCGGGGTCCTGTTACCCATTTGTGAGAAACTCAAAGATTTAGGGGCGAGCAGACCACTGAACCCAGCTCTTCCACAGCGGAAGCCGGATGTGTGAGGGACTGTGGTAGGGGGGTGGGTAGACTGAGACCACTCCACAAAGGTCACTCTGTCCATGGACATGGCTCCCGTCCTTTCCTCCCCTCCTCGCCTCACTGGCCACAGTGTTTCCTTCCAGCCTGGGTGCGTGGCTCTGCCATCCTCACCTGTCATGGAGCAGAGATGAGGAGGAGCATCCTGGGAGCACGGGCAGGCGGAAGATCAGTGAAGGACAAAGCCTGCAGAGCACAGGACCTGTCTGGGCACCCTGCGGAGGGGGGGCATAGAGGCCAGGAGCACCCCAAGAAGAGGGAGGACACCCAGCCTCCAGCAAGGACAAGCTTCCCGGCATCTTCCATCTTGCCACCTCCTTCAGAGATGTGGGACCATATTAAAGTGTCCTGTGGCTTCATCCTCCTCCTCCCACCTCTCTCCCACCTTGTCATGTACATATAAGCAGCCTCAACAAGAGCCAGCTGCGAACGGACATACACAGGAAATTCATAAAATAAAAGCAAATGGATAAAACCATGAATACAAATGTGTACTTCATTATTAATTAAATGGAGGCAAATATAGCTATAACCATTTTTCTTTTTTTGTTGTTGAAAGTATTACAAAATTCCTTCCCCCTCCCCTTTTGACCTCCTTCACCCCATCCCCCAAAGCATTTTGCTCATAGCACCCTATAACAGAAAAAATAAGACCCAGTTGTTGGCAAAGGAGTACTAGAATAATACATACATTGCATATAGGGGTACAAATTGTACAGCCTTCCTGGATGTAAGTTTGGTAATATGTGTCAAACATATTATCATGGCCTTTGACCTAGTAATCCTACGTTTGGGAATTTAGCCCAAGGGGGGGGAAAATAGTTATAAGATGTTCATTCCAGCATTGCAATAGAGAAGCAATTATCTGGGAATTCACTTCTGCTGCAGAGAAAATTTGCAATATCTATCCAGATGGTGGAGTACGACACAGCCATTAAAAGTCATGTGAAAGAGCCCTGGCCGGTGTGGCTAAGTGGACTGGGTGTCGGCCTGTGGACTGAAAGGTCCCAGGTTCAAATCCAGTCAAAGGTACATGCCTGGGTTGCAGGCTTGAACAACCCCAGAAGGCAGCTGATTGATAATTTTCATGATGTTTCTTTCCCCCCCTTCCTCTGAAATCAATAAAAATACATTTTTTAAGAATCATGAAGAATATTTGGCTGAAAAGAAAAAATGTTCTTTAAATATTAAAATATAGCCCTGGTCAGTGGCTTAGTAGGTAGAGCATCAGCTGGTGCACCAATGGATCTGCTGCTATTTCTGGTCAAGCGCACGTACCTGGGTTGCAGGAGGCAACCAATCCATCTCTGTCTCCTCTCTCTCCCTTTCTTCCACACTAAAAATCAATGGAGAAAAGACTCTCGGGTGAGGATTAACAACGAAAATTAAAAGGTTATAAAAATAGTGTATATCATGTGATCTCAATTAAAAAAATATATATATATATATATAAATATATACCTGCATACAATACAAGAAACAGATTGAGGCTATACTATACTCCAAAGTGTTAATATTTGGATGGTGGAATAAAGTAATTGTAATTTTCATGTTTTCTGTAACTTGTGTATGGCTTTTATATAACAAAATTTAAAAGAATCGGTGTAACTTTTTAAAAAATTGTTTTTGGAGAGGTGGGTGTGGAAGAATGAAGGGATGTCCCTAGGCCCTTGGGTTTAGTGGGGTTTGGGTGGGGAAAGAGGGCTGTGAGAGTGTTCAGGGGAGCAGAATCATCAATCAGCTGCCTCCTCATCAGCTTAAGAAATTCATTCCCTGGCAGGAGCTGGAATGGGCCTCTCCCGCGCGCGTACAGGAAACGGCTCTGAATTTCTGGCTGGCAACCAGCTTAAGGTGTGGAGTAAGATGGAAAACAGTACACACTCTTCAGGAAATAGGGGTTGGGGAGGGAGATGTTCCTTTACAGGCTGAAAGGCTCTGGAATCCTAACAAGTCTTGTGGCAGAAAGCACGACGCGCGTCTCTTTTCTCTTTGAGAAATTCTGCCTGACACCTTGAGGTGGCTCTGTGACCTCTCCCGGCCTCCCCGGATGGGGAGATGCTCCATCCGCCCCCCCGGGCACCGCCTGGGGGGGGGGAGGGGTGCTTTTCACGACTGTAGCGCCGAGCGGTCCCCCTGGCCTCCCCTTCCTCACAATGAGACTCCCCTGTGGGGCACCCCAAAAAGGTCGGGGGAGGCGTTCCCAGCGGGCCCCGCCCTCTCCCAAATGGAAGCCGCCAGCGTTCTGTTTGCGAGGCGCTCTGGAAGGGGCTGGGGGGGCTCCTGGAACGGCGGGGTTGCCGGGACGCGCGCGGTGGGCCTGGAAACCAGCGGAGGGAGAAGGGGTGCCCGGCTCCAGGGAAGTGAAGCGCCCTCTCCCCCACAGTGGAGGCGGGGTGGGGGGCGGGAGCAGTGCGGCGTCGAGCGGCAGCGGGCCAGCGCTGGCCTCTCACCCCGGGGCCGCGTGGGTGGGGTGGGAGGGGTCACCCGACGGTAAGATCTTAGAGTAGGGGAAAGTTAGCGGGGCGAGGCCCCCTCGGGAGTGTCAGGTGAGCGTAGTGACCTACTTCTGGAGTTCTAAAAAGTCCCGGACCCGGGAAGAGTCGGGGAAGACCTCTGTCCACTTCCCAGAAAGGCCCCTGAGCCCCGCCGCCCGGCCCAGCCCGGAGCCCCGCGCCCGCAGTCCGTCGCGGGGCCGGGACGCGCGGTCGGTTGCCTTGGCTCCGGGGGCGGGGGCCGCGCGGCTGCTCCAATCACGGTCCCGCCGGGCGGCCGTGGACCAGCCGGGAGGCCGCGGACCAGCCCTGGAAAAGTCACCGCAGGCAGACCCCCGAGGCCGGGCGGGCCGGGGAGCCCAGGAGCCCAGGAGCCCAGGAAGCCAGCCCTGCGGCGCCGCGGGCCGCCGCCGTCTCCGGAGCGGGCGTCGGATGCGTCGAGGGCGAGCGCGCAGGGCCCCCGGGAACCGGTCCGGACCTAGCCCGCCCGCCAGGCCATGGCGCTCCTCGTGACCGGCGCCTCCTTCGCCGCCTTCCGGGGGATGCACTGGGGGCTGCGGCTGCTGCCCGCGCCGGGAGCCACGGCTCAGGACCGTTGGAAGTGGCGGAACATCTCTGTCTCCCTGGTGCACAGCCTGCTCACCGGGTCCGGGGCGCTGCTCGGGTGCGGGGCTTAGAGGTTCGGGAGGTGCCTGGGTGAGGGGGGCGCGGGGTGGGGAGCTAACGGGAGAAGAAGACCTGGCCGCACCTTTTTAAAAAATATTTTATTTATTTTTTTTATTGATATTTTACAGAGAGGGAGAGAGATAAAGAGCTAGAAACGTCGATGAGAGAGAAACATCAACCAGCTGCCTCCTGCACACCCCCTACTGGGGATGTGCCCGCAACCAAAGTACATGCCCTTGACCGGAATCGAACCCCGGACCTTTCAGTCCGCAGACCGACGCTCTACCACTGAGCCAAACCGGTTTCTGCATGACCGCACCTTCTTAAAGGGAGGCTCCACCTTGAGCGTCTGAGGCTGGGCTGGGTGTGCCCCACCGGAGGATCCGGGCTGCACGAAGCTCATGGCGGCTCCCCCTTCCCCTGCCCCCCCCCCCCCCCATCTCCTCTAGGCTGTGGTTCTACCCTCAGATGGCCACCGACCCCATTCACAACCACCCGCCCTGGGCCTTGCTGCTGGTGGCTGTCTCTGTGGGTGAGTCTGCAGGAAGCCTGGGCCAGCTGGGGGGTCGGGGGGGAGGGGGGGACCATGGCAGGTGCTCTCCTGTCGGCGTTCCTGAGGGGGGCGAAAGGACTGGCCGAGGAGGTAGGGGCTGGAGAGTCCTCTCCCGGCGGTACCCCAGCTGCCACCCTTCCCCGTAGGTTATTTCCTGGCCGATGGCGTTGACATGCTGCGGAACCAGACCTTGGGCCAGGCCTGGGAGCTTCTCTGTCACCATCTGGCGGTGAGACTTCGGGGAGGAGCGAGGCGGGAAGGGAGGTGTACCAACTGCAGACCCCAATCTCTCATCCGCTTTATGTCTCAGGATTCCCCAAGAGTCTGACACCCCTCTCTCCCCTGGGCTGGATCCTCCCGACCCTGAGCTGAATTGGGGGGTGGGGATTGACTGCTGGCCCAGCTGGGGGTCTGGGGTCTTCTCAGGGGTTTGCACTCTCACAGGTGTCCCGTCCATTGCAGAAATGTTAAACATGGAACTGAGAAGGAGGGAGCCCCAGTACTGGGAGGAGTGGGGATGGGGCATGAAAGACCGGGATGGAAGTTGGGGGGAGCGGGAGGGGGGTGTTACTATGCAGATGCTGCAGCCCCAGAGAAGACAGCCTCTGGCCAAGGCTGCTTCCATCCTAGGGGAAGATGGTTTCAAAGCCGAATATTCAGGCTCCTGGCATAGGGTCAGCATAGAGTGGGGTGTTTTCAGGGAAAGAATGCCAGAAAATGCCTGGGAGGACACGATGGGTGGGAGGTCCCGGGGGGTCCTCTAACCTTTGGCCCTTTGCTCCCCAGGTAGTGAGCTGCCTCGGCACCGCCGTGCTGTTCGGCCACTACGTGGGCTTCTCGCTGGTGTCCCTGCTCCTGGAGCTGAACTCCGTCTGCCTGCACCTGAGGAAGTTGCTGCTGCTTTCTCACCAGGCCCCATCCCTGGCCTTCAGCGTGGCCAGCTGGGCCACCCTGGCCACCCTGCTCCTCTTCCGCCTGGCACCGCTGGCGTGGATGACTATGTGGTTGATCTGGTACTACCAGCAGATGCCTCCTGCTCTGGTTGCCCTTGGTGGCACCGGGCTGGCCATTGTGGGAGCCTTGAGCATCAAACAGGGTGTTTACATCTTCATCAGCGACGTCCTGCGGGCTCAGGCTCATTCATCCAACCGTGGGCACAGGGAAGTGAGGGTCACCAGGACACATGACGGCGAGCCTGCCGCCAAGGAGGATTCCCCTCTCCACCTGAAAGACTAGGGCGAAGCCTCGGGTTCTTCTTCTGCCAGTCTTGGGGGACAAGGAGACGATGGTCTGCAATGCACAGGCCCCCCCATTGGGGTAAAGACTGGACTGGATTTTCAGCATCTCAGTTCCTCTTCCAGCAAATGCACGCCCCTCCCCCACTCCTAGGCTCCGAAAAGAAATGGTTGGGAATCTGAGCTATTGTGCATTGCATTTCCTCATCAGATAAACCATCCTCTCCAGAAAACTAATTCAAGAGGTACAGCCAGTGCTACCAATAAAAGGGTGGCAGGACCCAGGAAACTGAACGTTAACTGCCAAAGGAAACAGAATCCCTTTGCTCTAGCACAGGGACAGGCGAGGGAAGGGGAAGTCTCACAGGAGGAGAGACGTGGTAGGCAGGGGGTGAGGCCAGAGGGAAGAGATCTCACCTATGACCAAATTCTGGCAGTGGGAGGAGAACACAACAGGTGCTCTCTGTAGCCAGTAGTTATGTAGACATACCAGCCGCTCAGAGACCAAAGACCCGGGGCACAGAGATTGCCGCTGATATTTCTGGTTCTCAAAACCCCACTGTGGTGTTTGTACTTACCCTGAGTCCTACCGTGTCCAGCATCTGCCTTTTTTGAAATTTATTTTTAGAATATCTTGACCTTCTCAAAGAAAAAGACACATTTTTTAGAGGAATGAACATGGGGCTAGGTCTCTCTTCTTTTTATTTGGTTTTGAACCTTTAATGAGGAAAACATGCATATCAAGCTCAAGAACACTGTGTGGCGTGTCACTGGGTCAGGAGCTGGAAATACACGTGACAATGGGTCTCTCTTAGGACAGAGCTCTAGTAGGGACTCAAACACCCATTCTGGGCGCACAGTGTAGGGTCATCCTATGCCCAGGGCTTCCTGGGAGAATGAGGCACACGCAGGCGAAGCGTAGGAAAGGCTTCCTTTTGGCTGCAGAGCGACGAAGTCATTTGCAGTCTCTCCTTTCTCCCCTGCCACTTCTGCTGCATTTTTTTTCTTTGGTCTTGATTTATTGATTCTTTTGGATGGAGAGAGAGAGAAAGAGAGAGAGAGAAAGAGAGAGAGAGAGAGAGAGAGAGAGAGAGAGAGAGAGAGATCAATTTGTTGGTCTACTTATCTATGCATTCAGTGGTTGCTTCTTGTATGCGCCCTGACCGGGGATCGAACCTGAAACCTTGGCGTATCAGGACAACACTCTAACCAACTGGCCAGGGTTCCATGGCTGCATGTATTTATTTATTTTTCTATTGCATGAGACCCCTCCCTTCTTTGGGCGGAATATCCAGGTTCTGGGGCGTGTTGAGCAGATTAAGGTTGCTAGAATACTAAACAAGGGACCAGAGATAACCCGTAACCACCCGTAGGAAAGACACATGAGCAAAAGCAAGAGGCAGGAAGATTTTTAAAAATTCCTGCCAAAACGCGGAGCTAAAGAAAGACGAAGCGGACGCAGAGAAAGGCATACATAGATTGAGGGAAAGACAGCAAGAAAGAGGACCTGCCGCACAGAAGAGACAGAGGCAAAGGGAAATGGAGTGCGGGGCAGAGGGTCCTTGGCAGAAATATCGAGAAAGACTGTTACAAAAGCTTGAGATAAAACCCAGATCATAGACTTGGTAAAATGCTCCTAAACAAAGAGAAAAATAAAAACAAAGAAAGGCTGACAGGAAGGGACCCCCAGGGTGGAAGGCACAGATAGTCTTGGCAGTGATTTAGTGGGAGTGAGTGACAAGGAGGAACAACCAGGCTCAGGAGAGATGGAGGTAATGGTGGCAGGGAGAGATGAGCAGAGAGAGGGGGAAAGAGATGGGGGGCGGGGGGTTTGTCAGGGGAGCTTGAGACGCAGAAGATCGGGAGGTGGAAGAGGCAGCCAGTGAAAAGATTTATTGACAGAAGGAGAAAGCAGAAGATTTGTGGTGTTGGAGACAGGCAGAAAGACAAAGGACAAGCAGCTCCAGTGCAGAACAAAGACAGACTGACAGGGACTGATAGGCAGAGGCCGGGAGGAAGATGGGAAAAGTCAGAATCGGGGATGCACACGGAGATAGAGGAACAGGCGAAGAGACGGTGGGGAATCACAGAGAGAACATCGGGGAGGGGGCAGGATTAAGTCAATATCCACAGGAAGGAGGGGACGCACACGGAGACAGAAAAATACATAATAGACATTAAGGGGGAGATGCGAGAGAGGGGTTGTGGGAGATCCCTATCAGAGAGTCCTTAGCACTGAGGCTCAAAGGAGAAGAAAAAAAATAACAGTCTGAGGAGCAACTGTAACAGTCGGAAGCAGACACAGGCAGAAAAGGAGAGCGGAGGGTTTCAATGTAATCAGACTAAAACTGGAGAGGCACAGGTATGGAAGCCGAGGTAGAAACACAAAGTAAAATTCTGTAGAAGTATCTTCAAAACTCCACACGGAGCGCCTTGATTAACAAAAAAACAAACATTGCCCTTCAGTTTAGAAACAGAAAACCACGAACTATGACATACCTCAGGAGCATGTCCTAACTGCATGCTCCAAGCGAGCACCCTCTTTGGTAAGACCTGATAGTATCTTTAAAGGGTGCCCAGGAACTAGACTGTCAGGGAAATCCGGCTGTTTCTGTGGTTAACTAGTAAAACCCATAGAGGAAGGGTGAGATTAGCTACTGGTGGATGCCTGAAGGATGAGATTAGCTACATAAGTGGATCCCTGAACAGTTTGGGACCACACACACATTTCCCTCGCGGCAACCCAGTGAAACTTTAGGCAGAACTGGATTGTGGTGATAAGTGACGATAAGTGACATCTCATCAACTAGAGCAGGTATAGATGGTGTGGACCAGATATAGATGAGGGGAATCAGAGCGGCCTGGCCGATTAGGACCCTGGAAAAGAGAAGCTAGAAAATGCAGCGGTGGATGGATGCTGCATTTGGTGCAATGAGTTGGGTCACCAGTGCAGCGCTCTGTCGGACCTCACCGTGGCTCTGATGAATTATTTTCTAGCAAAGGGGAGGGGGGCTTTCCTGGATGGGGGAACATTGATATTTTATGGGACATTATCCTGATCATAAATAAATAAGTTGTTAGGCAAATAATTGCATCAGTCTTTTATGAGTGTGGTTACATTGAGTCACTTTTTTGTGTGTGTGTGGCTCCGTTGATATCCTGATATATCATGCAATGCTGGATTGTTGAAACTTTGCTGTGGGATGATTTCTTGGCACTAACTTTATGACCTACAAAGCTCTAAAGTGTTCTGAGATCCTCTACTATCAAAAAGCAAACCTACCTGCCCTAGATGGTTTGGCTCAGTGGATAGAATGTTGGCCTGTGGGCTAAAGGGTCCCAGGTTCTGTTCTGGTCAAGGGCACATGCCCAGGTTTCGGGCTCAATCTCCGGTAGGGGGAATGCAGGAGGCTGCTGATAAATGATTCTCATCATTGATGTTTTTATCTCCTCTCCTTTTCTCTCTGGAACAGACACACACACACACACACACAGTGTCTCATACATTTTTTTTAAATTAATTAATTAATTTATTTATTTAAATATATTTTATTGATATTTTACAGAGAGGAAGGGAGAGAGATAGAGAGTTAGAAACGTCGATGAGAGAGAAACATCGACCAGTCGCCTCTTGCACACCCCCCACCAGGGATGTGCCCGCAACCAATGTACATGCCCTTGACCGGAATCGAACCCGGGACCTCTCAGTCTGCAGACCGACGCTCTACCACTGAGCCAAACCGGTTCGGCTTTTTTTTTTTTTTTTTTCATACATTTTTGATACCTCAATTGATGATTCTTTTCAGATTTAACCCATTGGAATTAACAATTATTCAAAGTGTATATACATTTTTTATATTTTTATTGATTTCAGATATGAAAGGAGAGGGGGAGAGAGAGAGATAAAAACATCAATGATGAGAGAGAATCATTGATCAGCTGCTTCCTGCACTCCCCCTACTGGGGATTGAGCCCAAAACCCAGGCATGTGCCCTGACTGAGAATTGAACTGAGATCTCCTGGTTCATGGGTCAATGCTCAATCATTGAGCAATGCTGGCCTGGCATGTAAACATTTTTTGGGGGGCACCAGTATATTTTTCTGTTATACCATCTGCGAGAACTTGCCCTGGACCATTCAATTACACAAACCAAAAAACTCCTGGATTTGCTCAAGTGAATATGAGTTGGGGGTTTTTTCCGCTTAAAATATATTATAATATATATATATATATATATATATATATATATATATATATATTATTGATATTTTAGAGAGGATGGGAGAGAGATAGAGAGCTAGAAACGTCAATGAGAGAGAAACATCGACCAGCTGCCTCTTGCACACCCCCTACCGGGGAATGTGCCCGCAACCAAGGTACATGCCCTTGACCGGAATCGAACCCGGGACCTTTCAGTCCACAGACCGACGCTCTACCGCTGAGCCAAACCGGTTTTGGCTATATATATGTTTTTATTGATTTTAAAGAGGAAGGGAGAGAGAGATAGAAACATGAATGATGAGAATCATTGATTGGATGCCTTCTGCATGCCCTCTACTGGGGATCGAGCCTAAAACCCAGGCATGTGCCCTTGACAGGAATCAAACCTGGAACCCTTGAGTCCACAGGCCAAACTGGCCTGGGCAGTTTTTTTCACTTTTAACAATGAGTCTTTATGAATATGCCCCCTCCAAGATTATCCAGTCTTATAGTTCCATCTGCAGAAAACAGAAGCCTACAACATTTGCGATTTACCCAAGCACACCCAGTGACTTTATGGCACGGCCAGAATTCGAATCTCAGTCTTTGATTTGGTTCAGGCTCCTTCTTATACACGATTTTATCTCTTTCTTTATAGAAAGGTTGAGGAGTGGAGAAACCTTAAGGTAGGGAGATAGGAGCTCGCTGACAACTGAAGATCAATCAAGTCAGACAGATTTACCTCTGAAGTGGCATTTATACATCAGGATGCGTCAGGTTGAAAGCCAGACTTCCATTCAGCGAGTATTGATTCCTGCACCTTTCAGGAACGCAGCGGCCGTTTAGGACAGAGGTCCATTCCAGCTTTCCCCGCAATCATGCGCACCAAGTCACTCAGCGTTGTGAGCACATTCTTCCCCTGCCTTTAGCCTGGTGGGAGGCAGCCTTCACTTGCCACATCTTCTGTAGGAACTGAACACAGAAGTGACTCAGACCGAGCTAAGGACGCAAGCCGTGTGGGCTTTAGGAATAGAAGAATGGGAGTTCGATCCTAGCGCAATAGGACGATCCCTGCAAAGGGCTCTCTGCCTACCTCCACCCAACCCTCCCCAATCACAGACTTGGGTGGTAGCTGACATTCCAGGGACAGTACATGGCTTCTTTGGGTTACGAGTTGCCCCTGTTAGAGAGTGGGAATTTTTGAGCATGCGTATGCCCCAGATAGTGCTGACACCAGGCCAGGCCTTGAGATATGGTCTCATGGCCCCTTCCCAGCACGTAGGCCTTCTTTCACAGAACACTGTCAGCTTTCTGAAGAACAGGATGACCCTGTGAACAACATGGTCATCAATGGCATGACTCTGACGTTGCTTGGGAAAAAACTGTTTTGTCTTGGGTTGCTTGCTCTGCAAAAACAGGATGTGGTTAATGTGCTTATAAAAGTGGTCCTACACAAAGGGTGGCTGCTGCTCTCTGGACTCCCTGCGTGGAGAAAGGCAGAGCAGTCGCTGGTTGGCCGGCCATCCAGCTGGCCAGCGGGCTAATAAAGGCTCCCTAAATTTTAATTTGGTCTGGACTCCAAAGATTGTTCACTTGCGTTTGCTCCACAACAGCCCCCTCACTCTGGCCTGCCTGTCACGCCCCTGAGAGGACTCCACCCCTTTTAAACTGCTCTGGTTGGCATTGTTAAACCCTGCGGCTAAGAGACTGGCACAGTGGCTCTCTCTGCTCCAGATCCCAGGTCAGGGCACCGTTAGAGAAGGACAGTGGAGCCTGAAGAACTGGGGTGCCACAAATTCCTGTGGCTTCTCTGGCTTAGAAGACACTGCTGCTTGCTCCCCTCAGCAGCTCATGCAAACATAACTTCCCCAAGCTCCTGCTCTTCTTTCCCTAACCCCAGCCCTTCATGGAATCCATATATTTCCACCCTGAGGGGTCTGGGGAGATGGAGAGGATGGGGGGATGGGAAGAAGGGGCACATCCTAGGGCAGCTGCAGTAGCATTTCCTTGACATATATAATGAATTTTAAAAATTCATGTTCATATATGTACTGGGAGGCTGACAATAAAATTGGATTTCCATTCTCTATTGTGGGGAGTTAGTAGATAATGCCTAAAAGTAAAAAGGTCAAGAAATACTAATTTAAGCTTATTGCTTGAAGATATGGCAATAAATGCCAAAATAATCAGTTAAAATTGGTGAAAGTGGTTTTGTTTTGTTTTTTGGGGGGGGTGTTAAGAGAGAAATGGTCAGAGGGAGCACAGGCAGCTGTTCTTCGTTTTTGTGTTGTTGTTTTAAAAATTTTTTTTTATTGATTTCAGAGAAGAAGAGAGAGATGAGATAGAAACATCAAAAATAAGAGAGAATCACTGATTGGCTGCCTCCTGCACATTCCGTACTAGGGATGGAGCCCACAACCCAGGCAGGTTCCCTGACCAGGAATTGAACCCTGACCTCCTGCTCCTGGTTCATAGGTCGACAATCAACTACTGAGCCACACTAGGCCAGGCCTTTGTAACAAATCTGTGTGTGTGTGTGTATGTATGTATCTTCACCCAAGGATATTGTTTCCATTGTGGAAAAAGGGAGTGGGGAGAGAGAGACAGAGAGAGAGAAAGAGAGAGAGAGAGAGAGAGAGAGAGAGAGAGAGAGAGAGAGAGAAAGAAACATTGATATGAGAGAGACATAGATTGGTTGCTTCCTGCATGCCCTTGACCAGGAATTGAACCTGAGGCCCTTCCTTGTGTGTGGGCAACACCTGCCAGGGATGTAACAAATCTTTGTCACAAATTCTGCAAGACTGTATAACTTTGTAAAAACCAAAACTAAGAACATTACAGTTGTAGCTGATTCAATCAACATCAGATAAAAAAAATATTAGGGAAAAAAAGTGTTATGTTGTAGCTGACTTATACTATGAAGCTAGGTCTATGATGGTTGCATCTCTACTAATATGTACAGATTTTTATTATCATTATTCCCTGAACAATACAGAATAGCAACTATTTACAAAGCATTTACATTGTATTAGGTATTATAAGTAATCTAGAGATGATTTTAAATAAATGGAGGGATATGCATATGTTATATGCAAATACTACATCATTTTGTATAAGGGGCCTGAGCCCTGGCTGGGTAGCTCAGTTGGTTAGAGCATCTGGTCTCAGTATACCAAGGTTGTGGGTTTGATCCCCAGTCAATGCACATACAATAATCAAGCATGGGACAACAAATCAATGTTTCTCTCTGTCTCTCTAAAAGAAATAACTTTTTATTTATTTATTTTAAAATATATTTTATTGATTTTTTACAGAGAGGAAGAAAGGGATAGAGAGTTAGAAACATCGATAAGAAAGAATCATCGATCAGCTGCCTCTTGCACACCCGCTACTGGGGATGTGCCCGCAACCAAGGTACATGCCCTTGACCAGAATCAAACCTGAGACCTTTCAGGTTGATGACGAAGGTTGATGCTCTCTATCCATTGAGCCAAACCGGTTTCGGCAATAAATAACTTCTTAAAGAGTGAATGATTAAAAACAAAACAAAACAATGAGCAGACTGGTTTGAGTGCAATGAATGGTCCATAATAAAGGCAGCTAATATTTCCTGTTTAGAACTGTTCTTGGTTTGGTCACTTCTCTGCTCAATTGAGCTTCATCAGATTAACTTAGACAGACTATCTGTGATTAGTAAAGAAACCTTAAGAAAAGTCCTTGCACGGCGGGTATGGCTTAGTGGTTGAGCATTGACCTACGAATCAGGAGGTGACAGTTTGATTCCAGAGAGGAAGGCAGAGGGAGAGAGATATAGAAACATCAGTGATGAGAGAGAATAATTGATTGGCTGCCTCCTGCCCTCCCCTACTGGGGATGGAGCCCACAACCCAGGCATGTGCCCTTGACTAAAATCAAATCCAGGACCCTTCAGACTGCAGGCCGATGCTCTATTCACTGAGCCAAACCTCTAGGGCTCCCTCCTCTTTCTTTACCCCATCAAACCTTTCATATCTACCCATCTCTATCAAATCTTCGATAGTGTTCCTCTCCCTTATTTGAACTATACGAATGTCCACTTGCCTGGACCCTCTTTTGCATTTTCCTCTGATTACTTCACTTTTGCGTTCTAAATTCCCAACTAGATGGACAGGCTGTATTGGTCACAATTCCTTTGCATCCTCCACAATAAACGTGGTGTGAGTTCAAACAAATATATCTCTTAGGTCAGACTGAAAGCTGTTACCAAAGGATGTAGCAAGAATGAAAAGTGAAACAAGGATTGCGGGAGGTGGAGAGCAATTCAGGCAGAAAGACAGAGCCTGAGGGGTCCCAGAAGCATTTACAGGGTGTCCACTATACACTCCATAGTGTAGTCACTGCAGAGAGAGAAAAGAGGACTGAATGGAGAGAGAGGGGGTGGAAGGCACTCAGCAATGTTGCTCCCCATGTCCAATTATTTTTCTAGGTTTATTGACGAAACTCCTCCTTGACTTCGCAAGCGCGGTTAAATGCCCTGCCCCCAAATTCCCATCACACCGCGTCTAAGAGCCTGGTCTGCCTCCCCGATACCCGGTGAGTTCAGTGAGATTGTTTACCACCACTGCTATATTCCTAATAACACATAGTGGGTACTCAATAAATGGTGGTTGAATGAATGAAAGCATGCATGAACAAAGGGTTGGCTGACTGGGAGCTAGTACTGCACCTCAAGTCTACATTATGAGACTAGACAGAGAATAATGTGCAGATTTTGACAAATTTATTAAAATTCTGTAAGCCTGGGGCTCTCGCGGTCCCACGCCCGTGGCAGATGGGAAGACGAGATCTGCTAGGGGTCCCAAAAGCTGTCGCAGAAAAGCGGGAGGCGAGGCTTGGGCTGCTCCGACCACACCCCCTTGCGCTCCGATAACCCCGCCCATAGACCCGCCCCCCACCAGCCAGGCATGCAACTCTAATTGGTGCGCTCTCCAATCTGTCTGAGCACGTCGGCGCCTATTGGGTCAATTGCCGAAGCTGCGTGGCGTACTTCCGGGCTCTGGGAGCGCGGCGCGGACGTAGGCTGGCGGCCATTGCGTTTCCCCCCAGCGGAGGTCTGTGTGGGGGGCTGTGGCGGGGGGTGTCTGGCGGGCTGCAAGGGGCCGCGGGAGGCGTGGTGGGGTCGGCTGCGCGGCCGGAGGGGTTGGGCCGGGCTGCGCCCGCTCGGAGCGAGGAGGGACCGCAGGCGGGGGCCTCGACGCGTTCCTGCTGCGCCTCTCTGGGCCCGGGCCCTGCTGCTCGTTAATTTTTAATTTTTTTTTCTGCGCCCCCCAGATTCTCCGGGGATGGCCGGGGTATTTCCTTACCGAGGGCCGGGTAACCCGGTGCCCGGCCCTCTGGCCCCGCTGCCGGACTACATGTCGGAGGAAAAGCTGCAGGAGAAAGGTGAATGCGTGCGGGAGCGCGGTGCCTGGGCCCGGAGACGTGGGGGGGGGGGGTGCGCGTGCGCGGCATCGTTGAGCCCTTTTTCTGTTGTTGCATGTGTCAAAGCGTTAGGTGTTAGCGCGCTTATTGCCCCCTCTCCCCCGATTTTCCCACCTAATCAGGGTCTTTGAAAGCGTCTTTTGTTTTGCAGACACTGATCTCCGACAGTGGGGATACAATAGCGATGCAGACAGAACTCCCGTCCTTATAAGGGTTTAAATTGCAGTGGAGGAGATAGACAACAAAACAGTTTTTTTAAAAAATCTGTAACATAAATGTCAGGCAGTGGTAAATGTGAGGAAGGACAAAAATAAAGAAGAGCAGGATGATAAGAGAATTAATTAGCAGGGAGTGCTAATTCTGCTGGATGCTGGCCCCGCTTTGATACGTCCTGTCCTCACCCCAGGGCAGGAGATGGGGATGATTAGACTAAGAGTGTCCAGTCCTTTAAACTGAGGTGTCTTTGTAGCCCGAAAATGGCAGCAATTACAGGCCAAGCGCTATGCCGAAAAGCGGAAGTTTGGATTTGTGGATGCTCAGAAGGAAGACATGCCCCCGGAGCATGTCCGGAAGATCATTCGAGACCATGGAGACATGACCAACAGGAAGTTTCGCCATGACAAGAGGGTCTATTTGGGGTAAAGAACATCCTGGAATTACTTCATTTGGAGTTTGGCCCCTTTCCTTTATCCCTCTCCCATAGGAGTAGTCCTGGAACGCTGCTCTGTCATTTGGGACCTTGGTCTTCTAGGACAGCCCTTGGTAGTGAGGAGAGAAAGGAGAAAATCATGAGGGTCCTGTGATGATTCCAGATCTTCCAGTATGCTCCTTTTTTTTTTTTTTTTCCTTTGGAGGATTTTACTATTTATTTATTGACTTTAGAGAAAGAGAAAGGCCCATTTGTTGCTCCACTTATTTATGCAGTCATTGGTTGCTTCTTATAAGTGCCATGAGCGGGGAATGAACCCGCAACCTTGGCTTGTCAGGATGACTCTAATCAACCGAACTACCTGGTTGCGGCCCAGTTTGCACTTTATTGCCTTGATTTTACTTCCTGATCTGGAACTAGAACTTTTAAAAAAGTACTTATTGATTGATTTGAGGGATAGAGACACACACACACAGAAACATCTATTTGTTGTTGCATTTGGTTGATTCTTTTATGTGCCCTGACCCAGGATTGAACCCATAACCTTGGCTGGCATATGGGGACCATGCTCTAAACATCTGACTACCTGGCTAGGACTGGGACTGGGGCTTTAATTTGCCCTGTTGGTGCTATGATAATATGTCCATATCTTTGAAAGGGTTGAAGCAGGACACTTTGTGCATTCTTCTGTGCTTACAACTCCTCAGTGAACAGAATTCTCAGGTTCAGGAGTCGTTAACTCCTGAGATATTTACACTTGTTTTTCTATGGCCCCAAGCTGGGAGAGTACAGGTACAAATACCTTAGCAAATCCCTTTCCCATTGGGACACAAAAATGTTAATCAGTTCATTATGAATACCAATTCATTAACCACTAAGACAAGATTTGTTTGTTTCAAAACTTTTAAAAAAATATATTTATTTTATTGATTTTTTTACAGAGAGGAAAGGAGAGGAATAGGAGAGTTAGAAACACTAATGAGAGAGAAACATTGATTAGCTGCCTCCTGCACAACCCCTACTGGGGATATGCCTGCAACCAAGGTACATGCCCTTGACTGGAATCAACCTGGGACCACTCAGTCCACAAGCCGATGCTCTATCCACTGAGCCAAACTGGTCACGGCTGTTTCAAAACTTTTTGTTGTTTCCCCCCAAAAAACTGTTTCTTGAGTACTGTTCTAGGTGCTAGGGATAAGAGTAGTGAACAGGAAATAATGGCCTTTCTGGAGCTTTTATTCTAATGGTGAGACAGATCTGAGACAAATGGTTACAGTAAAGTATGGTGATTATTTTAATATTATTTATGGGTAATTTCAGAGAGAATAGAATGTGAGATAGTCTAAGGCTGTCTTTAGAGGGACAGCTGTTGATTTATAGGGACTGAAGCCCAGTGTTGTGGGACAGAAGTTTAAGGAGCACAGTTGGAGAGGGGAAAGCAGAGTTCCTGGTCATGGAGGGCTGTGTGCAATTGGAAGTTTGGACTGTAAGGTAGGATTTTCTGTGGCATGTGATACCTTCTGACTTCTAATCTTCTATCTTCCTAATGTTGCAGTGCCCTGAAGTACATGCCTCATGCAGTCCTCAAACTCCTGGAGAACATGCCCATGCCTTGGGAGCAGATTCGAGATGTGCCTGTGCTGTACCACATCACTGGAGCCATTTCCTTTGTCAATGAGATCCCCTGGGTCATTGAGCCTGTCTACATCTCCCAGTGGGGGTGAGGAGGGCTGGAATATGTTTGGTGGTGGTGGTGGTGGTGGTTGGGAGGCAGTGGGTGGAAACTATTGTGTGACTTTGTTGGCTTTCAGGTCAATGTGGATTATGATGCGGCGAGAAAAAAGAGATAGGAGGCATTTCAAGAGGATGCGTTTCCCCCCTTTTGATGATGAGGAGCCGCCTTTGGACTATGCTGACAACATTCTAGATGTCGAGCCACTGGAGGCCATTCAGCTAGAACTGGACCCTGAGGAGGATGCCCCTGTATTGGACTGGTTCTATGACCACCAGCCATTGAGGGACAGCAGGAAGTAAGTGTGGTTGGAGTTTCCACTCCTGTTAGAATTTTGAAAATCCAAGAGTCCTGGGAGAGCAATTGGTAGTGTGGCTTGGCTAGCTGGTATACCCACCGGACATGAGTTTCTTTTTTCCCCCTAGGTATGTGAATGGCTCCACTTACCAGCGCTGGCAGTTCACACTGCCCATGATGTCCACTCTCTATCGCCTGGCCAATCAGCTCCTGACAGACTTGGTAGATGATAACTACTTCTATCTGTTTGATCTGAAGGCCTTCTTTACCTCCAAGGCCCTCAATATGGCCATTCCTGGAGGCCCCAAATTTGAACCTCTTGTTCGAGATATCAACCTACAGTAAGTTGGAGTAGGAATTTTAGGCATCTTGGGTTGAATAAACTCTAATCTCGATCCTTATGAGTCCATTATAGCTTCCAGACTGTCCAACTAGTTTGATCATCTTTGATTTTGTATCTTAGGGATGAAGATTGGAATGAATTCAATGATATTAATAAGATCATCATCCGGCAGCCTATCCGCACGGAATACAAGATTGCTTTCCCTTACTTGTACAACAACCTCCCACACCATGTCCACCTCACCTGGTAAGAGTTGGAACATTGGAGGAAAGGAGTAGGCTGGCATTTAGGTTGGGCCAGGCCAGGGCAGGAAAACCTTGGCTCATTCTTCTTTCATTTTAGGTACCACACTCCTAATGTTGTGTTCATCAAAACTGAGGATCCTGATTTGCCAGCTTTCTACTTTGATCCTCTGATCAACCCAATTTCCCACAGGCACTCAGTCAAGGTGAGAGGAGGGGACATTTGACTTCAGCTCTTCTAAGTGAAATTTTCTGACTTTGACTGAGGTGTTATTAGATAAAAATTCATCAGAGGGAGATGTGTTTTCCATCCTGTTAAGTGGTTTGTCTTGAGCTATAAACTAATTTGAGAATTCTGCATTTGGCTCTAAGTTATTGGTATAATTTTGGTCTCTGTGATTATCCATCTGGGCTTTATCATCCTCTGGGACTCTGTAGTAGATTCTGGTCTGTCTCTCCCTCCCCCTCCCCCCCTTAAGTCCTTTTATTGAGGTTTAATTCATATACTATGCAATTCACCCATTTAAAGTCTCAGGCAATTTTTTAATAACATTTTCATTACCCCCAAAAGAAACCTTGTGCCCATCCATCAGGAGTCACTCTCCATTCCGGTGAATGTTCCATGCCAAAATTTCTATAGATTTGTCTACTCTGGATATTTCATATAAATAGAATTATACAATAAGTTTAATTTTTTTTAACAATATGTAGTCTTCTGTGACTAGCTCTTACATATACAATGTTTTTTATGTTTATCTATGTTCCATCATGTTCTTGACAAGAACATGAAGCCCAGTTTTTGGAGTTGAGCAGGAGTTGATAGCAATGTTTACTTCTTATGGTATCAGGCTCCTTTGAGAGGCCTTTGTCGGTGAGCCAGTTGGGTTGTGACTAGTGATAGTTGTTTTCCTGGTTGGCCCCGGCTGCTTCTCTGCTCTCTTGGCTTCCTTTGCCCTGGCCCTTTAGGGTTTCTTTTGTCAGGCAGCCAAGTTTCCATGGCAGATGCAGCCACTCTGCTTGGCCCAGAGAGTTTCCCTTCCATCCCAGGTCTCTGCTCAGTTCAGCAAGAACTGAGCCCTTGGGGTTTATTCTTTCAGAGCCAGGAACCATTACCAGATGATGATGAGGAGTTTGAGCTCCCAGACTTTGTGGAGCCCTTCCTGAAGGACACCCCTCTCTACACGGACAATACCGCCAATGGCATTGCTTTGCTCTGGGCCCCACGGCCCTTCAACCTACGCTCTGGTCGCACCCGCCGCGCCCTGGACATCCCCCTTGTCAAGAACTGGTAAGGCTTCTCCCTTCGGGGATGATGGCGGATGTATAGGAGGAAAACTCCCAACTTGGTGGGTGGGCATCCTGTATCAGAGTGGCTGGACAGAGAGTTGGGCCAGTCTTACCTGATGGGTGTTATCCTAGGTATCGGGAGCATTGTCCTGCCGGGCAGCCTGTGAAAGTGAGGGTCTCTTATCAGAAGCTGCTTAAGTACTATGTACTTAATGCCCTGAAGCACCGGCCCCCAAAAGCCCAGAAGAAGAGGTAAGGTGCCTGAGGGCCCTGCTCAGACTTCTTTTGTTCCAAAGATAATCAGCCAGCTAACCCTCTCTTCATTATTCCCACTCCAGGTATCTGTTCCGCTCCTTCAAAGCCACCAAATTCTTTCAGTCCACGAAGCTGGACTGGGTGGAGGTGGGGCTACAGGTTTGCCGCCAGGGCTACAACATGCTCAACCTTCTCATTCACCGGAAAAACCTTAACTATCTGCACCTGGATTACAACTTCAACCTCAAGCCTGTCAAGACGCTCACCACCAAGGTGTCTGCATTGGACCTTAAGGGTCTCCTGAGCTAGAGGGATGGATTGGTTTGCTCTGGCCCCCAGAGGAGGTATACATCCTGTCAGGACCATTGCTGATCAATGTTTTTTCTGTTCTTGGCATCTTCTCCAGGAAAGAAAGAAATCTCGTTTTGGGAATGCTTTCCACCTGTGTCGAGAAGTTCTGCGTTTAACTAAGCTGGTGGTAGACAGTCATGTGCAGTATCGATTGGGCAATGTGGATGCCTTCCAGGTAAGGCTAAGTATCTCCAGCCCCTAGCCCAGCTGAGAAGCTGGGTGAAGCCTGGGCTGATTGTGGAGCTGGCGGTAGCTGAAAGCCTGCTGGGGCATTTGTGTTGCAGCTGGCAGATGGATTGCAGTATATCTTTGCCCATGTGGGGCAGCTGACGGGCATGTACCGGTACAAATACAAGCTGATGCGGCAGATTCGCATGTGCAAGGACCTGAAGCATCTCATTTATTACCGCTTCAACACGGTGGGTCCCTGCCCGTACCCTCACTCTCAGACCCATTCTAATCTTTATATCTAGTCAGGATGTTTCCCAGGGACCTGTTTGGAGAAAAGCTGTGTCATTACTGCCCTCACCTTGTGAATGTCAGCAGTCCCCCACCCCTTACCATTCCCTCCTCAAGTCCACCTTTAGGTCTAAATAGGGAATTTCAGTTACTGGTTTCTGTCTTAAAGTTTTCTCATTTACCTTATTTTAGCTGTTGATGTCCCAGAGTTTTCCCTCCCCCCCCCCTTCACTGTCATGCATGTGTTCCTCTTGCCCCATCTATGCCCAATTTTCTATTGTCATTAAGTTAATTACTGACTTCTTTTCTTCTGCTTGGGATCATAGGGCCCTGTGGGGAAGGGCCCTGGCTGTGGCTTCTGGGCTGCTGGCTGGCGGGTCTGGCTGTTCTTCATGCGTGGCATCACCCCTCTGCTGGAGCGATGGCTGGGCAACCTGCTGGCCCGGCAGTTTGAAGGTGAGTGGTTTTCTCTCCAACTTCTCCCATGATCTCTTCAAGGGTAGGTCCTGTGTGTTCTGTTCTGTCCCCTGCCCTTGTTTGAGATGGAGACTCCCTCCTGGATTGCCTCTAAGTCCATTCGCTAATGAGTCTGACCTAGTATTCTGTTTATTTTGTTATAACCATGGTTAGTGAGGGGAGCATGAAGATAGAGACTCTTATTAAAAACAATGACTCTTAATCACTTCACTTCTAGGCCGACACTCAAAGGGGGTGGCGAAGACTGTAACAAAGCAGCGAGTGGAGTCACATTTTGACCTTGAGCTTCGGGCAGCTGTGATGCATGACATTCTAGACATGATGCCTGAGGGGATTAAACAGAACAAGGCCCGGACAATCCTGCAGCACCTCAGTGAGGCCTGGCGCTGCTGGAAGGCCAACATTCCCTGGAAGGTGGGTGTCTCCACACCTCTGAGCAGACATGGACTTCTTTCCTGGGTTGGGAGTTCCACTCCTGGACGATCTCGGGGCTGTGTGGCTCCCATCACTCTCTCATTGTGCCGTTTGCACTTCCAGGTCCCTGGACTGCCGACGCCCATAGAGAATATGATCCTTCGGTATGTGAAGGCCAAGGCTGACTGGTGGACCAACACGGCCCACTACAACCGAGAACGGATTCGTCGTGGGGCCACTGTGGACAAGACTGTTTGCAAAAAGAACCTGGGCCGTCTCACCCGGCTCTACTTGAAGGCAGAACAGGAGCGGCAGCACAACTACCTGAAGGTTGGGCAGAGGAGGCTGGGCTGGGTGTCGGGGGTGGCCAGGGAGTGGGTGGCAGAGTTGAGCCCATGCCTTGTGCTGGAGGGATTGGCTACAATCATGTGTGTGTCTTGCAGGATGGGCCTTACATCACAGCAGAGGAGGCGGTGGCAGTGTATACCACCACTGTGCACTGGTTGGAAAGCCGTAGGTTCTCACCCATCCCATTCCCTCCACTCTCCTATAAACACGACACCAAGTTGCTCATCCTGGCCTTAGAGCGGCTCAAGGAAGCTTACAGGTGAGGAGTGGAGTAGGCAGGTTCCTGTGGGAAGGCGACAGGGAGAATGGCATTCTCATAGTCCAAAGAAAGGTTTAGCCTCATCTTTTCTGGGTTTGGTTTCCTCTTGGTTTTCTCATTGACTTTCCCATTGCTTTGCCTTGTCAGTGTGAAGTCTCGGTTAAACCAGTCTCAGAGGGAGGAGCTGGGGCTGATCGAGCAAGCCTACGACAATCCCCACGAGGCATTGTCCCGCATCAAGCGTCACCTCCTCACACAGAGAGCCTTTAAAGAAGTGAGTGAGAGTCCTCCCTCCCCAATTTTATTTTGGCTCTGCTATTCATTGACGTCACTCAGGGTGGCAGAATGCCTCAGGTGATTGGTGAATTGGTGTGAGCCAGCTTTCTCGTCCCACAGGTGGGCATTGAGTTCATGGATCTCTATAGCCACCTGGTGCCGGTGTATGATGTGGAACCACTGGAGAAGATAACCGATGCCTACCTGGACCAGTACCTGTGGTATGAAGCTGACAAGCGCCGCCTCTTCCCACCCTGGATCAAGCCTGCTGACACAGAACCACCTCCTCTGCTTGTTTATAAGTGGTGCCAAGGTAAACTTTTCTGGGATCACCCCTGAGGAAGGGAGGTGAATTGAGTTTTTCATCAAAATTCTTATTCAGGCCCTGGCCAGTGTGGCTCAGTTGGTTGAGCGTAGTCCCATGTACTGAAAGGTCACCCGTTTGACTCCTGTTTTCCGGTACATTACCCAGGCTGCGGGTTCGGTCCCTGGTACGGAGGCAACCGATTGATGTTTGTCTCCCTCTTCTCCTTTCTTCTCTGCCTAAAATCAATGAAAACTTTTTTTTTTTTAAAGAAAAAGAAAAAAGTTCTCATTTGGGTAGCATAATTCATGTACTCCCCTGCTGCATGGTACCAAGGAAACAAGTGCTGATGTTAAACTGAACAAAGGAGTCCTAGCAATCCGATGAATGAGCAGTGTTAGTGAGAATGTGGTAGCTACTGGAGGCACTAGTCCTGAAAGGGAATGTCTAACCTGGAGACCTGTCTTGTTTCCTTCTCAGGCATCAATAACCTGCAGGACGTGTGGGAGACGAGTGAGGGTGAGTGCAATGTCATGTTGGAGTCACGCTTTGAGAAGATGTATGAGAAGATCGACTTGACCCTACTTAATAGGCTGCTGCGGCTCATTGTAGACCACAATATAGCTGACTACATGACAGCCAAGAACAACGTCGTCATCAACTACAAGGTATGTCTTCGAGGCAGGGTAACGGTCAGTTTTATTGTGGGCTGAGGGGTCCGGCCCACTGAGTTAGGTTCTGTTAAGGGGAGGGCAAAAGAGGGTGGGCCCTAGAGAAGCCTGGGGCATGGCCATGGGTTGAGAGTTGTTAACGAGTTGTCTTTCTTTGTAGGACATGAACCACACGAATTCATACGGCATCATCCGAGGCCTGCAGTTCGCCTCATTCATTGTGCAGTACTATGGCCTGGTGATGGATTTGCTTGTGTTGGGATTACACCGGGCCAGTGAGATGGCTGGGCCCCCCCAGATGCCAAATGACTTTCTCAGTTTCCAGGACATTGCCACAGAGGCTGCCCACCCAATTCGTCTCTTCTGCAGATACATTGACCGCATCCATATTTTCTTCAGGTGAGCGCTCGCCTGGATTCTTATCCTTGTAGGCAGGCATTGAGGCATGTGCCTGGCCTCTGGAAGTGGCTCTTGAACTTGGTTGACTTTCTGCTGAGTTGGGGCTTCAAAATGGAATGGTGGGGGTTTGGGGTGGGCTCCATTTGTCCAGGTGAAGGCCTCCTGTGGTCCTAGTGTATTGGGGCCTTAGCAATGCACTCTGCCTGGTATAGGTTTACAGCAGACGAGGCTCGAGACCTGATCCAGCGTTACCTGACAGAGCACCCTGACCCCAACAATGAAAACATCGTTGGCTATAATAACAAGAAGTGCTGGCCCCGAGATGCCCGCATGCGCCTCATGAAGCATGATGTCAACTTGTGAGTCTAAGTGGGGCTGTGGGAACTGGAAGAGCATCAGCCTGAGGGATTCAGAGACAATTAGACGGGACGCATGAGGTTGTGTCCTGGGTGGGAGGAGTGTATTCTGTTGGGATATCATCAGTCTGGCCTTTGAAGGGAAGTTTCTTCCCAGGAGACTGATGTGACCGTATGTTTTCTGTGGACAGGGGTCGGGCAGTGTTCTGGGACATCAAGAACCGTCTGCCACGGTCAGTGACTACAGTTCAGTGGGAGAACAGCTTCGTGTCCGTGTACAGTAAGGACAACCCCAACCTGCTGTTCAACATGTGTGGCTTTGAGTGCCGCATTCTGCCTAAGTGCCGCACCAGCTACGAGGAGTTCACCCACAAGGATGGGGTCTGGAATCTGCAGAATGAGGTACAGCCTGGGGAGGGGGCTAGACCGAGCATGTACCCCTGGACCTCGGGGAAATGGGTGAAGAATACTGACACAACTTCCTTATCCGTCAGCGGAGCCTCGTTGGGTGGCAGGGCATAGTGGTGGTCAGAGTTGGTCCTTGCTCCTATGGCAGTACCAGAGACAATTGACCTTGACCTTGTGGTTTAGGTTACTAAGGAGAGGACAGCCCAGTGTTTCCTGCGTGTGGATGATGAGTCAATGCAGCGCTTCCACAACCGTGTGCGTCAAATTCTGATGGCCTCTGGCTCCACCACTTTCACCAAGGTATCTCAGACAGCCCCCTTCCGTTGTGTCCTCTGTCCATCTCACTCCCTTTCACCTCTTCCCGTTTGCTTTCCTTTCTTCCCAGTATTGCCCACTGTGCTGCCTCCGTGCTTTATGGCATAGGTATCAGATCAGAGTGTCAAATCAAGTTAGTTATTTTCTGAGAATTCCCTGCAGGAATTCTGCAGTCTCCTTCTTTGTAGTTGTGATGGCTCTAAATTAAGGCAAGAGTTGAAGTTGGATTTTTAAATCTGAACAAAAATCACTTTTTTTCATTTTTCCAAGGGCTAGTGATCTAACTCATATAACTCATCTTTTAAACCATAACATAGTGTGCATACTGAAAAGCTAGCATAATTAACTATCTTAGTGTGTATTTCCCCCTTCAGTTGCTTCTCAAGGCAGCTGGACTTGTAGACTGTGTATGCACGTTTTTGCATGGTTTAACAGGTCACCTTGCCCTTTCCACGGTCTTTCCTCGCCATTGTCATGGTGTGCATGAATGTCCTGGCTGATACTCTCAAGAGCATCAATAATGCCAAAAAAGGAGGAGGAAAACACCAGGTTCTTAATTAAGTTGTGCTCCAACGTCATTGTCCAGTTTCTAACTGTGCTGATGAAGCAAGGTTACACTGGTGAATTGGAGAGCCCTGGTGGTCACAGTTGGGAAAATTATGAACTTTACAGGCAGATGAAACGGGTGCGGTATGATCAGCCGCAGATTTGATGTGCAACTCAGAGACCTAAAAATGCCAAAATAATCTGCATCCACCGTCAGTTTGGTTTCATTATACTGACAACTTCAGCTGGCATCATGAGCCACAAAGAAGCAACACAAAAAATTCAAAGGATGCCCTGGCAGGTATTGCTCAGTTGTTTGGGCGTTATCCCATGCACTAAAAGGTTGCTGGTTTGACTCCCGGTCAGGGCATATGTCTGGGTTTTAGGCTTGATCCATCAGGAGGGGGTGGGGAGGAGGCAGCCAGTCTATGTTTCACTCCCAAAACGATGCTTCTTTTCCTCCCTCCCTTTCTCTCAAAATCAGAAATCTTAAAAGATAGAAAATCCAGGGATTCTTTTTATAGGAATATAATACCTACATAGAAATACAGTATCTCAGTGGATTTTTAAAAAGGCACTTCATGCCGAAACCGGTTTGGCTCAGTGGTAGAGCGTCAGTCTGCGGACTGAAAGGTCCCGGGTTTGATTCCGGTCAAGGGCATGTACATTGGTTGCGGGCACATCCCCAGTGGGGGGTGTGCAAGAGGCAGCTGGTCAATGTTTCTCTCTCATTGACGTTTCTAGCTCTCTCTCTTTCTCTCTCTCCCTTCCTCTCTGTAAAATATCAATAAAAAATATATTTTTTTAAAAAAAGGCACTTCATCCTGATTTCCCTCAAAATAATAACTGTTAGGTGTAGCAATTTTATTCTGACCTGCATATCCCTTTAAATATGCAGCACACACAAAGAATGCTTTACATTTTTTAGTGATGCTTCTTTTGAGGATACATTTTATCTTAATATTCCTTACCTAAAATTCCTCATGATGTATTTTTTTGGAGAATAGTGCTAGGAAAAAGTTCGTCCTTTAGGTTGGTTATTCCCTTCAAGGGTCAGATAACTGGAATTATGTAGCTCATTCATTCCATTGGTGCTTGTTGATAACTACTGCATTTAAGGTATTCTGGGCGTACTATATGTAAGATAGAGTCTGTGCCTTCATTGAGCTCACTAACACAGATGCATAGTCAGGAAAAGAGTTTCTGTATTTGGGAATCTTTGAGAACACTCAAGTTAAGGACTCGCCTACTCTGGGAGAAGGAGAGGAAAGGCTTCCTGGAAAAAAAACAAAAACAAAACGTGATGAGGTAGTGAGAAAGGGCATTCCTTCAGCCAGAAGTAGGGAGAGGTAACTAGCAGGTATATGTGGGACTGTAAGAAGTTGAGAATTTACTGGAGTAAAATCGTGGAGTTGGGACTGTAAGCAGATGGAGGCTGGGTAGATAGATAAGCAAGAGCCAGATCGTGGAGGGGATTACATGACTCATTAGAGTTCTGTCAGGGTCTTATGCATGGGCATGACTGCCTCAGATTTCTGTTATGTGGTTCACTCTTGCAGCTGTGGGAAGATGGGGTTAGAGGAATAGGATGCGAGATCAGTTTGGGGACTACTGCCAGAGTCCAGATAAAAATGGTGAAAGTAGAAGTAAGGATAGGGGAACAGATTTGATAAGTAGTTAGCAGGTATAGTCAGGTGAACTTCATTTTGATGGGATGCCCAGAGGGAAAGGAAGAAGTCAAAATAACAGTTTTTGGCCTGGGTGACTAGGCCAAAAATATACTGATGTCACTAATTGGAAGACTGCGGGAAGAACAGGTTTAGGGGGGAAATAAGTGAATATAGTTTAGGATGTAAAAAGTTGGAGGTTATTGAGAACATCTAGGTGGATGTATTCAGTAGATATTTATGTTTTTCTTTAATTCCATGATAAATACATACATGTGTATATCCCTGTCCCCCCCCACACACACACACTGGTGCTTCTTAAATTGATGGTCTCTTAGATTTGATGAAAAATACTGTGAGTTTGAAGCTCCAGGGAGAGAAATGAGGTGAGAAAGTAAGAGCAGTCAGGGGTAACTTACAAGTTTCTATAGGATGTCCAAGTGGAGGTATTTTACATCTGAAGCCTGGAGAAGATGTCTGGGTTGAAGGTATAGATTCAGGAATCTGTCAGCATAAAAAAGATAGTGGCCGAAACCGGTTTGGCTCAGTGGATAGAGCGTCAGCCTGTGGACTGAAAGGCCCTAGGTTCGATTCCGGTCAAGGGCGTGTACATTGGTTGCGGGCACATCCCCAGTATGCAAGAGGCAGCTGATTGATGTTTCTCTCTCGTCGATATTTCTAACTCTCTCTCTTCCTCTCTAAAAAAATCAATCAATAAAATACATTTTTTTAAAAAAAGTTGGTTTAAAACTCAAGAGTGAGCAAGTTTATCCAGAGAAAATACTAGGCGTGAGGAGAGCAGAGGGACGAGTTGGGGAAGCCTTGGGAACACGGAGCAGCAGTGTGGCCAGATGGAGAGTGCTGGGTCATGGGAGCCAAGGCTGTCAGGAGGGGTGGCCTCTTAACACTTGCAGTTGCTTAAGAGCCTTTCACTTAGATAAGGTCTGAGAAGTATCCATTGGATTTGGCGGTCTGGACGTCATTGGTGACCTTAGCAAGAGCTGTTTCAGAAATAGTAGGGATAGAAGCCAATTGCAGTGGGTGAGGCTTTATGGGAAGTGAGGGGGTGGAGACAGACCACAAGGACTGTTGATTTGCCAGAGCTGGAGGGAGGAAGAAAGACATTAGATGCCACCTAGAGGGAGATATAAGTCAAGGCAGGTATTTTTAAATGCGAGTGAGTTGGGTATGTTTTCATTGAGAAGGAGCCAGTGGCAGTTCAGAGTGCAATAGAAGTGTGATAAGTGATGGAGCAATGTTCTAGAGAAATTGCATAGGGTTGGTGGAATAGGCAAGCAGAGGGAGAACATCCTCTGAACCTAATAGGAAAGAGGTCTGAATAGATGTGAATGTATTTAGTTAAGTGGGAAGTTATTACAATCTTGAATTGTTCAGCTGTGCCTGGGCTGGAGTAGGGACCCAGGGTTTCAGACTTTAAAGCACAGTGTTGGGGGTATGATGGGATGGTTGAAGAAACTACATTCACTGTACGTGGGTTTCAAGAAAATGAAGGAATCTGAGTTATTCCCAGAAGCACTCAGCTACTCAGTGATGGGATGGAGAGTGTGAATAGATTTTGGTGATTTAGGATTGGGGTTTTGCTGGAGGACTGTGGTAGAGTGGTAAGAGATTGGATACAGGGGAATTAAGGGTGCTGGCATGGCCCCTTTTGGACTCCTGGATTATGGAATGGATGAAAAGGAAGAGACCAGAAGAGGCCAGTGGCCTTAAGGGGGAAAAATATAGGGATCAAGGGAATAGATGTGTGAGAGGTGAGAGCCTGAGTAATGGAGGGTGTCAGCGGTTAGAGAGGAGTGTACTATAGTGGTTAGAAGTGGGACAATTTAAGTTAAACTTATTTATGATTCTTGGAAGTATATGCCTTGACCAGGAAAGGAATCCACAATCTTGGCATGTTGGGACAATGCTTTAATCAACTGAGCTACCCAGCCAGGACTCTGGTTTGTTAAGGTAAAATGTTAGATGATCAATTTTGGACTTTTTAAAAAAAAAAAAAAAAAAAAAATATATATATATATATATATATATATATATATATATATTATTGATTTTTTTACAGAGAGGAAGGGAGAGGGATAGAGAGCTAGAAACAAGGATCAGCTGCCTCCTTGCACACGCCCTAATGGGGATGTACCTGCAACCAATGTACATGCCCTTGACCGGAATTGAACCTGGGACCTTTCAGTCCGCAGGCCAACTATCTAACCACTGAGCAAACCGATTTTGGCTTGGACCTTTATTTTAAAGAAATTTTTTTACTGATTACAGAGGAAGGGAGAGGAAGAAAGAGACAGAAACATCAATGATGAGAGAGAATCATTGATTGGCTGCCTCCTGTACTCCCCCTATTTGGGGATCGAGCCCCCAACCCAGGTATGTGCCCTTGATTGAAATCAAACCTAGGACCCTTCAGTTCATGTTTTTCTTTTTTCTCCTTCCCCCCCTCC